>JAUPFR010000065.1:0-612620 GCA_036925125.1 Oreortyx pictus
GCCCCCTTCGTGCCTTGTCTTTCCCTTCTCTCTCTCCCCTATATTCTGCCCCTTTCATGCCTCTCCCTTACGTGTGCCCCCCAATGTCTCTTCCCTATATTATGCCCCCCCCATCCCCTATATGCTCCCTCCAATCTTTCCTATTATATTCTCCCCCATCCATCTCTCACCCGTATACCCCCCCCAACGTCTCTCCCCTCACATCCCCCCCACCCCACACACCCCAACCCCCCCCCACCCCACAGGTACTCGAGCGCAGCGCAGTTCCGTGCCGATGCCACGTTGGTGTTCGATAACTGCCGGACCTTCAACGAGGACGATTCTGCCGTGGGACGCGCGGGGCACAGCATGCGGCGCTTCTTCCAGAGCCGCTGGGAGGAGTTCTACCAGGGCCCCCCCCAGCACTGACCGCTGCCTCTGCTGACCCCAGGGCCCACCCCAGCCCCCCCCCCCTCCCCCCCGTCCACCCCCCAACCCAAGCCCCCTGCCCCCCCAACCCCGAAGCACCACAACGCCCGCAGACTGTGTAAGCCAAAAAAGACAAAAAAAAAAAATCACAAAAAAAAAGAGGCTTTTTTTTTTTCTTTTCTTTCTTTTACAAATTTTTATTTTCTGATGACAAAACAGAAGCAGCCACCCCCCCCCCCACCCCCCTCAAACACACACGCTCCCCCACCCTCCCCCAGGAAACGAGGAAAGCAAATAACTCCCCCCCCCCCCCCCCCCCCCCGCTGGGAATATTTAATAATAGCAATAGTTCGTAGTGAATGTCTCCATGCATTAAGGCCAGTAAAGTGGACTTAGCCCCCCCACGGCCCCCTTCCCCCCCTCCACTGACACTTTATGGGAGGGCCCTCCCCACCCCGGTGCGCCCCTTCTGCTGTAGGACCCTCCACACCCCCCCCCTTAATTGCACCGGGGTGGGTGTTGCCCCCCCCCCCTCCTCCCACCTGGCTCCAGGGACCAATGGGGGGGGGGGGAAAGGGGGCCCCCTACCCTTTCCCCAGTGCCACTTCTCAGGAAGACCCCAACCCTAATTCCCCTCCCTCCCTCCCTCCCTCATGTGAGGCTCCCACCCCCCCCTTAGGACCCCTCAGGGATGCTACTGCAGCCCCACAGGGGGGGTGGGGGGGATGGGGGGGTCTTTGTTCTCCCCCCTTCTGCCCCCCCCCCCCCCCCCCCCCCACCCCTCCCTAACAGGGACTTGAAGCCTCAGGCAGGAGCTGCCCCCCCCACCCAACCCCACCAGACTGGGGGGTGAGGGGCGCAGCACCAGGTGGGATTTTGGGGCGGGGGGGGGGTTCAGGTGGGGGCAAGTCCCCTCCTACCCTTGACATACTGGGGTTCTACAGCAGGGACCCCCCCCCCCCCCCCTCCACCTCTCCCCCCCCCCCAAACCGCCGGTCAAGATATTACGGGTACTGCTCTGGGGGTCGGCAGCCGGCGGGGAGGGGGGGGCCCCCAATGTGTTTTCCCCCCCCCCCCCTCCCACAGCCCTACAGAGCACTGATAAACAACTCACCTACCTGGGGGTGGGGGGGGGGGGGCTGGCCGCACGCATCCCGCCCCTCCCACCTCCCCCCCCCCCCCTCGTCTCAAAGTAGCCTTTTTTCTATCGGATAAACCTCAGAAACTTTTTAATTTTATTTTTATTTTTTTGCTTTGAGATAAAAAAAAAAAGAAAAAAAAAGAGGTGGAATTTGAGGTCTATTTGAACTGACTTTATATGACGCATAAATATTTATATTTTATCTAAGGACGGCGCCCCCCCCCCCCCTCCCTCTCCCAAACCCCCCCCCTCCCAACCCCTCCCCCCCTTCAATCTGTGCTTTGTTCGGAGCTGTCGGGATTTCTTTATTTGTTGTTGGGTTCACTTTTGTTTTTCTTTTCCCCATCGTGGGAACGTTCTCGGGATCCTCCGCAGCGTTTCGTGTCCGTTGGAGTCCTCACCCCCCCCATCTACCCCCCCAAAACCCCATCCCCTCACCCCCCCCACCCCTCAGCATCACTCCCCTCCCCCCCTTTTCTAGAGCAGCCGTGTCGTTGGAGTGACTTTTTGATAATGTACAGGTTTTTGTGGATTTAAATTTATTTCTTTCTATATTTTTAGGACCAATCTCATTTTTAATAATGGTTAAAGGAGAACAAAAGCAGATTCTGGTCGTTCCCTCCCCCCCCCCCCCAACCCCATTCCCTCTTCTCCCTCGTGTTTCCCCCCACCCCCTCCCCCCCCACCTCATTTGTTGCTGTCGGTGTCCCCCCCCACACCCCAAAATCCCCCCCCACCCCCTCCACCCCCCCACCTTGAGCTGTAGGACCGTGCGTGTCGCGTGGCGAATAAAACTCACGTTTGGTAGAGAGCTGCTGTCAGAGCCATCTTTTGGGGGGGGGGGGGGGGAGGGGAGAGGCTGGGACCCCCCCCACGCCAACCACCCCCCCATCACACACACACCAGCGGTGGCACTGCTTTTCTTTGCCGTTTTATTTAAAAACAAAACAAAAAAAAACAACTCCAAAATTGAGGGGAGGGGGGGGGGGGGGGTGAAGATGGGAGTGGAGCTGAATTGGGGGGGGGGGGGTGAAGATGGGAGTGGAGCTGAATTGGGGGGAGGGGGGGGAAGAGGGAGTTTTGGGGGGCAGGGGCGAGGGGGGGGGGGGGCCGGCCGGAGCGCGGAAGCAGAGGAAGAAATACAAAACTAGAAACCTCTCAGATCCTTTAAAAAAAAGCAACTTAAAAACCTGTACAAAATACGCTACGTATAAATTAAAGGAGGGGGCGGGGGGAGGGGGGGAAAATGGAGATGGGGGTGGGGGCAATGGGGGCTGCTGCAGCATCGCAGCCACAGCTCAGAACCCCCACCTTCCTCCTGCCTCCCCCCCCCTTCCCCCCACCCGAGGTGGGCAGGACCCCAGCACCCAACCCCCCCAGCCCCTGGGCAGCAGAGAAGGGGGCTCAGTGCCGGGGAGGTGGTGGGGGGGGCATTTGCGGGGCTCCCTCTTTGGTTCCTTCCTGGGGGGGCCCCTGTTTCCCCCCATGCCCCAGGTGGTCACCTGGGGTGGGGGGTGGGGGGGGCACCGGCACTAGCAGCAACAGGAGAGGTGGGTGATGGCTGGAAACCGGGGGCGCTGCCCACCCCGGGGGGAAAGAGGGGGGGGGGTGGGAGTAAGGGGGGTCACAGCCCCCCCCCAACAAGACCTGGGCTGAGCACGCGCTGAGCTGTGGGGTGAGGTAGATGTGTGGTGGGCGGGGAGGGCCCTGCTGCCCGGGGGGCCCCTCAGCCCCATGGAGGGACTGGGGAGCCCACTGCCCCAGGTGGGTGCTGGGGGGAGGGGAGGGCAGAGGACCCCACTGCGCTGGGGGGGCTGGAAGAACCGGGGGGGGCCCTGGGCAGAGCTGGCACTGGGGGGGCACGGCCGGCCCCAGAGCTGGAAGCAAAGAGAGGAGGAGGCTGCCCCCCCTCCCCCTTGGGGACAGACAGACAGACAGACCCACAGAGTGGGCTCATAATGCAGGGGGGTGGGGTGGGGTGGGGTGGGGTGGGGTGGGGCAGCTCAGCAACCCCAATCTTTGGTTAAAAGAGACGCCCCCGCGGCCCCCCATGATTGTCGTTGCGCAAGCGGGGGGCATGGCGGGGGGGGCTCAGCAGCCCCCAGGGGCGCGGGGTGAGTCTAAAGTGCCTGGCTGGCCCGTGGGGTGGAGCGGGGGGGTTATTGCACTTGTCCTGCCACCCCCACGGCTGGGGGCAAGGGATGGGAAGTGGGGGGGGGGGGGGGGGCATGCAGAGCCCCAAGCCCCCCTAGGACAGGAATGGCTGCAGCGGGGGGCAGGGGGGGGGCAGCACCCCGGGCCTGCTGGGGGGCTGGGGTGCCGGACCCTATGGGGGGAGGGAGTTAATCGCTGCCCCCTCCTCCCCACTCTGGCAGCAGAAGGCACGGTGGGGGGGGGGGGGAAGTAGGGAGAGGAGGGGGGGGCTCCGCAGCATGGGGGTGGCCTGGCAGGGGCCACGGGCCTTGGAAGCACAAGTTTGGGGGGGGGGGGAGGGGGGGAGGGAGGGGAGGGAAGGAAGGGGAAAGGAGGGGGTGGGGCAGCTGCGGACGGGGAGCCCCAACCCCCTCCTTGGGCGGGGGGGAGGGGGGGGAGGTTCCTGTTTTTCATTTGTTTGTTTTTCTTTTTTCCTTTTTTTTCTTTTTTTTTTTTTTTTCCATTATTTTCTTTTTTATAAAACGCAGGAGGAAAAAAAAAGCCCTCCCATTAGCAGGGGGGGGCTGCCCTGGGGGCTCCAGGACCCCCGGCACTTCAGGACACCCCCCCCCCCCATCCCCCAAAGCATGAGCTCACCTCTCCCCACCCCCCCACCTCCCTCCCACCCCCACCTTGCTGAGGAGGAGGAGCAGAGGCAGGGCACAAGGCAGGCAGCAGTGGTGGGGGGGCCCTCGGTGCCGGCCCCCCTCCCCCCCCCCCCCACCCACTGCTACTTGGGGTAGGGGTAGGGGTAGGGGAAGGCGCCGGGCTCAGAGGGCGAGTCGACGGGCCCGTGGCCATGGGTGGGTGCAGCACTGCCGTCCTGTGGGGAGGGGTTAGTGGAGAAAAAGCTGGGACACCCCCGCCCCGCACCCCAGTACTGCAGGACTTCCCCTCCCCAAGCCCCCAGCACTCACCTCCAGTGGGACCGCGGGTGGCACTGGGGGGTATGGGGGGAGGAAGGCTGCCCAGGCAGGGCAGCAGCGGGCACGTACTGGGGGGAGCAGAAGTGTCAGTGGGGGTGGGGGGGGGCAGTGGGGGGGTGGTGCAGCTGTAGGGTGGGGGGTCCTTACCGTGCCGGCGCTGCCCAGCGAGAGGTGGCCGAGCTGCTGGGCCAGGGGGGCCACCACCGAGGGCTGGAGGGGGACAGCGTGGTCCACAGCGGGGGCCAGCACCGTGCCCTGCATGGCTCCGTCAGCGGGGGGAGGGACAAGGGGGGCAGGGAGAGCAGGGCTGTGGGGTGGGGGTACACGGCGGGGTGGGGACAGCAGTGGGATGTGGGGCAGGGCGGGGCGCCAGGGTTGGGGCTGGGGGTGTGGCCTGGAAGGGTGGGGTGTGTAGAAATGGGTGGGGGTGTGGCCATGGGGGTGGAGGTATGTCCAAAGTGGGTGGGGGGCTCTGACCACGCGGTGGGTGGGGCTACGAGGGCAGCACGTGGGGCGTGACCCCAGGTGTGGGCAGGGCTATTTATCGCCTCCATCTGTGCTCACCGTGGGCTGCACGAGGTAGGACTGGTGCATCCAGGTGGGGCTGTGGACCTGCAGAGCAACCAGTGGGTGGGGGCTGTGGTGAGCACACTGCAGGGACCCTGCTTTCGTGGGGGAACGCAAAGAGGAACCGTGCGGGTTCGTTGGGGAACGCAAAGAGGAACCGTGCGGGTTCGTGGGGGAACGCAAAGAGGAACCGTGCGGGTTCGTGGGGGAACGCAAAGAGGAACCGTGCGGGTTCGTGGGGGAACGCAAAGAGCAAGGGTGCGGGTTCGTGGGGGAACGCAAAGAGCAAGGGTGCGGGTTCGTGGGGGAACGCAAAGAGCAAGGGTGCGGGTTCGTGGGGGAACGCAAAGAGCAAGGGTGCGGGTTCGTGGGGGAACGCAAAGAGCAAGGGTGCGGGTTCGTGGGGGAACGCAAAGAGCAAGGGTGCGGGTTCGTGGGGGAACGCAAAGAGCAAGGGTGCGGGTTCGTGGGGGAACGCAAAGAGCAAGGGTGCGGGTTCGTGGGGGAACGCAAAGAGCAAGGGTGCGGGTTCGTGGGGGAACGCAAAGAGCAAGGGTGCGGGTTCGTGGGGGAACGCAAAGAGCAAGGGTGCGGGTTCGTGGGGGAACGCAAAGAGCAAGGGTGCGGGTTCGTGGGGGAACGCAAAGAGCAAGGGTGCGGGTTCGTGGGGGAACGCAAAGAGCAAGGGTGCGGGTTCGTGGGGGAACGCAAAGAGCAAGGGTGCGGGTTCGTGGGGGAACGCAAAGAGCAAGGGTGCGGGTTCGTGGGGGAACGCAAAGAGCTAGGGTGCGGGTTCGTGGGGGAACGCAAAGAGGAACCGTGCGGGTTCGTGGGGGAACGCAAAGAGGAACCGTGCGGGTTCGTGGGGGAACGCAAAGAGGAACCGTGCGGGTTCGTGGGGGAACGCAAAGAGCAAGGGTGCTGGTTCGTGGGGGAACGCAAAGAGCTAGGGCGCGGGTTCGTGGGGGAACGCAAAGTGGAACCGTGCGGGTTCGTGGGGGAACGCAAATTGGAACCGTGCGGGTTCGAGGGGGAACGCAAAGAGCAAGGGTGCGGGTTCGAGGGGGAACGCAAAGAGCAAGGGTGCGGGTTCGTGGGGGAACTCAAAGAGGAAGGGTGCGGGTTCGTGGGGGAACGCAAAGAGGAACCGTGCGGGTTCGTGGGGGAACGCAAAGAGGAACCGTGTGGGTTCGTGGGGGAACGCAAAGAGGAACCGTGTGGGTTCGTGGGGGAACGCAAAGAGGAACCGTGTGGGTTCGTGGGGGAACGCAAAGAGCAAGGGTGCGGGTTCGTGGGGGAACGCAAAGAGCAAGGGTGCGGGTTTGTGGGGGAACGCAAAGAGCAAGGGTGCGGGTTTGTGGGTGAACGCAAAGAGCAAGGGTGCGGGTTTGTGGGGGAACGCAAAGAGGAACCGTGCGGGTTCGTGGGGGAACGCAAAGAGGAACCGTGCGGGTTCGTGGGGGAACGCAAAGAGCAAGAGTGCGGGTTCGTGGGGGAACGCAAAGAGGAACCGTGCGGGTTCGTGGGGGAACGCAAAGAGCAAGGGTGCGGGTTCGTGGGGGAACGCGAAGAGCAAGGGTACGGGTTCGTGGGTGAACGCAAAGAGGAACCGTGCGGGTTCGTGGGGGAGCGCAAAGAGCAAGGGTGCGGGTTCGTGGTGGAACGCAAAGAGCAAGGGTGCGGGTTCGTGGGGGAACGCAAAGAGCAAGGGTGCAGGTTCTTGGGGGAACGCAAAGAGGAACCGTGCGGGATCGTGGGGGAACGCAAAGTGGAAGGGTGCGGGTTTGTGGGGGAACGCAAAGTCGAACCGTGCGGGTTCGTGGGGGAACGCAAAGAGCAAGGGTGCGGGTTCGTGGGGGAATGCAAAGAGCAAGGGTGCGGGTTCGTGGGGGAACGCAAAGAGCAAGGGTGCGGGTTTGTGGATGAACGCAAAGAGCAAGGGTGCGGGTTCGTGGGTGAACTCAAAGAGCAAGGGTGCGGGTTCGTGGGGCAACGCAAAGAGCTAGGGTGCGGGTTCGTGGGGGAACGCAAAGAGCAAGGGTGCGGGTTCGTGGGGGAACGCAAAGAGCAAGGGTGCGGGTTCGTGGGGGAACGCAAAGAGCTAGGGTGCGGGTTCGTGGGGGAACGCAAAGAGCAAGGGTGCGGGTTCGTGGGGGAACGCAGAGAGCTAGGGTACGGGTTTGTGGGGGAACGTAAAGAGGAACCGTGCGGGTTCGTGAAGTAACGCAGAGAGCTAGGGTGCGGGTTCGTGGGGGAACGCAAAGAGCAAGGGTGCGGGTTCGTGGGGGAACGCAAAGAGCAAGGGTGCGGGTTCGTGGGGGAACGCAAAGAGCAAGGGTGCGGGTTCGTGGGGGAACGCAAAGAGCAAGGGTGCGGGTTCATGGGGGAGTGCAAAGAGCTAGGGTGCGGGTTCGTGGGGGAACGCAAAGAGCAAGGGTGCGGGTTCGTGGGGGAACGCAAAGACCAAGGGTGCAAGTTCGTGGGGGAACGCAAAGAGGAACCGTGCGGGTTCGTGGGGGAACGCAAAGAGCAAGGGTGCGGGTTCGTGTGGGACCGCAAAGAGCAAGGGTGCGGGTTTGTGGGGGAACGCAAAGAGCAAGGGTGCGGGTTTGTGGGGGAACGCAAAGAGCAAGGGTGCGGGTTTGTGGGGGAACGCAAAGAGCAAGGGTGCGGGTTCGTGGGGGAACGCAAAGAGCAAGGGTGCGGGTTCGTGGGGGAACGCAAAGAGCAAGGGTGCGGGTTCGTGGGGGAACGCAAAGAGCAAGGGTGCGGGTTCGTGGGGGAACGCAAAGAGCAAGGGTGCGGGTTCGTGGGGGAATGCAAAGAGCTAGGGTGCGGGTTCGTGGGGGAACGCAAAGAGCTAGGGTGCGGGTTCGTAGGGGAACGCAAAGAGCTAGGGTGCGGGTTCGTGGGGCAACGCAAAGAGGAACCGTGCGGGTTCGTGGGGGAACGCAAAGTGGAACCGTACGGGTCCATGGGGGAACGCAAAGAGCAAGGGTGCGGGTTCATGGGGGAACGCAAAGAGCAAGGGTGCGGGTTCGTGGGGGAACGCAAAGAGCAAGGGTGCGGGTTCGTGGGGGAACGCAAAGAGCAAGGGTGCGGGTTCGTGGGGGAACGCAAAGAGCAAGGGTGCGGGTTCGTGGGGGAACGCAAAGAGCAAGGGTGCGGGTTCGTGGGGGAACGCAAAGAGCAAGGGTGCGGGTTCGTGGGGGAACGCAAAGAGCAAGGGTGCGGGTTCGTGGGGGAACGCAAAGAGCAAGGGTGCGGGTTCGTGGGGGAACGCAAAGAGCAAGGGTGCGGGTTCGTGGGGGAACGCAAAGAGCAAGGGTGCGGGTTCGTGGGGGAACGCATAGAGGAAGGGTGCAGGTTTGTGGGGGAACGCAAAGAGGAACCGTGCGGGTTCGTGGGGGAACGCAAAGAGGAACCGTGCGGGTTCGTGGGGGAACGCAAAGAGGAACCGTGCGGGTTCGTGGGGGAACGCAAAGAGCCAGGGTGCGGGTTCGTGGGGGAACGCAAAGAGCCAGGGTGCGGGTTCGTGGGGGAACGCAAGGAGGAACCGTGCGGGTTCGTGGGGGAACGCAAGGAGGAACCGTGCGGGTTCGTGGGGGAACGCAAAGAGGAACCGTGCGGGTTCGTGGGGGAACGCAAAGAGCAAGGGTGCAGGTTCGTGGGGGAACGCAAAGAGCAAGGGTGCGGGTTCGTGGGGGAACGCAAAGAGCAAGGGTGCGGGTTTGTGGGGGAACGCAAAGTGCAAGGGTGCGGGTTCGTGGGGGAGCGCAAAGAGGAACCGTGCGGGTTCGTGGGGGAACGCAAAGAGGAACCGTGCGGGTTCGTGGGGGAACGCAAAGAGCAAGGGTGCGGGTTCGTGGGGGAACGAAAAGTGCAAGGGTGCGGGTTCGTGGAGGAACGAAAAGTGCAAGGGTGCGGGTTCGTGGAGGAACGAAAAGTGCAAGGGTGCGGGTTCGTGGGGGAACGCAAAGAGCAAGGGTGCAGGTTCGTGGGGGAACGCAAAGAGCAAGGGTGCGGGTTTGTGGGGGAACGCAAAGAGCAAGGGTGCGGGTTCGTATGGGAACGCAAAGAGCAAGGGTGCGGGTTCGTGGTGGAACGCAAAGAGCAAGGGTGCGGGTTCGTGGGGGAACGCAAAGAGCAAGGGTGTGGGTTCATGAGGGAACGCAAAGAGCAAGGGTGCGGGTTCGTGGGGGAACGCAAACAGCAAGGGTGCGGGTTCGTGGGGGAACGCAAAGAGCAAGGGTGCGGATTCGTGGGGGAACACAGAGAGCAAGGGTGCGGGTTCGTGGGGGAAC
This sequence comes from Oreortyx pictus, assembly GCA_036925125.1. NCBI lineage: Eukaryota > Metazoa > Chordata > Aves > Galliformes > Odontophoridae > Oreortyx > Oreortyx pictus. The sequence continues at coordinate 9,540 of JAUPFR010000065.1, forward strand.
ACAAAGAGGAACCGTGCGGGTTCGTGGTGGAACGCAAAGAGGAACCGTGCGGGTTCGTAGGGGAACGCAAAGAGCTAGGGTGCGGGTTCGTGGGGTAACGCAAAGAGGATCCGTGCGGGTTCGTGGGGGAACGCAAAGAGCAAGGGTGCGGGTTCATGGGGGAACGCAAAGAGCAAGGGTGCGGGTTCGTGGGGGAACGCAAAGAGCAAGGGTGCGGGTTCGTGGGGGAATGCAAAGAGCAAGGGTGCGGGTTCGTGGAGGAACTCAAATAGAAAGGGTGCGGGTTCGTGGGGGAACGCAAAGAGCAAGGGTGCGGGTTCGTGGGGGAACGGAAAGAGCAAGGGTGCGGGTTCGTGGGGGAACGCAGAGAGCAAGGGTGCGGGTTCGTGGGGGAACGCAAAGAGCAAGGGTGCGGGTTCGTGGGGGAACGCAAAGAGCAAGGGTGCGGGTTCGTGGGGGAACGCAAAGAGCAAGGGTGCGGGTTCGTGGGGGAACGCAAAGAGCTAGGGTGCGGGTTCGTGGGGGAACGCAAAGAGCAAGGGTGCGGGTTCGTGGGGGAACGCAAAGAGCAAGGGTGCGGGTTCGTGGGGGAACGCAAAGAGCAAGGGTGCGGGTTCGTGGGGGAACGCAAAGAGCAAGGGTGCGGGTTCGTGGGGGAACGCAAAGAGCAAGGGTGCGGGTTCGTGGGGGAACGCAAAGAGCAAGGGTGCGGGTTCGGGGGGGAACGCCAAGTGGAACCGTGCGGGTTCGTGGGGGAACGCAAAGAGGAACCGTGCGGGTTCGTGGGGGAACACAAAGAGCAAGGGTGCGGGTTCGTGGGGGAACGCAAAGAGCAAGGGTGCGGGTTCGTGGAGGAACGCGAAGAGCAAGGGTGCGGGTTCGTGGGTGAACGCAAAGAGCAAGGGTGCGGGTTCGTGGGGGAACGCAAAGAGCAAGGGTGCGGGTTCGTGGGGGAACGCAAAGAGCAAGGGTGCGGGTTCGTGGGGGAACGCAAAGAGCAAGGGTGCGGGTTCGTGGGGGAACGCAAAGAGGAACCGTGCGGGTTCGTGGGGGAACGCAAAGAGCAAGGGTGCGGGTTCGTGGGGGAACGCAAAGAGCAAGGGTGCGGGTTCGTGGGGGAACGCAAAGAGCAAGGGTGCGGGTTCGTGGGGGAACGCAAAGAGCAAGGGTGCGGGTTCGTGGGGGAACGCAAAGAGCAAGGGTGCGGGTTCGTGGGTGAACGCAAAGAGGAACCGTGCGGGTTCGTGGGGGAACGCAAAGAGCAAGGGTGCGGGTTCGTGGTGGAACGCAAAGAGGAACGGTGCGGGTTCGTGGGGGAACGCAAAGAGCAAGGGTGCGGGTTCGTGGGGGAACGCAAAGAGCTAGGGTGCGGGTTCGTGGGGGAACGCAAAGAGCAAGGGTGCGGGTTCGTGGGGGAACGCAAAGAGCTAGGGTGCGGGTTCGTGGGGGAACGCAAAGAGCAAGGGTGCGGGTTCGTGGGGGAACGCAGAGAGCTAGGGTACGGGTTTGTGGGGGAACGTAATGAGGAACCGTGCGGGTTCGTGAAGGAACGCAAAGAGCTACGGTGCGGGTTCGTGGGGGAACGCAAAGAGCAAGGGTGCGGGTTCGTGTGGGAACGCAAAGAGCAAGGGTGCGGGTTCGTGGGGGAACGCAAAGAGGAACCGTGCGGGTTCGTGGGGGAACGCAAAGAGCAAAAGTGCGGGTTCGTGGGGGAGTGCAAAGAGGAACCGTGCGGGTTCGTGAGGGAACGCAATGAGGAACCGTGCGGGTTCGTGGGGGAACGCAAAGAGCAAGGGTGGGGGTTCGTGGGGGAACGCAAAGAGCAAGGGTGCGGGTTCGTGGGGGAACGCAAAGAGCAAGGGTGCCGGTTCGTGGGGGAACGCAAAGAGCAAGGGTGCGGGTTCGTGGGGGAACGCAAAGAGCAAGGGTGCGGGTTCGTGGGGAAACGCAAAGAGCAAGGGTGTGGGTTCGTGGGGGAACGCAAAGAGCAAGGGTGCGGGTTCGTGGGGGAACGCAAAGAGTAAGGGTGCGGGTTCGTGGGGGAACGCAAAGAGCTAGGGTGCGGTTTCGTGGGGGAACGCAAAGAGCAAGGGTGCGGGTTCGTGGGGGAACGCAAAGAGCAAGGGTGCGGGTTCGTGGGGGAACGCAAAGAGCTAGGGTGCGGGTTCGTGGGGGAACGCAAAGAGCTAGGGTGCGGGTTCGTGGGGGAACGCAAAGAGCTAGGGTGCGGGTTCGTGGGGGAACGCAAAGAGCTAGGGTGCGGGTTCGTGGGGGAACGCAAAGAGGAACCGTGCGGGTTCGTGGGTGAACGCAAAGTGGATCCGTGCGGGTCCGTGGGGGAACGCAAAGTGGAACCGTGCGAGTTCGTGGGGGAACGCAAAGAGCAAGGGTGCGGGTTCGTGGGGGAACGCAAAGAGCAAGGGTGCGGGTTCGTGGAGGAACTCAAATAGCAAGGGTGCGGGTTCGTGGGGGAACGCAAAGAGCAAGGGTGCGGGTTCGTGGGGGAACGCATAGAGCAAGGGTGCGGGTTCGTGGGGGAACGCAAAGAGGAACCGTGCGGGTTCGTGGGGGAACGCAAAGAGCAAGGGTGCGGGTTCGTGGGGGAACGCAAAGAGGAACCGTGCGGGGTCGTGTGGGAACGCAAAGAGCTAGGGTGCGGGTTCGTGGGGGAACGCAAAGAGCAAGGGTGCGGGTTTGTGGGGGAACGCAAACAGCAAGGGTGCGGGTTCGTGGGGGAACGCAAAGAGCAAGGGTGCGGGTTCGTGGGGGAACGCAAAGAGCAAGGGTGCGGGTTCATGAGGGAACGCAAAGTGCATGGGTGCGGGTTCGTGGGGGAACGCAAAGAGCAAGGGTGCGGGTTCGTGGGGGAACGCAAATTGCAAGGGTGTGGGTTTGTGGGGGAACGCAAAGAGGAACCGTGCGGGTTCGTGGGGGAACGCAAAGAGGAACCGTGCCGGTTCGTGGGGGAACGCAAAGGGCAAGGGTGCGGGTTCGTGGGGGAACGCAAAGAGGAACCGTGCGGGTTCGTGAAGGAACGGAAAGAGCAACGGTGCGGGTTCGTGGGGGAACGCAAAGAGGATCCGTGCGGGTTCGTGGGGGAACGCAAAGAGGAACCGTGCGGGTTCGTGGGGGAACGCAAAGAGCAAGGGTGCGGGTTCGTGGGGGAACGCAAAGAGCAAGGGTGCGGGTTCGTAGGGGAACGCAAAGAGCAAGGGTGCGGGTTCGTGGGGGAACGCAAAGAGCAACGGTGCGGGTTCGTGGGGGAACGCAAAGAGCAAGGGTGCGGGTTCATGAGGGAACGCAAAGAGCTAGGGTGCGGGTTCGATGGGGGAACGCAAACAGCAAGGGTGCGGGTTCGTGGGGGAACGAAAAGTGCAAGGGTGCGGGTTTGTGGAGGAACGAAAAGTGCAAGGGTGCGGGTTCGTGGGGGAACGCAAAGACCAAGGGTGCGGGTTCGTGGGGGAACGCAATGTGGAACCGTGCGGGTTCGTGGGGGAACGCAATTTGGAACCGTACGGGTTCGTGGGGGAACGCAAAGAGCAAGGGTGCGGGTTCGTGGGGGAACACAAAGAGCAAGGGTGCGGGTTCGTGGGGGAACGCAAAGAGGAACCGTGCGGGTTCGTGGTGGAACGCAAAGAGGAACCGTGCGGGTTCGTAGGGGAACGCAAAGAGGAACCGTGCGGGTTCGTGGGGGAACGCAAAGAGGATCCGTGCGGGTTCGTGGGGGAACGCAAAGAGCAAGGGTGCGGGTTCGTGGGGGAACGCAAAGAGCAAGGGTGCGGGTTCATGGGGGAACGCAAATTTCAAGGGTGCGGGTTCGTGGGGGAACGCAAAGAGCAAGGGTGCGGGTTCGTGGGGGAACGCAAAGAGGAACTGTGCGGGTTCGTGGGGGAACGCAAAGAGCTAGGGTGCGGGTTCGTGGGGGAACGCAAAGAGGAACCGTGCGGGTTCGTGGGGGAACGCAAAGTGGAACCGTGCGGGTTCGTGGGGGAACGCAAAGTGGAACCATGCGGGTTCGTGGGGGAACGCAAAGAGCAAGGGTGCAGGTTCGTGGGGGAACGCAAAGAGCAAGGGTGCGGGTTCGTGGGGGAACGCAAAGAGCAAGGGTGCGGGTTCGTGGGGGAACGCAAAGAGCAAGGGTGCGGGTTCGTGGGGGAACGCAAAGAGCAATGGTGGGGGTTCGTGGGGGAACGCAAAGAGCAAGGGTGGGTGTTCGTGGGGGAACGCAAAGAGCAAGGGTGGGGGTTCGTGGGGGAACGCAAAGAGGAACCGTGCGGGTTCGTGGGGGAACGCAAAGAGGAACCGTGCGGGTTCGTGGGGGAACGCAAAGAGGAACCGTGCGGGTTCGTGGGGGAACGCAAAGAGGAACCGTGTGGGTTCGTGGGGGAACGCAAAGAGGAACCGTGCGGGTTCGTGGGGGAACGCAAAGAGCAAGGGTGCGGGTTTGTGGGGGAACGCAAAGAGCAAGGGTGCGAGTTCGTGGGGGAACGCAAAGAGCAAGGTTGCGGGTTCGTGGAAGAACTGCAAAGTGCAAGGGTGCGGGTTCGTGGGGGAACGCAAAGAGGAACCGTGCGGGTTCGTGGGGGAACGCAAAGAGGAACCGTGCGGGTTCGTGGGGGAACGCAAAGAGCAAGGGTGCAGGTTCGTGGGGGAACGCAAAGAGGAACCGTGCGGGTTCGTGGGGGAACGCAAAGAGGAACCGTGCGGGTTCGTGGGGGAACGCAAAGAGCTAGGGTGCGGGTTCGTGGGGGAACGCAAAGAGGAAGCGTGCGGGTTCGTGGGGGAACGCAAAGTGGAACCGTGAGTGTCCGTGGGGGAACGCAAAGTGGAACCGTGCGTGTCCGTGGGGGAACGCAAAGTGGAACCGTCCGAGTTCGTGGGGGAACGCAAAGAGCAAGGGTGCGGGTTCGTGGGGGAACGCAAAGAGCAAGGGTGCGGGTTCGTGGGGGAATGCAAAGAGCAAGGGTGCGGGTTCGTGGAGGAACTCAAATAGCAAGGGTTCGGGTTTGTGGGGGAACGCAAAGAGCAAGGGTGCGGGTTTGTGGGGGAACGCAAAGAGCAAGGGTGCGGGTTCGTGGGGGAACGCAAAGAGCAAGGGTGCGGGTTCGTGGGGGAACGCAAAGAGCTAGGGTGCGGGTTCGTGGGGGAACGCAAAGAGGAACCGTGCGGGTTCGTGGGGGAACGCAAAGAGCAAGGGTGCGGGTTCGTGGGGGAACGCAAAGAGCAAGGGTGCCGGTTCGTGGGGGAACGCAAAGAGCAAGGGTGCCGGTTCGTGGGGGAACGCAAAGAGCAAGGGTGCGGGTTCGTGGGGGAACGCAAAGAGCAAGGGTGCGGGTTCGTGGGGGAACGCAAAGAGCAAGGGTGTGGGTTCGTGGGGGAACGCAAAGAGCAAGGGTGCGGGTTCGTGGGGGAACGCAAAGATTAAGGGTGCGGGTTCGTGGGGGAACGCAAAGAGCTAGGGTGCGGTTTCGTGGGGGAACGCAAAGAGCAAGGGTGCGGGTTCGTGGGGGAACGCAAAGAGCAAGGGTGCGCGTCGTGGGGGAACGCAAAGAGCTAGGGTGCGGGTTCGTGGGGGAACGCAAAGAGCTAGGGTGCGGGTTCGTGGGGGAACGCAAAGAGCTAGGGTGCGGGTTCGTGGGGGAACGCAAAGAGGAACCGTGCGGGTTCGTGGGTGAACGCAAAGTGGATCCGTGCGGGTCCGTGGGGGAACGCAAAGTGGAACCGTGCGAGTTCGTGGGGGAACGCAAAGAGCAAGGGTGCGGGTTCGTGGGGGAACGCAAAGAGCAAGGGTGCGGGTTCGTGGAGGAACTCAAATAGCAAGGGTGCGGGTTCGTGGGGGAACGCAAAGAGCAAGGGTGCGGGTTCGTGGGGGAACGCAAAGAGCAAGGGTGCGGGTTCGTGGGGGAACGCAAAGAGCAAGGGTGCAGGTTCGTGGGGGAACGCAAAGAGCAAGGGTGCGGGTTCGTGGGGGAACGCAAAGAGGAACCGTGCGGGTTCGTGTGGGAACGCAAAGAGCTAGGGTGCGGGTTCGTGGGGGAACGCAAAGAGCAAGGGTGCGGGTTTTTGGGGGAACGCAAATAGCAAGGGTGCGGGTTCGTGGGGGAACGCAAATAGCAAGGGTGCGGGTTCGTGGGGGAACGCAAAGAGCAAGGGTGCGGGTTCGTGGGGGAACGCAAAGAGCAAGGGTGCGGGTTCATGAGGGAACGCAAAGAGCAAGGGTGCGGGTTCGTGGGGGAACGCAAAGAGCAAGGGTGCGGGTTCGTGGGGGAACGAAAATTGCAAGGGTGTGGGTTTGTGGGGGAACGCAAAGAGGAACCGTGCGGGTTCTTGGGGAACGCAAAGAGGAACCGTGCCGGTTCGTGGGGGAACGCAAAGGGCAAGGGTGCGGGTTCGTGGGGGAACGCAAAGAGGAACCGTGTGGGTTCGTGAAGGAACGCAAAGAGCAACGGTGCGGGTTCGTGGGGGAACGCAAAGAGGATCCGTGCGGGTTCGTGGGGGAACGCAAAGAGGATCCGTGCGGGTTCGTGGGGGAACGCAAAGAGCAAGGGTTCGGGTTCGTGGGGGAACGAAAAGTGCAAGGGTGCGGGTTCGTGGAGGAACGAAAAGTGCAAGGGTGCGGGTTCGTGGGGGAACGCAAAGAGCAAGGGTGCAGGTTCGTGGGGGAACGCAAAGAGCAAGCGTGTGGGTTCGTGGGGGAACGCAAATACCAAGGGTGCGGGTTCGTGGGGGAACGCAAAGAGCAAGGGTGCGGGTTCGTGGGGGAACGCAAAGAGCAAGGGTGCGGGTTCGTGGGGGAACGCAAATTGGAACCGTGCGGGTTCGTGGGGGAACGCAAAGAGGAACCGTACGGGTTCGTGGGGGAACGCAAAGAGCAAGGGTGCGGGTTCGTGGGGGAACACAAAGAGCAAGGGTGCGGGTTTGTGGGGGAACGCAAAGAGGAACCGTGCGGGTTCGTGGTGGAACGCAAAGAGGAACCGTGCGGGTTCGTAGGGGAACGCAAAGAGGAACCGTGCGGGTTCGTGGGGGAACGCAAAGAGCAAGGGTGCGGGTTCGTGGAAGAACGCAAAGAGCAAGGGTGCGGGTTCGTGGGGGAACGCAAAGAGCAAGGGTGCGGGTTCATGGGGGAACGCAAAGTGCAAGGGTGCGGGTTCGTGGGGGATCGCAAAGAGCAAGGGTGCGGGTTCGTGGGGGAACGCAAAGAGGAACCGTGCGGGTTCGTGGGGGAACGCAAAGAGCTAGGGTGCGGGTTCGTGGGGGAACGCAAAGAGCAAGGGTGCGGGTTCGTGGGGGAACGCAAAGAGCTAGGGTGCAGGTTCGTGGGGGAACGCAAAGAGCTAGGGTGCGGGTTCGTGGGGGAACGCAAAGAGCAAGGGTGCGGGTTCGTGGGGGAACGCAAAGAGCTAAGGTGCGGGTTCGTGGGGGAACGCAAAGAGCTAGGGTGCTGGTTCGTGGGGGAACGCAAAGAGCTAGGGTGCGGGTTCGTGGGGGAACGCAAAGAGGAACCGTGCGGGTTCGTGGGGGAACGCAAAGTGGAACCGTGCGGGTCCGTGGGGGAACGCAAAGTGGAACCGTGCGAGTTCGTGGGGGAACGCAAAGAGCAAGGGTGCGGATTCGTGGGGGAACGCAAAGAGCAAGGGTGCGGGTTCGTGGAGGAACTCAAATAGCAAGTGTGCGGGTTCGTGGGGGAACGCAAAGAGCAAGGGTGCGGGTTCGTGGGGGAACGCAAAGAGCAAGGGTGCGGGTTCGTGGGGGAACGCAAAGAGCAAGGGTGCGGGTTCGTGGGGGAACGCAAAGAGCAAGGGTGCAGGTTCGTGGGTGAACGCAAAGAGGAACCGTGCGGGTTCGTGGGGGAACGCAAAGAGCAAGGGTGCGGGTTCGTGGTGGAACGCAAAGAGCAAGGGTGCGGGTTCGTGGGGGAATGCAAAGAGCAAGGGTGCGGGTTCGTGGGGGAACGCAAAGAGCAAGGGTGCGGGTTTGTGGGGGAACGCAAAGAGGAACCGTGCGGATTTGTGGGGGATGGCAAAGAGGAACCGTGCCGGTTCGTGGGGGAACGCAAAGAGCAAGGGTGCGGGTTCGTGGGGGAACGCAAAGAGGAACCGTGCGGGTTCGTGGGGGAACGCAAAGAGCAATGGTGCGGGTTCGTGGGGGAACGCAAAGAGCTAGGGTGCAGGTTCGTGGGGGAACGCAAAGAGCAAGGGTGTGGGTTCGTGGGGGAACGCAGAGAGCTAGGGTACGGGTTTGTGGGGGAACGTAATGAGGAACCGTGCGGGTTCGTGAAGGAACGCAAAGAGCTACGGTGCGCGTTCGTGGGGGAACGCAAAGAGCAAGGGTGCGGGTTCGTGGGGGAACTCAAAGAGCAAGGGTGCGGGTTCGTGGGGGAACGCAAAGAGGAACCGTGCGGGTTCGTGGGGGAACGCAAAGAGCAAGGGTGCGGGTTCGTGGGGGAACGCAAAGAGCAAGGGTGCGGGTTCGTGGGGGAACGCAATGAGGAACCGTGCGGGTTCGTGGGGGAACGGAAAGAGCAAGGGTGCGGGTTCGTGGGGGAACGCAAAGAGCAAGGGTGCGGGTTCGTGGGGGAACGCAAAGAGGAACCGTGCGGGTTCGTGGGGGAACGCAAAGAGGAACCGTGCGGGTTCGTGGGGGAACGCAAAGAGGAACCGTGCGGGTTCGTGGGGGAACGCAAAGAGCAAGGGTGTGGGTTCTTGTGGGAACGCAAAGAGCAAGGGTGCGGGTTCGTGGGGGAACGCAAAGAGTAAGGGTGCGGGTTCGTGGGGGAACGCAAAGAGCAAGGGTGCGGGTTCGTGGGGGAACGCAAAGAGCAAGGGTGCGGATTCGTGGGGGAACGCAAAGAGCTAGGGTGCGGGTTCGTGGGGGAACTCAAAGAGCTAGGGTGCGGGTTCGTGGGGGAACGCAAAGAGCTAGGGTGCGGGTTCACGGGGGAACGCAAAGAGGAACCGTGCGGGTTCGTGGGGGAACGCAAAGTGGAACCGTGCGGGTCCGTGAGGGAACGCAAAGTGGAACCGTGCGAGTTCGTGGGGGAACGCAAAGAGCAAGGGTGCGGGTTCGTGGGGGAACGCAAAGAGCAAGGGTGCGGGTTCGTGGGGGAACGCAAAGAGCAAGGGTGCGGGTTCGTGGGGGAACGCAAAGAGCAAGGGTGCGGGTTCGTGGGGGAACGCAAAGAGCATGTGTGCGGGTTCGTGAGGGAACGCAAAGAGCATGGGTGCGGGTTCGTGGGGGAACGCAAAGAGCAAGGGTGCGGGTTCGTGGGGGAACGAAAAGTGCAAGGGTGCGGGTTCGTGGGGGAACGCAAAGAGGAACCGTGCCGGTTCGTGGGGGAACGCAAAGAGCAAGGGTGCGGGTTCGTGGGGGAACGCAAAGAGGAACCATGCGGGTTCGTGAAGGAACGCAAAGAGCAACGGTGCGGGTTCGTGGGGGAACGCAAAGAGCAAGGGTGCGGGTTCGTGGGGGAACGCAAAGAGGAACAGTGCGGGTTCGTGGGGGAACGCAAAGAGCAAGGGTGCGGGTTCGTGGGGGAACGCAAAGAGCAAGGGTGCGGATTCGTATGGGAACGCAAAGAGCAAGGGTGCGGGTTCGTGGGGGAACGCAAAGAGCAAGGGTGCGGGTTCGTGGGGGAACGCAAAGAGCAAGGGTGTGGGTTCATGAGGGAACGCAAAGAGCAAGGGTGCGGGTTCGTGGGGGAACGCAAACAGCAAGGGTGCGGGTTCGTGGGGGAACGAAAAGTGCAAGGGTGCGGGTTCGTGGAGGAACGAAAAGTGCAAGGGTGCGGGTTCCTTGGGTTAACGCAAAGAGCAAGGGTGCAGGTTCGTGGGGGAACGCAAAGAGCAAGCGTGCGGGTTCGTGGGGGAACGCAAAGACCAAGGGTGCGGGTTCGTGGGGGAACGCAAAGAGTTAGGGTGCGGGTTCGTGGGGGAGTGCAAAGAGGAACCGTGCGGGTTCGTGGGGGAACGCAAAGAGCAAGGGTGCGGGTTCGTGGGGGAACGCAAAGAGCAAGGGTGCGGGTTCGTGGGGGAACGCAAAGAGCAAGGGTGCGGGTTCGTGGGGGAACGCAAAGAGCTAGGGTGCGGGTTCGTGGGGGAACGCAAAGAGCAAGGGTGCGGGTTCGTGGGGGAGTGCAAAGAGGAACCGTGCGGGTTCGTGGGGGAACGCAATGAGGAACCGTGCGGGTTCGTGGGGGAACGCAAAGAGCAAGGGTGCGGGTTCGTGGGGGAACGCAAAGAGCAAGGGTGCGGGTTCGTGGAGGAACGAAAAGTGCAAGGGTGCGGGTTCGTGGGGGAACGCAAAGAGCAAGGGTGCGGGTTTGTGGAGTAACTCAAAGAGCAAGCGTGCGGGTTCGTGGGGGAACACAAAGAGCAAGGGTGCGGGTTCGTGGGGGAACGCAAAGAGGAACCGTGCCGGTTCGTGGGGGAACGCAAAGAGCAAGGGTGCGGGTTCGTGGGGGAACGCAAAGAGCTAGGGTGCGGGTTCGTGGGGGAACGCAAAGAGCAAGGGTGCGGGTTCGTGGGGGAACGCAAAGAGCAAGGGTGCGGGTTCTTGGTGAACGCAAAGAGCAAGGGTGCGGGTTCGTGGGTGAACGCAAAGAGGAACCGTGCGGGTTCGTGGGGGAACGCAAAGAGCAAGGGTGCGGGTTCTTGGTGAACGCAAAGAGCAAGGGTGCGGGTTCGTGGGTGAACGCAAAGAGGAACCGTGCGGGTTCGTGGGGGAACGCAAAGAGCAAGGGTGAGGGTTCGTGGGGGAGTGCAAAGAGGAACTGTGCGGGTTCGTGGGGGAACGCAAAGAGCAAGGGTGCGGGTTCGTGGGGGAACGCAAAGAGCAAGGGTGCGGGTTCGTGGGGGAACGCAAAGAGCAAGGGTGCGGGTTCGTGGGGGAACGCAAAGAGGAACCGTGCGGGTTCGTGGGGGAACGCAAAGAGCAAGGGTGCGGGTTCATGAGGGAACGCAAAGAGCAAGGGTGCGGGTTCGTGGGGGAACGCAAAGAGCAAGGGTGCGGGTTCGTGGGGGAACGCAAAGAGAAAGGGTGCGGGTTTGTGGGGGAACGCCAAGAGGAACCGTGAGGATTTGTGGGGGATGGCAAAGAGGAACCGTGCCGGTTCGTGGGGGAACGCAAAGAGCAAGGGTGCGGGTTCGTGGGGGAACGCAAAGAGGAACCGTGCGGGTTCGTGGGGGAACGCAAAGAGCAATGGTGCGGGTTCGTGGGGGAACGCAAAGAGCTAGGGTGCAGGTTCGTGGGGGAACGCAAAGAGCAAGGGTGTGGGTTCGTGGGGGAACGCAGAGAGCTAGGGTACGGGTTTGTGGGGGAACGTAATGAGGAACCGTGCGGGTTCGTGAAGGAACGCAAAGAGCTACGGTGCGCGTTCGTGGGGGAACGCAAAGAGCAAGGGTGCGGGTTCGTGGGGGAACTCAAAGAGCAAGGGTGCGGGTTCGTGGGGGAACGCAAAGAGGAACCGTGCGGGTTTGTGGGGGAACGCAAAGAGCAAGGGTGCGGGTTCGTGGGGGAACGCAAAGAGCAAGGGTGCGGGTTCGTGGGGGAACGCAATGAGGAACCGTGCGGGTTCGTGGGGGAACGGAAAGAGCAAGGGTGCGGGTTCGTGGGGGAACGCAAAGAGCAAGGGTGCGGGTTCGTGGGGGAACGCAAAGAGGAACCGTGCGGGTTCGTGGGGGAACGCAAAGAGGAACCGTGCGGGTTCGTGGGGGAACGCAAAGAGCAAGGGTGTGGGTTCGTGGGGGAACGCAAAGAGCAAGGGTGCGGGTTCGTGGGGGAACGCAAAGAGTAAGGGTGCGGGTTCGTGGGGGAACGCAAAGAGCTAGGGTGCGGTTTTGTGGGGGAACGCAAAGAGCAAGGGTGCGGGTTCGTGGGGGAACGCAAAGAGCAAGGGTGCGGGTTCGTGGGGGAACGCAAAGAGCAAGGGTGCGGGTTCGTGGGGGAACTCAAAGAGCTAGGGTGCGGGTTCGTGGGGGAACGCAAAGAGCTAGGGTGCGGGTTCGCGGGGGAACGCAAAGAGGAACCGTGCGGGTTCGTGGGGGAACGCAAAGTGGAACCGTGCGGGTCCGTGAGGGAACGCAAAGTGGAACCGTGCGAGTTCGTGGGGGAACGCAAAGAGCAAGGGTGCGGGTTCGTGGGGGAACGCAAAGAGCAAGGGTGCGGGTTCGTGGGGGAACGCAAAGAGGAACGGTGCGGGTTCCTGGGGGAACGCAAAGAGCAAGGGTGCGGGTTCGTGAGGGAACGCAAAGAGCATGGGTGCGGGTTCGTGGGGGAACGCAAAGAGCAAGGGTGCGGGTTCGTGGGGGAACGAAAAGTGCAAGGGTGCGGGTTCGTGGGGGAACGCAAAGAGGAACCGTGCCGGTTCGTGGGGGAACGCAAAGAGGAACCGTGCCGGTTCGTGGGGGAACGCAAAGAGGAACCATGCGGGTTCGTGAAGGAACGCAAAGAGCAACGGTGCGGGTTCGTGGGGGAACGCAAAGAGCAAGGGTGCGGGTTCGTGGGGGAACGCAAAGAGGAACAGTGCGGGTTCGTGGGGGAACGCAAAGAGCAAGGGTGCGGGTTCGTGGGGGAACGCAAAGAGCAAGGGTGCGGGTTCGTAGGGGAACGCAAAGAGCAAGGGTGCGGGTTCGTGGTGGAACGCAAAGAGCAAGGGTGCGGGTTCGTGGGGGAACGCAAATTGGAACCGTGCGGGTTCGTGGGGGAACGCAAAGAGCAAGGGTGCGGGTTCGTGGGGGAACGCAAAGAGCAAGGGTGCGGGTTCGTGGGGGAACGCAAAGAGCAAGGGTGCGGGTTCGTGGGGGAATGCAAAGAGCAAGGGTGCGGGTTCGTGGGGGAACGCAAAGAGCAAGGGTGCGGGTTCGTGGGGGAACGCAAAGAGCAAGGGTGCGGGTTCGTGGGGGAACGCAAAGAGCAAGGTTGCGGGTTCATGAGGGAACGCAAAGAGCAAGGGTGCGGGTTCGTGGGGGAACGCAAAGAGCAAGGGTGCGGGTTCGTGGGGGAACGCAAAGAGCAAGGGTGCGGGTTCGTGGGGGAACGCAAAGAGCAAGGGTGCGGGTTCGTGGGGGAACGCAAAGAGCAAGGGTGCGGGTTCGTGGGGGAACGCAAAGAGCAAGGGTGCGGGTTCGTGGGGGAACGCAAAGAGCAAGGGTGCGGGTTCGTGGGGGAACGCAAAGAGCAAGGGTGCGGGTTCGTGGGGGAACGCAAAGAGGAACCGTGCGGGTTCGTGGGGGAACGCAAAGAGCAAGGGTGCGGGTTCGTGGTGGAACGCAAAGAGCAAGGGTGCGGGTTCGTGGGGGAACGCAAAGAGCAAGGGTGCGGGTTCGTGGGGGAACGCAAAGAGCAAGGGTGCGGGTTCGTGGGGGAACGCAAAGAGCAAGGGTGCGGGTTCGTGGGGGAACGCAAAGAGCAAGGGTGCGGGTTCGTGGGGGAACGCAAAGAGCTAGGGTGCGGGTTCGTGGGGGAACGCAAAGAGCAAGGGTGCGGGTTCGTGGGGGAACGCAGAGAGCTAGGGTACGGGTTTGTGGGGGAACGTAATGAGGAACCGTGCGGGTTTGTGAAGGAACGCAAAGAGCTACGGTGCGGGTTCGTGGGGGAACAAAAAGAGCAAGGGTGCGGGTTCTTGGGGGAACGCAAAGAGGAGCCGTGCGGGTTCGTGGGGGAACGCAAAGAGCAAGGGTGCGGGTTCGTGGGGGACTGTAAAGAGGAACCGTGCGGGTTCGTGGGGGAATGCAATGAGGAACCGTGCGTGTTCGTGGGGGAACGCAAAGAGCAAGGGTGCGGGTTCGTGGGGGAACGCAAAGAGCAAGGGTGCGGGTTCGTGGGGGAGTGCAAACAGCAAGGGTGCGGGTTCGTGGGGGAACGCAATGAGGAACCGTGTGGGTTTGTGGGGGAACGCAAAGAGCAAGGGTGCGGGTTCGTGGGGGAACGCAAAGAGCAAGGGTGCGGGTTCGTGGGGGAACGCAAAGAGCAAGGGTGCGGGTTCGTGGGGGAACGCAAAGAGCTAGGGTGCAGGTTCGTGGGGGAACGCAAAGAGCTAGGGTGCGGGTTCGTGGGGGAACGCAAAGAGCAAGGGTGCGGGTTCGTGGGGGAACGCAAAGAGCTAAGGTGCGGGTTCGTGGGGGAACGCAAAGAGCTAGGGTGCTGGTTCGTGGGGGAACGCAAAGAGCTAGGGTGCGGGTTCGTGGGGGAACGCAAAGAGGAACCGTGCGGGTTCGTGGGGGAACGCAAAGTGGAACCGTGCGGGTCCGTGGGGGAACGCAAAGTGGAACCGTGCGAGTTCGTGGGGGAACGCAAAGAGCAAGGGTGCGGGTTCGTGGGGGAACGCAAAGAGCAAGGGTGCGGGTTCGTGGAGGAACTCAAATAGCAAGTGTGCGGGTTCGTGGGGGAACGCAAAGAGGAACCGTGCGGGTTCGTGGGGGAACGCAAAGAGCAAGGGTGCGGGTTCGTGGGGGAACGCAAAGAGCATGGGTGCAGGTTCGTGGGTGAACGCAAAGAGGAACGGTGCGGGTTCGTGGGGGAACGCAAAGAGCAAGGGTGCGGGTTCGTGGTGGAACGCAAAGAGCAAGGGTGCGGGTTCGTGGGGGAACGCAAAGAGCAAGGGTGCGGGTTCGTGGGGGAACGCAAAGAGCAAGGGTGCGGGTTCGTGGGGGAACGCAAAGAGCAAGGGTGCGGGTTTGTGGGGGAACGCAAAGAGGAACCGTGCGGATTTGTGGGGGATGGCAAAGAGGAACCGTGCCGGTTCGTGGGGGAACGCAAAGAGCAAGGGTGCGGGTTCGTGGGGGAACGCAAAGAGGAACCGTGCGGGTTCGTGAGGGAACGCAAAGAGCAATGGTGCGGGTTCGTGGGGGAACGCAAAGAGCTAGGGTGCAGGTTTGTGGGGGAACGCAAAGAGCAAGGGTGTGGGTTCGTGGGGGAACGCAGAGAGCTAGGGTACGGGTTTGTGGGGGAACGTAATGAGGAACCGTGCGGGTTCGTGAAGGAACGCAAAGAGCTACGGTGCGCGTTCGTGGGGGAACGCAAAGAGCAAGGGTGCGGGTTCGTGGGGGAACTCAAAGAGCAAGGGTGCGGGTTCGTGGGGGAACGCAAAGAGCAAGGGTGCGGGTTCGTGGGGGAACGCAAAGAGCAAGGGTGCGGGTTCTTGGTGAACGCAAAGAGCAAGGGTGCGGGTTCGTGGGTGAACGCAAAGAGGAACCGTGCGGGTTCGTGGGGGAACGCAAAGAGCAAGGGTGCGGGTTCTTGGTGAACGCAAAGAGCAAGGGTGCGGGTTCGTGGGTGAACGCAAAGAGGAACCGTGCGGGTTCGTGGGGGAACGCAAAGAGCAAGGGTGCGGGTTCGTGGTGGAACGCAAAGAGCAAGGGTGCGGGTTTGTGGGGGAACGCAAAGAGCAAGAGTGCGGGTTTGTGGGGGAACGCAAAGAGAAAGGGTGCGGGTTTGTGGGGGAACGCAAAGAGGAACCGTGCGGGTTTGTGGGGGAACGCAAAGAGGAACCGTGCCGGTTCGTGGGGGAACGCAAAGAGCAAGGGTGCAGGTTCGTGGGGGAACGCAAAGAGGACCCATGCGGGTTCGTGAAGGAACGCAAAGAGCAAGGGTGCAGGTTCGTGGGGGAACGCAAAGAGCTAGGCTGCGGGTTCGAGAAGGAACGCAAAGAGCAACGGTGCGGGTTCGTGGGGGAACGCAAAGAGCTAGGCTGCGGGTTCGTGGGGGAACGCAAAGAGCCAGGGTGCAGGTTCGTGGGGGAACGCAAAGAGGAACGGTGTGGGTTCGTGGGGGAACGCAAAGAGCAAGGGTGCGGGTTCGTGGGGGAACGCAAAGAGCAAGGGTGCGGGTTCGTGGGGGAACTCAAAGAGCTAGGGTGCGGGTTCGTGGGGGAACGCAAAGAGCTAGGGTGCGGGTTCGCGGGGGAACGCAAAGAGGAACCGTGCGGGTTCGTGGGGGAACGCAAAGTGGAACCGTGCGGGTCCGTGAGGGAACGCAAAGTGGAACCGTGCGAGTTCGTGGGGGAACGCAAAGAGCAAGGGTGCGGGTTCGTGGGGGAACGCAAAGAGCAAGGGTGCGGGTTCGTGGGGGAACGCAAAGAGCAAGGGTGCGGGTTCGTGGGGGAACGCAAAGAGCAAGGGTGCGGGTTCGTGAGGGAACGCAAAGAGCATGGGTGCGGGTTCGTGGGGGAACGCAAAGAGCAAGGGTGCGGGTTCGTGGGGGAACGAAAAGTGCAAGGGTGCGGGTTCGTGGGGGAACGCAAAGAGGAACCGTGCCGGTTCGTGGGGGAACGCAAAGAGGAACCGTGCCGGTTCGTGGGGGAACGCAAAGAGGAGCCATGCGGGTTCGTGAAGGAACGCTAAGAGCAACGGTGCGGGTTCGTGGGGGAACGCAAAGAGCAAGGGTGCGGGTTCGTGGGGGAACGCAAAGAGGAACAGTGCGGGTTCGTGGGGGAACGCAAAGAGCAAGGGTGCGGGTTCGTGGGGGAACGCAAAGAGCAAGGGTGCGGGTTCGTAGGGGAACGCAAAGAGCAAGGGTGCGGGTTCGTGGTGGAACGCAAAGAGCAAGGGTGCGGGTTCGTGGGGGAACGCAAAGAGCAAGGGTGCGGGTTCGTGGGGGAACGCAAAGAGCAAGGGTGCGGGTTCGTGGGGGAACGAAAAGTGCAAGGGTGCGGGTTCGTGGAGGAACGAAAAGTGCAAGGGTGCGGGTTCCTTGGGTTAACGCAAAGAGCAAGGGTGCAGGTTCGTGGGGGAACGCAAAGAGCAAGCGTGCGGGTTCGTGGGGGAACGCAAAGAACAAGGGTGCGGGTTCGTGGAGGAACGCAAAGAGCTAGGGTGCGGGTTCGTGGGGGAACGCAAAGTGGAACCGTGCGGGTTCGTGGGGGAACGCAAATTGGAACCGTGCGGGTTCGTGGGGGAACGCAAAGAGCAAAAGTGCGGGTTCGTGGGGGAACGCAAAGAGCAAGGGTGCGGGTTCGTGGGGGAATGCAAAGAGCAAGGGTGCGGGTTCGTGGGGGAGCGCAAAGAGGAACCGTGCGGGTTCGTGGGGGAACGCAAAGAGCAAGGGTGCGGGTTCGTGGAGGAACGCAAAGAGCAAGGGTGCGGGTTCGTGGGGGAACGCAAAGAGGAACCGTGCGGGTTCGTGGGGGAACGCAAAGAGGAACCGTGCGGGTTCGTGGGGGAACGCAAAGAGCAAGGGTGCGGGTTCGTGGGGGAACGCAAAGAGCAAGGGTGCGGGTTCGTGGGGGAACGCAAAGAGCAAGGGTGCGGGTTCGTGGGGGAACGCAAAGAGCAAGGGTGCGGGTTCGTGGGGGAACGCAAAGAGCAAGGGTGCGGGTTCGTGGGGGAACGCAAAGAGCAAGGGTGCGGGTTCGTGGGGGAACGCAAAGAGGAACCGTGCGGGTTCGTGGGGGAACGCAAAGAGGAACCGTGCGGGTTCGTGGGGGAACGCAAGGAGCAAGGGTGCGGGTTCGTGGGGGAACGCAAAGAGCAAGGGTGCGGGTTCGTGAGGGAACGCAAAGAGCAAGGGTGCGGGTTCGTGAGGGAACGCAAAGAGCAAGGGTGCGGGTTCGTGGGGGAACGAAAAGTGCAAGGGTGCGGGTTCGTGGAGGAACGAAAAGTGCAAGGGTGCGGGTTCGTGGGGGAACGCAAAGAGCAAGGGTGCGGGTTTGTGGAGTAACTCAAAGAGCAAGCGTGCGGGTTCGTGGGGGAACACAAAGAGCAAGGATGCGGGTTCGTGGGGGAACGCAAAGAGGAACCGTGCGGGTTCGTGGGGGAACGCAAAGAGCAAGGGTGCGGGTTCGTGGGGGAACGCAAAGAGCTAGGGTGCGGGTTCGTGGGGGAACGCAAAGAGGAACCGTGCGGGTTCGTGGGGGAACGCAGAGAGCTAGGGTCCGGGTTTGTGGGGGAACGTAAAGAGGAACCGTGCGGGTTCGTGAAGGAACGCAAAGAGCTACGGTGCGGGTTCGTGGGGGAACGCAAAGAGCAAGGGTGCGGGTTCGTGGGGGAACGCAAAGAGCAAGGGTGCGGGTTCGTGGGGGAATGCAAAGAGCAAGGGTGCGGGTTCGTGGGGGAACGCAAAGAGCAAGGGTGCGGGTTCGTGGGGGAACGCAAAGAGGAACCGTGCGGGTTCGTGGGGGAACGCAAGGAGCAAGGGTGCGGGTTCGTGGGGGAACGCAAAGAGCAAGGGTGCGGGTTCGTGGGGGAACGCAAAGAGGAACCGTGCGGGTTCTTGGGGGAACGCAAAGAGCAACCGTGCGGGTTCTTGGGGGAACGCAAAGAGCAAGGGTGCGGGTTCGTGGGGGAACGCAAAGAGCAAGGGTGCGGGTTCGTGGGGTAACGCAAAGAGCAAGGGTGCGGGTTCGTGGGTGAACGCAAAGAGGAACGGTGCGGGTTCGTGGGGGAACGCAAAGAGCAAGGGTGCGGGTTCGTGGGGGAACGCAAAGAGCAAGGGTGCGGGTTCGTGGGGGAACGCAAAGAGCAAGGGTGCGGGTTCGTGGGGGAACGCAAAGAGCAAGGGTGCGGGTTCGTGGGGGAATGTAAAGAGCAAGGGTGCGGGTTCGTGGGGGAACGCAAAGAGCAAGGGTGCGGGTTCGTGGGGGAACGCAAAGAGCTAGGGTGCGGGTTCGTGGGGGAACGCAAAGAGCAAGGGTGCGGGTTCGTGGGGGAACGCAGAGAGCTAGGGTACGGGTTTGTGGAGGAACCTAATGAGGAACCGTGCGGGTTCGTGAAGGAACGCAAAGAGCTACGGTGCGGGTTCGTGGGGGAACACAAAGAGCAAGGGTGCGGGTTCTTGGGGGAACGGAAAGAGGAACCGTGCGGGTTCGTGGGGGAACGCAAAGAGCAAGGGTGCGGGTTCGTGGGGGAACGCAAAGAGCTAGGGTGCGGGTTCGTGGGGGAACGCAAAGAGCTAGGGTGCGGGTTCGTGGGGGAACGCAAAGAGCAAGGGTGCGGGTTCGTGGGGGAACTCAAAGAGCTAGGGTGCGGGTTCGTGGGGGAACGCAAAGAGCTAGGGTGCGGGTTCGTGGGGGAACGCAAAGAGCAAGGGTGCGGGTTCGTGGCGGAACGCAAAGAGCAAGGGTGCGGGTTCGTGGAGGAACTCAAATAGCAAGGGTTCGGGTTCGTGGGGGAACGCAAAGAGCAAGGGTGCGGGTTCGTGGGGGAACGCAAAGAGCAAGGGTGCGGGTTCTTGGTGAACGCAAAGAGCAAGGGTGCGGGTTCGTGGGTGAACGCAAAGAGGAACCGTTCGGGTTCGTGGGGGAACGCAAAGAGCAAGGGTGCGGGTTCTTGGTGAACGCAAAGAGCAAGGGTGCGGGTTCGTGGGTGAACGCAAAGAGGAACCGTGCGGGTTCGTGGGGGAACGCAAAGAGCAAGGGTGCGGGTTCGTGGTGGAACGCAAAGAGCAAGGGTGCGGGTTTGTGGGGGAACGCAAAGAGCAAGAGTGCGGGTTTGTGGGGGAACGCAAAGAGAAAGGGTGCGGGTTTGTGGGGGAACGCAAAGAGGAACCGTGCGGGTTTGTGGGGGAACGCAAAGAGGAACCGTGCCGGTTCGTGGGGGAACGCAAAGAGCAAGGGTGCAGGTTCGTGGGGGAACGCAAAGAGGACCCATGCGGGTTCGTGAAGGAACGCAAAGAGCAAGGGTGCAGGTTCGTGGGGGAACGCAAAGAGCTAGGCTGCGGGTTCGAGAAGGAACGCAAAGAGCAACGGTGCGGGTTCGTGGGGGAAAGCAAAGAGCTAGGCTGCGGGTTCGTGGGGGAACGCAAAGAGCCAGGGTGCAGGTTCGTGGGGGAACGCAAAGAGGAACGGTGTGGGTTCGTGGGGGAACGCAAAGAGCAAGGGTGCGGGTTCGTGGGGGAACGCAAAGAGCAAGGGTGCGGGTTCGGGGGGGAACGCAAAGAGGAACCGTGTGGGTTCGTGGGGGAACGCAAAGAGGAAGGGTGCAAGTTTGTGGTGGAACGCAAAGAGCAAGGGTGCGGGTTCGTGGAAGAACGCAAAGAGCAAGGTTGCGGGTTCGTGGGGGAACGCAAAGAGCAAGGGTGCGGGTTCGTGGGGGAATGCAAAGAGAAAGGGTGCGGGTTCGTGGGGGAACGCAAAGAGCTAGGGTGCTGGTTCGTGGGGGAACGCAAAGAGCAAGGGTGCGGGTTCGTGGGGGAACGCAAAGAGGAAGGGTGCGGGTTCGTGGGGGAACGCAAAGAGCAAGGGTGCGGGTTCGTGGGGGAATGCAAAGAGCAAGGGTGCGGGTTCGTGGGGGAGTGCAAAGAGCAAGGGTGCGGGTTCGTGGGGGAACGCAAAGAGCTAGGGTGCGGGTTCGTGGGGGAACGCAAAGAGCAAGGGTGCGGGTTCGTGGGGGAACGCAGAGAGCTAGGGTACGGGTTTGTGGGGGAACGTAATGAGGAACCGTGCGGGTTTGTGAAGGAACGCAAAGAGCTACGGTGCGGGTTCGTGGGGGAACAAAAAGAGCAAGGGTGCGGGTTCTTGGGGGAACGCAAAGAGGAGCCGTGCGGGTTCGTGGGGGAACGCAAAGAGCAAGGGTGCGGGTTCGTGGGGTACTGTAAAGAGGAACCGTGCGGGTTCGTGGGGGAATGCAATGAGGAACCGTGCGTGTTCGTGGGGGAACGCAAAGAGCAAGGGTGCGGGTTCGTGGGGGAACGCAAAGAGCAAGGGTGCGGGTTCGTGGGGGAGTGCAAACAGCAAGGGTGCGGGTTCGTGGGGGAACGCAATGAGGAACCGTGTGGGTTTGTGGGGGAACGCAAAGAGCAAGGGTGCGGGTTCGTGGGGGAACGCAAAGAGCAAGGGTGCGGGTTCGTGGGGGAACGCAAAGAGCAAGGGTGCGGGTTCGTGGGGGAACGCAAAGAGCTAGGGTGCAGGTTCGTGGGGGAACGCAAAGAGCTAGGGTGCGGGTTCGTGGGGGAACGCAAAGAGCAAGGGTGCGGGTTCGTGGGGGAACGCAAAGAGCTAAGGTGCGGGTTCGTGGGGGAACGCAAAGAGCTAGGGTGCTGGTTCGTGGGGGAACGCAAAGAGCTAGGGTGCGGGTTCGTGGGGGAACGCAAAGAGGAACCGTGCGGGTTCGTGGGGGAACGCAAAGAGCTAGGCTGCGGGTTCGTGGAGGAACGAAAAGTGCAAGGGTGCGGGTTCCTTGGGTTAACGCAAAGAGCAAGGGTGCAGGTTCGTGGGGGAACGCAAAGAGCAAGCGTGCGGGTTCGTGGGGGAACGCAAAGAACAAGGGTGCGGGTTCGTGGAGGAACGCAAAGAGCTAGGGTGCGGGTTCGTGGGGGAACGCAAAGTGGAACCGTGCGGGTTCGTGGGGGAACGCAAATTGGAACCGTGCGGGTTCGTGGGGGAACGCAAAGAGCAAGGGTGCGGGTTCGTGGGGGAACGCAAAGAGCAAGGGTGCGGGTTCGTGGGGGAATGCAAAGAGCAAGGGTGCGGGTTCGTGGGGGAGCGCAAAGAGGAACCGTGCGGGTTCGTGGGGGAACGCAAAGAGCAAGGGTGCGGGTTCGTGGAGGAACGCAAAGAGCAAGGGTGCGGGTTCGTGGGGGAACGCAAAGAGGAACCGTGCGGGTTCGTGGGGGAACGCAAAGAGGAACCGTGCGGGTTCGTGGGGGAACGCAAAGAGCAAGGGTGCGGGTTCGTGGGGGAACGCAAAGAGCAAGGGTGCGGGTTCGTGGGGGAACGCAAAGAGCAAGGGTGCGGGTTCGTGGGGGAACGCAAAGAGCAAGGGTGCGGGTTCGTGGGGGAACGCAAAGAGCAAGGGTGCGGGTTCGTGGGGGAACGCAAAGAGCAAGGGTGCGGGTTCGTGGGGGAACGCAAAGAGCAAGGGTGCGGGTTCGTTGTGGAATGCAAAGAGGAACCGTGCGAGTTCGTGGGGGAACGCAAAGAGCAAGGGTGCGGGTTCGTGGGGGAACGCAAAGAGCAAGGGTGCGGGTTCATGAGGGAACGCAAAGAGCAAGGGTGCGGGTTCGTGAGGGAACGCAAAGAGCAAGGGTGCGGGTTCGTGGGGGAACGAAAAGTGCAAGGGTGCGGGTTCGTGGAGGAACGAAAAGTGCAAGGGTGCGGGTTCGTGGGGGAACGCAAAGAGCAAGGGTGCGGGTTTGTGGATTAACTCAAAGAGCAAGCGTGCGGGTTCGTGGGGGAACACAAAGAGCAAGGATGCGGGTTCGTGGGGGAACGCAAAGAGGAACCGTGCGGGTTCGTGGGGGAACGCAAAGAGCAAGGGTGCGGGTTCGTGGGGGAACGCAAAGAGCTAGGGTGCGGGTTCGTGGGGGAACGCAAAGAGGAACCGTGCGGGTTCGTGGGGGAACGCAGAGAGCTAGGGTCCGGGTTTGTGGGGGAACGTAAAGAGGAACCGTGCGGGTTCGTGAAGGAACGCAAAGAGCTACGGTGCGGGTTCGTGGGGGAACGCAAAGAGCAAGGGTGCGGGTTCGTGGGGGAACGCAAAGAGCAAGGGTGCGGGTTCGTGGGGGAATGCAAAGAGCAAGGGTGCGGGTTCGTGGGGGAACGCAAAGAGCAAGGGTGCGGGTTCGTGGGGGAACGCAAAGAGGAACCGTGCGGGTTCGTGGGGGAACGCAAGGAGCAAGGGTGCGGGTTCGTGGGGGAACGCAAAGAGCAAGGGTGCGGGTTCGTGGGGGAACGCAAAGAGGAACCGTGCGGGTTCTTGGGGGAACGCAAAGAGCAACCGTGCGGGTTCTTGGGGGAACGCAAAGAGCAAGGGTGCGGGTTCGTGGGGGAACGCAAAGAGCAAGGGTGCGGGTTCGTGGGGTAACGCAAAGAGCAAGGGTGCGGGTTCGTGGGTGAACGCAAAGAGGAACGGTGCGGGTTCGTGGGGGAACGCAAAGAGCAAGGGTGCGGGTTCGTGGGGGAACGCAAAGAGCAAGGGTGCGGGTTCGTGGGGGAACGCAAAGAGCAAGGGTGCGGGTTCGTGGGGGAACGCAAAGAGCAAGGGTGCGGGTTCGTGGGGGAATGTAAAGAGCAAGGGTGCGGGTTCGTGGGGGAACGCAAAGAGCAAGGGTGCGGGTTCGTGGGGGAACGCAAAGAGCTAGGGTGCGGGTTCGTGGGGGAACGCAAAGAGCAAGGGTGCGGGTTCGTGGGGGAACGCAGAGAGCTAGGGTACGGGTTTGTGGAGGAACCTAATGAGGAACCGTGCGGGTTCGTGAAGGAACGCAAAGAGCTACGGTGCGGGTTCGTGGGGGAACACAAAGAGCAAGGGTGCGGGTTCTTGGGGGAACGGAAAGAGGAACCGTGCGGGTTCGTGGGGGAACGCAAAGAGCAAGGGTGCGGGTTCGTGGGGGAACGCAAAGAGCTAGGGTGCGGGTTCGTGGGGGAACGCAAAGAGCTAGGGTGCGGGTTCGTGGGGGAACGCAAAGAGCAAGGGTGCGGGTTCGTGGGGGAACTCAAAGAGCTAGGGTGCGGGTTCGTGGGGGAACGCAAAGAGCTAGGGTGCGGGTTCGTGGGGCAACGCAAAGAGCAAGGGTGCGGGTTCGTGGGTGAACGCAAAGAGCAAGGGTGCGGGTTCGTGGAGGAACTCAAATAGCAAGGGTTCGGGTTCGTGGGGGAACGCAATGAGGAACCGTGCGGGTTCGTGGGGGAACGGAAAGAGCAAGGGTGCGGGTTCGTGGGGGAACGGAAAGAGCAAGGGTGCGGGTTCGTGGGGGAACGCAAAGAGCAAGGGTGCGGGTTCGTGGGTGAACGCAAAGAGGAACCGTGCGGGTTCGTGGGGGAACGCAAAGAGCAAGGGTGCGGGTTCGTGGGTGAACGCAAAGAGGAACCGTGCGGGTTCGTGGGGGAACGCAAAGAGCAAGGGTGCGGGTTCGTGGTGGAACGCAAAGAGCAAGGGTGCGGGTTTGTGGGGGAACGCAAAGAGCAAGAGTGCGGGTTTGTGGGGGAACGCAAAGAGGAACCGTGCGGGTTTGTGGGGGAACGCAAAGAGGAACCGTGCGGGTTTGTGGGGGAACGCAAAGAGGAACCGTGCCGGTTCGTGGGGGAACGCAAAGAGCAAGGGTGCAGGTTCGTGGGGGAACGCAAAGAGGACCCATGCGGGTTCGTGAAGGAACGCAAAGAGCAAGGGTGCAGGTTCGTGGGGGAACGCAAAGAGCTAGGCTGCGGGTTCGAGAAGGAACGCAAAGAGCAACGGTGCGGGTTCGTGGGGGAACGCAAAGAGCTAGGCTGCGGGTTCGTGGGGGAACGCAAAGAGCCAGGGTGCAGGTTCGTGGGGGAACGCAAAGAGGAACGGTGTGGGTTCGTGGGGGAACGCAAAGAGCAAGGGTGCGGGTTCGTGGGGGAACGCAAAGAGCAAGGGTGCGGGTTCGGGGGGGAACGCAAAGAGGAACCGTGTGGGTTCGTGGGGGAACGCAAAGAGGAAGGGTGCAAGTTTGTGGTGGAACGCAAAGAGCAAGGGTGCGGGTTCGTGGAAGAACGCAAAGAGCAAGGTTGCGGGTTCGTGGGGGAACGCAAAGAGCAAGGGTGCGGGTTCGTGGGGGAATGCAAAGAGAAAGGGTGCGGGTTCGTGGGGGAACGCAAAGAGCTAGGGTGCTGGTTCGTGGGGGAACGCAAAGAGCAAGGGTGCGGGTTCGTGGGGGAACGCAAAGAGGAAGGGTGCGGGTTCGTGGGGGAACGCAAAGAGCAAGGGTGCGGGTTCGTGGGGGAATGCAAAGAGCAAGGGTGCGGGTTCGTGGGGGAGTGCAAAGAGCAAGGGTGCGGGTTCGTGGGGGAACGCAAAGAGCTAGGGTGCGGGTTCGTGGGGGAACGCAAAGAGCAAGGGTGCGGGTTCGTGGGGGAACGCAGAGAGCTAGGGTACGGGTTTGTGGGGGAACGTAATGAGGAACCGTGCGGGTTTGTGAAGGAACGCAAAGAGCTACGGTGCGGGTTCGTGGGGGAACAAAAAGAGCAAGGGTGCGGGTTCTTGGGGGAACGCAAAGAGGAGCCGTGCGGGTTCGTGGGGGAACGCAAAGAGCAAGGGTGCGGGTTCGTGGGGGACTGTAAAGAGGAACCGTGCGGGTTCGTGGGGGAATGCAATGAGGAACCGTGCGTGTTCGTGGGGGAACGCAAAGAGCAAGGGTGCGGGTTCGTGGGGGAACGCAAAGAGCAAGGGTGCGGGTTCGTGGGGGAGTGCAAACAGCAAGGGTGCGGGTTCGTGGGGGAACGCAATGAGGAACCGTGTGGGTTTGTGGGGGAACGCAAAGAGCAAGGGTGCGGGTTCGTGGGGGAACGCAAAGAGCAAGGGTGCGGGTTCGTGGGGGAACGCAAAGAGCAAGGGTGCGGGTTCGTGGGGGAACGCAAAGAGCTAGGGTGCAGGTTCGTGGGGGAACGCAAAGAGCTAGGGTGCGGGTTCGTGGGGGAACGCAAAGAGCAAGGGTGCGGGTTCGTGGGGGAACGCAAAGAGCTAAGGTGCGGGTTCGTGGGGGAACGCAAAGAGCTAGGGTGCTGGTTCGTGGGGGAACGCAAAGAGCTAGGGTGCGGGTTCGTGGGGGAACGCAAAGAGGAACCGTGCGGGTTCGTGGGGGAACGCAAAGTGGAACCGTGCGGGTCCGTGGGGGAACGCAAAGTGGAACCGTGCGAGTTCGTGGGGGAACGCAAAGAGCAAGGGTGCGGGTTCGTGGGGGAACGCAAAGAGCAAGGGTGCGGGTTCGTGGAGGAACTCAAATAGCAAGTGTGCGGGTTCGTGGGGGAACGCAAAGAGGAACCGTGCGGGTTCGTGGGGGAACGCAAAGAGCAAGGGTGCGGGTTCGTGGGGGAGTGCAAAGAGGAACCGTGCGGGTTCGTGGGGGAACGCAATTAGGAACCGTGCGGGTTCGTGGGGGAACGGAAAGAGCAAGGGTGCGGGTTCGTGGGGGAACGGAAAGAGCAAGGGTGCGGGTTCGTGGGGGAACGCAAAGAGCAAGGGTGCGGGTTCGTGGGGGAACGCAAAGAGGAACCGTGCGGGTTCGTGGGGGAACGCAAAGAGCAAGGGTGTGGGTTCGTGGGGGAACGCAAAGAGCAAGGGTGCGGGTTCGTGGGGGAACGCAAAGAGCAAGGGTGCGGGTTCGTGGGGGAACGCAAAGAGCTAGGGTGCGGGTTCGTGGGGGAACGCAAAGAGCTAGGGTGCGGGTTCGTGGGGGAACGCAAAGAGCAAGGGTGCGGGTTCGTGGGGGAACTCAAAGAGCTAGGGTGCGGGTTCGTGGGGGAACGCAAAGAGCTAGGGTGCGGGTTCGTGGGGGAACGCAAAGAGCAAGGGTGCGGGTTCGTGGCGGAACGCAAAGAGCAAGGGTGCGGGTTCGTGGAGGAACTCAAATAGCAAGGGTTCGGGTTCGTGGGGGAACGCAAAGAGCAAGGGTGCGGGTTCGTGGGGGAACGCAAAGAGCAAGGGTGCGGGTTCTTGGTGAACGCAAAGAGGAACCGTGCGGGTTCGTGGGTGAACGCAAAGAGGAACCGTGCGGGTTCGTGGGGGAACGCAAAGAGCAAGGGTGCGGGTTCTTGGTGAACGCAAAGAGCAAGGGTGCGGGTTCGTGGGTGAACGCAAAGAGGAACCGTGCGGGTTCGTGGGGGAACGCAAAGAGCAAGGGTGCGGGTTCGTGGTGGAACGCAAAGAGCAAGGGTGCGGGTTCGTGGGGGAACGCAAAGAGCAAGAGTGCGGGTTTGTGGGGGAACGCAAAGAGAAAGGGTGCGGGTTTGTGGGGGAACGCAAAGAGGAACCGTGCGGGTTTGTGGGGGAACGCAAAGAGGAACCATGCCGGTTCGTGGGGGAACGCAAAGAGCAAGGGTGCAGATTCGTGGGGGAACGCAAAGAGGACCCATGCGGGTTCGTGAAGGAACGCAAAGAGCAAGGGTGCAGGTTCGTGGGGGAACGCAAAGAGCTAGGCTGCGGGTTCGAGAAGGAACGCAAAGAGCAACGGTGCGGGTTCGTGGGGGAACGCAAAGAGCTAGGCTGCGGGTTCGTGGGGGAACGCAAAGAGCCAGGGTGCAGGTTCGTGGGGGAACGCAAAGAGGAACGGTGTGGGTTCGTGGGGGAACGCAAAGAGCAAGGGTGCGGGTTCGTGGGG
Source organism: Oreortyx pictus (assembly GCA_036925125.1). Classification (NCBI taxonomy): domain Eukaryota; kingdom Metazoa; phylum Chordata; class Aves; order Galliformes; family Odontophoridae; genus Oreortyx; species Oreortyx pictus. The sequence continues at coordinate 36,525 of JAUPFR010000065.1, forward strand.
GAACGCAAAGAGCAAGGGTGCGGGTTCGGGGGGGAACGCAAAGAGCAAGGGTGCGGGTTCGTGGGGGAACGCAAAGAGCAAGGGTGCAAGTTTGTGGTGGAACGCAAAGAGCAAGGGTGCGGGTTCGTGGAAGAACGCAAAGAGCAAGGTTGCGGGTTCGTGGGGGAACGCAAAGAGCAAGGGTGCGGGTTCGTGGGGGAATGCAAAGAGAAAGGGTGCGGGTTCGTGGGGGAACGCAAAGAGCTAGGGTGCTGGTTCGTGGGGGAACGCAAAGAGCAAGGGTGCGGGTTCGTGGGGGAACGCAAAGAGGAAGGGTGCGGGTTCGTGGGGAAACGCAAAGAGGAACCCTGCGGGTTCGTGGGGGAACGCAAAGAGCAAGGGTGCGGGTTCGTGGGAGAACGAAAAGAGGAAGGGTGCGGGTTCGTGGGGGAACGCAAAGAGGAACCGTGCGTGTTCGTGGGGGAACGCAAAGAGCAAGGGTGCAGGTTCGTGGGGGAACGCAAAGAGGAAGGGTGCGGGTTCGTGGGGGAACGCAAAGAGCAAGGGTGCGGGTTTTTGGGGGAACGCAAAGAGCAAGGGTGCGGGTTCGTGGGGGAACGCAAAGAGCAAGGGTGCGGGTTCGTGGGGAAACGCAAAGAGCAAGGGTGCGGGTTCGTGGGGGAACGCAAAGAGCAAGGGTGCGGGTTCGTGGGGAAACGCAAAGAGGAACCGTGCGTGTTCGTGGGGGAACGCAAAGAGCAAGGGTGCAGGTTCGTGGGGGAACGCAAAGAGGAAGGGTGCGGGTTCGTGGGGGAACGCAAAGAGTAAGGGTGCGGGTTTGTGGGGGAACGCAAAGAGCAAGGGTGCGGGTTCGTGGGGGAACGCAAAGAGGAACCGTGCGGGTTCGTCGGGGAACGCAAAGAGCAAGGGTGCGGGTTCGTGGGGGAGTGCAAAGAGGAACCGTGCGGGTTCATGGGGGAACGCAATGAGGAACCGTGCGGGTTCGTGGGGGAACGCAATGAGCAAGGGTGCGGGTTCGTGGGGGAACGCAAAGAGCAAGGGTGCGGGTTGGTGGGGGAACGCAACGAGCAAGGGTGCGGGTTCGTGGGGGAACGCAAAGAGGAACCGTGCGGGTTCGTGGGGGAACGCAAAGAGCAAGGGTGTGGGTTCGTGGGGGAACGCAAAGAGCAAGGGTGCGGGTTCGTGGGGGAACACAAAGAGCAAGGGTGCGGGTTCATGTGGGAACGCAAAGAGCAAGGGTGCGGGTTCGTGGGGGAACGCAAAGAGCAAGGGAGCGGGTTCGTGGGGGAACGCAAAGAGCTAGGGTGCGGGTTCGTGGGGGAACGCAAAGAGCTAGGGTGCAGGTTCGTGGGGGAACGCAAAGAGCAAGGGTGCGGGTTCGTGGGGGAACGCAAAGAGCAAGGGTGCGGGTTCGTGGGGGAACGCAAAGAGCTAGGGTGCGGGTTCGTGGGGGAACGCAAAGAGCTAGGGTGCGGGTTCGTGGGGGAACGCAAAGAGGAACCGTGCGGGTTCGTGGGGGAACGCAAAGTGGAACCGTGCGGGTCCGTGGGGGAACGCAAAGTGGAACCGTGCGAGTTCGTGGGGGAACGCAAAGAGCAAGGGTGCGGGTTCGTGGCGGAACGCAAAGAGCAAGGGTGCGGGTTCGTGGAGGAACTCAAAGAGCAAGGGTGCGGGTTCGTGGGGGAACGCAAAGAGCAAGGGTGCGGGTTCGTGGGGGAACGCAAAGAGCAAGGGTGCGGGTTCGTGGGGGAACGCAAAGAGCAAGGGTGCGGGTTCGTGGGTGAACGCAAAGAGCAAGGGTGCGGGTTCGTGGGGGAACGCAAAGAGCAAGGGTGCGGGTTCGTGGTGGAACGCAAAGAGCAAGGGTGCGGGTTCGTGGGGGAACGCAAAGAGCAAGGGTGCGGGTTCGTGGGGGAACGCAAAGAGCAAGGGTGCGGGTTCGTGGGGGAACGCAAAGAGCAAGGGTGCGGGTTTGTGGGGGAACGCAAAGAGGAACCGTGCGGGTTTGTGGGGGAACGCAAAGAGGAACCGTGCCGGTTCATGGGGGAACGCAAAGAGCAAGGGTGCGGGTTCGTGGGGGAACGCAAAGAGGAACCATGCGGGTTCGTGAAGGAACGCAAAGAAAAACGGTGCGGGTTCGTGGGGGAACGCAAAGAGCTAGGCTGCGGGTTCGTGGGGGAACGCAAAGAGCCAGGGTGCAGGTTCGTGGGGGAACGCAAAGAGGAACGGTGTGGGTTCGTGAAGGAACGCAAAGAGCAAGGGTGCGGGTTCGTGGGGCAACGCAAAGAGCAAGGGTGCGGGTTCGTGGGGGAACGCAAAGAGGAACCGTGTGGGTTCGTGGGGGAACGCAAAGAGCAAGGGTGCAAGTTCGTGGTGGAACGCAAAGAGCAAGGGTGCGGGTTCGTGGGGGAACGCAAAGAGTAAGGTTGCGGGTTCGTGGGGGAACGCAAATAGCAAGGGTGCGGGTTCGTGGGGGAACGCAAAGAGCAAGGGTGCGGGTTCGTGGGGGAATGCAAAGAGCAAGGGTGCGGGTTCGTGGGGGAACGCAAAGAGCAAGGGTGCGGGTTCGTGGGGGAACGCAAAGAGGAACCGTGCGGGTTCGTGGGGGAACTCAAGGAGCAAGGGTGCGGGTTCGTGGGGGAACGCAAAGAGCAAGGGTGCGGGTTCATGGGGGAACGCAAAGAGCAAGGGTGCGGGTTCGTGGGGGAACGCAAAGAGGAACCGTGCGGGTTCTTGGGGGAACGCAAAGAGGAACCGTGCGGGTTCGTGGGGGAACGCAAAGAGCAAGGGTGCGGGTTCGTGGGGTAACGCAAAGAGCAAGGGTGCGGGTTCGTGGGGTAACGCAAAGAGCAAGGGTGCGGGTTCGTGGGTGAACGCAAAGAGCAAGGGTGCGGGTTCGTGGGGGAACGCAAAGAGCAAGGGTGCGGGTTCGTGGTGGAACGCAAAGAGCTAGGGTGCGGGTTCGTGGGGGAACGCAAAGAGCAAGGGTGCGGGTTCGTGGGGGAACGCAAAGAGCAAGGGTGCGGGTTCGTGGGGGAACGCAAAGAGCAAGGGTGCGGGTTCGTGGGGGAACGCAAAGAGCTAGGGTGCGGGTTCGTGGGGGAACGCAAAGAGCAAGGGTGCGGGTTCGTGGGGGAACGCAGAGAGCTAGGGTACGGGTTTGTGGGGGAACCTAATGAGGAACCGTGCGGGTTCGTGAAGGAACGCAAAGAGCTACGGTGCGGGTTCGTGGGGGAACACAAAGAGCAAGGGTGCGGGTTCTTGGGGGAACGCAAAGAGGAACCGTGCGGGTTCGTGGGGGAACGCAAAGAGCAAGGGTGCGGGTTCGTGGGGGAGTGCAAAGAGGAACCGTGCGGGTTCGTGGGGGAACGCAATTAGGAACCGTGCGGGTTCGTGGGGGAACGCAAAGAGCAAGGGTGCGGGTTCGTGGGGGAACGGAAAGAGCAAGGATGCGGGTTCGTGGGGGAACGCAAAGAGCAAGGGTGCGGGTTCGTGGGGGAACGCAAAGAGGAACCGTGCGGGTTCGTGGGGGAACGCAAAGAGCAAGGGTGTGGGTTCGTGGGGGAACGCAAAGAGCAAGGGTGCGGGTTCGTGGGGGAACGCAAAGAGCAAGGGTGCGGGTTCGTGGGGGAACGCAAAGAGCAAGGGTGCGGGTTCGTGGGGGAACGCAAAGAGCTAGGGTGCGGGTTCGTGGGGGAACGCAAAGAGCAAGGGTGCGGGTTCGTGGGGGAACTCAAAGAGCTAGGGTGCAAGTTCGTGGGGGAACGCAAAGAGCTAGGGTGCTGGTTCATGGGGTAACGCAAAGAGCTAGGGTGCGGGTTCGTGGGGGAACGCAAAGAGGAACCGTGCGGGTTCGTGGGGGAACGCAAAGAGGAACCGTGCGGGTCCGTGGGGGAACGCAAAGTGGAACAGTGCGAGTTCGTGGGGGAACGCAAAGAGCAAGGGTGCGGGTTCGTGGCGGAACGCAAAGAGCAAGGGTGCGGGTTCGTGGAGGAACTCAAATAGCAAGGGTTCGGGTTCGTGGGGGAACGCAAAGAGCAAGGGTGCGGGTTCGTGGGTGAACGCAAAGAGGAACCGTGCGGGTTCGTGGGGGAACGCAAAGAGCAAGGGTGCGGGTTCGTGGTGGAACGCAAAGAGCAAGGGTGCGGGTTCGTGGGGGAACGCAAAGAGCAAGAGTGCGGTTTTGTGGGGGAACGCAAAGAGCAAGGGTGCGGGTTTGTGGGGGAACGCAAAGAGGAACCGTGTGGGTTTGTGGGGGAACGCAAAGAGGAACCGTGCCGGTTCGTGGGGGAACGCAAAGAGCAAGGGTGCAGGTTCGTGGGGGAACGCAAAGAGGACCCATGCGGGTTCGTGAAGGAACGCAAAGAGCAAGGGTGCAGGTTCGTGGGGGAACGCAAAGAGCTAGGCTGCGGGTTCGTGAAGAAACGCAAAGAGCAACGGTGCGGGTTCGTCGGGGAACGCAAAGAGCAAGGGTGCGGGTTCGTGGGGGAACGCAAAGAGCAAGGGTGCGGGTTCGTGGGGGAACGCAAATAGCAAGGGTGCGGGTTCGGGGGGGAACGCAAAGAGGAACCGTGTGGGTTCGTGGGGGAACGCAAAGAGCAAGGGTGCAAGTTCGTGGTGGAACGCAAAGAGCAAGGGTGCGGGTTCGTGGGGGAACGCAAAGAGCAAGGTTGCGGGTTCGTGGGGGAACGCAAAGAGCAAGGGTGCGGGTTCGTGGGGGAATGCAAAGAGCAAGGGTGCGGGTTCGTGGGGGAACGCAAAGAGCAAGGGTGCTGGTTCGTGGGGGAACGCAAAGAGCAAGGGTGCGGGTTCGTGGGGGAACGCAAAGAGGAAGGGTGCGGGTTCGTGGGGAAACGCAAAGAGGAACCCTGCGGGTTCGTGGGGGAACGCAAAGAGCAAGGGTGCGGGTTCGTGGGAGAACGAAAAGAGGAACCGTGCGTGTTCGTGGGGGAACGCAAAGAGCAAGGGTGCAGGTTCGTGGGGTAACGCAAAGAGGAAGGGTGCGGGTTCGTGGGGGAACGCAAAGAGCAAGGGTGCGGGTTTGTGGGGGAACGCAAAGAGCAAGGGTGCGGGTTCGTGGGGGAACGCAAAGAGCAAGGGTGCGGGTTCGTGGGGGAACGCAAAGAGGAACCGTGCGGGTTCGTGGGGGAACGCAAAGAGCAAGGGTGCGGGTTCGTGGGGGAGTGCAAAGAGGAACCGTGCGGGTTCATGGGGGAACGCAAAGAGCAAGGGTGCGGGTTCGTGGGGGAACGCAAAGAGCAAGGGTGCGGGTTCGTGGGGGAACGCAAAGAGCAAGGGTGCGGGTTGGTGGGGGAACGCAACGAGCAAGGGTGCGGGTTCGTGGGGGAACGCAAAGAGGAACCGTGCGGGTTCGTGGGGGAACGCAAAGAGCAAGGGTGTGGGTTCGTGGGGGAACGCAAAGAGCAAGGGTGCGGGTTCGTGGGGGAACGCAAAGAGCAAGGGTGCGGGTTCGTGGGGGAACGCAAAGAGCAAGGGTGCGGGTTCGTGGGGGAACGCAAAGAGCTAGGGTGCGGGTTCGTGGGGGAACGCAAAGAGCTAGGGTGCAGGTTCGTGGGGGAACGCAAAGAGGAACCATGCGGGTTCGTGGGGGAACTCAAAGAGCAAGGGTGCGGGTTCGTGGGGGAACGCAAAGAGCTAGGGTGCGGGTTCGTGGGGGAACGCAAAGAGCTAGGGTGCGGGTTCGTGGGGGAACGCAAAGAGGAACCGTGCGGGTTCGTGGGGGAACGCAAAGTGGAACCGTGCGGGTCCGTGGGGGAACGCAAAGTGGAACCGTGCGAGTTCGTGGGGGAACGCAAAGAGCAAGGGTGCGGGTTCGTGGCGGAACGCAAAGAGCAAGGGTGCGGGTTCGTGGAGGAACTCAAAGAGCAAGGGTGCGGGTTCGTGGGGGAACGCAAAGAGCAAGGGTGCGGGTTCGTGGGGGAACGCAAAGAGCAAGGGTGCGGGTTCGTGGGGGAACGCAAAGAGCAAGGGTGCGGGTTCGTGGGTGAACGCAAAGAGGAACCGTGCGGGTTCGTGGGGGAACGCAAAGAGCAAGGGTGCGGGTTCGTGGTGGAACGCAAAGAGCAAGGGTGCGGGTTCGTGGGGGAACGCAAAGAGCAAGGGTGCGGGTTCGTGGGGGAACGCAAAGAGCAAGGGTGCGGGTTTGTGGGGGAACGCAAAGAGGAACCGTGCGGGTTTGTGGGGGAACGCGAAGAGGAACCGTGCCGGTTCATGGGGGAACGCAAAGAGCAAGGGTGCGGGTTCGTGGGGGAACGCAAAGAGGAACCATGCGGGTTCGTGAAGGAACGCAAAGAAAAACGGTGCGGGTTCGTGGGGGAACGCAAAGAGCTAGGCTGCGGGTTCGTGGGGGAACGCAAAGAGCCAGGGTGCAGGTTCGTGGGGGAACGCAAAGAGGAACGGTGTGGGTTCGTGAAGGAACGCAAAGAGCAAGGGTGCGGGTTCGTGGGGCAACGCAAAGAGCAAGGGTGCGGGTTCGTGGGGGAACGCAAAGAGGAACCGTGCGGGTTCGTGGGGGAACGCAAAGAGCTAGGCTGCGGGTTCGTGGGGGAACGCAAAGAGCCAGGGTGCAGGTTCGTGGGGGAACGCAAAGAGGAACGGTGTGGGTTCGTGGGGGAACGCAAAGAGCAAGGGTGCGGGTTCGTGGGGGAACGCAAAGAGCAAGGGTGCGGGTTCGGGGGGGAACGCAAAGAGGAACCGTGTGGGTTCGTGGGGGAACGCAAAGAGGAAGGGTGCAAGTTTGTGGTGGAACGCAAAGAGCAAGGGTGCGGGTTCGTGGAAGAACGCAAAGAGCAAGGTTGCGGGTTCGTGGGGGAACGCAAAGAGCAAGGGTGCGGGTTCGTGGGGGAATGCAAAGAGAAAGGGTGCGGGTTCGTGGGGGAACGCAAAGAGCTAGGGTGCTGGTTCGTGGGGGAACGCAAAGAGCAAGGGTGCGGGTTCGTGGGGGAACGCAAAGAGGAAGGGTGCGGGTTCGTGGGGGAACGCAAAGAGCAAGGGTGCGGGTTCGTGGGGGAATGCAAAGAGCAAGGGTGCGGGTTCGTGGGGGAGTGCAAAGAGCAAGGGTGCGGGTTCGTGGGGGAACGCAAAGAGCTAGGGTGCGGGTTCGTGGGGGAACGCAAAGAGCAAGGGTGCGGGTTCGTGGGGGAACGCAGAGAGCTAGGGTACGGGTTTGTGGGGGAACGTAATGAGGAACCGTGCGGGTTTGTGAAGGAACGCAAAGAGCTACGGTGCGGGTTCGTGGGGGAACAAAAAGAGCAAGGGTGCGGGTTCTTGGGGGAACGCAAAGAGGAGCCGTGCGGGTTCGTGGGGGAACGCAAAGAGCAAGGGTGCGGGTTCGTGGGGGACTGTAAAGAGGAACCGTGCGGGTTCGTGGGGGAATGCAATGAGGAACCGTGCGTGTTCGTGGGGGAACGCAAAGAGCAAGGGTGCGGGTTCGTGGGGGAACGCAAAGAGCAAGGGTGCGGGTTCGTGGGGGAGTGCAAACAGCAAGGGTGCGGGTTCGTGGGGGAACGCAATGAGGAACCGTGTGGGTTTGTGGGGGAACGCAAAGAGCAAGGGTGCGGGTTCGTGGGGGAACGCAAAGAGCAAGGGTGCGGGTTCGTGGGGGAACGCAAAGAGCAAGGGTGCGGGTTCGTGGGGGAACGCAAAGAGCTAGGGTGCAGGTTCGTGGGGGAACGCAAAGAGCTAGGGTGCGGGTTCGTGGGGGAACGCAAAGAGCAAGGGTGCGGGTTCGTGGGGGAACGCAAAGAGCTAAGGTGCGGGTTCGTGGGGGAACGCAAAGAGCTAGGGTGCTGGTTCGTGGGGGAACGCAAAGAGCTAGGGTGCGGGTTCGTGGGGGAACGCAAAGAGGAACCGTGCGGGTTCGTGGGGGAACGCAAAGTGGAACCGTGCGGGTCCGTGGGGGAACGCAAAGTGGAACCGTGCGAGTTCGTGGGGGAACGCAAAGAGCAAGGGTGCGGGTTCGTGGGGGAACGCAAAGAGCAAGGGTGCGGGTTCGTGGAGGAACTCAAATAGCAAGTGTGCGGGTTCGTGGGGGAACGCAAAGAGGAACCGTGCGGGTTCGTGGGGGAACGCAAAGAGCAAGGGTGCGGGTTCGTGGGGGAGTGCAAAGAGGAACCGTGCGGGTTCGTGGGGGAACGCAATTAGGAACCGTGCGGGTTCGTGGGGGAACGGAAAGAGCAAGGGTGCGGGTTCGTGGGGGAACGGAAAGAGCAAGGGTGCGGGTTCGTGGGGGAACGCAAAGAGGAACCGTGCGGGTTCGTGGGGGAACGCAAAGAGCAAGGGTGTGGGTTCGTGGGGGAACGCAAAGAGCAAGGGTGTGGGTTCGTGGGGGAACGCAAAGAGCAAGGGTGCGGGTTCGTGGGGGAACGCAAAGAGCAAGGGTGCGGGTTCGTGGGGGAACGCAAAGAGCTAGGGTGCGGGTTCGTGGGGGAACGCAAAGAGCTAGGGTGCGGGTTCGTGGGGGAACGCAAAGAGCAAGGGTGCGGGTTCGTGGGGGAACTCAAAGAGCTAGGGTGCGGGTTCGTGGGGGAACGCAAAGAGCTAGGGTGCGGGTTCGTGGGGGAACGCAAAGAGCAAGGGTGCGGGTTCGTGGCGGAACGCAAAGAGCAAGGGTGCGGGTTCGTGGAGGAACTCAAATAGCAAGGGTTCGGGTTCGTGGGGGAACGCAAAGAGCAAGGGTGCGGGTTCGTGGGGGAACGCAAAGAGCAAGGGTGCGGGTTCTTGGTGAACGCAAAGAGGAACCGTGCGGGTTCGTGGGTGAACGCAAAGAGGAACCGTGCGGGTTCGTGGGGGAACGCAAAGAGCAAGGGTGCGGGTTCTTGGTGAACGCAAAGAGCAAGGGTGCGGGTTCGTGGGTGAACGCAAAGAGGAACCGTGCGGGTTCGTGGGGGAACGCAAAGAGCAAGGGTGCGGGTTCGTGGTGGAACGCAAAGAGCAAGGGTGCGGGTTCGTGGGGGAACGCAAAGAGCAAGAGTGCGGGTTTGTGGGGGAACGCAAAGAGAAAGGGTGCGGGTTTGTGGGGGAACGCAAAGAGGAACCGTGCGGGTTTGTGGGGGAACGCAAAGAGGAACCATGCCGGTTCGTGGGGGAACGCAAAGAGCAAGGGTGCAGATTCGTGGGGGAACGCAAAGAGGACCCATGCGGGTTCGTGAAGGAACGCAAAGAGCAAGGGTGCAGGTTCGTGGGGGAACGCAAAGAGCTAGGCTGCGGGTTCGAGAAGGAACGCAAAGAGCAACGGTGCGGGTTCGTGGGGGAACGCAAAGAGCTAGGCTGCGGGTTCGTGGGGGAACGCAAAGAGCCAGGGTGCAGGTTCGTGGGGGAACGCAAAGAGGAACGGTGTGGGTTCGTGGGGGAACGCAAAGAGCAAGGGTGCGGGTTCGTGGGGGAACGCAAAGAGCAAGGGTGCGGGTTCGGGGGGGAACGCAAAGAGCAAGGGTGCGGGTTCGTGGGGGAACGCAAAGAGCAAGGGTGCAAGTTTGTGGTGGAACGCAAAGAGCAAGGGTGCGGGTTCGTGGAAGAACGCAAAGAGCAAGGTTGCGGGTTCGTGGGGGAACGCAAAGAGCAAGGGTGCGGGTTCGTGGGGGAATGCAAAGAGAAAGGGTGCGGGTTCGTGGGGGAACGCAAAGAGCTAGGGTGCTGGTTCGTGGGGGAACGCAAAGAGCAAGGGTGCGGGTTCGTGGGGGAACGCAAAGAGGAAGGGTGCGGGTTCGTGGGGAAACGCAAAGAGGAACCCTGCGGGTTCGTGGGGGAACGCAAAGAGCAAGGGTGCGGGTTCGTGGGAGAACGAAAAGAGGAAGGGTGCGGGTTCGTGGGGGAACGCAAAGAGGAACCGTGCGTGTTCGTGGGGGAACGCAAAGAGCAAGGGTGCAGGTTCGTGGGGGAACGCAAAGAGGAAGGGTGCGGGTTCGTGGGGGAACGCAAAGAGCAAGGGTGCGGGTTTTTGGGGGAACGCAAAGAGCAAGGGTGCGGGTTCGTGGGGGAACGCAAAGAGCAAGGGTGCGGGTTCGTGGGGAAACGCAAAGAGCAAGGGTGCGGGTTCGTGGGGGAACGCAAAGAGCAAGGGTGCGGGTTCGTGGGGAAACGCAAAGAGGAACCGTGCGTGTTCGTGGGGGAACGCAAAGAGCAAGGGTGCAGGTTCGTGGGGGAACGCAAAGAGGAAGGGTGCGGGTTCGTGGGGGAACGCAAAGAGTAAGGGTGCGGGTTTGTGGGGGAACGCAAAGAGCAAGGGTGCGGGTTCGTGGGGGAACGCAAAGAGGAACCGTGCGGGTTCGTCGGGGAACGCAAAGAGCAAGGGTGCGGGTTCGTGGGGGAGTGCAAAGAGGAACCGTGCGGGTTCATGGGGGAACGCAATGAGGAACCGTGCGGGTTCGTGGGGGAACGCAATGAGCAAGGGTGCGGGTTCGTGGGGGAACGCAAAGAGCAAGGGTGCGGGTTGGTGGGGGAACGCAACGAGCAAGGGTGCGGGTTCGTGGGGGAACGCAAAGAGGAACCGTGCGGGTTCGTGGGGGAACGCAAAGAGCAAGGGTGTGGGTTCGTGGGGGAACGCAAAGAGCAAGGGTGCGGGTTCGTGGGGGAACACAAAGAGCAAGGGTGCGGGTTCATGTGGGAACGCAAAGAGCAAGGGTGCGGGTTCGTGGGGGAACGCAAAGAGCAAGGGAGCGGGTTCGTGGGGGAACGCAAAGAGCTAGGGTGCGGGTTCGTGGGGGAACGCAAAGAGCTAGGGTGCAGGTTCGTGGGGGAACGCAAAGAGCAAGGGTGCGGGTTCGTGGGGGAACGCAAAGAGCAAGGGTGCGGGTTCGTGGGGGAACGCAAAGAGCTAGGGTGCGGGTTCGTGGGGGAACGCAAAGAGCTAGGGTGCGGGTTCGTGGGGGAACGCAAAGAGGAACCGTGCGGGTTCGTGGGGGAACGCAAAGTGGAACCGTGCGGGTCCGTGGGGGAACGCAAAGTGGAACCGTGCGAGTTCGTGGGGGAACGCAAAGAGCAAGGGTGCGGGTTCGTGGCGGAACGCAAAGAGCAAGGGTGCGGGTTCGTGGAGGAACTCAAAGAGCAAGGGTGCGGGTTCGTGGGGGAACGCAAAGAGCAAGGGTGCGGGTTCGTGGGGGAACGCAAAGAGCAAGGGTGCGGGTTCGTGGGGGAACGCAAAGAGCAAGGGTGCGGGTTCGTGGGTGAACGCAAAGAGCAAGGGTGCGGGTTCGTGGGGGAACGCAAAGAGCAAGGGTGCGGGTTCGTGGTGGAACGCAAAGAGCAAGGGTGCGGGTTCGTGGGGGAACGCAAAGAGCAAGGGTGCGGGTTCGTGGGGGAACGCAAAGAGCAAGGGTGCGGGTTCGTGGGGGAACGCAAAGAGCAAGGGTGCGGGTTTGTGGGGGAACGCAAAGAGGAACCGTGCGGGTTTGTGGGGGAACGCAAAGAGGAACCGTGCCGGTTCATGGGGGAACGCAAAGAGCAAGGGTGCGGGTTCGTGGGGGAACGCAAAGAGGAACCATGCGGGTTCGTGAAGGAACGCAAAGAAAAACGGTGCGGGTTCGTGGGGGAACGCAAAGAGCTAGGCTGCGGGTTCGTGGGGGAACGCAAAGAGCCAGGGTGCAGGTTCGTGGGGGAACGCAAAGAGGAACGGTGTGGGTTCGTGAAGGAACGCAAAGAGCAAGGGTGCGGGTTCGTGGGGCAACGCAAAGAGCAAGGGTGCGGGTTCGTGGGGGAACGCAAAGAGGAACCGTGTGGGTTCGTGGGGGAACGCAAAGAGCAAGGGTGCAAGTTCGTGGTGGAACGCAAAGAGCAAGGGTGCGGGTTCGTGGGGGAACGCAAAGAGTAAGGTTGCGGGTTCGTGGGGGAACGCAAAGAGCAAGGGTGCGGGTTCGTGGGGGAACGCAAAGAGCAAGGGTGCGGGTTCGTGGGGGAATGCAAAGAGCAAGGGTGCGGGTTCGTGGGGGAACGCAAAGAGCAAGGGTGCGGGTTCGTGGGGGAACGCAAAGAGGAACCGTGCGGGTTCGTGGGGGAACTCAAGGAGCAAGGGTGCGGGTTCGTGGGGGAACGCAAAGAGCAAGGGTGCGGGTTCATGGGGGAACGCAAAGAGCAAGGGTGCGGGTTCGTGGGGGAACGCAAAGAGGAACCGTGCGGGTTCTTGGGGGAACGCAAAGAGGAACCGTGCGGGTTCGTGGGGGAACGCAAAGAGCAAGGGTGCGGGTTCGTGGGGTAACGCAAAGAGCAAGGGTGCGGGTTCGTGGGGTAACGCAAAGAGCAAGGGTGCGGGTTCGTGGGTGAACGCAAAGAGCAAGGGTGCGGGTTCGTGGGGGAACGCAAAGAGCAAGGGTGCGGGTTCGTGGTGGAACGCAAAGAGCTAGGGTGCGGGTTCGTGGGGGAACGCAAAGAGCAAGGGTGCGGGTTCGTGGGGGAACGCAAAGAGCAAGGGTGCGGGTTCGTGGGGGAACGCAAAGAGCAAGGGTGCGGGTTCGTGGGGGAACGCAAAGAGCTAGGGTGCGGGTTCGTGGGGGAACGCAAAGAGCAAGGGTGCGGGTTCGTGGGGGAACGCAGAGAGCTAGGGTACGGGTTTGTGGGGGAACCTAATGAGGAACCGTGCGGGTTCGTGAAGGAACGCAAAGAGCTACGGTGCGGGTTCGTGGGGGAACACAAAGAGCAAGGGTGCGGGTTCTTGGGGGAACGCAAAGAGGAACCGTGCGGGTTCGTGGGGGAACGCAAAGAGCAAGGGTGCGGGTTCGTGGGGGAGTGCAAAGAGGAACCGTGCGGGTTCGTGGGGGAACGCAATTAGGAACCGTGCGGGTTCGTGGGGGAACGCAAAGAGCAAGGGTGCGGGTTCGTGGGGGAACGGAAAGAGCAAGGATGCGGGTTCGTGGGGGAACGCAAAGAGCAAGGGTGCGGGTTCGTGGGGGAACGCAAAGAGGAACCGTGCGGGTTCGTGGGGGAACGCAAAGAGCAAGGGTGTGGGTTCGTGGGGGAACGCAAAGAGCAAGGGTGCGGGTTCGTGGGGGAACGCAAAGAGCAAGGGTGCGGGTTCGTGGGGGAACGCAAAGAGCAAGGGTGCGGGTTCGTGGGGGAACGCAAAGAGCTAGGGTGCGGGTTCGTGGGGGAACGCAAAGAGCAAGGGTGCGGGTTCGTGGGGGAACTCAAAGAGCTAGGGTGCAAGTTCGTGGGGGAACGCAAAGAGCTAGGGTGCTGGTTCATGGGGTAACGCAAAGAGCTAGGGTGCGGGTTCGTGGGGGAACGCAAAGAGGAACCGTGCGGGTTCGTGGGGGAACGCAAAGAGGAACCGTGCGGGTCCGTGGGGGAACGCAAAGTGGAACAGTGCGAGTTCGTGGGGGAACGCAAAGAGCAAGGGTGCGGGTTCGTGGCGGAACGCAAAGAGCAAGGGTGCGGGTTCGTGGAGGAACTCAAATAGCAAGGGTTCGGGTTCGTGGGGGAACGCAAAGAGCAAGGGTGCGGGTTCGTGGGTGAACGCAAAGAGGAACCGTGCGGGTTCGTGGGGGAACGCAAAGAGCAAGGGTGCGGGTTCGTGGTGGAACGCAAAGAGCAAGGGTGCGGGTTCGTGGGGGAACGCAAAGAGCAAGAGTGCGGTTTTGTGGGGGAACGCAAAGAGCAAGGGTGCGGGTTTGTGGGGGAACGCAAAGAGGAACCGTGTGGGTTTGTGGGGGAACGCAAAGAGGAACCGTGCCGGTTCGTGGGGGAACGCAAAGAGCAAGGGTGCAGGTTCGTGGGGGAACGCAAAGAGGACCCATGCGGGTTCGTGAAGGAACGCAAAGAGCAAGGGTGCAGGTTCGTGGGGGAACGCAAAGAGCTAGGCTGCGGGTTCGTGAAGAAACGCAAAGAGCAACGGTGCGGGTTCGTCGGGGAACGCAAAGAGCAAGGGTGCGGGTTCGTGGGGGAACGCAAAGAGCAAGGGTGCGGGTTCGTGGGGGAACGCAAATAGCAAGGGTGCGGGTTCGGGGGGGAACGCAAAGAGGAACCGTGTGGGTTCGTGGGGGAACGCAAAGAGCAAGGGTGCAAGTTCGTGGTGGAACGCAAAGAGCAAGGGTGCGGGTTCGTGGGGGAACGCAAAGAGCAAGGTTGCGGGTTCGTGGGGGAACGCAAAGAGCAAGGGTGCGGGTTCGTGGGGGAATGCAAAGAGCAAGGGTGCGGGTTCGTGGGGGAACGCAAAGAGCAAGGGTGCTGGTTCGTGGGGGAACGCAAAGAGCAAGGGTGCGGGTTCGTGGGGGAACGCAAAGAGGAAGGGTGCGGGTTCGTGGGGAAACGCAAAGAGGAACCCTGCGGGTTCGTGGGGGAACGCAAAGAGCAAGGGTGCGGGTTCGTGGGAGAACGAAAAGAGGAACCGTGCGTGTTCGTGGGGGAACGCAAAGAGCAAGGGTGCAGGTTCGTGGGGTAACGCAAAGAGGAAGGGTGCGGGTTCGTGGGGGAACGCAAAGAGCAAGGGTGCGGGTTTGTGGGGGAACGCAAAGAGCAAGGGTGCGGGTTCGTGGGGGAACGCAAAGAGCAAGGGTGCGGGTTCGTGGGGGAACGCAAAGAGGAACCGTGCGGGTTCGTGGGGGAACGCAAAGAGCAAGGGTGCGGGTTCGTGGGGGAGTGCAAAGAGGAACCGTGCGGGTTCATGGGGGAACGCAAAGAGCAAGGGTGCGGGTTCGTGGGGGAACGCAAAGAGCAAGGGTGCGGGTTCGTGGGGGAACGCAAAGAGCAAGGGTGCGGGTTGGTGGGGGAACGCAACGAGCAAGGGTGCGGGTTCGTGGGGGAACGCAAAGAGGAACCGTGCGGGTTCGTGGGGGAACGCAAAGAGCAAGGGTGTGGGTTCGTGGGGGAACGCAAAGAGCAAGGGTGCGGGTTCGTGGGGGAACGCAAAGAGCAAGGGTGCGGGTTCGTGGGGGAACGCAAAGAGCAAGGGTGCGGGTTCGTGGGGGAACGCAAAGAGCTAGGGTGCGGGTTCGTGGGGGAACGCAAAGAGCTAGGGTGCAGGTTCGTGGGGGAACGCAAAGAGGAACCATGCGGGTTCGTGGGGGAACTCAAAGAGCAAGGGTGCGGGTTCGTGGGGGAACGCAAAGAGCTAGGGTGCGGGTTCGTGGGGGAACGCAAAGAGCTAGGGTGCGGGTTCGTGGGGGAACGCAAAGAGGAACCGTGCGGGTTCGTGGGGGAACGCAAAGTGGAACCGTGCGGGTCCGTGGGGGAACGCAAAGTGGAACCGTGCGAGTTCGTGGGGGAACGCAAAGAGCAAGGGTGCGGGTTCGTGGCGGAACGCAAAGAGCAAGGGTGCGGGTTCGTGGAGGAACTCAAAGAGCAAGGGTGCGGGTTCGTGGGGGAACGCAAAGAGCAAGGGTGCGGGTTCGTGGGGGAACGCAAAGAGCAAGGGTGCGGGTTCGTGGGGGAACGCAAAGAGCAAGGGTGCGGGTTCGTGGGTGAACGCAAAGAGGAACCGTGCGGGTTCGTGGGGGAACGCAAAGAGCAAGGGTGCGGGTTCGTGGTGGAACGCAAAGAGCAAGGGTGCGGGTTCGTGGGGGAACGCAAAGAGCAAGGGTGCGGGTTCGTGGGGGAACGCAAAGAGCAAGGGTGCGGGTTTGTGGGGGAACGCAAAGAGGAACCGTGCGGGTTTGTGGGGGAACGCGAAGAGGAACCGTGCCGGTTCATGGGGGAACGCAAAGAGCAAGGGTGCGGGTTCGTGGGGGAACGCAAAGAGGAACCATGCGGGTTCGTGAAGGAACGCAAAGAAAAACGGTGCGGGTTCGTGGGGGAACGCAAAGAGCTAGGCTGCGGGTTCGTGGGGGAACGCAAAGAGCCAGGGTGCAGGTTCGTGGGGGAACGCAAAGAGGAACGGTGTGGGTTCGTGAAGGAACGCAAAGAGCAAGGGTGCGGGTTCGTGGGGCAACGCAAAGAGCAAGGGTGCGGGTTCGTGGGGGAACGCAAAGAGGAACCGTGTGGGTTCGTGGGGGAACGCAAGAGCAAGGGTGCAAGTTCGTGGTGGAACGCAAAGAGCAAGGGTGCGGGTTCGTGGGGGAACGCAAAGAGCAAGGTTGCGGGTTCGTGGGGGAACGCAAAGAGCAAGGTTGCGGGTTCGTGGGGGAATGCAAAGAGCAAGGGTGCGGGTTCGTGGGGGAACGCAAAGAGCTAGGGTGCGGCTTCGTGGGGGAACGCAAAGAGCAAGGGTGCGGGTTCGTGGGGAAACGCAAAGAGGAAGGGTGCGGGTTCGTGGGGGAACGCAAAGAGGAACCCTGCGGGTTCGTGGGGGAACGCAAAGAGCAAGGGTGCGGGTTCGTGGGAGAACGAAAAGAGGAACCGTGCGTGTTCGTGGGGGAACGCAAAGAGGAACCGTGCGGGTTCGTGGGGGAACTCAAAGAGGAAGGGTGCGGGTTCGTGGGGGAACGCAAAGAGCAAGGGTGCGGGTTCGTGGGGGAACGCAAAGAGCAAGGGTGCGGGTTCGTGGGGGAACGCAAAGAGGAACCGTGCGGGTTCGTGGGGGAACGCAAAGAGGAACCGTGCGGGTTCGTGGGGGAACGCAGAGAACAAGGGTGCGGGTTCGTGGGGGAACGCAAAGAGGAACCGTGCGGGTTCGTGGGGGAACGCAAAGAGCAAGGGTGCGGGTTCGTGGGGGAACGCAAAGAGCAAGGGTGCGGGTTCGTGGGGGAACGCAAAGAGTAAGGGTGCGGGTTCGTGGAGGAACGCAAAGTGCAAGGGTGCGGGTTGGTGGGGGAACGCAAAGAGCAAGGGTGCGGGTTCGTGGGGGAACGCAAAGAGCAAGCGTGCGGGTTCGTGGGGGAACGCAAAGAGCAAGGGTGCGGGTTCGTGGGGGAACGCAAAGAGCAAGGGTGCGGGTTCGTGGGGGAACGCAAAGAGCTAGGGTGCGGGTTCGTGGGGGAACGCAAAGTGGAACCGTGCGGGTTCGTGGGGAACGCAAAGTGGAACCGTGCGGGTTCGTGGGGGAACGCAAAGAGCAAGGGTGCGGGTTCGTGGGGGAACGCAAAGAGCAAGGGTGCGGGTTCGTGGGGGAACGCAAAGAGCAAGGGTGCGGGTTCGTGTGGGAGTGCAAAGAGGAACCGTGCGGGTTCGTGGGGGAACGCAAAGTGGAACCGTGCGGGTTCGTGGGGGAACGCAAAGAGCAAGGGTGCGGGTTCGTGGGGGAACGCAAAGAGGAACCGTGCGTGTTCGTGGGGAACGCAAAGAGGAACCGTGCCGGTTCATGGGGGAACGCAAAGAGCAAGGGTGCGGGTTCGTGGGGGAACGCAAAGAGGAACCGTGCGGGTTCGTGGGGGAACGCAAAGAGCAAGGGTGCGGGTTCGTGGTGGAACGCAAAGAGCAAGGGTGCGGGTTCGTGGGGGAACGCAAAGAGCAAGGGTGCGGGTTCGTGGGGGAACGCAAAGAGCAAGGGTGCGGGTTTGTGGGGGAACGCAAAGAGGAACCGTGCGGGTTTGTGGGGGAACGCGAAGAGGAACCGTGCCGGTTCATGGGGGAACGCAAAGAGCAAGGGTGCGGGTTCGTGGGGGAACGCAAAGAGGAACCATGCGGGTTCGTGAAGGAACGCAAAGAAAAACGGTGCGGGTTCGTGGGGGAACGCAAAGAGCTAGGCTGCGGGTTCGTGGGGGAACGCAAAGAGCCAGGGTGCAGGTTCGTGGGGGAACGCAAAGAGGAACGGTGTGGGTTCGTGAAGGAACGCAAAGAGCAAGGGTGCGGGTTCGTGGGGCAACGCAAAGAGCAAGGGTGCGGGTTCGTGGGGGAACGCAAAGAGGAACCGTGTGGGTTCGTGGGGGAACGCAAGAGCAAGGGTGCAAGTTCGTGGTGGAACGCAAAGAGCAAGGGTGCGGGTTCGTGGGGGAACGCAAAGAGCAAGGTTGCGGGTTCGTGGGGGAACGCAAAGAGCAAGGGTGCGGGTTCGTGGGGGAATGCAAAGAGCAAGGGTGCGGGTTCGTGGGGGAACGCAAAGAGCTAGGGTGCGGCTTCGTGGGGGAACGCAAAGAGCAAGGGTGCGGGTTCGTGGGGAAACGCAAAGAGGAAGGGTGCGGGTTCGTGGGGGAACGCAAAGAGGAACCCTGCGGGTTCGTGGGGGAACGCAAAGAGCAAGGGTGCGGGTTCGTGGGAGAACGAAAAGAGGAACCGTGCGTGTTCGTGGGGGAACGCAAAGAGGAACCGTGCGGGTTCGTGGGGGAACTCAAAGAGGAAGGGTGCGGGTTCGTGGGGGAACGCAAAGAGCAAGGGTGCGGGTTCGTGGGGGAACGCAAAGAGCAAGGGTGCGGGTTCGTGGGGGAACGCAAAGAGGAACCGTGCGGGTTCGTGGGGGAACGCAAAGAGGAACCGTGCGGGTTCGTGGGGGAATGCAGAGAACGAGGGTGCGGGTTCGTGGGGGAACGCAAAGAGGAACCGTGCGGGTTCGTGGGGGAACGCAAAGAGCAAGGGTGCGGGTTCGTGGGGGAACGCAAAGAGCAAGGGTGCGGGTTCGTGGGGGAACGCAAAGGGTAAGGGTGCGGGTTCGTGGAGGAACGCAAAGTGCAAGGGTGCGGGTTGGTGGGGGAACGCAAAGAGCAAGGGTGCGGGTTCGTGGGGGAACGCAAAGAGCAAGCGTGCGGGTTCGTGGGGGAACGCAAAGAGCAAGGGTGCGGGTTCGTGGGGGAACGCAAAGAGCAAGGGTGCGGGTTCGTGGGGGAACGCAAAGAGCTAGGGTGCGGGTTCGTGGGGGAACGCAAAGTGGAACCGTGCGGGTTCGTGGGGAATGCAAAGTGGAACCGTGCGGGTTCGTGGGGGAACACAAAGAGCAAGGGTGCGGGTTCGTGGGGGAACGCAAAGAGCAAGGGTGCGGGTTCGTGGGGGAACGCAAAGAGCAAGGGTGCGGGTTCGTGTGGGAGTGCAAAGAGGAACCGTGCGGGTTCGTGGGGGAACGCAAAGTGGAACCGTGCGGGTTCGTGGGGGAACGCAAAGAGCAAGGGTGCGGGTTCGTGGGGGAACGGAAAGAGGAACCGTGCGTGTTCGTGGGGAACGCAAAGAGGAACCGTGCCGGTTCATGGGGGAACGCAAAGAGCAAGGGTGCGGGTTCGTGGGGGAACGCAAAGAGGAACCATGCGGGTTCGTGAAGGAACGCAAAGAAAAACGGTGCGGGTTCGTGGGGGAACGCAAAGAGCTAGGCTGCGGGTTCGTGGGGGAACGCAAAGAGCCAGGGTGCAGGTTCGTGGGGGAACGCAAAGAGGAACGGTGTGGGTTCGTGAAGGAACGCAAAGAGCAAGGGTGCGGGTTCGTGGGGCAACGCAAAGAGCAAGGGTGCGGGTTCGTGGGGGAACGCAAAGAGGAACCGTGTGGGTTCGTGGGGGAACGCAAAGAGCAAGGGTGCAAGTTCGTGGTGGAACGCAAAGAGCAAGGGTGCGGGTTCGTGGGGGAACGCAAAGAGCAAGGTTGCGGGTTCGTGGGGGAACGCAAAGAGCAAGGGTGCGGGTTCGTGGGGGAATGCAAAGAGCAAGGGTGCGGGTTCGTGGGGGAACGCAAAGAGCTAGGGTGCGGCTTCGTGGGGGAACGCAAAGAGCAAGGGTGCGGGTTCGTGGGGAAACGCAAAGAGGAAGGGTGCGGGTTCGTGGGGGAACGCAAAGAGGAACCCTGCGGGTTCGTGGGGGAACGCAAAGAGCAAGGGTGCGGGTTCGTGGGAGAACGAAAAGAGGAATCGTGCGTGTTCGTGGGGGAACGCAAAGAGGAACCGTGCGGGTTCGTGGGGGAACGCAAAGAGGAAGGGTGCGGGTTCGTGGGGGAACGCAAAGAGCAAGGGTGCGGGTTTGTGGGGGAACGCAAAGAGCAAGGGTGCGGGTTCGTGGTGGAACGCAAAGAGGAACCGTGCGGGTTCGTGGGGGAACGCAAAGAGGAACCGTGCGGGTTCGTGGGGGAACGCAGAGAACAAGGGTGCGGGTTCGTGGGGGAACGCAAAGAGGAACCGTGCGGGTTCGTGGGGGAACGCAAAGAGCAAGGGTGCGGGTTCGTGGGGGAACGCAAAGAGCAAGGGTGCGGGTTCGTGGTGGAACGCAAAGAGTAAGGGTGCGGGTTCGTGGAGGAAGGCAAAGTGCAAGGGTGCGGGTTCGTGGGGGAACGCAAAGAGCAAGGGTGCGGGTTCGTGGGGGAACGCAAAGAGCAAGCGTGCGTGTTCGTGGGGGAACGCAAAGAGCAAGGGTGCGGGTTCGTGGGGGAACGCAAAGAGCAAGGGTGCGGGTTCGTGGGGGAACGCAAAGAGCTAGGGTGCGGGTTCGTGGGGGAACGCAAAGTGGAACCGTGCGGGTTCGTGGGGAACGCAAAGTGGAACCGTGCGGGTTCGTGGGGGAACGCAAAGAGCAAGGGTGCGGGTTCGTGGGGGAACGCAAAGAGCAAGGGTGCGGGTTCGTGGGGGAACGCAAAGAGCAAGGGTGCGGGTTCGTGTGGGAGTGCAAAGAGGAACCGTGCGGGTTCGTGGGGGAACGCAAAGTGGAACCGTGCGGGTTCGTGGGGGAACGCAAAGAGCAAGGGTGCGGGTTCGTGGGGGAACGCAAAGAGGAACCGTGCGTGTTCGTGGGGAACGCAAAGAGCAAGGGTGCGGGTTCTTGGTGGAACGCAAAGAGGAACTGTGCGGGTTCGTGGGGGAACGCAAAGAGCAAGGGTGCGGGTTCGTCGGGGAACGCAAAGAGGAACCATGCGGGTTCGTGGGGGAACGCAAAGAGCAAGGGTGCGGGTTCGTGGGGGAACGCAAAGAGCAAGGGTGCGGGTTCGTGGGGGAATGCAAAGAGCAAGGGTGCGGGTTCGTGGGGGAACGCAAAGAGCAAGGGTGCGGGTTCGTGGGGGAACGCAAAGAGGAACCGTGCGGGTTCGT
Source organism: Oreortyx pictus (assembly GCA_036925125.1). Classification (NCBI taxonomy): domain Eukaryota; kingdom Metazoa; phylum Chordata; class Aves; order Galliformes; family Odontophoridae; genus Oreortyx; species Oreortyx pictus. The sequence goes on from JAUPFR010000065.1 coordinate 57,334, forward strand.
GGGGGAACGCAAGGAGCAAGGGTGCGGGTTCGTGGGGGAACACAAAGAGCAAGGGTGCGCGTTCGTGGGGGAACGCAAAGAGGAACCGTGCGGGATCGTGGGGGAACGCAAAGTGGAACCGTGCGGGTTCGTGGGGGAACGCAAAGTGGAACCGTGCGGGTTCGTGGGGGAACGCAAAGAGCAAGGGTGCGGGTTCGTGGGGGAATGCAAAGAGCAAGGGTGCGGGTTTGTGGGGGAACGCAAAGAGCAAGGGTGCGGGTTCGTGGGGGAACGCAAAGAGGAACCGTGCGGGTTCGTGGGGGAACGCAAGGAGCAAGGGTGTGGGTTCGTGGGGGAAAACAAAGAGCAAGGGTGCGGGTTCGTGGGGGAACGCAAAGAGCAACGGTACGGGTTCGTGGGGGAACGCAAAGAGCAAGGGTGCGGGTTCGTGGGGGAACGCAAAGAGCTAGGGTGCGGGTTCGTGGGGGAACGCAAAGAGCAAGGGTGCGGGTTCGGGGGGAATGCAGAGAGCTAGGGTGCGGGTTCGTGGGGGAACGCAAAGAGCAAGGGTGCGGGTTCGTGGAGGAACGCAAAGTGCAAGGGTGCGGGTTCGTGGGGGAGTGCAAAGAGGAACCGTGCGGGTTCGTGGGGGAACGCAAAGTGAAACCGTGCGGGTTCGTGGGGGAACGCAAAGAGGAACCGTGCGGGTTCGTGGGAGAACGCAAAGAGCAAGGGTGCGGGCTCATGGGGGAACGCAAAGAGCAAGGGTGCGGGTTCGTGGGGGAACGCAAAGAGCAAGGGTGCGGGTTCGTGGGGGAACGCAAAGAGCAAGGGTGCGGGTTCGTGGGGGAACGCAAAGAGCAAGGGTGCGGGTTCGTGGGGGAACGCAAAGAGCAAGGGTGCGGGTTCGTGGGGGAACGCAAAGAGCAAGGGTGCGGGTTCGTGGGGGAGTGCAAAGAGGAACCGTGCGGGTTCGTGGGGGAACGCAAAGTGGAACCGTGCGGGTTCGTGGGGGAACGCAAAGAGGAACCGTGCAGGTTCGTGGGGGAACGCAAAGAGCAACGGTACGGGTTCGTGGGGGAACGCAAAGAGCAAGGGTGCGGGTTCGTGGGGGAACGCAAAGAGCTAGGGTGCGGGTTCGTGGGGGAACGCAAAGAGGAACCGTGCGGGTTCGTGGGGGAACGCAAAGAGGAACCATGCGGGTTCGTGGGGGAACTCAAAGAGCAAGGGTGCGGGTTCGTGGGGGAACGCAAAGAGGAACCATGCGGGTTCGTGGGGGAACGCAAAGAGGAACCATGCGGGTTCGTGGGGGAACGCAAAGAGCTAGGGTGCGGGTTCGTGGGGGAACGCAAAGAGGAACCGTGCGGGTTCGTGGGGGAACGCAAAGTGGAACCGTGCGGGTCCGTGGGGGAACGCAAAGTGGAACCGTGCGAGTTCGTGGGGGAACGCAAAGAGCAAGGGTGCGGGTTCGTGGCGGAACGCAAAGAGCAAGGGTGCGGGTTCGTGGGGGAACGCAAAGACGAACTGTGCAGGTTCGTGGGTGAACGCAAAGAGGAACGGTGCGGGTTCGTGGGGGAACGCAAAGAGCAAGGGTGCGGGTTCGTGGTGGAACGCAAAGAGCAAGGGAGCGGGTTCGTGGGGGAACGCAAAGAGCAAGGGTGCGGGTTCGTGGGGGAACGCAAAGAGCAAGGTGCGGGTTTGTGGGGGAACGCAAAGAGGAACCGTGCGGATTTGTGGGGGATGGCAAAGAGGAACCGTGCCGGTTCGTGGGGGAACGCAAAGAGCAAGGGTGCGGGTTCGTGGGGGAACGCAAAGAGGAACCGTGCGGGTTCGTGGGGGAACGCAAAGAGCAATGGTGCGGGTTCGTGGGGGAACGCAAAGAGCTAGGGTGCAGGTTCGTGGGGGAACGCAAAGAGCAAGGGTGTGGGTTCGTGGGGGAACGCAGAGAGCTAGGGTACGGGTTTGTGGGGGAACGTAATGAGGAACCGTGCGGGTTCGTGAAGGAACGCAAAGAGCTACGGTGCGCGTTCGTGGGGGAACGCAAAGAGCAAGGGTGCGGGTTCGTGGGGGAACTCAAAGAGCAAGGGTGCGGGTTCGTGTGGGAACGCAAAGAGGAACCGTGCGGGTTTGTGGGGGAACGCAAAGAGCAAGGGTGCGGGTTCGTGGGGGAACGCAAAGAGCAAGGGTGCAAGTTCGTGGTGGAACGCAAAGAGGAACTGTGCGGGTTCGTGGGGGAACGCAAAGAGCAAGGGTGCGGGTTCGTGGGGGAACACAAAGAGGAACCATGCGGGTTCGTGGGGGAACGCAAAGAGCAAGGGTGCGGGTTCGTGGGGGAACGCAAAGAGGAACCATGCGGGTTCGTGGGGGAACGCAAAGAGCAAGGGTGCGGGTTCGTGGGGGAACGCAAAGAGCAAGGGTGCGGGTTCGTGGGGGAACGCAAAGAGCAAGGGTGCGGGTTCGTGGGGGAACGCAAAGTGGAACCGTGCGGGTTCGTGGGGGAACGCAAAGAGCAAGGGTGCGGGTTCGTGGGGGAACGCAAAGAGCAAGGGTGCGGGTTTGTGGGGGAACGCAAAGAGGAACCGTGCGGGATCGTGGGGGAACGCAAAGTGGAACCGTGCGGGTTCGTGGGGGAACGCAAAGTGGAACCGTGCGGGTTCGTGGGGGAACGCAAAGAGCAAGGGTGCGGGTTCGTGGGGGAACGCAAAGAGCAAGGGTGCGGGTTCGTGGGGGAACGCAAAGAGCAAGGGTGCGGGTACGTGGGGGAACGCAAAGAGGAACAGTGCGGGTTCGTGGGGGAACGCAAGGAGCAAGGGTGCGGGTTCGTGGGGGAACGCAAAGAGCAAGGGTGCGGGTTCGTGGGGGAACGCAAAGAGCAAGGGTGCGGGTTCGTGGGGGAACGCAAAGAGCAAGGGTGCGGGTTCGTGCGGGAGTGCAAAGAGGAACCGTGCGGGTTCGTGGGGGAACGCAAAGTGGAACCGTGCGGGTTCGTGGGGGAACGCAAAGAGCAAGGGTGCGGGTTCGTGGGGGAACGCAAAGAGGAACCGTGCGTGTTCGTGGGGAACGCTAAGAGCAAGGGTGCGGGTTCTTGGTGGAACGCAAAGAGGAACTGTGCAGGTTCGTGGGGGAACGCAAAGAGCAAGGGTGCGGGTTCGTGGGGGAACGCAAAGAGGAACCATGCGGGTTCGTGGGGGAACGCAAGGAGCAAGGGTGCGGGTTCGTGGGGGAACGCAAAGAGGATCCGTGCGGGTTCGTGGGGGAACGCAAAGAGCAAGGGTGCGGGTTCGTGGGGGAACGCAAAGAGCAAGGGTGCGGGTTCGTGGGGGAACGCAAAGAGCAAGGGTGCGGGTTCGTGGGGGAACGCAAAGAGCAAGGGTGCGGGTTCGTGGGGGAATGCAAAGAGCTAGGGTGCGGGTTCGTGGGGGAACGCAAAGAGCAAGGGTGCGGGTTCGTGTGGGAGTGCAAAGAGGAACCGTGCGGGTTCGTGGGGGAACGCAAAGAGCAAGGGTGCGGGTTCGTGGGGGAACGCAAAGACCAAGGGTGCGGGTTCGTGGGGGAACGCAAAGAGGAACCGTGCGAGTTCGTGAAGGAACGCAAAGAGCAACGGTGCGGGTTCGTGGGGGAACGCAAAGAGCAAGGGTGCGGGTTCGTGGGGGAACGCAAAGAGGAACGGTGCGGGTTCGTGGGGGAACGCAAAGAGGAACCGTGCGGGTTCATGGGGGAACGCAAAGAGCTAGGGTGCGGGTTCGTGGGGGAATACAAAGAGGAACCGTGCGGGTTCGTGGGGGAACGCAAAGAGCAAGGGTGCGGGTTCGTGGGGGAACGCAAAGAGCAAGGGTGCGGGTTCATGGGGGAACGCAAAGAGCTAGGGTGCGGGTTCGTCGGGGAACGCAAAGAGCAAGGGTGCAGGTTCGTGGGGGAATGCGAAGAGCTAGGGTGCGGGATTGTGGGGGAACGCAAAGAGCAAGGGTGCGGGTTCGTGGGGGAACGCAAAGAGCAACCGTGCGGGTTCGTGGGGGAACGCAAAGAGAAAGGGTGCGGGTTCGTGGGGGAACGCAAAGAGGAACAGTGCGGGTTCGTGGGGGAACGCAAAGAGCAAGGGTGCGGGTTCGTGGGCGAAAGGAAATAGCAAGGGTGCGGGTTCGTGGGGGAACACAAAGAGCTAGGGTGCGTGTTCGTGGGGGAACGCAAAGAGCTAGGGTGCGGGTTCGTCGGGGAACACAAAGAGGAACCGTGCGGGTTCGTGGGGGAACGCAAAGAGCAAGGGTGCGGGTTCGTGGGGGAACGCAAAGAGCTAGGGTGCGGGTTCGTGGGGGAACGAAAAGAGCAAGGGTGCGGGTTCGTAGGGGAACGCAAAGAGCTAGGGTGCGGGTTCGTGGGGGAACGCAAAGAGGAACCGTGCGGGTTCGTGGGGGAACGCAAAGAGCAAGGGTGCGGGTTCGTGGGGGAACGCAAAGAGCAAGGGTGCGGGTTCGTGGGGGAACGCAAAGAGCAAGGGTGCGGGTTCGTGGGGGAACGCAAAGAGCTAGGGTGCTGGTTCGTGGGGGAACTCAAAGAGCTAGGGTGCGGGTTCGTGGGGGAACGCAAAGAGCAAGGGTGCGGGTTCGTGGTGGAACGCAAAGAGCAAGGGTGCGGGTTCGTGGGGGAACACAATGAGCAAGGGTGCGGGTTGGTGGGGGAACGCAAAGAGCAAGGGTGCGGGTTTGTGGGGGAACGCAAAGAGCAAGGGTGCGGGTTCGTGGGGGAACGCAAAGAGGAACCGTGCGGGTTCGTGGGGGAACGCAAAGAGCAAGGGTGCGGGTTCGTGGGTGAACGCAAAGAGGAACCGTGCGGGTTCGTGGGGGAACGCAAAGAGCAAGGGTGCGGGTTCGTGGGGGAACGCAAAGAGCAAGGGTGCGGGTTCGTGGGGGAACGCAAAGAGCAAGGGTGCGGGTTCGTGGGGGAACGCAAAGAGCTAGGGTGCTGGTTCGTGGGGGAACTCAAAGAGCTAGGGTGCGGGTTCGTGGGGGAACGCAAAGAGCAAGGGTGCGGGTTCGTGGTGGAACGCAAAGAGCAAGGGTGCGGGTTCGTGGGGGAACGCAATGAGCAAGGGTGCGGGTTGGTGGGGGAACGCAAAGAGCAAGGGTGCGGGTTTGTGGGGGAACGCAAAGAGCAAGGGTGCGGGTTCGTGGGGGAACGCAAAGAGGAACCGTGCGGGTTCGTGGGGGAACGCAAAGAGCAAGGGTGCGGGTTCGTGGGTGAACGCAAAGAGGAACCGTGCGGGTTCGTGGGGGAACGCAAAGAGCAAGGGTGCGGGTTCGTGTGGGAGTGTAAAGAGGAACCGTGCGGGTTCGTGGGGGAACGCAAAGTGGAACCGTGCGGGTTCGTCGGGGAACGCAAAGAGCAAGGGTGCGGGTTCGTGGGGGAACGCAAAGAGGAACCGTGCGTGTTCGTGGGGAACGCAAAGAGCAAGGGTGCGGGTTCTTGGTGGAACGCAAAGAGGAACTGTGCGGGTTCGTGGGGGAACGCAAAGAGCAAGGGTGCGGGTTCGTGGGGGAACGCAAAGAGCAAGGGTGCGGGTTCGTGGGGGAACGCAAAGAGGAACCATGCGGGTTCGTGGGGGAACGCAAAGAGCAAGGGTGCGGGTTCGTGGGGGAACGCAAAGAGGATCCGTGCGGGTTCGTGGGGGAACGCAAAGAGCAAGGGTGCGGGTTCGTGGGGGAACGCAAAGAGCAAGGGTGCGGGTTCGTGGGGGAATGCAAAGAGCAACGGTACGGGTTCGTGGGGGAACGCAAAGAGCAAGGCTGCGGGTTCGTGGGGGAATGCAAAGAGCTAGGGTGCGGGTTCGTGGGGGAACGCAAAGAGCAAGGGTGCGGGTTCGTGTGGGAGTGCAAAGAGGAACCGTGCGGGTTCGTGGGGGAACGCAAAGAGCAAGGGTGCGGGTTCGTGGGGGAACGCAAAGAGCAAGGGTGCGGGTTCGTGGGGGAACGCAAAGAGGAACCGTGCGAGTTCGTGAAGGAACGCAAAGAGCAACGGTGCGGGTTCGTGGGGGAACGCAAAGAGCAAGGGTGCGGGTTCGTGGGGGAACGCAAAGAGGAACGGTTCGGGTTCGTGGGGGAACGCAAAGAGGAACCGTGCGGGTTCATGGGGGAACGCAAAGAGCTAGGGTGCGGGTTCGTGGGGGAATACAAAGAGGAACCGTGCGGGTTCGTGGGGGAACGCAAAGAGCAAGGGTGCGGGTTCGTGGGGGAACGCAAAGAGCAAGGGTGCGGGTTCGTGGGGGAACGCAAAGAGCTAGGGTGCGGGTTCGTCGGGGAACGCAAAGAGCAAGGGTGCAGGTTCGTGGGGGAATGCGAAGAGCTAGGGTGCGGGATTGTGGGGGAACGCAAAGAGCAAGGGTGCGGGTTCGTGGGGGAACGCAAAGAGCAACCGTGCGGGTTCGTGGGGGAACGCAAAGAGAAAGGGTGCGGGTTCGTGGGGGAACGCAAAGAGGAACAGTGCGGGTTCGTGGGGGAACGCAAAGAGCAAGGGTGCGGGTTCGTGGGGGAACGCAAAGAGCTAGGGTGCGGGTTCGTGGGGGAACACAAAGAGCATGGGTGCGGGATCGTGGGGGAACGCAAAGAGGATCCGTGCGGGTTCGTGGGGGAACGCAAAGAGCAAGGGTGCGGGTTCGTGGGGGAACGCAAAGAGCAAGGGTGCGGGTTCGTGGGGGAACGCAAAGAGCAACGGTACGGGTTCGTGGGGGAACGCAAAGAGCAAGGCTGCGGGTTCGTGGGGGAATGCAAAGAGCTAGGGTGCGGGTTCGTGGGGGAACGCAAAGAGCAAGGGTGCGGGTTCGTGTGGGAGTGCAAAGAGGAACCGTGCGGGTTCGTGGGGGAACGCAAAGAGCAAGGGTGCGGGTTCGTGGGGGAACGCAAAGAGCAAGGGTGCGGGTTCGTGGGGGAACGCAAAGAGGAACCGTGCGAGTTCGTGAAGGAACGCAAAGAGCAACGGTGCGGGTTCGTGGGGGAACGCAAAGAGCAAGGGTGCGGGTTCGTGGGGGAACGCAAAGAGGAACCGTGCGGGTTCGTGGGGGAACGCAAAGAGCAAGGGTGCGGGTTCGTGGGGGAACGCAAAGAGGAAGGGTGCGGGTTCGTGGGGGAACGCAAAGAGCAAGGGTGCGGGTTCGTGGGGGAACGCAAAGAGCTAGGGTGCTGGTTCGTGGGGGAACTCAAAGAGCTAGGGTGCGGGTTCGTGGGGGAACGCAAAGAGCAAGGGTGCGGGTTCGTGGTGGAACGCAAAGAGCAAGGGTGCGGGTTCGTGGGGGAACGCAATGAGCAAGGGTGCAGGTTGGTGGGGGAACGCAAAGAGCAAGGGTGCGGGTTTGTGGTGGAACGCAAAGAGCAAGGGTGCGGGTTCGTGGGGGAACGCAAAGAGGAACCGTGCGGGTTCGTGGGGGAACGCAAAGAGCAAGGGTGCGGGTTCATGGGTGAACGCAAAGAGGAACCGTGCGGGTTCGTGGGGGAACGCAAAGAGGAACCGTGCGGGTTCGTGGGGGAATGCAAAGAGGAACCGTGCGGGTTCGCGGGGGAACGCAAAGAGCAACCGTGCGGGTTCGTGGGGGAACGCAAAGAGAAAGGGTGCGGTTTCGTGGGGGAACGCAAAGAGGAACCGTTCGGGTTCTTGTGGGAACGCAAAGAGGAACCGTGCGTGTTCGTGGGGGAACGCAAAGAGCAAGGGTGCGGGTTCGTGGGGGAACGCAAAGAGGAACCGTGCTGGTTCGTGGGTGAACGCAAAGAGGAACCGTGCGGGTTCGTGGGGGAACGCAAAGAGCAAGGGTGCGGGTTCGTGGTGGAACGCAAAGAGCAAGGGTGCGGGTTCGTGGGGGAACGCAAAGAGCAAGGGTGCGGGTTCGTGGGGGAACGCAAAGAGGAACCGTGCGGGATCGTGGGGGAACGCAAAGTGGAATCGTGCGGGTTCGTGGGGGAACGCAAAGAGCAAGGGTGCGGGTTCGTGGGGGAACGCAAAGAGCAAGGGTGCGGGTTCGTGGGGGAACACAAAGAGGAACCGTGTGTGTTCGTGGGGGAACGCAAAGAGCAAGGGTGCAGGTTCGTGGGGGAACGCAAAGAGCAAGGGTGCGGGTTCCTGGGGGAACGCAAAGAGCAAGGCTGCGGGTTCGTGGGGGAACACAAAGAGCAAGTGTGCGGGTTCGTGGGGGAACGCAAAGAGCATGGGTGCGGGTTCATGGGGGAACGCAAAGAGGAAGCGTTCGGGTTCTTGGGGAACGCAAAGAGGAACCGTGCGGGTTCGTGGGGGAACGCAAAGAGCAAGGGTGCGGGTTCGTGGGGGAACGCAAAGAGGAACCGTGCAGGTTCGTGGGGGAACGCAAAGAGCAAGGCTGCGGGTTCGTGGGGGAACACAAAGAGCAAGGGTGCGGGTTCGTGGGGGAACGCAAAGAGGAACCGTGCGGGTTCGTGGGGGAACGCAAAGAGGAACCGTGCGGGTTCGTGGGGGAACGCAAAGAGCAAGGGTGCGGGTTCGTGGGGGAACGCAAAGAGCAAGGGTGCGGGTTCGTGGGGGAACGCAAAGAGCAAGGGTGCGGGTTCGTGGGGGAACGCAAAGAGCAAGCGTGCGGATTCGTGGGGGAACGCAAATAGCAAGGGTGCGGGTTCGTGGGGGAACGCAAAGAGCAAGCGTGCGGGTTCGTGGGGGAACGCAAAGTGGAACCGTGCGGGTTCGTGGGGAACGCAAAGAGCAAGGGTGCGTGTTCGTGGGGGAACGCAAAGAGCAAGGGTGCGGGTTCGTGGGGGAGTGCAAAGAGGAACCGTGCGGGTTCGTGGGGGAACGCAAAGTGGAACCGTGCGGGTTCGTGGGGGAACGCAAAGAGCAAGGGTGCGGGTTCGTGGGGGAACGCAAAGAGGAACCGTGCGTGTTCGTGGGGAACGCAAAGAGCAAGGGTGCGGGTTCTTGGTGGAACGCAAAGAGGAACTGTGCGGGGTTGTGGGGGAACGCAAAGAGCAAGGGTGCGGGTTCGTGGGGGAACGCAAAGAGGAACCATGCGGGTTAGTGGGGGAACGCAAAGAGCAAGGGTGCGGGTTCGTGGGGGAACGCAAAGAGGAACAATGCGGGTTCGTGGGGGAACGCAAAGTGAAACCGTGCGGGTTCGTGGGGGAACGCAAAGAGCAAGGGTGCGGGTTCGTGGGGGAACGCAAAGAGGAACCGTGCGGGTTCTTGTGGGAACGCAAAGAGGAACCGTGCGTGTTCGTGGGGGAACGCAAAGAGCAAGGGTGCGGATTCGTGGGGGAACGCAAAGAGCAAGGGTGCTGGTTCGTGGGTGAACGCAAAGAGGAACCGTGCGGGTTCGTGGGGGAACGCAAAGAGCAAGGGTGCGGGTTCGTGGTGGAACGCAAAGAGCAAGGGTGCGGGTTCGTGGGGGAACGCAAAGAGCAAGGGTGCGGGTTCGTGGGGGAACGCAAAGAGGAACCGTGCGGGATCGTGGGGGAACGCAAAGAGCAAGGGTGCGGGTTCGTGGGGGAACGCAAAGAGCAAGGGTGCGGGTTCGTGGGGGAACGCAAAGAGCAAGGGTGCGGGTTCGTGGGGGAACACAAAGAGGAACCGTGCGTGTTCGTGGGGGAACGCAAAGAGCAAGGGTGCAGGTTCGTGGGGGAACGCAAAGAGCAAGGGTGCGGGTTCCTGGGGGAACGCAAAGAGCAAGGGTGCGGGTTCGTGGGGGAACACAAAGAGCAAGGGTGCGGGTTCGTGGGGGAACGCAAAGAGCATGGGTGCGGGTTCATGGGGGAACGCAAAGAGGAAGCGTTCGGGTTCTTGGGGAACGCAAAGAGGAACCGTGCGGGTTCGTGGGGGAACGCAAAGAGCAAGGGTGCGGGTTCGTGGGGGAACGCAAAGAGGAACCGTGCAGGTTCGTGGGGGAACGCAAAGAGCAAGGCTGCGGGTTCGTGGGGGAACACAAAGAGCAAGGGTGCGGGTTCGTGGGGGAACGCAAAGAGGAACCGTGCGGGTTCGTGGGGGAACGCAAAGAGGAACCGTGCGGGTTCGTGGGGGAACGCAAAGAGCAAGGGTGCGGGTTCGTGGGGGAACGCAAAGAGCAAGGGTGCGGGTTCGTGGGGGAACGCAAAGAGCAAGGGTGCGGGTTCGTGGGGGAACGCAAAGAGCAAGCGTGCGGATTCGTGGGGGAACGCAAAGAGCAAGGGTGCGGGTTCGTGGGGGAACGCAAAGAGCAAGCGTGCGGGTTCGTGGGGGAACGCAAAGTGGAACCGTGCGGGTTCGTGGGGAACGCAAAGAGCAAGGGTGCGGGTTCGTGGGGGAACGCAAAGAGCAAGGGTGCGGGTTCGTGGGGGAGTGCAAAGAGGAACCGTGCGGGTTCGTGGTGGAACGCAAAGTGGAACCGTGCGGGTTCGTGGGGGAACGCAAAGAGCAAGGGTGCGGGTTCGTGGGGGAACGCAAAGAGGAACCGTGCGTGTTCGTGGGGAACGCAAAGAGCAAGGGTGCGGGTTCTTGGTGGAACGCAAAGAGGAACTGTGCGGGGTCGTGGGGGAACGCAAAGAGCAAGGGTGCGGGTTCGTGGGGGAACGCAAAGAGGAACCATGCGGGTTCGTGGGGGAACGCAAAGAGCAAGGGTGCGGGTTCGTGGGGGAACGCAAAGAGGAACCATGCGGGTTCGTGGGGGAACGCAAAGTGAAACCGTGCGGGTTCGTGGGGGAACGCAAAGAGCAAGGGTGCGGGTTCGTGGGGGAATGCAAAGAGCAAGGGTGCGGGTTCGTGGGGGAACGCAAAGAGCAAGGGTGCGGGTTCGTGGGGGAATGCAAAGAGCAAGGGTGCGGGTTCGTGGGGGAACGCAAAGAGCAAGGGTGCGGGTTCGTGGGGGAACGCAAAGAGGAACCGTGCGGGTTCGTGGGGGAACGCAAAGTGGAACCGTGCGGGTTCGTGGGGGAATGCAAAGAGCAAGGGTGCGGGTTCGTGGGGGAACGCAAAGAGCAAGGGTGCGGGTTCGTGGGGGAACGCAAAGAGGAACCGTGCGGGTTCGTGGGGGAACGCAAGGAGCAAGGGTGCGGGTTCGTGGGGGAACGCAAAGAGCAAGGGTGCGGGTTCGTGGGGGAACGCAAAGAGCAACGGTACGGGTTCGTGGGGGAACGCAAAGAGCAAGGGTGCAGGTTCGTGGGGGAACGGAAAGAGGAACCGTGTGGGTTCGTGGGGGAACGCAAAGAGCAAGGGTGCGGGTTCGTGGGGGAATGCAGAGACCTAGGGTGCGGGTTCGTGGGGGAACGCAAAGAGCAAGGGTGCGGGTTCGTGGGGGAACGCAAAGAGCAAGGGTGCGGGTTCATGGGGGAACGCAAAGAGGAACCGTGCGGGTTCGTGAAGGAACGCAAAGAGCAAGGGTGCGGGTTCGTGGGGGAACGCAAAGAGCAACGGTGCGGGTTCGTGGGGGAACGCAAAGAGCAAGGGTGCGGGTTCGTGGGGAAACGCAAAGAGGAACCGTGCGGGTTCATGGGGGAACGCAAAGAGCTAGGGTGCGGGTTCGTGGGGGAATACAAAGAGGAACCGTGCGGGTTCGTGGGGGAACGCAAAAAGCAAGGGTGCGGGTTCGTGGGGGAACGCAAAGAGCAAGGGTGCGGGTTCGTGGGGGAACGCAAAGAGCTAGGGTGCGGGTTCGTCGGGGAACGCAAAGAGCAAGGGTGCAGGTTCGTGGGGGAACGCGAAGAGCTAGGGTGCGGGATTGTGGGTGAACGCAAAGAGCAAGGGTGCGGGTTCGTGGGGGAACGCAAAGAGCAACCGTGCGGGTTCGTGGGGGAACGCAAAGAGAAAGGGTGCGGGTTCGTGGGGGAGCGCAAAGAGGAACAGTGCGGGTTCGTGGGGGAACGCAAAGAGCAAGGGTGCGGGTTCGTGGGCGAAAGGAAATAGCAAGGGTGCGGGTTCGTGGGGGAACACAAAGAGCATGGGTGCGGGATCGTGGGGGAACGCAAAGAGGAACCGTGCGGGTTCATGGGGGAACGCAAAGAGGAACCGTGCGGGTTCGTGGGGGAACGCAAAGAGGAACCGTGCGGGTTCGTGGGGGAACGCAAAGAGCAACGGTGCGGGTTCGTGGGGGAACGCAAAGAGCAACGGTGCAGGTTCGTGGGGGAACGCAAAGAGCAAGGGTGCGGGTTCGTGGGGGAACGCAAAGAGCAAGGGTGCGGGTTCGTGGGGGAACGGAAAGAGCAAGGGTGCGGGTTCGTGGGGGAACGCATAGAGGAACCGTGCGGGTTCGTGGGGGAACGCAAAGAGCTAGGGTGCGGGTTCGTCGGGGAACACAAAGAGGAACCGTGCGGGTTCGTGGGGGAACGCAAAGAGCAAGGGTGCGGGTTCGTGGGGGAACGCAAAGAGCAAGGGTGCGGGTTCGTGGGGGAACGCAAAGAGCAAGGGTGCGTGTTCGTGGGGGAACGCAAACAGGAACCGTGCGGGTTCGTGGGGGAACGCAAAGAGGAACCGTGCGGGTTCGTGGGGGAGCGCAAAGAGGAACCGTGCGGGTTCGTGGGGGAACGCAAAGAGGAACCGTGCGGGTTCGTGGGGAAACGCAAAGAGGAACCGTGCGGGTTCGTGGGGGAACGCAAAGAGGAAGGGTGCGGGTTCGTGGGGGAACGCAAAGAGCTAGGGTGCGGGTTCGTGGGGGAACGAAAAGAGCAAGGGTGCGGGTTCGTAGGGGAACGCAAAGAGCTAGGGTGCGGGTTCGTGGGGGAACGCAAAGAGCAAGGGTGCGGGTTCGTGGGGGAACGCAAAGAGCAAGGGTGCGGGTTCGTGGGGGAACACAAAGAGCAAGGGTGCGGGTTCGTGGGGGAACGCAAAGAGGAACCGTGCGGGTTCGTGGGGGAACGCAAAGAGGAACCGTGCGGGTTCGTTGGGGAACGCAAAGAGCAAGGGTGCGGGTTCGTGGGGGAACGCAAAGAGGAACCGTGCGGGTTCGTGGGGGAACGCAAAGAGCTAGGGTGCGGGTTCGTCGGGGAACACAAAGAGGAACCGTGCGGGTTCGTGGGGGAACGCAAAGAGGAACCGTGCGGGTTCGTGGGGGAACGCAAAGAGCTAGGGTGCGGGTTCGTGGGGGAACGCAAAGAGCAAGGGTGCGGGTTCATGGGGGAACGCAAACAGGAACCGTGCGGGTTCGTGGGGGAACGCAAAGAGGAACCGTGCGGGTTCGTGGGGGAGCGCAAAGAGGAACCGTGCGGGTTCGTGGGGGAACGCAAAGAGGAACCGTGCGGGTTCGTGGGGAAACGCAAAGAGGAACGGTGCGGGTTCGTGGGGGAACGCAAAGAGCAAGGGTGCGGGTTCGTGGGTGAACGCAAAGAGGAACCGTGCGGGTTCGTGGGGGAACGCAAAGAGGAACCGTGCGGGTTCGTGGGGGAATGCAAAGAGGAACCGTGCGGGTTCGCGGGGGAACGCAAAGAGCAACCGTGCGGGTTCGTGGGGGAACGCAAAGAGCAAGGGTGCGGGTTCGTGGTGGAACGCAAAGAGCAAGGGTGCGGGTTCGTGGGGGAACGCAAAGAGCAAGGGTGCGGGTTCGTGGGGGAACGCAAAGAGGAACCGTGCGGGATCGTGGGGGAACGCAAAGTGGAATCGTGCGGGTTTGTGGGGGAACGCAAAGAGCAAGGGTGCGGGTTCGTGGGGGAACGCAAAGAGCAAGGGTGCGGGTTCGTGGGGGAACGTAAAGAGCAAGGGTGCGGGTTCGTGGGTGAACGCAAAGAGGAACCGTGCGTGTTCGTGGGGGAACGCAAAGAGCAAGGGTGCAGGTTCGTGGGGGAACGCAAAGAGCAAGGGTGCGGGTTCCTGGGGTAACGCAAAGAGCAAGGGTGCGGGTTCGTGGGGGAACGCAAAGAGCAAGGGTGCGGGTTCGTGGGGGAACGCAAAGAGCATGGGTGCGGGTTCGTGGGGGACGCAAAGAGGAAGCGTTCGGGTTCTTGGGGAACACAAAGAGGAACCGTGCGGGTTCGTGGGGGAACGCAAAGAGCAAGGGTGCGGGTTCGTGGGGGAACGCAAAGAGGAACCGTGCAGGTTCGTGGGGGAACGCAAAGAGCAAGGGTGCGGGTTCGTGGGGGAACACAAAGAGCAAGGGTGCGGGTTCGTGGGGGAACGCAAAGAGGAACCGTGCGGGTTCGTGGGGGAACGCAAAGAGGAACCGTGCGGGTTCGTGGGGGAACGCAAAGAGCAAGGGTGCGGGTTCGTGGGGGAACGCAAAGAGCAAGGGTGCGGGTTCGTGGGGGAACGCAAAGAGCTAGGTTGCGGGTTCGTGGGGGAACACAAAGAGGAACCGTGCGGGTTCGTGGGGGAACGCAAAGAGCAAGGGTGCGGGTTCGTGGGGGAACGCAAAGAGCAAGGGTGCGGGTTCGTGGGGGAACGCAAAGAGCAAGGGTGCGGGTTCGTGGGGGAACGCAAAGAGCAAGGGTGCGGGTTCGTCAGGGAACGCAAAGAGCAAGGGTGCGGGTTCGTGGGGGAACGCAAACAGGAACCGTTCGGGTTCGTGGGGGAACGCAAAGAGGAACCGTGCGGGTTCGTGGGTGAACGCAAAGAGGAACCGTGCGGGTTCGTGGGGAAACGCAAAGAGGAACCGTGCGGGTTCGTGGGGGAACGCAAAGAGGAACCGTGCGGGTTCGTGGGGGAACGCAAAGAGGAACCGTGCGGGTTCGTGGGGGAACGCAAAGAGCAAGGGTGCGGGTTCGTGGGGGAACGCAAAGAGCTAGGGTGCGGGTTCGTGGGGGAACGCAAAGAGGAACCGTGCGGGTTCGTGGGGGAACGCAAAGAGCAAGGGTGCGGGTTCGTGGGGGAACGCAAAGAGCAAGGGTGCGGGTTCGTGGGGGAACGCAAAGAGCAAGGGTGCGGGTTCGTGGGGAAACGCAAAGAGGAACAGTGCGGGTTCGTGGGGGAACGCAAAGAGCAAGGGTGTGGGTTCGTGGGGGAACGCAAAGAGCAAGGGTGCGGGTTCGTGGGGGAACGCAAAGAGCAAGGGTGCGGGTTCGTGGGGGAACGCAAAGAGCAAGGGTGCGGGTTCGTGGGGGAACGCAAAGAGCAAGGGTGCGGGCTCGTGGGGGAGTGCAAAGAGGAACCGTGCGGGTTCGTGGGGGAACGCAAAGAGGAACCGTGCGGGTTCGTGGGGGAACGCAAAGAGCAAGGGTGCGGGTTCGTGGGGGAACGCAAAGAGCAAGGGTGCAGGTTCGTGGGGGAACGCAAAGAGGAACCGTGCGTGTTCGTGGGGGAACGCAAAGAGGAACCGTGCGGGTTCGTGGGGGAACTCAAAGTGCAAGGGTGCGGGTTTGTGGGGGAACGCAAAGAGCAAGGGTGCGAGTTCGTGGGGGAACGCAAAGAGCAAGGGTGCGGGTTCGTGGGGGAACGCAAAGAGGAACCGTGCGGGTTCGTGGGAGAACGCAAAGAGCAAGGGTGCGGGTTCATGGGGGAACGCAAAGAGCAAGGGTGCGGGTTCGTGGGGGAACGCAAAGAGCAAGGGTGCGGGTTCGTGGGGGAACGCAAAGAGCAAGGGTGCGGGTTCGTGGGGGAACGCAAAGAGAAAGGGTGCGCGTTTGTGGGGGAACGCAAAGAGCAAGGGTGCGAGTTCGTGGGGGAACGCAAAGAGCAAGGGTGCGGGTTCGTGGGGGAACGCAAAGAGGAACCGTGCGGGTTCGTGGGGGAACGCAAAGAGCAAGGGTGCGGGTTCGTGGGGGAACGCAAAGAGGAACCGTGCGGGTTTGTGGGGGAACGCAAAGAGCAAGGGTGCGGGTTCGTGGGGGAACGCAAAGAGCAAGGGTGCGGGTTCGTGGGTGAACGCAAAGAGCAAGGGTGCGGGTTCGTGGGGGAACGCAAATTGGATCCGTGCGGGATCGTGGGGGAACGCAAAGAGGAACCGTGCGGGTTCGTGGGGGATCGCAAAGAGGAACCGTGCGGGTTCGTGGGGGAATGCAAAGAGCTAGGGTGCGGGTTCGTGGGGGAACGCAAAGAGGAACCGTGCGGGTTCGTGGGGGAACGCAAAGAGCTAGGGTGCGGGTTCGTGGGGGAACGCAAAGAGCAAGGGTGCGGGTTCGTGGGGGAACGCAAAGAGGAACCTTGCGGGTTCGTGGGGGAACGCAAAGAGCAAGGGTGCGGGTTCGTGGGGGAACGCAAAGAGCAAGGGTGCGAGTTCGTGGGGGAACGCAAAGAGCAAGGGTGCGGGTTCGTGGGGGAACGCAAAGAGCAAGGGTGCGGGTTCGTGGGGGAACGCAAAGAGCTAGGGTGCGGGTTCGTGGGGGAACGCAAAGAGCTAGGGTGCGGGTTCGTGGGGGAACGCAAAGAGCAAGGGTGCGGGTTCGTGGGGGAACGCAAAGAGGAACCTTGCGGGTTCGTGGGGGAACGCAAAGAGCAAGGGTGCGGGTTCGTGGGGGAACGCAAAGAGAAAGGGTGCGGGTTCGTGGGGGAACGCAAAGAGCAAGGGTGCGGGTTCGTGGGGGAACGCAAAGAGCAAGGGTGCGGGTTTGTGGGGGAACGCAAAGAGCTAGGGTGCGGGTTCGTGGGGGAACGCAAAGAGCTAGGGTGCGGGTTCGTGGGGGAACGCAAAGAGCAAGGGTGCGGGTTCGTGGGGGAACGCAAAGAGCTAGGGTGCGGGTTCGTGGGGGAACGCAAAGAGCTAGGGTGCGGGTTCGTGGGGGAACGCAAAGAGCAAGGGTGCGGGATCGTGGGGGAACGCAAAGAGGAACGGTGCGGGTTTGTGGGGGAACGCAAAGAGGAACCGTGCGGGTTCGTGTGGGAACGCAAAGAGCAAGGGTGCGGGTTCGTGGGTGAACGCAAAGAGGAACCGTGCGGGTTCGTGGGGGAACGCAAAGAGCAAGGGTGCGGGTTTTTGGGGGAACGCAAAGAGCAAGGGTGCGGTTTCGTGGGGGAACGCAAAGAGCAAGGGTGCGGGTTCGTGGGGGAACGCAAAGAGGAACCGTGCGGGATCGTGGGGGAACGCAAAGTGGAACCGTGCGGGTTCGTGGGGGAACGCAAAGAGGAACCGTGCGGTTTCGTGGGGGAACGCAAAGGGCAAGGGTGCGGGTTCGTGGGGGAACGCAAAGAGCAAGGGTGCGGGTTTGTGGATGAACGCAAAGAGCAATTGTGCAAGTTCGTGGGGGAACGCCAAGAGGAACCGTGCGGGTTCATGGGGGAACGCAAAGAGGAACCGTGCTGGTTCGTGGGGGAACGCAAAGAGGAACGGTGCCGGTTCGTGGGGGAACGCAAAGAGCAAGGGTGCGGGTTCGTGGGGGAACGCAAAGAGGAACGGTGCGGGTTCGTGGGGGAACGCAAAGAGCAAGGGTGCGGGTTCGTGGGGGAACGTAAAGAGCAAGGGTGCGGGTTCGTGGGGGAACGCAAAGAGCAAGGGTGCAAGTTCGTGGGGGAACGCAAAGAGGAACCGTGCGGGTTCGTGGGGGAACGCAAAGAGCAAGGGTGCGGGTTCGTGTGGGACCGCAAAGAGGAACGGTGCGGGTTCGTGGGGGAACGCAAAGAGCAAGGGTGCGGGTTCGTGGGGGAACGCAAAGAGCAAGGGTGCGGGTTCGTGGGGGAACTGAAAGTGGAACCGTGCGGGTTCGTGGGGGAACGCAAAGAGCAAGGGTGTGGGTTCGTGGGGGAACGCAAAGAGCAAGGGTGCGGGTTCGTGGGGGAACGCAAAGAGTAAGGGTGCGGGTTCGTGGGGGAACGCAAAGAGCAAGGGTGCGGGTTCATGGGGGAACGCAAAGAGCATGTGTGCGGGTTCGTGGGGGAACGCAAAGAGCATGTGTGCGGGTTCGTGGGGGAACGCAAAGAGCAAGGGTGCGGGTTCGTGGGGGAACGCAAAGAGCAAGGGTGCGGGTTCGTGGGGGAACGCAAAGAGCAAGGGTGCGGGTTCGTGGGGGAATACAAAGAGCTAGGGTGCGGGTTCGTGGGGGAACGCAGAGAGCTAGGGTACGGGTTCGTGGGGGAACGCAAAGAGGAACCGTGCGGGTTCGTGGGGGAATGCAAAGAGCTAGGGTGTGGGTTTGTGGGGGAACGCAAAGAGCAAGGGTGCGGGTTCATGGGGGAACGCAAAGAGCAAGGGTGCGGGTTCGTGGGGGAACGCAAAGAGCAAGGGTGCGGGTTCGTGGGGGAACGCAAAGAGCAAGGGTGCGGGTTCGTGGGGGAACGCAAAGAGCAAGGGTGCGGGTTCGTGGGGGAACGCAAAGAGCAAGGGTGCGGGTTCGTGGGGGAACGCAAAGAGCTAGGGTGCGGGTTCGTGGGGGAACCGAAAGAGCAAGGGTGCGGGTTCGTGGGGGAACGCAAAGAGCAAGGGTGCGGGTTCGTGGGGGAACGCAAAGAGCAAGGGTGCGGGTTCGTGGGGGAACGCAAAGAGCAAGGGTGCGGGTTCGTGGGGGAACGCAAAGAGCAAGGGTGCGGGTTCGTGGGGGAACGCAAAGAGCAAGGGTGCGGGTTCGTGGGGGAACGCAAAGAGCAAGGGTGCGGGTTCGTTGGGGAACGCAAAGAGGAACAGTGCGGGTTCGTGGGGGAACGCAAAGAGCAAGGGTGCGGGTTCGTGGGGGAACACAAAGAGCAAGGGTGCGGGTTCGTGGGGGAACGCAAAGAGGAACCGTGCGGGTTCGTGGGGGAACGCAAAGAGGAACCGTGTGGGTTCGTGGGGGAACGCAAAGAGGAACCGTGCGGGTTCGTGGGGGAACGCAAAGAGCAAGGGTGCGGGTTCGTGGGGGAACGGAAAGAGGAACCGTGCGGGTTCGTGGGGGAACGCAAAGAGGAACCGTGCGGGTTCGTGGGGGAATGCAAAGAGGAACCGTGCGGGTTCGTGGGGGAGCGCAAAGAGCAACCGTGCGGGTTCGTGGGGGAACGCAAAGAGAAACCGTGCAGGTTCGTGGGGGAACGCAAAGAGCAAGGTTGCGCGTTCGTGGGGGAACGCAAAGAGCAAGGGTGCGGGTTCGTGGGTGAACGCAAAGAGGAACCGTGCGGGTTCGTGGGGGAACGCAAAGAGGAACCGTGCGGGTTCGTGGGGGAATGCAAAGAGGAACCGTGCGGGTTCGCGGGGGAACGCAAAGAGCAACCGTGCGGGTTCGTGGGGGAACGCAAAGAGCAAGGGTGCGGGTTCGTGGGGGAACAGAAAGAGAAAGGGTGCGGGTTCGTGGGGGAACGCAAAGAGGAACCGTGCGGGTTCTTGTGGGAACGCAAAGAGGAACCGTGCGGGTTCGTGGGGGAACGCAAAGAGCAAGGGTGCTGGTTCGTGGGTGAACGCAAAGAGGAACCGTGCGGGTTCGTGGGGGAACGCAAAGAGCAAGGGTGCGGGTTCGTGGTGGAACGCAAAGAGCAAGGGTGCGGGTTCGTGGGGGAACGCAAAGAGCAAGGGTGCGGGTTCGTGGGGGATCGCAAAGAGGAACCGTGCGGGATCGTGGGGGAACGCAAAGTGGAATCGTGCGGGTTTGTGGGGGAACGCAAAGAGCAAGGGTGCGGGTTCGTGGGGGAACGCAAAGAGCAAGGGTGCGGGTTCGTGGGGGAACGCAAAGAGCAAGGGTGCGGGTTCGCGGGGGAACACAAAGAGGAACCGTGCGTGTTCGTGGGGGAACGCAAAGAGCAAGGGTGCAGGTTCGTGGGGGAACGCAAAGAGCAAGGGTGCGGGTTCCTGGGGGAACGCAAAGAGCAAGGCTGCGGGTTCGTGGGGGAACACAAAGAGCAAGGGTGCGGGTTCGTGGGGGAACGCAAAGAGCATGGGTGCGGGTTCGTGGGGGAACGCAAAGAGGAAGCGTTCGGGTTCTTGGGGAACGCAAAGAGGAACCGTGCGGGTTCGTGGGGGAACGCAAAGAGCAAGGGTGCGGGTTCGTGGGGGAACGCAAAGAGGAACCGTGCAGGTTCGTGGGGGAACGCAAAGAGCAATGGTGCGGGTTCGTGGGGGAACACAAAGAGCAAGGGTGCGGGTTCGTGGGGGAACGCAAAGAGGAACCGTGCGGGTTCGTGGGGGAACGCAAAGAGGAACCGTGCGGGTTCGTGGGGGAACGCAAAGAGCAAGGGTGCGGGTTCGTGGGGGAACGCAAAGAGCAAGGGTGCGGGTTCGTGGGGGAACGCAAAGAGCTAGGTTGCGGGTTCGTGGGGGAACACAAAGAGGAACCGTGCGGGTTCGTGGGGGAACGCAAAGAGCAAGGGTGCGGGTTCGTGGGGGAACGCAAAGAGCAAGGGTGCGGGTTCGTGGGGGAACGCAAAGAGCAAGGGTGCGGGTTTGTCGGGGAACGCAAAGAGCAAGGGTGCGGGCTCGTGGGGGAACGCAAAGCGGAACCGTGCGTGTTCGTGGGGGAACGCAAAGAGGAACCGTGCGGGTTCGTGGGGGAACGCAAAGAGCAAGGGTGCGGGTTCGTGGGGGAACGCAAAGAGCAAGGGTGCAGGTTCGTGGGGGAACGCAAAGAGGAACCGTGCGGGTTCGTGGGGGAACGCAAAGAGCAAGGGTGCGGGTTCGTGGGGGAACGCAAAGAGGAACCGTGCGGGTTCGTGGGGGAACGCAAAGAGCAAGGGTGCGGGTTCGTGGGGGAACGCAAAGAGCAAGGGTGCGGGTTCGTGGGGGAACGCAAAGTGCAAGGGTGCGGGTTCGTGGGGGAACACAAAGAGCAAGGGTGCGGGTTCGTGGGGGAACGCAAAGAGCAAGGGTGCGGGTTCGTGGGGGAACGCAAAGAGCAAGGGTGCGGGTTCGTGGGGGAACGCAAAGAGCTAGGGTGCTGGTTCGTGGGGGAACTCAAAGAGCTAGGGTGCGGGTTCGTGGGGGAACGCAAAGAGCAAGGGTGCGGGTTCGTGGTGGAACGCAAAGAGCAAGGGTGCGGGTTCGTGGGGGAACGCGAAGAGCTAGGGTGCGGGATTGTGGGGGAACGCAAAGAGCAAGGGTGCGGGTTCGTGGGGGAACGCAAAGAGCAACCGTGCGGGTTCGTGGGGGAACGCAAAGAGAAAGGGTGCGGGTTCGTGGGGGAACGCAAAGAGGAACAGTGCGGGTTCGTGGGGGAACGCAAAGAGCAAGGGTGCGGGTTCGTGGGCGAAAGGAAATAGCAAGGGTGCGGGTTCGTGGGGGAACACAAAGAGCATGGGTGCGGGATCGTGGGGGAACGCAAAGAGGAACCGTGCGGGTTCATGGGGGAACGCAAAGAGGAACCGTGCGGGTTCGTGGGGGAACGCAAAGAGCTAGGGTGCGGGTTCGTCGGGGAACACAAAGAGGAACCGTGCGGGTTCGTGGGGGAACGCAAAGAGCAAGGGTGCGGGTTCGTGGGGGAATGCAAAGAGCAAGGGTGCGGGTTCGTGGGGGAACGCAAAGAGCAAGGGTGCGGGTTCATGGGGGAACGCAAACAGGAACCGTGCGGGATCGTGGGGGAACGCAAAGAGGAACCGTGCGGGTTCGTGGGGGAGCGCAAAGAGGAACCGTGCGGGTTCGTGGGGGAACGCAAAGAGGAACCGTGCGGGTTCGTGGGGAAACGCAAAGAGGAACCGTGCGGGTTCGTGGGGGAACGCAAAGAGCAAGGGTGCGGGTTCGTGGGGGAACGCAAAGAGCTAGGGTGCGGGTTCGTGGGGGAACGAAAAGAGCAAGGGTGCGGGTTCGTAGGGGAACGCAAAGAGCTAGGGTGTGGGTTCGTGGGGGAACGCAAAGAGCAAGGGTGCGGGTTCGTGGGGGAACGCAAAGAGCAAGGGTGCGGGTTCGTGGGGGAACGCAAAGAGGAACCGTGCGGGTTCGTGGGGGAACGCAAAGAGCAAGGGTGCGGGTTCGTGGGGGAACGCAAAGAGCAAGGGTGCGGGTTCGTGGGGGAACGCAAAGAGCAAGGGTGCGGGTTCGTGGGGGAACGCAAAGAGCAAGGGTGCGGGTTCGTGGGGGAACGCAAAGAGCTAGGGTGCTGGTTCGTGGGGGAACTCAAAGAGCTAGGGTGCGGGTTCGTGGGGGAACGCAAAGAGAAAGGGTGCGGGTTCGTGGGGGAACGCAAACAGGAACCGTGCGGGTTCGTGGGGGAATGCAATGAGGAACCTTGCGGGTTCGTGGGGGAACGCAAAGAGCAAGGGTGCGGGTTTGTGGGGGAACGCAAAGAGCAAGGGTGCGGGTTCGTGGGGGAACGCAAAGAGGAACCGTGCGGGTTCGTGGGGGAACGCAAAGAGCAAGGGTGCGGGTTCGTGGGTGAACGCAACGAGGAACCGTGCGGGTTCGTGGGGGAACGCAAAGAGCAAGGGTGCGGGTTCGTGGAGGAACACAAAGAGCAAGGGTGCGGGTTCGTGGGGGAACGCAAAGAGGAACTGTGCGGGTTCTTGTGGGAACGCAAAGAGGAACCGTGCGGGTTCGTGGGGGAACGCAAAGAGCAAGGGTGCTGGTTCGTGGGTGAACGCAAAGAGGAACCGTGCGGGTTCGTGGGGGAACGCAAAGAGCAAGGGTGCGGGTTCGTGGTGGAACGCAAAGAGCAAGGGTGCGGGTTCGTGGGGGAACGCAAAGAGCAAGGGTGCGGGTTCGTGGGGGAACGCAAAGAGGAACCGTGCGGGATCGTGGGGGAACGCAAAGTGGAATCGTGCGGGTTTGTGGGGGAACGCAAAGAGCAAGGGTGCGGGTTCGTGGGGGAACGCAAAGAGCAAGGGTGCGGGTTCGTGGGGGAACGCAAAGAGCAAGGGTGCGGGTTCGTGGGTGAACGCAAAGAGGAACCGTGCGAGTTCGTGGGGGAACGCAAAGAGCAAGGGTGCAGGTTCGTGGGGGAACGCAAAGAGCAAGGGTGCGGGTTCCTGGGGGAACGCAAAGAGCAAGGCTGCGGGTTCGTGGGGGAACACAAAGAGCAAGGGTGCGGGTTCGTGGGGGAACGCAAAGAGCATGGGTGCGGGTTCGTGGGGGAACGCAAAGAGGAAGCGTTCGGGTTCTTGGGGAACGCAAAGAGGAACCGTGCGGGTTCGTGGGGGAACGCAAAGAGCAAGGGTGCGGGTTCGTGGGGGAACGCAAAGAGGAACCGTGCAGGTTCGTGGGGGAACGCAAAGAGCAAGGGTGCGGGTTCGTGGGGGAACACAAAGAGCAAGGGTGCGGGTTCGTGGGGGAACGCAAAGAGGAACCGTGCGGGTTCGTGGGGGAACGCAAAAAGGAACCGTGCGGGTTCGTGGGGGAACGCAAAGAGCAAGGGTGCGGGTTCGTGGGGGAACGCAAAGAGCAAGGGTGCGGGTTCGTGGGGGAACGCAAAGAGCTAGGTTGCGGGTTCGTGGGGGAACACAAAGAGGAACCGTGCGGGTTCGTGGGGGAACGCAAAGAGCAAGGGTGCGGGTTCGTGGGGGAACGCAAAGAGCAAGGGTGCGGGTTCGTGGGGGAACGCAAAGAGCAAGGGTGCGGGTTCGTGGGGGAACGCAAACAGGAACCGTTCGGGTTCGTGGGGGAACGCAAAGAGGAACCGTGCGGGTTCGTGGGTGAACGCAAAGAGGAACCGTGCGGGTTCGTGGGGAAACGCAAAGAGGAACCGTGCGGGTTCATGGGGGAACGCAAAGAGGAACCGTGCGGGTTTGTGGGGGAACGCAAAGAGGAACCGTGCGGGTTCGTGGGGGAACGCAAAGAGCAAGGGTGCGGGTTCGTGGGGTAACGCAAAGAGCTAGGGTGCGGGTTCGTGGGGGAACGCAAAGAGGAACCGTGCGGGTTCGTGGGGGAACGCAAAGAGCAAGGGTGCGGGTTCGTGGGGGAACGCAAAGAGCAAGGGTGCGGGTTCGTGGGGGAACGCAAAGAGCAAGGGTGCGGGTTCGTGGGGAAACGCAAAGAGGAACCGTGCGGGTTCGTGGGGGAACGCAAAGAGCAAGGGTGTGGGTTCGTGGGCGAACGCAAAGAGGAACCGTGCGCGTTTGTGGGGGAACGCGAAGAGCTAGGGTGCGGGTTCGTGGGGGAACGCAAGGAGCAAAGGTTCGGGTTCGTGGGGGAACGCAAAGAGCAAGGTTGCGGGTTCGTGGGGGAACGCAAAGAGGAACCGTGCGGGTTCGTGGGGGAACGCAAAGAGGAACCGTGTGGGTTCGTGGGGGAACGCAAAGAGGAACCGTGTGGGTTCGTGGGGGAACGCAAAGAGGAACCGTGCGGGTTCGTGGGGGAACGCAAAGAGCAAGGGTGCGGGTTCGTGGGGGAACGCAAAGAGGAACCGTGCGGGTTCGTGGGGGAACGCAAAGAGGAACCGTGCGGGTTCGTGGGGGAACGCAAAGAGCTACGGTGTGTATTCGTGGGGGAATGCAAAGAGCAAGGGTGCGGGTTCGTGGGGGAACGCAGAGAGCAAGGGTGCGGGTTCGTGGGGGAACACAAAGAGGAACCGTGCGGGTTCGTGGGGGAACGCAAAGAGCTAGGGTGCGGGTTCGTGGGGGAACGCAAAGAGCAAGGGTGCAAGTTCGTGGGGGAACGCAAAGAGGAACCGTGCGGGTTCGTGGGGGAACGCAAAGAGCAAGGGTGCGGGTTCGTGGAGGAACGCAAAGAGCTAGGGTGCGGGATTGTGGGGGAACGCAAAGAGCAAGGGTGCCGGTTCGTGGGGGAACGCAAAGAGCAAGGGTGCAGGTTCGTGGGGGAACGCAAAGAGCAAGGGTGCGGGTTCGTGGGGGAACGCAAAGAGCAAGGGTGCGGGTTCGTGGGGGAACGCAAAGAGGAACAGTGCGGGTTCGTGGGGGAACGCAAAGAGCAAGGGTGCGGGTTTGTGGGGGAACGCAAAGAGCAAGGGTGCGGGTTCGTGGGGGAACACAAAGAGCATGGGTGCGGGTTCGTGGGGGAACGCAAAGAGGAACCGTGCGGGTTCGTGGGGGAACGCAAAGAGGAACCGTGTGGGTTCGTGGGGGAACGCAAAGAGGAACCGTGCGGGTTCGTGGGGGAACGCAAAGAGCAACGGTGCGGGTTCGTGGGGGAACGGAAAGAGGAACCGTGCGGGTTCGTGGGGGAACGCAAAGAGGAACCTTGCGGGTTCGTGGGGGAACGCAAAGAGGAACCTTGCGGGTTCGTGGGGGAACACAAAGAGGAACCGTGCGGGTTCGTGGGGGAACGCAAAGAGCAAGGGTGCGGGTTCGTGGGGGAACGCAAAGAGCAAGGGTGCGGGTTCCTCGGGGAACGCAAAGAGCAAGGGTGCGGGTTCGTGGGGGAACGCAAAGAGCAAGGGTGCGGGTTCGTGGGGGAACGCAAAGAGCAAGGGTGCGGGTATGTGGGGAACGCAAACAGGAACCGTGCGGGTTCGTGGGGGAACGCAATGAGGAACCTTGCGGGTTCGTGGGGGAACGCAAAGAGGAACCGTGCGGGTTCGTGGGGAAACGCAAGGAGGAACCGTGCGGGTTTGTGGGGAAACGCAAGGAGGAACCGTGCGGGTTCGTGGGGGAACGCAAGGAGGAACCGTGCGGGTTCGTGGGGGATCGCAAAGAGGAACCGTGCGGGTTCGTGGGGGAACGCAAAGAGCTAGGGTGCGGGTTCGTGGGGGAACGCAAAGAGCAAGGGTGCGGGTTCGTGGGGGAACGCAAAGAGCTAGGGTGCGGGTTCGTGGGGGAACGCAAAGAGCAAGGGTGCGGGTTCGTGGGGGAACGCAAAGAGGAACCTTGCGGGTTCGTGGGGGAACGCAAAGAGGAACCGTGCGGGTTCGTGGGGGAACGCAAAGAGCAAGGGTGCGGGTTCGTGGGGGAACGCAAAGAGCAAGGGTGCGGGTTCGTGGGGGAACGCAAAGAGCAAGGGTGCGGGTTCGTGGGGGAACGCAAAGAGCTAGGGTGCTGGTTCGTGGGGGAACGCAAAGAGCAAGGGTGCGGGTTCGTGGGGGAACGCAAAGAGCTAGGGTGCGGGTTCGTGGGGGAACGCAAAGAGGAACCGTGCGGGTTCGTGGGGGAACGCAAGAGTACGGGTGCGGGTTCGTGCGGGAACGCAAAGAGGAACCGTGCGGGTTCGTGGGGGAACGCAAGAGCAAGGGTGCGGGTTCGTGCGGGAACGCAAAGAGGAACCGTGCGGGTTCGTGGGGAACGCAAAGAGCAAGGGTGCGGGTTCGTGGTGGAACGCAAAGAGCAAGGGTGCGGGTTCGTGGGGGAACGCAAAGAGCAAGGGTGCGGGTTCGTGGGGGAACGCAAAGAGGAACCGTGCGGGATCGTGGGGGAACGCAAAGTGGAATCGTGCGGGTTTGTGGGGGAACGCAAAGAGCAAGGGTGCGGGTTCGTGGGGGAACGCAAAGAGCAAGGGTGCGGGTTCGTGGGGGAACGCAAAGAGCAAGGGTGCGGGTTCGTGGGTGAACGCAAAGAGGAACCGTGCGAGTTCGTGGGGGAACGCAAAGAGCAAGGGTGCAGGTTCGTGGGGGAACGCAAAGAGCATGGGTGCGGGTTCCTGGGGGAACGCAAAGAGCAAGGCTGCGGGTTCGTGGGGGAACACAAAGAGCAAGGGTGCGGGTTCGTGGGGGAACGCAAAGAGCATGGGTGCGGGTTCGTGGGGGAACGCAAAGAGGAAGCGTTCGGGTTCTTGGGGAACGCAAAGAGGAACCGTGCGGGTTCGTGGGGGAACGCAAAGAGCAAGGGTGCGGGTTCGTGGGGGAACGCAAAGAGGAACCGTGCAGGTTCGTGGGGGAACGCAAAGAGCAAGGGTGCGGGTTCGTGGGGGAACACAAAGAGCAAGGGTGCGGGTTCGTGGGGGAACGCAAAGAGGAACCGTGCGGGTTCGTGGGGGAACGCAAAAAGGAACCGTGCGGGTTCGTGGGGGAACGCAAAGAGCAAGGGTGCGGGTTCGTGGGGGAACGCAAAGAGCAAGGGTGCGGGTTCGTGGGGGAACGCAAAGAGCTAGGTTGCGGGTTCGTGGGGGAACACAAAGAGGAACCGTGCGGGTTCGTGGGGGAACGCAAAGAGCAAGGGTGCGGGTTCGTGGGGGAACGCAAAGAGCAAGGGTGCGGGTTCGTGGGGGAACGCAAAGAGCAAGGGTGCGGGTTCGTGGGGGAACGCAAAGAGCAAGGGTGCGGGTTCGTGGGGGAACGCAAAGAGCAAGGGTGCGGGTTCGTGGGGGAACGCAAACAGGAACCGTTCGGGTTCGTGGGGGAACGCAAAGAGGAACCGTGCGGGTTCGTGGGTGAACGCAAAGAGGAACCGTGCGGGTTCGTGGGGAAACGCAAAGAGGAACCGTGCGGGTTCATGGGGGAACGCAAAGAGGAACCGTGCGGGTTTGTGGGGGAACGCAAAGAGGAACCGTGCGGGTTCGTGGGGGAACGCAAAGAGCTAGGGTGCGGGTTCGTGGGGGAACGCAAAGAGCAAGGGTGCAAGTTCGTGGGGGAACGCAAAGAGGAACCGTGCGGGTTCGTGGGGGAACGCAAAGAGCAAGGGTGCGGGTTCGTGTGGGACCGCAAAGAGGAACGGTGCGGGTTCGTGGGGGAACGCAAAGAGCAAGGGTGCGGGTTCGTGGGGGAACGCAAATAGCAAGGGTGCGGGTTCGTGGGGGAACGGAAAGAGGAACCGTGCGGGTTCGTGGGGGAACGCAAAGAGCAAGGGTGCGGGTTCGTGGGGGAACGCAAAGAGCAAGGGTGCGGGTTCGTGGGGGAACGCAAAGAGCAAGGGTGCGGGTTCGTGGGGGAACGCAAAGAGCAAGGGTGCGGGTTCATGGGGGAACGCAAAGAGCAAGGGTGCGGGTTCGTGGGGGAACGCAAACAGGAACCGTGCGGGTTCGTGGGGGAACGCAATGAGGAACCTTGCGGGTTCGTGGGGGAACGCAAAGAGGAACCGTGCGGGTTCGTGGGGAAACGCAAGGAGGAACCGTGCGGGTTCGTGGGGGAACGCAAAGAGGAACCGTGCGGGTTCGTGGGGGATCGCAAAGAGGAACCGTGCGGGTTCGTGGGGGAACGCAAAGAGCTTGGGTGCGGGTTCGTGGGGGAACACAAAGAGCAAGGGTGCGGGTTCGTGGGGGAACGCAAAGAGCATGGGTGCGGGTTCGTGGGGGAACGCAAAGAGCTAGGGTGCTGGTTCGTGGGGGAACGCAAAGAGCAAGGGTGCGGGTTCGTGGGGGAACGCAAAGAGCAAGGGTGCGGGTTCGTGGGGGAACGCAAAGAGCTAGGGTGCGGGTTCGTGGGGGAACGCAAAGAGGAACCGTGCGGGTTCGTGGGGGAACGCAAGAGCAAGGGTGCGGGTTCGTGCGGGAACGCAAAGAGGAACCGTGCGGGTTCGTGGGGGAACGCAAGAGCAAGGGTGCGGGTTCGTGCGGGAACGCAAAGAGGAACCGTGCGGGTTCGTGGGGAACGCAAAGAGCAAGGGTGCGGGTTCGTGGTGGAACGCAAAGAGCAAGGGTGCGGGTTCGTGGGGGAACGCAAAGAGCAAGGGTGCGGGTTCGTGGGGGAACGCAAAGAGGAACCGTGCGGGATCGTGGGGGAACGCAAAGTGGAATCGTGCGGGTTTGTGGGGGAACGCAAAGAGCAAGGGTGCGGGTTCGTGGGGGAACGCAAAGAGCAAGGGTGCGTGTTCGTGGGGGAACGCAAAGAGCAAGGGTGCGCGTTCGTGGGTGAACGCAAAGAGGAACCGTGCGAGTTCGTGGGGGAACGCAAAGAGCAAGGGTGCAGGTTCGTGGGGGAACGCAAAGAGCAAGGGTGCGGGTTCCTGGGGGAACGCAAAGAGCAAGGCTGCGGGTTCGTGGGGGAACACAAAGAGCAAGGGTGCGGGTTCGTGGGGGAACGCAAAGAGCATGGGTGCGGGTTCGTGGGGGAACGCAAAGAGGAAGCGTTCGGGTTCTTGGGGAACGCAAAGAGGAACCGTGCGGGTTCGTGGGGGAACGCAAAGAGCAAGGGTGCGGGTTCGTGCGGGAACGCAAAGAGGAACCGTGCAGGTTCGTGGGGGAACGCAAAGAGCAAGGGTGCGGGTTCGTGGGGGAACACAAAGAGCAAGGGTGCGGGTTCGTGGGGGAACGCAAAGAGGAACCGTGCGGGTTCGTGGGGGAACGCAAAAAGGAACCGTGCGGGTTCGTGGGGGAACGCAAAGAGCAAGGGTGCGGGTTCGTGGGGGAACGCAAAGAGCAAGGGTGCGGGTTCGTGGGGGAACGCAAAGAGCAAGGGTGCGGGTTCGTGGGGGAACGCAAAGAGCTAGGTTGCGGGTTCGTGGGGGAACACAAAGAGGAACCGTGCGGGTTCGTGGGGGAACGCAAAGAGCAAGGGTGCGGGTTCGTGGGGGAACGCAAAGAGCAAGGGTGCGGGTTCGTGGGGGAACGCAAAGAGCAAGGGTGCGGGTTCGTGGGGGAACGCAAAGAGCAAGGGTGCGGGTTCGTCAGGGAACGCAATGAGCAAGGGTGCGGGTTCGTCAGGGAACGCAAACAGGAACCGTTCGGGTTCGTGGGGGAACACAAAGAGGAACCGTGCGGGTTCGTGGGTGAACGCAAAGAGGAACCGTGCGGGTTCGTGGGGAAACGCAAAGAGGAACCGTGCGGGTTCATGGGGGAACGCAAAGAGGAACCGTG
The DNA here is from genome assembly GCA_036925125.1 of Oreortyx pictus. Classification (NCBI taxonomy): domain Eukaryota; kingdom Metazoa; phylum Chordata; class Aves; order Galliformes; family Odontophoridae; genus Oreortyx; species Oreortyx pictus. Next base: position 86,639 of record JAUPFR010000065.1, read on the forward strand.
CGGGTTTGTGGGGGAACGCAAAGAGGAACCGTGCGGGTTCGTGGGGGAACGCAAAGAGCAAGGGTGCGGGTTCGTGGGGGAACGCAAAGAGCTAGGGTGCGGGTTCGTGGGGGAACGCAAAGAGGAACCGTGCGGGTTCGTGGGGGAACGCAAAGAGCAAGGGTGCGGGTTCGTGGGGGAACGCAAAGAGCAAGGGTGCGGGTTCGTGGGGGAACGCAAAGAGCAAGGGTGCGGGTTCGTGGGGAAACGCAAAGAGGAACCGTGCGGGTTCGTGGGGGAACGGAAAGAGCAAGGGTGTGGGTTCGTGGGGGAACGCAAAGAGCAAGGGTGCGGGTTCGTGGGGGAACGCAAAGAGCAAGGGTGCGGGTTCGTGGGGGAACGCAAAGAGCAAGGGTGCGGGTTCGTGGGGGAACGCAAAGAGCAAGGGTGCGGGCTCGTGGGGGAGTGCATAGAGGAACCGTGCGGGTTCGTGGGGGAACGCAAAGAGGAACCGTGCGGGTTCGTGGGGGAACGCAAAGAGCAAGGGTGCGGGTTCGTGGGGGAACGCAAAGAGCCAGGGTGCGGGTTCGTGGGGGAACGCAAGGAGGAACCGTGCGGGTTCGTGGGGGAACGCAAAGAGCAAGGGTGCGGGTTCGTGGGGGAACGCAAAGAGCAAGGGTGCGGGTTCGTGGGGGAACGCAAAGAGCAAGGGTGCGGGTTCGTGGGGGAACGCAAAGAGGAACCGTGCGGGTTTGTGGGGGAACGCGAAGAGCTAGGGTGCGGGTTCGTGGGGGAACGCAAGGAGCAAAGGTTCGGGTTCGTGGGGGAACGCAAAGAGCAAGGTTGCGGGTTCGTGGGGGAACGCAAAGAGGAACCGTGCGGGTTCGTGGGGGAACGCAAAGAGGAACCGTGCGGGTTCGTGGGGGAACGCAAAGAGGAACCGTGTGGGTTCGTGGGGGAACGCAAAGAGGAACCGTGTGGGTTCGTGGGGGAACGCAAAGAGGAACCGTGCGGGTTCGTGGGGGAACGCAAAGAGCAAGGGTGCGGGTTCGTGGGGGAACGCAAAGAGCAAGGGTGCGGGTTCGTGGGGGAACGCAAAGAGGAACCGTGCGGGTTCGTGGGGGAACGCAAAGAGGAACCGTGCGGGTTCGTGGGGGAACGCAAAGAGCTACGGTGTGTATTCGTGGGGGAATGCAAAGAGCAAGGGTGCGGGTTCGTGGGGGAACGCAGAGAGCAAGGGTGCGGGTTCGTGGGGGAACACAAAGAGGAACCGTGCGGGTTCGTGGGGGAACGCAAAGAGCTAGGGTGCGGGTTCGTGGGGGAACGCAAAGAGCAAGGGTGCAAGTTCGTGGGGGAACGCAAAGAGGAACCGTGCGGGTTCGTGGGGGAACGCAAAGAGCAAGGGTGCGGGTTCGTGTGGGACCGCAAAGAGGAACGGTGCGGGTTCGTGGGGGAACGCAAAGAGCAAGGGTGCGGGTTCGTGGGGGAACGCAAATAGCAAGGGTGCGGGTTCGTGGGGGAACGGAAAGAGGAACCGTGCGGGTTCGTGGGGGAACGCAAAGAGCAAGGGTGCGGGTTCGTGGGGGAACGCAAAGAGCATGGGTGCGGGTTGGTGGGGGAACGCAAAGAGAAAGGGTGCGGGTTCGTGGGGGAACGCAAAGAGCAAGGGTGCGGGTTCATGGGGGAACGCAAAGAGCATGTGTGCGGGTTCGTGGGGGAACGCAAAGAGCAAGGGTGCGGGTTCGTGGGGGAACGCAAAGAGCAAGGGTGCGGGTTCGTGGGGGAACGCAAAGAGCAAGGGTGCGGGTTCGTGGGGGAACACAAAGAGCTAGGGTGCGGGTTCGTGGGGGAACGCAGAGAGCTAGGGTACGGGTTCGTGGGGGAACGCAAAGAGGAACCGTGCGGGTTCGTGGGGGAATGCAAAGAGCTAGGGTGCGGGTTTGTGGGGGAACGCAAAGAGCAAGGGTGCGGGTTCGTGGGGGAACGCAAAGAGCAAGGGTGCGGGTTCGTGGGGGAACGCAAAGAGCAAGGGTGCGGGTTCGTGGGGGAACGCAAAGAGCTAGGGTGCGGGTTCGTGGGGGAACGCAAAGAGCAAGGGTGCGGGTTCGTGGGGGAACGCAAAGAGGAACCGTGCGGGTTCGTGGGGGAACGCAAAGAGCAAGGGTGCGGGTTCGTGGAGGAACGCAAAGAGCTAGGGTGCGGGATTGTGGGGGAACGCAAAGAGCAAGGGTGCGGGTTCGTGGGGGAACGCAAAGAGCAAGGGTGCGGGTTCGTGGCGGAACGCAAAGAGCAAGGGTGCGGGTTCGTGGGGGAATGCAAAGAGGAACAGTGCGGGTTCGTGGGGGAACGCAAAGAGCAAGGGTGCGGGTTTGTGGGGGAACGCAAAGAGCAAGGGTGCGGGTTCGTGGGGGAACACAAAGAGCATGGGTGCGGGTTCGTGGGGGAACGCAAAGAGGAACCGTGCGGGTTCGTGGGGGAACGCAAAGAGGAACCGTGTGGGTTCGTGGGGGAACGCAAAGAGGAACCGTGCGGGTTCGTGGGGGAACGCAAAGAGCAACGGTGCGGGTTCGTGGGGGAACGGAAAGAGGAACCGTGCGGGTTCGTGGGGGAACGCAAAGAGGAACCTTGCAGGTTCGTGGGGGAACGCAAAGAGCAAGGGTGCGGGTTCGTGGGGGAACGCAAAGAGCAAGGGTGCGGGTTCGTGAGGGAACGCAAAGAGCTAGGGTGCGGGTTCGTGGGGGAACACAAAGAGGAACCGTGCGGGTTCGTGGGGGAACGCAAAGAGCAAGGGTGCGGGTTCGTGGGGGAACGCAAAGAGCAAGGGTGCGGGTTCCTCGGGGAACGCAAAGAGCAAGGGTGCGGGTTCGTGGGGGAACGCAAAGAGCAAGGGTGCGGGTTCGTGGGGGAACGCAAAGAGCAAGGGTGCTGGTTCGTGGGGGAACGGAAACAGGAACCGTGCGGGTTCGTGGGGGAACGCAATGAGGAACCTTGCGGGTTCGTGGGGGAACGCAAAGAGGAACCGTGCGGGTTCGTGGGGAAACGCAAGGAGGAACCGTGCGGGTTCGTGGGGGAACGCAAAGAGGAACCGTGCGGGTTCGTGGGGGATCGCAAAGAGGAACCGTGCGGGTTCGTGGGGGAACGCAAAGAGCTAGGGTGCGGGTTCGTGGGGGAACGCAAAGAGCAAGGGTGCGGGTTCGTGGGGGAACGCAAAGAGCTAGGGTGCGGGTTCGTGGGGGAACGCAAAGAGCAAGGGTGCGGGTTCGTGGGGGAACGCAAAGAGGAACCTTGCGGGTTCGTGGGGGAACGCAAAGAGGAACCGTGCGGGTTCGTGGGGGAACGCAAAGAGCAAGGGTGCGGGTTCGTGGGGGAACGCAAAGAGCAAGGGTGCGGGTTCGTGGGGGAACGCAAAGAGCTAGGGTGCGGGTTCGTGGGGGAACGCAAAGAGCTAGGGTGCGGGTTCGTGGGGGAACGCAAAGAGCAAGGGTGCGGGTTCGTGGGGGAACGCAAAGAGCTAGGGTGCGGGTTCGTGGGGGAACGCAAAGAGGAACCTGCGGGTTCGTGGGGGAACGCAAGAGCAAGGGTGCGGGTTCGTGCGGGAACGCAAAGAGGAACCGTGCGAGTTCGTGGGGGAACGCAAGAGCAAGGGTGCGGGTTCGTGCGGGAACGCAATGAGGAACCGTGCGGGTTCGTGGGGAACGCAAAGAGCAAGGGTGCGGGTTCGCTGGGGAACGCAAAGAGCGAGGGTGCGGGTTCGTGGGAGAACGCAAAGACCAAGGGTGCAGGTTTGTGGGGGAACGCAAAGAGGAACCGTGCGAGTTCGTGGGGGAACACAAAGAGCAAGGGTGCGGGTTCGTGGGGGAAGGCAAAGAGCAAGGGTGCGGGTTCGTGGGGGAACGCAAAGAGGAACCGTGCGGGTTCGTGGGGGAACGCAAAGAGCTAGGGTGCGGGTTCGTGGGGGAACGCAAAGAGCAAGGGTGCAAGTTCGTGGGGGAACGCAAAGAGGAACCGTGCGGGTTCGTGGGGGAACGCAAAGAGCAAGGGTGCGGGTTCGTGTGGGACCGCAAAGAGGAACGGTGCGGGTTCGTGGGGGAACGCAAAGAGCAAGGGTGCGGGTTCGTGGGGGAACGCAAATAGCAAGGGTGCGGGTTCGTGGGGGAACGGAAAGAGGAACCGTGCGGGTTCGTGGGGGAACGCAAAGAGCAAGGGTGCGGGTTCGTGGGGGAACGCAAAGAGCATGGGTGCGGGTTGGTGGGGGAACGCAAAGAGAAAGGGTGCGGGTTCGTGGGGGAACGCAAAGAGCAAGGGTGCGGGTTCATGGGGGAACGCAAAGAGCATGTGTGCGGGTTCGTGGGGGAACGCAAAGAGCAAGGGTGCGGGTTCGTGGGGGAACGCAAAGAGCAAGGGTGCGGGTTCGTGGGGGAACGCAAAGAGCAAGGGTGCGGGTTCGTGGGGGAACACAAAGAGCTAGGGTACGGGTTGGTGGGGGAACGCAAAGAGGAACCGTGCGGGTTCGTGGGGGAACGCAAAGAGCAATGGTGCGGGTTCGTGGGGGAACGGAAAGAGGAACCGTGCGGGTTCGTGGGGGAACGCAAAGAGGAACCTTGCGGGTTCGTGGGGGAACGCAAAGAGCAAGGGTGCGGGTTCGTGGGGGAACGCAAAGAGCTAGGGTGCGGGTTCGTGGGGGAACGCAGAGAGCTAGGGTACGGGTTCGTGGGGGAACGCAAAGAGGAACCGTGCGGGTTCGTGGGGGAATGCAAAGAGCTAGGGTGCGGGTTTGTGGGGGAACGCAAAGAGCAAGGGTGCGGGTTCGTGGGGGAACGCAAAGAGCAAGGGTGCGGGTTCGTGGGGGAACGCAAAGAGCAAGGGTGCGGGTTCGTGGGGGAACGCAAAGAGCTAGGGTGCGGGTTCGTGGGGGAACGCAAAGAGCAAGGGTGCGGGTTCGTGGGGGAACGCAAAGAGGAACCGTGCGGGTTCGTGGGGGAACGCAAAGAGCAAGGGTGCGGGTTCGTGGAGGAACGCAAAGAGCTAGGGTGCGGGATTGTGGGGGAACGCAAAGAGCAAGGGTGCGGGTTCGTGGGGGAACGCAAAGAGCAAGGGTGCGGGTTCGTGGGGGAACGCAAAGAGCAAGGGTGCGGGTTCGTGGGGGAATGCAAAGAGGAACAGTGCGGGTTCGTGGGGGAACGCAAAGAGCAAGGGTGCGGGTTTGTGGGGGAACGCAAAGAGCAAGGGTGCGGGTTCGTGGGGGAACACAAAGAGCATGGGTGCGGGTTCGTGGGGGAACGCAAAGAGGAACCGTGCGGGTTCGTGGGGGAACGCAAAGAGGAACCGTGTGGGTTCGTGGGGGAACGCAAAGAGGAACCGTGCGGGTTCGTGGGGGAACGCAAAGAGCAACGGTGCGGGTTCGTGGGGGAACGGAAAGAGGAACCGTGCGGGTTCGTGGGGGAACGCAAAGAGGAACCTTGCAGGTTCGTGGGGGAACGCAAAGAGCAAAGGTGCGGGTTCGTGGGGGAACGCAAAGAGCAAGGGTGCGGGTTCGTGAGGGAACGCAAAGAGCTAGGGTGCGGGTTCGTGGGGGAACACAAAGAGGAACCGTGCGGGTTCGTGGGGGAACGCAAAGAGCAAGGGTGCGGGTTCGTGGGGGAACGCAAAGAGCAAGGGTGCGGGTTCCTCGGGGAACGCAAAGAGCAAGGGTGCGGGTTCGTGGGGGAACGCAAAGAGCAAGGGTGCGGGTTCGTGGGGGAACGCAAAGAGCAAGGGTGCGGGTTCGTGGGGGAACGCAAACAGGAACCGTGCGGGTTCGTGGGGGAACGCAATGAGGAACCTTGCGGGTTCGTGGGGGAACGCAAAGAGGAACCGTGCGGGTTCGTGGGGAAACGCAAGGAGGAACCGTGCGGGTTCGTGGGGGAACGCAAAGAGGAACCGTGCGGGTTCGTGGGGGATCGCAAAGAGGAACCGTGCGGGTTCGTGGGGGAACGCAAAGAGCTAGGGTGCGGGTTCGTGGGGGAACGCAAAGAGCAAGGGTGCGGGTTCGTGGGGGAACGCAAAGAGCTAGGGTGCGGGTTCGTGGGGGAACGCAAAGAGCAAGAGTGCGGGTTCGTGGGGGAACGCAAAGAGGAACCTTGCGGGTTCGTGGGGGAACGCAAAGAGGAACCGTGCGGGTTCGTGGGGGAACGCAAAGAGCAAGGGTGCGGGTTCGTGGGGGAACGCAAAGAGCAAGGGTGCGGGTTCGTGGGGGAACGCAAAGAGCTAGGGTGCGGGTTCGTGGGGGAACGCAAAGAGCTAGGGTGCGGGTTCGTGGGGGAACGCAAAGAGCAAGGGTGCGGGTTCGTGGGGGAACGCAAAGAGCTAGGGTGCGGGTTCGTGGGGGAACGCAAAGAGGAACCGTGCGGGTTCGTGGGGGAACGCAAGAGCAAGGGTGCGGGTTCGTGCGGGAACGCAAAGAGGAACCGTGCGAGTTCGTGGGGGAACGCAAGAGCAAGGGTGCGGGTTCGTGCGGGAACGCAAAGAGGAACCGTGCGGGTTCGTGGGGAACGCAAAGAGCAAGGGTGCGGGTTCGCTGGGGAACGCAAAGAGCGAGGGTGCGGGTTCGTGGGAGAACGCAAAGACCAAGGGTGCGGGTTTGTGGGGGAACGCAAAGAGGAACCGTGCGAGTTCGTGGGGGAACACAAAGAGCAAGGGTGCGGGTTCGTGGGGGAAGGCAAAGAGCCAGGGTGCGGGTTCGTGGGGGAACGCAAGGAGGAACCGTGCGGGTTCGTGGGGGAACGCAAAGAGCAAGGGTGCGGGTTCGTGGGGGAACGCAAAGAGCAAGGGTGCGGGTTCGTGGGGGAACGCAAAGAGGAACCGTGCGGGTTCGTGGGGGAACGCAAAGAGGAACCGTGCGGGTTTGTGGGGGAACGCGAAGAGCTAGGGTGCGGGTTCGTGGGGGAACGCAAAGAGCAAAGGTTCGGGTTCGTGGGGGAACGCAAAGAGCAAGGTTGCAGGTTCGTGGGGGAACGCAAAGAGGAACCGTGCGGGTTCGTGGGGGAACGCAAAGAGGAACCGTGCGGGTTCGTGGGGGAACGCAAAGAGGAACCGTGTGGGTTCGTGGGGGAACGCAAAGAGCAAGGGTGCGGGTTCGTGGGGGAACGCAAAGAGCAAGGGTGCGGGTTCGTGGGGGAACGCAAAGAGCAAGGGTGCGGGTTCGTGGGGGAACGCAAAGAGGAACCGTGCGGGTTCGTGGGGGAACGCAAAGAGCTACGGTGTGTATTCGTGGGGGAATGCAAAGAGCAAGGGTGCGGGTTCGTGGGGGAACGCAGAGAGCAAGGGTGCGGGTTCGTGGGGGAACACAAAGAGGAACCGTGCGGGTTCGTGGGGGAACGCAAAGAGCTAGGGTGCGGGTTCGTGGGGGAACGCAAAGAGCAAGGGTGCGGGTTCGTGGGGGAACGCAAAGAGCAAGGGTGCAAGTTTGTGGTGGAACGCAAAGAGGAACTGTGCGGGTTCGTGGGGGAACGCAAAGAGCAAGGGTGCGGGTTCGTGTGGGACCGCAAAGAGGAACGGTGCGGGTTCGTGGGGGAACGCAAAGAGCAAGGGTGCGGGTTCGTGGGGGAACGCAAAGACCAAGGGTGCGGGTTCGTGGGGGAACGCAAAGAGGAACCGTGCAGGTTCGTGGGGGAACGCAAAGAGCAAGGGTGCGGGTTCGTGGGGGAACACAAAGAGCAAGGGTGCGGGTTCGTGGGGGAACGCAAAGAGGAACCGTGCGGGTTCGTGGGGGAACGCAAAAAGGAACCGTGCGGGTTCGTGGGGGAACGCAAAGAGCAAGGGTGCGGGTTCGTGGGGGAACGCAAAGAGCAAGGGTGCGGGTTCGTGAGGGAACGCAAAGAGCTAGGGTGCGGGTTCGTGGGGGAACACAAAGAGCAAGGGTGCGGGTTCGTGGGGGAACGCAAAGAGCAAGGGTGCGGGTTCGTGGGGGAACGCAAAGAGCAAGGGTGCGGGTTCCTCGGGGAACGCAAAGAGCAAGGCTTCGGGTTCGTGGGGGAACGCAAAGAGCAAGGGTGCGGGTTCGTGGGGGAACGCAAAGGGCAAGGGTGCGGGTTCGTGGGGGAACGCAAAGAGGAACCGTGCGGGTTCGTGGGGGAACGCAATGAGGAACCTTGCGGGTTCGTGGGGGAACGCAAAGAGGAACCGTGCGGGTTCGTGGGGAAACGCAAAGAGGAACCGTGCGGGTTCGTGGGGGAACGCAAAGAGGAACCGTGCGGGTTCGTGGGGGATCGCAAAGAGGAACCGTGCGGGTTCGTGGGGGAACGCAAAGAGCAAGGGTGCGGGTTCGTGGGGGAACGCTAAGAGGAACCGTGCGGGTTCGTGGGGGAACGCAAAGAGCTAGGGTGCGGGTTCGTGGGGGAACGCAAAGAGCAAGGGTGCGGGTTCGTGGGGGAACGCAAAGAGGAACCTTGCGGGTTCGTGGGGGAACGCAAAGAGGAACCGTGCGGGTTCGTGGGGGAACGCAAAGAGCAAGGGTGCGGGTTCGTGGGGGAACGCAAAGAGCAAGGGTGCGGGTTCGTGGGGGAACGCAAAGAGCAAGGGTGCGGGTTCGTGGGGGAACGCAAAGAGCTAGGGTGCGGGTTCGTGGGGGAACGCAAAGAGCAAGGGTGCGGGTTCGTGGGGGAACGCAAAGAGCTAGGGTGCGGGTTCGTGGGGGAACGCAAAGAGCTAGGGTGCGGGTTCGTGGGGGAACGCAAAGAGCAAGGGTGCGGGATCGTGGGGGAACGCAAAGAGGAACGGTGCGGGTTTGTGGGGGAACGCAAAGAGCAAGGGTGCGGGTTCGTGGGGGAACGCAAAGAGCAAGGGTCCGGGTTCGTGGGTGAACGCAAAGAGGAACCGTGCGGGTTCGTGGGGGAACGCAAAGAGCAAGGGTGCGGGTTTTTGGGGGAACGCAAAGAGCAAGGGTGCGGTTTCGTGGGGGAACGCAAAGAGCAAGGGTGCGGGTTCGTGGGGGAACGCAAAGAGGAACCGTGCGGGATCGTGGGGGAACGCAAAGTGGAACCGTGCGGGTTCGTGGGGGAACGCAAAGAGGAACCGTGCGGTTTCGTGGGGGAACGCAAAGGGCAAGGGTGCGGGTTCGTGGGGGAACGCAAAGAGCAAGGGTGCGGGTTTGTGGATGAACGCAAAGAGCAATTGTGCAAGTTCGTGGGGGAACGCCAAGAGGAACCGTGCGGGTTCGTGGGGGAACGCAAAGAGGAACCGTGCGGGTTCGTGGGGGAATGCAAAGAGCAAGGGTGCGGGTTCTTGGGGGAACGCAATGAGCAAGGGTGCGGGTTCGTGGGGAACGCAAAGAGGAACCGTGCAGGTTCGTGGGGGAACGCAAAGAGCAAGGGTGCGGGTTTGTGGGGGAACGCAAAGAGCGAGGGTGCGGGTTCGTGGGGGAACGCAAAGAGCAAGGGTGCGGGTTCGTGGGGGAACGCAGAGAGCTAGGGTGCGGGTTCGTGGGGGAACGCAAAGAGCAAGGGTGCGGGTTCGTGGGGGAACGCAAAGAGCTAGGGTGCGGGTTCGTGGGGGAACGCAAAGAGCAAGGGTGCGGGTTCGTGGGGGTGTGCAAAGAGGAACCGTGCGGGTTCGTGGGGGAACGCAAAGAGGAACCGTGCGGGTTCGTGGGGGAACGCAAAGAGGAAAGGTGCCGGTTCGTGTGGGAACGCAAAGAGCAAGGGTGCGGGTTCGTGGGGGAACGCAAAGAGGAACGGTGCGGGTTCGTGGGGGAACGCAAAGAGCAAAGGTGCGGGTTCGTGTGGGAACGCAAAGAGCAAGGGTGCGGGTTCGTGGGGGAACGCAAAGAGCAAGGGTGCAAGTTCGTGGGGGAACGCAAAGAGGAACCGTGCGGGTTCGTGGGGGAACGCAAAGAGCAAGGGTGCGGGTTCGTGTGGGACCGCAAAGAGGAACGGTGCGGGTTCGTGGGGGAACGCAAAGAGCAAGGGTGCGGGTTCGTGGGGGAACGCAAAGAGCAAGGGTGCGGGTTCGTGGGGGAACGGAAAGAGGAACCGTGCGGGTTCGTGGGGGAACGCAAAGAGCAAGGGTGCGGGTTCGTGGGGGAACGCAAAGAGCAAGGGTGCGGGTTCGTGGGGGAACGCAAAGAGCAAGGGTGCGGGTTCGTGGGGGAACGCGAAGAGCAAGGGTGCGGGTTCATGGGGGAACGCAAAGAGCATGTGTGCGGGTTCGTGGGGGAACGCAAAGAGGAAGGGTGCGGGTTCGTGGGGGAACGCAAAGAGCAAGGGTGCGGGTTCGTGGGGGAACGCAAAGAGCTAGGGTGCGGGTTCGTGGGGGAACGCAGAGAGCTAGGGTACGGGTTCGTGGGGGAACGCAAAGAGGAACCGCGCGGGTTCGTGGGGGAATGCAAAGAGCTAGGGTGTGGGTTTGTGGGGGAACGCAAAGAGCAAGGGTGCGGGTTCGTGGGGGAACGCAAAGAGCAAGGGTGCGGGTTCGTGGGGGAACGCAAAGAGCAAGGGTGCGGGTTCGTGGGGGAACGCAAAGAGCAAGGGTGCGGGTTCGTGGGGGAACGCAAAGAGCTAGGGTGCGGGTTCGTGGGGGAACGGAAAGAGGAACCGTGCGGGTTCGTGGAGGAACGCAAAGAGCTAGGGTGCGGGATTGTGGGGGAACGCAAAGAGCAAGGGTGCCGGTTCGTTGGGGAACGCAAAGAGGAACCGTGCGGGTTCGTGGGGGAACGCAAAGAGCAAGGGTGCGGGTTCGTTGGGGAACGCAAAGAGGAACAGTGCGGGTTCGTGGGGGAACGCAAAGAGCAAGGGTGCGGGTTTGTGGGGGAACGCAAAGAGGAACCGTGCGGGTTCGTGGGGGAACACAAAGAGCAAGGGTGTGGGTTCGTGGGGGAACGCAAAGAGCAAGGGTGCGGGTTCGTGGGGGAACGCAAAGAGCAAGGGTGCGGGTTCGTGGGGGAACGCAAAGAGCAAGGGTGCGGGTTCGTGGGGGTGTGCAAAGAGGAACCGTGCGGGTTCGTGGGGGAACGCAAAGAGGAACCGTGCGGGTTCGTGGGGGAACGCAAAGAGGAACGGTGCCGGTTCGTGGGGGAACGCAAAGAGCAAGGGTGCGGGTTCGTGGGTGAACGCAAAGAGGAACGGTGCGGGTTCGTGGGGGAACGCAAAGAGCAAGGGTGCGGGTTCGTGGGGGAACGCAAAGAGCAAGGGTGTGGGTTCGTGGGGGAACGCAAAGAGCAAGGGTGCAAGTTCGTGGGGGAACGCAAAGAGGAACCGTGCGGGTTCGTGGGGGAACGCAAAGAGCAAGGGTGTGGGTTCGTGTGGGACCGCAAAGAGGAACGGTGCGGGTTCGTGGGGGAACGCAAAGAGCAAGGGTGCGGGTTCGTGGGGGAACGCAAAGAGCAAGGGTGCGGGTTCGTGGGGGAACTGAAAGAGGAACCGTGCGGGTTCGTGGGGGAACGCAAAGAGCAAGGGTGTGGGTTCGTGGGGGAACGTAAAGAGCAAGGGTGCGGGTTCGTGTGGGACCGCAAAGAGGAACGGTGCGGGTTCGTGGGGGAACGCAAAGAGCAAGGGTGCGGGTTCGTGGGGGAACGCAAAGAGCAAGGGTGCGGGTTCGTGGGGGAACGGAAAGAGGAACCGTGCGGGATTGTGGGGGAACGCAAAGAGCAAGGGTGCGGGTTCGTGGGGGAACGGAAAGAGGAACCGTGCGGGATTGTGGGGGAACGCAAAGAGCAAGGGTGCGGGTTCGTGGGGGAACGCAAAGAGCAAGGGTGCGGGTTCGTGGGGGAACGCAAAGAGCAAGGGTGCGGGTTCGTGGGGGAACACAAAGAGCAAGGGTGCGGGTTCGTGGGGGAACGCAGAGAGCTAGGGTACGGGTTCGTGGGGGAACGCAAAGAGGAACCGTGCGGGTTCGTGGGGGAATGCAAAGAGCTAGGGTGTGGGTTTGTGGGGGAACGCAAAGAGCAAGGGTGCGGGTTCGTGGGGGAACGCAAAGAGCAAGGGTGCGGGTTCGTGGGGGAACGCAAAGAGCAAGGGTGCGGGTTCGTGGGGGAACGCAAAGAGCAAGGGTGCGGGTTCGTGGGGGAACGCAAAGAGCAAGGGTGCGGGTTCGTGGGGGAACGCAAAGAGCTAGGGTGCGGGTTCGTGGGGGAACGGAAAGAGGAACCGTGCGGGTTCGTGGAGGAACGCAAAGAGCTAGGGTGCGGGATTGTGGGGGAACGCAAAGAGCAAGGGTGCCGGTTCGTGGGGGAACGCAAAGAGCAAGGGTGCGGGTTCGTGGGGGAACGCAAAGAGCAAGGGTGCGGGTTCGTGGGGGAACGCAAAGAGCAAGGGTGCGGGTTCGTTGGGGAACGCAAAGAGGAACAGTGCGGGTTCGTGGGGGAACGCAAAGAGCAAGGGTGCGGGTTTGTGGGGGAACGCAAAGAGGAACCGTGCGGGTTCGTGGGGGAACGCAAAGAGCAAGGGTGTGGGTTCGTGGGGGAACGCAAAGAGCAAGGGTGCGGGTTCGTGGGGGAACGCAAAGAGCAAGGGTGCGGGTTCGTGGGGGTGTGAAAAGAGGAACCGTGCGGGTTCGTGGGGGAACGCAAAGAGGAACCGTGCGGGTTCGTGGGGGAACGCAAAGAGGAACGGTGCCGGTTCGTGGGGGAACGCAAAGAGCAAGGGTGCGGGTTCGTGGGGGAACGCAAAGAGGAACGGTGCGGGTTCGTCGTGGAACGCAAAGAGGAACCGTGCGGGTTCGTGGGGGAACCCAAAGAGCAAGGGTGCGGGTTCGTGGGGGAACGCAAAGAGGAACCGTGCGGGATCGTGGGGGAACGCAAAGAGCAAGGGTGCGGGTTCGTGGGGGAACGCAAAGAGCTAGGGTGCGGGTTCGTGGGGGAACGCAAAGAGCTAGGGTGCGGGTTCGTGGGGGAACGCAAAGAGCAAGGGTGCGGGTTCGTGGGGGAACGCAAAGAGCTAGGGTGCGGGTTCGTGGGGGAACGCAAATAGCTAGGGTGCGGGTTCGTGGGGGAACGCAAAGAGCAAGGGTGCGGGATCGTGGGGGAACGCAAAGAGGAACGGTGCCGGTTTGTGGGGGAACGCAAAGAGCAAGGGTGCGGGTTCGTGGGGGAACGCAAAGAGCAAGGGTGCGGGTTCGTGGGTGAACGCAAAGAGGAACCGTGTGGGTTCGTGGGGGAACGCAAAGAGCAAGGGTGCGGGTTTTTGGGGGAACGCAAAGAGCAAGGGTGCGGTTTCGTGGGGGAACGCAAAGAGCAAGGGTGCGGGTTCGTGGGGGAACGCAAAGAGGAACCGTGCGGGATCGTGGGGGAACGCAAAGTGGAACCGTGCGGGTTCGTGGGGGAACGCAAAGACGAACCGTGCGGTTTCGTGGGGGAACGCAAAGGGCAAGGGTGCGGGTTCGTGGGGGAACGCAAAGAGCAAGGGTGCAAGTTCGTGGGGGAACGCCAAGAGGAACCGTGCGGGTTCGTGGGGGAACGCAAAGAGGAACCGTGCGGGTTCGTGGGGGAATGCAAAGAGCAAGGGTGCGGGTTCGTGGGGGAACGCAAAGAGCTAGGGTGCGGGTTCTTGGGGGAACGCAATGAGCAAGGGTGCGGGTTCGTGGGGAACGCAAAGAGGAACCGTGCTGGTTCGTGGGGGAACGCAAAGAGGAACGGTGCGGGTTTGTGGGGGAACGCAAAGAGCAAGGGTGCGGGTTCGTGGGGGAACGCAAAGAGCAAGGGTGCGGGTTTGTGGGGGAACGCAAAGAGCAAGGGTGCGGGTTCGTGGGGGAACGCAAAGAGCAAGGGTGCGGGTTTTTGGGGGAACGCAAAGAGCAAGGGTGCGGTTTCGTGGGGGAACGCAAAGAGCAAGGGTGCGGGTTCGTGGGGGAACGCAAAGAGGAACCGTGCGGTATCGTGGGGGAACGCAAAGTGGAACCGTGCGGGTTCGTGGGGGAACGCAAAGAGGAACCGTGCGGTTTCGTGGGGGAACGCAAAGAGGAACCGTGCGGTTTCGTGGGGGAACGCAAAGGGCAAGGGTGCGGGTTCGTGGGGGAACGCAAAGAGCAAGGGTGCGGGTTTGTGGATGAACGCAAAGAGCAATTGTGCAAGTTCGTGGGGGAACGCCAAGAGGAACCGTGCGGGTTCGTGGGGGAACGCAAAGAGGAACCGTGCGGGTTCGTGGGGGAATGCAAAGAGCAAGGGTGCGGGTTCTTGGGGGAACGCAATGAGCAAGGGTGCGGGTTCGTGGGGAACGCAAAGAGGAACCGTGCAGGTTCGTGGGGGAACGCAAAGAGCAAGGGTGCGGATTTGTGGGGGAACTCAAAGAGCGAGGGTGCGGGTTCGTGGGGGAACGCAAAGAGCAAGGGTGCGGGTTCGTGGGGTAACGCAGAGAGCTAGGGTGCGGGTTCGTGGGGGAACGCAAAGAGCAAGGGTGCGGGTTCGTGGGGGAACGCAAAGAGCTAGGGTGCGGGTTCGTGGGGGAACGCAAAGAGCAAGGGTGCGGGTTCGTGGGGGTGTGCAAAGAGGAACCGTTCGGGTTCGTGGGGGAACGCAAAGTGGAACCGTGCGGGTTCGTGGGGGAACGCAAAGAGGAACGGTGCGGGTTCGTGGGGGAACGCAAAGAGCAAGGGTGCGGGTTCGTGGGGGAACGCAAAGAGCAAGGGTGCGGGTTCGTGGGGGAACGCAAAGAGCAAGGGTGCAAGTTCGTGGGGGAACGCAAAGAGGAACCGTGCGGGTTCGTGGGGGAACGCAAAGAGCAAGGGTGCGGGTTCGTGTGGGACCGCAAAGAGGAACGGTGCGGGTTCGTGGGGGAACGCAAAGAGCAAGGGTGCGGGTTCGTGGGGGAACGCAAAGAGCAAGGGTGCGGGTTCGTGGGGGAACGGAAAGAGGAACCGTGCGGGTTCGTGGGGGAATGCAAAGAGCAAGGGTGCGGGTTCGTGGGGGAACGCAAAGAGCAAGGGTGCGGGTTCGTGGGGGAACGCAAAGAGCAAGGGTGCGGGTTCATGGGGGAACGCAAAGAGCATGTGTGCGGGTTCGTGGGGGAACGCAAAGAGCAAGGGTGCGGGTTCGTGGGGGAACGCAAAGAGGAACCGTGCGGGTTCGTGGGGGAACGCAAAGAGCAAGGGTGCGGGTTCGTGGGGGAATACAAAGAGCTAGGGTGCGGGTTCGTGGGGGAACGCAAAGAGGAACCGTGCGGGTTCGTGGGGGAATGCAAAGAGCTAGGGTGTGGGTTTGTGGGGGAACGCAAAGAGCAAGGGTGCGGGTTCGTGGGGGAACGCAAAGAGCAAGGGTGCGGGTTCGTGGGGGAACGCAAAGAGCAAGGGTGCGGGTTCGTGGGGGAACGCAAAGAGCAAGGGTGCGGGTTCGTGGGGGAACGCAAAGAGCAAGGGTGCGGGTTCGTGGGGGAACGCAAACAGCTAGGGTGCGGGTTCGTGGGGGAACGGAAAGAGGAACCGTGCGGGTTCGTGGAGGAACGCAAAGAGCTAGGGTGCGGGATTGTGGGGGAACGCAAAGAGCAAGGGTGCCGGTTCGTGGGGGAACGCAAAGAGCAAGGGTGCGGGTTCGTGGGGGAACGCAAAGAGCAAGGGTGCGGGTTCGTGGGGGAACGCAAAGAGCAAGGGTGCGGGTTCGTTGGGGAACGCAAAGAGGAACAGTGCGGGTTCGTGGGGGAACGCAAAGAGCAAGGGTGCGGGTTTGTCGGGGAACGCAAAGAGGAACCGTGCGGGTTCGTGGGGGAACGCAAAGAGCAAGGGTGTGGGTTCGTGGGGGAACGCAAAGAGCAAGGGTGCGGGTTCGTGGGGGAACGCAAAGAGCAAGGGTGCGGGTTCGTGGGGGAACGCAAAGAGCTAGGGCGCGGGTTCGTGGGGGAACGCAAAGAGCAAGGGTGCGGGTTCGTGGGGGTGTGCAAAGAGGAACCGTGCGGGTTCGTGGGGGAACGCAAAGAGGAACCGTGCGGGTTCGTGGGGGAACGCAAAGAGGAACGGTGCCGGTTCGTGGGGGAACTGAAAGAGCAAGGGTGCGGGTTCGTGGGTGAACGCAAAGAGGAACGGTGCGGGTTCGTGGGGGAACGCAAAGAGCAAGGGTGCGGGTTCGTGGGGGAACGCAAAGAGCAAGGGTGCGGGTTCGTGGGGGAACGCAAAGAGCAAGGGTGCAAGTTCGTGGGGGAACGCAAAGAGGAACCGTGCGGGTTCGTGGGGGAACGCAAAGAGCAAGGGTGCGGGTTCGTGTGGGACCGCAAAGAGGAACGGTGCGGGTTCGTGGGGGAACGCAAAGAGCAAGGGTGTGGGTTCGTGGGGGAACGCAAAGAGCAAGGGTGCGGGTTCGTGGGGGAACTGAAAGAGGAACCGTGCGGGTTCGTGGGGGAACGCAAAGAGCAAGGGTGTGGGTTCGTGGGGGAACGCAAAGAGGAACTGTGCGGGTTCGTGTGGGACCGCAAAGAGGAACGGTGCGGGTTCGTGGGGGAACGCAAAGAGCAAGGGTGCGGGTTCGTGGGGGAACGCAAAGAGCAAGGGTGCGGGTTCGTGGGGGAACGGAAAGAGGAACCGTGCGGGTTCGTGGGGGAACGCAAAGAGCAAGGGTGCGGGTTTGTGGGGGAACGCAAAGAGGAACCGTGCGGGTTCGTGGGGGAACGCAAAGAGCATGTGTGCGGGTTCGTGGGGGAACGCAAAGAGCAAGGGTGCGGGTTCGTGGGGGAACGCAAAGAGCAAGGGTGCGGGTTCGTGGGGGAACGCAAAGAGCAAGGGTGCGGGTTCGTGGGGGAACGCAAAGAGCAAGGGTGCGGGTTCGTGGGGGAACGCAGAGAGCTAGGGTACGGGTTCGTGGGGGAACGCAAAGAGGAACCGTGCGGGTTCGTGGGGGAATGCAAAGAGCTAGGGTGTGGGTTTGTGGGGGAACGCAAAGAGCAAGGGTGCGGGTTCGCGGGGGAACGCAAAGAGCAAGGGTGCGGGTTCGTGGGGGAACGCAAAGAGCAAGGGTGCGGGTTTGTGGGGGAACGCAAAGAGCAAGGGTGCGGGTTCGTGGGGGAACGCAAAGAGCAAGGGTGCGGGTTCGTGGGGGAACGCAAAGAGCTAGGGTGCGGGTTCGTGGGGGAACGGAAAGAGGAACCGTGCGGGTTCATGGAGGAACGCAAAGAGCTAGGGTGCGGGATTGTGGGGGAACGCAAAGAGCAAGGGTGCCGGTTCGTGGGGGAACGCAAAGAGCAAGGGTGCGGGTTCGTGGGGGAACGCAAAGAGCAAGGGTGCGGGTTCGTGGGGGAACACAAAGAGCAAGGGTGCGGGTTCGTTGGGGAACGCAAAGAGGAACAGTGCGGGTTCGTGGGGGAACGCAAAGAGCAAGGGTGCGGGTTTGTGGGGGAACGCAATGAGGAACCGTGCGGGTTCGTGGGGGAACGCAAAGAGCAAGGGTGTGGGTTCGTGGGGGAACGCAAAGAGCAAGGGTGCGGGTTCGTGGGGGAACGCAAAGAGCAAGGGTGCGGGTTCGTGGGGGTGTGCAAAGAGGAACCGTGCGGGTTCGTGGGGGAACGCAAAGAGGAACCGTGCGGGTTCGTGGGGGAACGCAAAGAGGAACGGTGCCGGTTCGTGGGGGAACGCAAAGAGCAAGGGTGCGGGTTCGTGGGGGAACGCAAAGAGCAAGGGTGCGGGTTCGTGGGGGAACGCAAAGAGCAAGGGTGCAAGTTCGTGGGGGAACGCAAAGAGGAACCGTGCGGGTTCGTGGGGGAACGCAAAGAGCAAGGGTGCGGGTTCGTGTGGGACCGCAAAGAGGAACGGTGCGGGTTCGTGGGGGAACGCAAAGAGCAAGGGTGCGGGTTCATGGGGGAACGCAAAGAGCAAGGGTGCGGGTTCGTGGGGGAACTGAAAGAGGAACCGTGCGGGTTCGTGGGGGAACGCAAAGAGCAAGGGTGTGGGTTCGTGGGGGAACGCAAAGAGCAAGGGTGCGGGTTCGTGGGGGAACGCAAAGAGCACGGGTGCGTGTTCGTGGGGGAACGCAAAGAGCAAGGGTGCGGGTTCATGGGGGAACGCAAAGAGCATGTGTGCGGGTTCGTGGGGGAACGCAAAGAGCAATGGTGCGGGTTCGTGGGGGAACGCAAAGAGCAAGGGTGCGGGTTCGTGGGGGAACGCAAAGAGCTAGGGTGCGGGTTCGTGGGGGAACGCAAAGAGCTAGGGTGCGGGTTCGTGGGGGAACCGAAAGAGGAACCGTGCGGGTTCGTGGAGGAACGCAAAGAGCTAGGTTGCGGGATTATGGGGGAACGCAAAGAGCAAGGGTGCCGGTTCGTGGGGGAACGCAAAGAGCAAGGGTGCGGGTTCGTGGGGGAACGCAAAGAGCAAGGGTGCGGGTTCGTGGGGGAACGCAAAGAGCAAGGGTGCGGGTTCGTTGGGGAACGCAAAGAGAAACAGTGCGGGTTCGTGGGGGAACGCAAAGAGCAAGGGTGCGGGTTTGTGGGGGAACGCAAAGAGCAAGGGTGCGGGTTCGTGGGGGAACACAAAGAGCAAGGGTGCGGGTTCGTGGGGGAACGCAAAGAGGAACCGTGCGGGTTCGTGGGGGAACGCAAAGAGGAACCGTGTGGGTTCGTGGGGGAACGCAAAGAGGAACCGTGCGGGTTCGTGGGGGAACGCAAAGAGCAAGGGTGCGGGTTCGTGGGGGAACGGAAAGAGGAACCGTGCGGGTTCGTGGGGGAACGCAAAGAGGAACCGTGCGGGTTCGTGGGGGAATGCAAAGAGGAACCGTGCGGGTTCGTGGGGGAGCGCAAAGAGCAACCGTGCGGGTTCGTGGGGGAACGCAAAGAGAAACCGTGCAGATTCGTGGGGGAACGCGAAGATCAAGGTTGCGGGTTCGTGGGGGAACGCAAAGAGCAAGGGGGCGGGTTCGTGGGTGAACGCAAAGAGGAACCGTGCGGGTTCGTGGGGGAACGCAAAGAGGAACCGTGCGGGTTCGTGGGGGAATGCAAAGAGGAACCGTGCGGGTTCGCGGGGGAACGCAAAGAGCAACCGTGCGGGTTCGTGGGGGAACGCAAAGAGCAAGGGTGCGGGTTCGTGGGGGAACAGAAAGAGCAAGGGTGCGGGTTCGTGGGGGAACGCAAAGAGGAACCGTGCGGGTTCTTGTGGGAACGCAAAGAGGAACCGTGCGGGTTCGTGGGGGAACGCAAAGAGCAAGGGTGCGGGTTCGTGGGGGAACTGAAAGAGGAACCATGCGGGTTCGTGGGGGAACGCAAAGAGCAAGGGTGTGGGTTCGTGGGGGAACGCAAAGAGCAAGGGTGCGGGTTCGTGTGGGACCGCAAAGAGGAACGGTGCGGGTTCGTGGGGGAACGCAAAGAGCAAGGCTGCGGGTTCGTGGGGGAACGCAAAGAGCAAGGGTGCGGGTTCGTGGGGGAACGGAAAGAGGAACCGTGCGGGTTCGTGGGGGAACGCAAAGAGCAAGGGTGCGGGTTCGTGGGGGAACGCAAAGAGCAAGGGTGCGGGTTCGTGGGGGAACGCAAAGAGCAAGGGTGCGGGTTCGTGGGGGAACGCAAAGAGCAAGGGTGCGGGTTCATGGGGGAACGCAAAGAGCATGTGTGCGGGTTTGTGGGGGAACGCAAAGAGCAAGGGTGCGGGTTCGTGGGGGAACGCAAAGAGCAAGGGTGCGGGTTCGTGGGGGAACGCAAAGAGCAAGGGTGCGGGTTCGTGGGGGAACACAAAGAGCAAGGGTGCGGGTTCGTGGGGGAACGCAGAGAGCTAGGGTACGGGTTCGTGGGGGAACGCAAAGAGGAACCGTGCGGGTTCGTGGGGGAATGCAAAGAGCTAGGGTGTGGGTTTGTGGGGGAACGCAAAGAGCAAGGGTGCGGGTTCGTGGGGGAACGCAAAGAGCAAGGGTGCGGGTTCGTGGGGGAACGCAAAGAGCAAGGGTGCGGGTTCGTGGGGGAACGCAAAGAGCAAGGGTGCGGGTTCGTGGGGGAACGCAAAGAGCAAGGGTGCGGGTTCGTGGGGGAACGTAAAGAGCTAGGGTGCGGGTTCGTGGGGGAACGGAAAGAGGAAACGTGCGGGTTCGTGGAGGAACGCAAAGAGCTAGGGTGCGGGATTGTGGGGGAACGCAAAGAGCAAGGGTGCGGGTTCGTGGGGGAACGCAAAGAGCAAGGGTGCGGGTTCGTGGGGGAACGCAAAGAGCAAGGGTGCGGGTTCGTGGGGGAACGCAAAGAGCAAGGGTGCGGGTTCGTTGGGGAATTAAAAGAGGAACACTGCGGGTTCGTGGGGGAACGCAAAGAGCAAGGGTGCGGGTTTGTGGGGGAACGCAAAGAGGAACCGTGCGGGTTCGTGGGGGAACGCAAAAAGCAAGGGTGTGGGTTCGTGGGGGAACGCAAAGAGCAAGGGTGCGGGTTCGTGGGGGAACGCAAAGAGCAAGGGTGCGGGTTCGTGGGGGTGTGCAAAGAGGAACCGTGCGGGTTCGTGGGGGAACGCAAAGAGGAACCGTGCGGGTTCGTGGGGGAACGCAAAGAGGAACGGTGCCGGTTCGTGGGGGAACGCAAAGAGCAAGGGTGCGGGTTCGTGGGGGAACGCAAAGAGGAACGGTGCGGGTTCGTGGGGGAACGCAAAGAGGAACCGTGCGGGTTCGTGGGGGAACGCAAAGAGGAACCGTGCGGGTTCGTGGGGGAACGCAAAGAGCAAGGGTGCGGGTTCGTGGGGGAACGCAAAGAGCAGGGGTGCGGGTTCGTGGGGGAACGCAAAGAGCAAGGGTGCGGGTTTTTGGGGGAACGCAAAGAGCTAGGGTGCGGGTTCGTGGGGGAACGCAAAGAGCTAGGGTGCGGGTTCGTGGGGGAACGCAAAGAGCAAGGGTGCGGGTTCGTGGGGGAACGCAAAGAGCTAGGGTGCGGGTTCGTGGGGGAACGCAAAGAGCTAGGGTGCGGGTTCGTGGGGGAACGCAAAGAGCAAGGGTGCGGGATCGTGGGGGAACGCAAAGAGGAACGGTGCGGGTTTGTGGGGGAAAGCAAAGAGCAAGGGTGCGGGTTCGTGGGGGAACGCAAAGAGCAAGGGTGCGGTTTCGTGGGTGAACGCAAAGAGGAACCGTGCGGGTTCGTGGGGGAACGCAAAGAGCAAGGGTGCGGGTTTTTGGGGGAACGCAAAGAGCAAGGGTGCGGTTTCGTGGGGGAACGCAAAGAGCAAGGGTGCGGGTTCGTGGGGGAACGCAAAGAGGAACCGTGCGGGATCGTGGGGGAACGCAAAGTGGAACCGTGCGGGTTCGTGGGGGAACGCAAAGAGGAACCGTGCGGTTTCGTGGGGGAACGCAAAGGGCAAGGGTGCGGGTTCGTGGGGGAACGCAAAGAGCAAGGGTGCGGGTTTGTGGATGAACGCAAAGAGCAATTGTGCAAGTTCGTGGGGGAACGCCAAGAGGAACCGTGCGGGTTCGTGGGGGAATGCAAAGAGGAACCGTGTGGGTTCGTGGGGGAACGCAAAGAGGAACCGTGCGGGTTCGTGGGGGAACGCAAAGAGCAAGGGTGCGGGTTCGTGGGGGAACGGAAAGAGGAACCGTGCCGGTTCGTGGGGGAACGCAAAGAGGAACCGTGCGGGTTCGTGGGGGAATGCAAAGAGGAACCGTGCGGGTTCGTGGGGGAGCGCAAAGAGCAACCGTGCGGGTTCGTGGGGGAACGCAAAGAGAAACCGTGCAGATTCGTGGGGGAACGCGAAGAGCAAGGTTGCGGGTTCGTGGGGGAACGCAAAGAGCAAGGGTGCGGGTTCGTGGGTGAACGCAAAGAGGAACCGTGCGGGTTCGTGGGGGAACGCAAAGAGGAACCGTGCGGGTTCGTGGGGGAATGCAAAGAGGAACCGTGCGGGTTCGCGGGGGAACGCAAAGAGCAACCGTGCGGGTTCGTGGGGGAACGCAAAGAGCAAGGGTGCGGGTTCGTGGGGGAACAGAAAGAGCAAGGGTGCGGGTTCGTGGGGGAACGCAAAGAGGAACCGTGCGGGTTCTTGTGGGAACGCAAAGAGGAACCGTGCGGGTTCGTGGGGGAACGCAAAGAGCAAGGGTGCGGGTTCGTGGGGGAACTGAAAGAGGAACCGTGCGGGTTCGTGGGGGAACGCAAAGAGCAAGGGTGTGGGTTCGTGGGGGAACGCAAAGAGCAAGGGTGCGGGTTCGTGTGGGACCGCAAAGAGGAACGGTGCGGGTTCGTGGGGGAACGCAAAGAGCAAGGCTGCGGGTTCGTGGGGGAATGCAAAGAGCAAGGGTGCGGGTTCGTGTGGGAACGGAAAGAGGAACCGTGCGGGTTCGTGGGGGAACGCAAAGAGCAAGGGTGCGGGTTCGTGGGGGAACGCAAAGAGCAAGGGTGCGGGTTTGTGGGGGAACGCAAAGAGCAAGGGTGCGGGTTCGTGGGGGAACGCAAAGAGCAAGGGTGCGGGTTCATGGGGGAACGCAAAGAGCATGTGTGCGGGTTTGTGGGGGAACGCAAAGAGCAAGGGTGCGGGTTCGTGGGGGAACGCAAAGAGCAAGGGTGCGGGTTCGTGGGGGAACGCAAAGAGCAAGGGTGCGGGTTCGTGGGGGAACACAAAGAGCAAGGGTGCGGGTTCGTGGGGGAACGCAGAGAGCTAGGGTACGGGTTCGTGGGGGAACGCAAAGAGGAACCGTGCGGGTTCGTGGGGGAATGCAAAGAGCTAGGGTGTGGGTTTGTGGGGGAACGCAAAGAGCAAGGGTGCGGGTTCGTGGGGGAACGCAAAGAGCAAGGGTGCGGGTTCGTGGGGGAACGCAAAGAGCAAGGGTGCGGGTTCGTGGGGGAACGCAAAGAGCAAGGGTGCGGGTTCGTGGGGGAACGCAAAGAGCAAGGGTGCGGGTTCGTGGGGGAACGTAAAGAGCTAGGGTGCGGGTTCGTGGGGGAACGGAAAGAGGAAACGTGCGGGTTCGTGGAGGAACGCAAAGAGCTAGGGTGCGGGATTGTGGGGGAACGCAAAGAGCAAGGGTGCCAGTTCGTGGGGGAACGCAAAGAGCAAGGGTGCGGGTTCGTGGGGGAACGCAAAGAGCAAGGGTGCGGGTTCGTGGGGGAACGCAAAGAGCAAGGGTGCGGGTTCGTTGGGGAACGCAAAGAGGAACACTGCGGGTTCGTGGGGGAACGCAAAGAGCAAGGGTGCGGGTTTGTGGGGGAACGCAAAGAGGAACCGTGCGGGTTCGTGGGGGAACGCAAAAAGCAAGGGTGTGGGTTCGTGGGGGAACGCAAAGAGCAAGGGTGCGGGTTCGTGGGGGAACGCAAAGAGCAAGGGTGCGGGTTCGTGGGGGTGTGCAAAGAGGAACCGTGCGGGTTCGTGGGGGAACGCAAAGAGGAACCGTGCAGGTTCGTGGGGGAACGCAAAGAGGAACGGTGCCGGTTCGTGGGGGAACGCAAAGAGCAAGGGTGCGGGTTCGTGGGGGAACGCAAAGAGGAACGGTGCGGGTTCGTGGGGGAACGCAAAGAGGAACCGTGCGGGTTCGTGGGGGAACGCAAAGAGGAACCGTGCGGGTTCGTGGGGGAACGCAAAGAGCAAGGGTGCGGGTTCGTGGGGGAACGCAAAGAGCAGGGGTGCGGGTTCGTGGGGGAACGCAAAGAGCAAGGGTGCGGGTTTTTGGGGGAACGCAAAGAGCAAGGGTGCGGGTTCGTGGGGGAACGCAAAGAGCTAGGGTGCGGGTTCGTGGGGGAACGCAAAGAGCAAGGGTGCGGGTTCGTGGGGGAACGCAAAGAGCTAGGGTGCGGGTTCGTGGGGGAACGCAAAGAGCTAGGGTGCGGGTTCGTGGGGGAACGCAAAGAGCAAGGGTGCGGGATCGTGGGGGAACGCAAAGAGGAACGGTGCGCGTTTGTGGGGGAAAGCAAAGAGCAAGGGTGCGGGTTCGTGGGGGAACGCAAAGAGCAAGGGTGCGGTTTCGTGGGTGAACGCAAAGAGGAACCGTGCGGGTTCGTGGGGGAACGCAAAGAGAAAGGGTGCGGGTTTTTGGGGGAACGCAAAGAGCAAGGGTGCGGTTTCGTGGGGGAACGCAAAGAGCAAGGGTGCGGGTTCGTGGGGGAACGCAAAGAGGAACCGTGCGGGATCGTGGGGGAACGCAAAGTGGAACCGTGCGGGTTCGTGGGGGAACGCAAAGAGGAACCGTGCGGTTTCGTGGGGGAACGCAAAGGGCAAGGGTGCGGGTTCGTGGGGGAACGCAAAGAGCAAGGGTGCGGGTTTGTGGATGAATGCAAAGAGCAATTGTGCAAGTTCGTGGGGGAACGCCAAGAGGAACCGTGCGGGTTCGTGGGGGAATGCAAAGAGGAACCGTGTGGGTTCGTGGGGGAACGCAAAGAGGAACCGTGCGGGTTCGTGGGGGAACGCAAAGAGCAAGGGTGCGGGTTCGTGGGGGAACGGAAAGAGGAACCGTGCGGGTTCGTGGGGGAACGCAAAGAGGAACCGTGCGGGTTCGTGGGGGAATGCAAAGAGGAACCGTGCGGGTTCGTGGGGGAGCGCAAAGAGCAACCGTGCGGGTTCGTGGGGGAACGCAAAGAGAAACCGTGCAGATTCGCGGGGGAACGCAAAGAGCAACCGTGCGGGTTCGTGGGGGAACGCAAAGAGCAAGGGTGCGGGTTCGTGGGGGAACAGAAAGAGCAAGGGTGCGGGTTCGTGGGGGAACGCAAAGAGGAACCGTGCGGGTTCTTGTGGGAACGCAAAGAGGAACCGTGCGGGTTCGTGGGGGAACGCAAAGAGGAACCGTGCGGGTTCTTGTGGGAACGCAAAGAGGAACCGTGCGGGTTCGTGGGGGAACGCAAAGAGCAAGGGTGCGGGTTCGTGGGGGAACTGAAAGAGGAACCGTGCGGGTTCGTGGGGGAACGCAAAGAGCAAGGGTGTGGGTTCGTGGGGGAACGCAAAGAGCAAGGGTGCGGGTTCGTGTGGGACCGCAAAGAGGAACGGTGCGGGTTCGTGGGGGAACGCAAAGAGCAAGGCTGCGGGTTCGTGGGGGAACGCAAAGAGCAAGGGTGCGGGTTCGTGGGGGAACGGAAAGAGGAACCGTGCGGGTTCGTGGGGGAACGCAAAGAGCAAGGGTGCGGGTTCGTGGGGGAACGCAAAGAGCAAGGGTGCGGGTTCGTGGGGGAACGCAAAGAGCAAGGGTGCGGGTTCGTGGGGGAACGCAAAGAGCAAGGGTGCGGGTTCATGGGGGAACGCAAAGAGCATGTGTGCGGGTTTGTGGGGGAACGCAAAGAGCAAGGGTGCGGGTTCGTGGGGGAACGCAAAGAGCAAGGGTGCGGGTTCGTGGGGGAACGCAAAGAGCAAGGGTGCGGGTTCGTGGGGGAACACAAAGAGCAAGGGTACGGGTTCGTGGGGGAACGCAAAGAGGAACCGTGAGGGTTCGTGGGGGAATGCAAAGAGCTAGGGTGTGGGTTTGTGGGGGAACGCAAAGAGCAAGGGTGCGGGTTCGTGGGGGAACGCAAAGAGCAAGGGTGCGGGTTCGTGGTGGAACGCAAAGAGCAAGGGTGCGGGTTCGTGGGGGAACGCAAAGAGCAAGGGTGCGGGTTCGTGGGGGAACGCAAAGAGCAAGGGTGCGGGTTCGTGGGGGAACGCAAAGAGCTAGGGTGCGGGTTCGTGGGGGAACGGAAAGAGGAAACGTGCGGGTTCGTGGAGGAACGCAAAGAGCTAGGGTGCGGGATTGTGGGGGAACGCAAAGAGCAAGGGTGCCGGTTCGTGGGGGAACGCAAAGTGCAAGGGTGCGGGTTCGTGGGGGAACGCAAAGAGCAAGGGTGCGGGTTCGTGGGGGAACGCAAAGAGCAAGGGTGCGGGTTCGTTGGGGAACGCAAAGAGGAACACTGCGGGTTCGTGGGGGAACGCAAAGAGCAAGGGTGCGGGTTTGTGGGGGAACGCAAAGAGGAACCGTGCGGGTTCGTGGGGGAACGCAAAAAGCAAGGGTGTGGGTTCGTGGGGGAACGCAAAGAGCAAGGGTGCGGGTTCGTGGGGGAACGCAAAGAGCAAGGGTGCGGGTTCGTGGGGGTGTGCAAAGAGGAACCGTGCGGGTTCGTGGGGGAACGCAAAGAGGAACCGTGCGGGTTCGTGGGGGAACGCAAAGAGGAACGGTGCCGGTTCGTGGGGGAACGCAAAGAGCAAGGGTGCGGGTTCGTGGGGGAACGCAAAGAGGAACGGTGCGGGTTCGTGGTGGAACGCAAAGAGGAACCGTGCGGGTTCGTGGGGGAACGCAAAGAGCAAGGGTGCGGATTCGTGGGGGAACGCAAAGAGCAAGGGTGCGGGTTCGTGGGGGAACGCAAAGAGCAAGGGTGCGGGTTCGTGGGGGAACGCAAAGAGCTAGGGTGCGGGTTCGTGGGGGAACGCAAAGAGCTAGGGTGCGGGTTCGTGGGGGAACGCAAAGAGCAAGGGTGCGGGTTCGTGGGGGAACGCAAAGAGCTAGGGTGCGGGTTCGTGGGGGAACGCAAAGAGCTAGGGTGCGGGTTCGTGGGGGAACGCAAAGAGCAAGGGTGCGGGATCGTGGGGGAACGCAAAGAGGAACGGTGCGGGTTTGTGGGGGAAAGCAAAGAGCAAGGGTGCGGGTTCGTGGGGGAACGCAAAGAGCAAGGGTGCGGGTTCGTGGGTGAACGCAAAGAGGAACCGTGCGGGTTCGTGGGGGAACGCAAAGAGCAAGGGTGCGGGTTTTTGGGGGAACGCAAAGAGCAAGGGTGCGGTTTCGTGGGGGAACGCAAAGAGCAAGGGTGCGGGTTCGTGGGGGAACGCAAAGAGGAACCGTGCGGGATCGTGGGGGAACGCAAAGTGGAACCGTGCGGGTTCGTGGGGGAACGCAAAGAGGAACCGTGCGGTTTCGTGGGGGAACGCAAAGGGCAAGGGTGCGGGTTCGTGGGGGAACGCAAAGAGCAAGGGTGCGGGTTTGTGGATGAACGCAAAGAGCAATTGTGCAAGTTCGTGGGGGAACGCCAAGAGGAACCGTGCGGGTTCGTGGGGGAATGCAAAGAGGAACCGTGCGGGTTCGTGGGGGAATGCAAAGGGCAAGGGTGCGGGTTCTTGGGGGAACGCAATGAGCAAGGGTGCGGGTTCGTGGGGAACGCAAAGAGGAACCGTGCAGGTTCGTGGGGGAACGCAAAGAGCAAGGGTGCGGGTTTGTGGGGGAACGCAAAGAGCGAGGGTGCGGGTTCGTGGGGGAACGCAAAGAGCAAGGGTGCGGGTTCGTGGGGTAACGCAGAGAGCTAGGGTGCGGGTTCGTGGGGGAACGCAAAGAGCAAGGGTGCGGGTTCGTGGGGGAACGCAAAGAGCTAGGGTGCGGGTTCGTGGGGGAACGCAAAGAGCAAGGGTGCGGGTTCGTGGGGGTGTGCAAAGAGGAACCGTGCGGGTTCGTGGGGGAACGCAAAGAGGAACCGTGCGGGTTCGTGGGGGAACGCAAAGAGGAAAGGTGCCGGTTCGTGGGGGAACGCAAAGAGCAAGGGTGCGGGTTCGTGGGGGAACGCAAAGAGGAACGGTGCGGGTTCGTGGGGGAACGCAAAGAGCAAGGGTGCGGGTTCGTGGGGGAACGCAAAGAGCAAGGGTGCGGGTTCGTGGGGAAACGCAAAGAGCAAGGGTGCAAGTTCGTGGGGGAACGCAAAGAGGAACCGTGCGGGTTCGTGGGGGAACGCAAAGAGCAAGGGTGCGGGTTCGTGTGGGACCGCAAAGAGGAACGGTGCGGGTTCGTGGGGGAACGCAAAGAGCAAGGGTGCGGGTTCGTGGGGGAACGCAAAGAGCAAGGGTGCGGGTTCATGTGGGAATGGAAAGAGGAACCGTGCGGGTTCGTGGGGGAACGCAAAGAGCAAGGGTGCGGGTTCGTGGGGGAACGCAAAGAGCAAGGGTGCGGGTTCGTGGGGGAACGCAAAGAGCAAGGGTGCGGGTTCGTGGGGGAACGCAAAGAGCAAGGGTGCGGGTTCATGGGGGAACGCAAAGAGCATGTGTGCGGGTTCGTGGGGGAACGCAAAGAGCAAGGGTGCGGGTTCGTGGGGGAACGCAAAGAGCAAGGGTGCGGGTTCGTGGGGGAACACAAAGAGCTAGGGTGCGGGTTCGTGGGGGAACGCAGAGAGCTAGGGTACGGGTTCGTGGGGGAACGCAAAGAGGAACCGTGCGGGTTCGTGGGGGAATGCAAAGAGCTAGGGTGTGGGTTTGTGGGGGAACGCAAAGAGCAAGGGTGCGGGTTCGTGGGGGAACGCAAAGAGCAAGGGTGCGGGTTCGTGGGGGAACGCAAAGAGCAAGGGTGCGGGTTCGTGGGGGAACGCAAAGAGCAAGGGTGCGGGTTCGTGGGGGAACGCAAAGAGCAAGGGTGCGGGTTCGTGGGGGAACGCAAAGAGCTAGGGAGCGGGTTCGTGGGGGAACGCAAAGAGGAACCGTGCGGGTTCGTGGAGGAACGCAAAGAGCTAGGGTGCGGGATTGTGGGGGAACGCAAAGAGCAAGGGTGCCGGTTCGTGTGGGAACGCAAAGAGCAAGGGTGCGGGTTCGTGGGGGAACGCAAAGAGCAAGGGTGCGGGTTCGTGGGGGAACGCAAAGAGCAAGGGTGCGGGTTCGTTGGGGAACGCAAAGAGGAACAGTGCGGGTTCGTGGGGGAACGCAAAGAGCAAGGGTGCGGGTTTGTGGGGGAACGCAAAGAGGAACCGTGCGGGTTCGTGGGGGAACGCAAAGAGCAAGGGTGTGGGTTCGTGGGGGAACGCAAAGAGCAAGGGTGCGGGTTCGTGGGGGAACGCAAAGAGCAAGGGTGCGGGTTCGTGGGGGAACGCAAAGAGCTAGGGTGCGGGTTCGTGGGGGAACGCAAAGAGCAAGGGTGCGGGTTCGTGGGGGTGTGCAAAGAGGAACCGTGCGGGTTCGTGTGGGAACGCAAAGAGGAACCGTGCGGGTTCGTGGGGGAACGCAAAGAGGAACGGTGCCGGTTCGTGGGGGAACGCAAAGAGCAAGGGTGCGGGTTCGTGGGTGAACGCAAAGAGGAACGGTGCGGGTTCGTGGGGGAACGCAAAGAGCAAGGGTGCGGGTTCGTGGGGGAACGCAAAGAGCAAGGGTGCGGGTTCGTGGGGGAACGCAAAGAGCAAGGGTGCAAGTTCGTGGGGGAACGCAAACAGGAACCGTGCGGGTTCGTGGGGGAACGCAAAGAGCAAGGGTGCGGGTTCGTGTGGGACCGCAAAGAGGAACGGTGCGGGTTCGTGTGGGACCGCAAAGAGGAACGGTGCGGGTTCGTGTTGGGAACGCAAAGAGCAAGGGTGCGGGTTCGTGGGGGAACGCAAAGAGCAAGGGTGCGGGTTCGTGGGGGAACGGAAAGAGGAACCGTGCGGGTTCGTGGGGGAACGCAAAGAGCAAGGGTGCGGGTTCGTGGGGGAACGCAAAGAGCAAGGGTGCGGGTTCGTGGGGGAACGCAAAGAGCAAGGGTGCGGGTTCATGGGGGAACGCAAAGAGCATGTGTGCGGGTTCGTGGGGGAACGCAAAGAGCAAGGGTGCGGGTTCGTGGGGGAACGCAAAGAGCAAGGGTGCGGGTTCGTGGGGGAACGCAAAGAGCAAGGGTGCGGGTTCGTGGGGGAACGCAAAGAGCTAGGGTGCGGGTTCGTGGGGGAACGGAAAGAGGAACCGTGCGGGTTCGTGGAGAAACGCAAAGAGCTAGGGTGCGGGATTGTGGGGGAACGCAAAGAGCAAGGGTGCCGGTTCGTGGGGGAACGCAAAGAGCAAGGGTGCGGGTTCGTGGGGGAACGCAAAGAGCAAGGGTGCGGGTTCGTGGGGGAACGCAAAGAGCAAGGGTGCGGGTTCGTTGGGGAACGCAAAGAGGAACAGTGCGGGTTCGTGGGGGAACGCAAAGAGCAAGGGTGCGGGTTTGTTGGGGAACGCAAAGAGGAACCGTGCGGGTTCGTGGGGGAACGCAAAGAGCAAGGGTGTGGGTTCGTGGGGGAACGCAAAGAGCAAGGGTGCGGGTTCGTGGGGGAACGCAAAGAGCAAGGGTGCGGGTTCGTGGGGGTGTGCAAAGAGGAACCGTGCGGGTTCGTGGGGGAACGCAAAGAGGAACCGTGCGGGTTCGTGGGGGAACGCAAAGAGGAACGGTGCCGGTTCGTGGGGGAACGCAAAGAGCAAGGGTGCGGGTTCGTGGGGGAACGCAAAGAGGAACGGTGCGGGTTCGTGGGGGAACGCAAAGAGCAAGGGTGCGGGTTCGTGGGGGAACGCAAAGAGCTAGGGTGCGGGTTCGTGGGGGAACGGAAAGAGGAACCGTGCGGGTTCGTGGAGGAACGCAAAGAGGTAGGGTGCGGGATTGTGGGGGAACGCAAAGAGCAAGGGTGCGGGTTCGTGGGGGAACGCAAAGAGCAAGGGTGCGGGTTCGTGGGGGAACGCAAAGAGCAAGGGTGCGGGTTCGTGGGGGAACGCAAAGAGCTAGGGTGCGGGTTCGTGGGGGAACGCAAAGAGCTAGGGTGCGGGTTCGTGGGGGAACGCAAAGAGCAAGGGTGCGGGTTCGTGGGGGAACACAAAGAGCTAGGGTGCGGGTTCGTGGGGGAACGCAAAGAGCTAGGGTGCGGGTTCGTGGGGGAACGCAAAGAGCAAGGGTGCGGGATCGTGGGGGAACGCAAAGAGGAACGGTGCGGGTTTGTGGGGGAACGCAAAGAGCAAGGGTGCGGGTTCGTGGGGGAACGCAAAGAGCAAGGGTGCGGGTTCGTGGGTGAACGCAAAGAGGAACCGTGCGGGTTCGTGGGGGAACGCAAAGAGCAAGGGTGCGGGTTTTTGGGGGAACGCAAAGAGCAAGGGTGCGGTTTCGTGGGGGAACGCAAAGAGCAAGGGTGCGGGTTCGTGGGGGAACGCAAAGAGGAACCGTGCGGGATCGTGGGGGAACGCAAAGTGGAACCGTGCGGGTTCGTGGGGGAACGCAAAGAGGAACCGTGCAGTTTCGTGGGGGAACGCAAAGGGCAAGGGTGCGGGTTCGTGGGGGAACGCGAAGAGCAAGGGTGCGGGTTTGTGGATGAACGCAAAGAGCAATTGTGCAAGTTCGTGGGGGAACGCCAAGAGGAACCGTGCGGGTTCGTGGGGGAATGCAAAGAGGAACCGTATGGGTTCGTGGGGGAATGCAAAGGGCAAGGGTGCGGGTTCTTGGGGGAACGCAATGAGCAAGGGTGCGGGTTCGTGGGGAACGCAAAGAGGAACCGTGCAGGTTCGTGGGGGAACGCAAAGAGCAAGGGTGCGGGTTTGTGGGGGAACGCAAAGAGCGAGGGTGCGGGTTCGTGGGGGAACGCAAAGAGCAAGGGTGCGGGTTCGTGGGGTAACGCAGAGAGCTAGGGTGCGGGTTCGTGGGGGAACGCAAAGAGCAAGGGTGCGGGTTCGTGGGGGAACGCAAAGAGCTAGGGTGCGGGTTCGTGGGGGAACGCAAAGAGCAAGGGTGCGGGTTCGTGGGGGTGTGCAAAGAGGAACCGTGCGGGTTCGTGGGGGAACGCAAAGAGGAACCGTGCGGGTTCGTGGGGGAACGCAAAGAGGAAAGGTGCCGGTTCGTGGGGGAACGCAAAGAGCAAGGGTGCGGGTTCGTGGGGGAACGCAAAGAGGAACGGTGCGGGTTCGTGGGGGAACGCAAAGAGCAAGGGTGCGG
The DNA here is from genome assembly GCA_036925125.1 of Oreortyx pictus. Classification (NCBI taxonomy): domain Eukaryota; kingdom Metazoa; phylum Chordata; class Aves; order Galliformes; family Odontophoridae; genus Oreortyx; species Oreortyx pictus. The sequence goes on from JAUPFR010000065.1 coordinate 118,047, forward strand.
GTTCGTGGGGGAACGCAAAGAGCAAGGGTGCGGGTTCGTGGGGGAACGCAAAGAGCAAGGGTGCAAGTTCGTGGGGGAACGCAAAGAGGAACCGTGCGGGTTCGTGGGGGAACGCAAAGAGCAAGGGTGCGGGTTCGTGTGGGACCGCAAAGAGGAACGGTGCGGGTTCGTGGGGGAACGCAAAGAGCAAGGGTGCGGGTTCGTGGGGGAACGCAAAGAGCAAGGGTGCGGGTTCGTGGGGGAACGGAAAGAGGAACCGTGCGGGTTCGTGGGGGAACGCAAAGAGCAAGGGTGCGGGTTCGTGGGGGAACGCAAAGAGCAAGGGTGCGGGTTCGTGGGGGAACGCAAAGAGCAAGGGTGCGGGTTCGTGGGGGAACGCAAAGAGCAAGGGTGCGGGTTCATGGGGGAACGCAAAGAGCATGTGTGCGGGTTCGTGGGGGAACGCAAAGAGCAAGGGTGCGGGTTCGTGGGGGAACGCAAAGAGCAAGGGTGCGGGTTCGTGGGGGAACGCAAAGAGCAAGGGTGCGGGTTCGTGGGGGAACACAAAGAGCTAGGGTGCGGGTTCGTGGGGGAACGCAGAGAGCTAGGGTACGGGTTCGTGGGGGAACGCAAAGAGCAAGGGTGCGGGTTCGTGGGGGAATGCAAAGAGCTAGGGTGTGGGTTTGTGGGGGAACGCAAAGAGCAAGGGTGCGGGTTCGTGGGGGAACGCAAAGAGCAAGGGTGCGGGTTCGTGGGGGAACGCAAAGAGCAAGGGTGCGGGTTCGTGGGGGAACGCAAAGAGCAAGGGTGCGGGTTCGTGGGGGAACGCAAAGAGCAAGGGTGCGGGTTCGTGGGGGAACGCAAAGAGCTAGGGTGCGGGTTCGTGGGGGAACGCAAAGAGCAAGGGTGCGGGTTCGTGGAGGAACGCAAAGAGCTAGGGTGCGGGATTGTGGGGGAACGCAAAGAGCAAGGGTGCCGGTTCGTGTGGGAACGCAAAGAGCAAGGGTGCGGGTTCGTGGGGGAACGCAAAGAGCAAGGGTGCGGGTTCGTGGGGGAACGCAAAGAGCAAGGGTGCGGGTTCGTTGGGGAACGCAAAGAGGAACAGTGCGGGTTCGTGGGGGAACGCAAAGAGCAAGGGTGCGGGTTTGTGGGGGAACGCAAAGAGGAACCGTGCGGGTTCGTGGGGGAACGCAAAGAGCAAGGGTGTGGGTTCGTGGGGGAACGCAAAGAGCAAGGGTGCGGGTTCGTGGGGGAACGCAAAGAGCAAGGGTGCGGGTTCGTGGGGGAACGCAAAGAGCTAGGGTGCGGGTTCGTGGGGGAACGCAAAGAGCAAGGGTGCGGGTTCGTGGGGGTGTGCAAAGAGGAACCGTGCGGGTTCCTGGGGGAACGCAAAGAGGAACCGTGCGGGTTCGTGGGGGAACGCAAAGAGGAACGGTGCCGGTTCGTGGGGGAACGCAAAGAGCAAGGGTGCGGGTTCGTGGGTGAACGCAAAGAGGAACGGTGCGGGTTCGTGGGGGAACGGAAAGAGCAAGGGTGCGGGTTCGTGGGGGAACACAAAGAGCAAGGGTGCGGGTTCGTGGGGGAACGCAAAGAGCAAGGGTGCAAGTTCGTGGGGGAGCGCAAAGAGGAACCGTGCGGGTTCGTGGGGGAACGCAAAGAGCAAGGGTGCGGGTTCGTGTGGGACCGCAAAGAGGAACGGTGCGGGTTCGTGGGGGAACGCAAAGAGCAAGGGTGCGGGTTCGTGGGGGAACGCAAAGAGCAAGGGTGCGGGTTCGTGGGGGAACTGAAAGAGGAACCGTGCGGGTTCGTGGGGGAACGCAAAGAGCAAGGGTGTGGGTTCGTGGGGGAACGCAAAGAGCAAGGGTGCGGGTTCGTGTGGGACCGCAAAGAGGAACGGTGCGGGTTCGTGGGGGAACGCAAAGAGCAAGGGTGCGGGTTCGTGGGGGAACGCAAAGAGCAAGGGTGCGGGTTCGTGGGGGAACGGAAAGAGGAACCGTGCGGGTTCGTGGGGGAACGGAAAGAGGAACCGTGCGGGTTCGTGGGGGAACGCAAAGAGCAAGGGTGCGGGTTCGTGGGGGAACGCAAAGAGCAAGGGTGCGGGTTCGTGGGGGAACGCAAAGAGCAAGGGTGCGGGTTCATGGGGGAACGCAAAGAGCATGTGTGCGGGTTCGTGGGGGAATGCAAAGAGCAAGGGTGCGGGTTCGTGGGGGAACGCAAAGAGCAAGGGTGCGGGTTCGTGGGGGAACGCAAAGAGCAAGGGTGCGGGTTCGTGGGGGAACGCAAAGAGGAAGGGTGCGGGTTCGTGGGGGAACGCAAAGAGCAAGGGTGCGGGTTCGTGGAGGAACGCAGAGAGCTAGGGTACGGGTTCGTGGGGAAACGCAAAGAGGAACCGTGCGGGTTCGTGGGGGAATGCAAAGAGCTAGGGTGTGGGTTTGTGGGGGAACGCAAAGAGCAAGGGTGCGGGTTCGTGGGGGAACGCAAAGAGCAAGGGTGCGGGTTCGTGGGGGAACGCAAAGAGCAAGGGTGCGGGTTCGTGGGGGAACGCAAAGAGGAAGGGTGCGGGTTCGTGGGGGAACGCAAAGAGCAAGGGTGCGGGTTCGTAAGGGAACACAAAGAGCTAGGGTGCGGGTTCGTGGGGGAACGCAGAGAGCTAGGGTACGGGTTCGTGGGGGAACGCAAAGTGGAACCGTGCGGGTTCGTGGGGGAATGCAAAGAGCTAGGGTGTGGGTTTGTGGGGGAACGCAAAGAGCAAGGGTGCGGGTTCGTGGGGGAACGCAAAGAGCAAGGGTGCGGGTTCGTGGGGGAACACAAAGAGCAAGGGTGCGGGTTCGTGGGGGAACGCAAAGAGCAAGGGTGCGGGTTCGTGGGGGAACGCAAAGAGCAAGGGTGCGGGTTCGTGGGGGAACGCAAAGAGCTAGGGTGCGGGTTCGTGGGGGAACGCAAAGAGGAACCGTGCGGGTTCGTGGAGGAACGCAAAGAGCAAGGGTGCGGGATTGTGGGGGAACGCAAAGAGCAAGCGTGCCGGTTCGTGGGGGAACGCAAAGAGCAAGGGTGCGGGTTCGTGGGGGAACGCAAAGAGCAAGGGTGCGGGTTCGTGGGGGAACGCAAAGAGCAAGGGTGCGGGTTCGTTGGGGAACGCAAAGAGGAACAGTGCGGGTTCGTGGGGGAACGCAAAGAGCAAGGGTGCGGGTTTGTGGGGGAACGCAAAGAGCAAGGGTGCGGGTTTGTGGGGGAACGCAAAGAGCAAGGGTGCGGGTTCGTGGGGGAACACAAAGAGCAAGGGTGCGGGTTCGTGGGGGAACGCAAAGAGGAACCGTGCGGGTTCGTGGGGGAACTCAAAGAGCAAGGGTGTGGGTTCGTGGGGGAACGCAAAGAGGAACCGTGCGGGTTCGTGGGGGAACGCAAAGAGCAAGGGTGCGGGTTCGTGGGGGAACGGAAAGAGGAACCGTGCGGGTTCGTGGGGGAACGCAAAGAGGAACCGTGCGGGTTCGTGGGGGAATGCAAAGAGGAACCGTGCGGGTTCGTGGGGGAGCGCAAAGAGCAACCGTGCGGGTTCGTGGGGGAACGCAAAGAGAAACCGTGCAGGTTCGTGGGGGAACGCAAAGAGCAAGGTTGCGGGTTCGTGGGGGAACGCAAAGAGCAAGGGTGCGGGTTCGTGGGTGAACGCAAAGAGGAACCGTGCGGGTTCGTGGGGGAACGCAAAGAGGAACCGTGCGGGTTCGTGGCGGAATGCAAAGAGGAACCGTGCGGGTTCGCGGGGGACGCAAAGAGCAACCGTGCGGGTTCGTGGGGGAACGCAAAGAGCAAGGGTGCGGGTTCGTGGGGGAACAGAAAGAGCAAGGGTGCGGGTTCGTGGGGGAACGCAAAGAGGAACCGTGCGGGTTCTTGTGGGAACGCAAAGAGGAACCGTGCGGGTTCGTGGGGGAACGCAAAGAGCAAGGGTGCTGGTTCGTGGGTGAACGCAAAGAGGAACCGTGCGGGTTCGTGGGGGAACGCAAAGAGCAAGGGTGCGGGTTCGTGGTGGAACGCAAAGAGCAAGGGTGCGGGTTCGTGGGGGAACGCAAAGAGCAAGGGTGCGGGTTCGTGGGGGAACGCAAAGAGGAACCGTGCGGGATCGTGGGGGAACGCAAAGTGGAATCGTGCGGGTTTGTGGGGGAACGCAAAGAGCAAGGGTGCGGGTTCGTGGGGGAACGCAAAGAGCAAGGGTGCGGGTTCGTGGGGGAACGCAAAGAGCAAGGGTGCGGGTTCGTGGGGGAACACAATGAGGAACCGTGCGTGTTCGTGGGGGAACGCAAAGAGCAAGGGTGCAGGTTCGTGGGGGAACGCAAAGAGCAAGGGTGCGGGTTCCTGGGGGAACGCAAAGAGCAAGGCTGCGGGTTCGTGGGGGAACACAAAGAGCAAGGGTGCGGGTTCGTGGGGGAACGCAAAGAGCATGGGTGCGGGTTCGTGGGGGAACGCAAAGAGGTAGCGTTCGGATTCTTGGGGAACGCAAAGAGGAGCCGTGCGGGTTCGTGGGGGAACGCAAAGAGCAAGGGTGCGGGTTCGTGGGGGAACGCAAAGAGGAACCGTGCAGGTTCGTGGGGGAACGCAAAGAGCAAGGGTGCGGGTTCATGGGGGAACACAAAGAGCAAGGGTGCGGGTTCGTGGGGGAACGCAAAGAGGAACCGTGCGGGTTCGTGGGGGAACGCAAAGAGGAACCGTGCGGGTTCGTGGGGGAACGCAAAGAGCAAGGGTGCGGGTTCGTGGGGGAACGCAAAGAGCAAGGGTGCGGGTTCGTGGGGGAACGCAAAGAGCTAGGTTGCGGGTTCGTGGGGGAACACAAAGAGGAACCGTGCGGGTTCGTGGGGGAACGCAAAGAGCAAGGGTGCGGGTTCGTGGGGGAACGCAAAGAGCAAGGGTGCGGGTTCGTGGGGGAACGCAAAGAGCAAGGGTGCGGGTTCGTGGGGGAACGCAAAGAGCAAGGGTGCGGGTTCGTCAGGGAACGCAAAGAGCAAGGGTGCGGGTTCGTGGGGGAACGCAAACAGGAACCGTTCGGGTTCGTGGGGGAACGCAAAGAGGAACCGTGCGGGTTCGTGGGGGAACGCAAAGAGGAACCGTGCGGGTTCGTGGGGAAACGCAAAGAGGAACCGTGCGGGTTCGTGGGGGAACGCAAAGAGGAACCGTGCGGGTTCGTGGGGGAACGCAAAGAGGAACCGTGCGGGTTCGTGGGGGAACGCAAAGAGCAAGGGTGCGGGTTCGTGGGGGAACGCAAAGAGCTAGGGTTCGGGTTCGTGGCGGAATGCAAAGAGGAACCGTGCGGGTTCGTGGGGGAACGCAAAGAGCAAGGGTGCGGGTTCGTGGGGGAACGCAAAGAGCAAGGGTGCGGGTTCGTGGGGAAACATAAAGAGGAACCGTGCGGGTTCGTGGGGGAACGCAAAGAGCAAGGATGTGGGTTCGTGGGGGAACGCAAAGAGCAAGGGTGCGGGTTCGTGGGGGAACGCAAAGAGCAAGGGTGCGGGTTCGTGGGGGAACGCAAAGAGCAAGGGTGCGGGTTCGTGGGGGAACGCAAGGAGGAACCGTGCGGGTTCGTGGGGGAATGCAAAGAGCAAGGGTGCGGGTTCGTGGGGGAACACAAAGAGCAAGGGTGCGGGTTCGTGGGGGAACGCAAAGAGCAAGGGTGCGGGCTCGTGGGGGAACGCAAAGAGGAACCGTGCGGGTTCGTGGGGGAACGCAAAGAGGAACCGTGCGGGTTCATGGGGGAACGCAAAGAGCAAGGGTGCGGGTTCATGGGGGAACGCAAACAGGAACCGTGCGGGTTCGTGGGGGAACGCAAAGAGGAACCGTGCGGGTTCGTGGGGGAACGCAAAGAGCAAGGGTGCGGGTTCGTGGGGGAACGCAAAGAGGAACCGTGCGGGTTCGTGGGGGAACGCAAAGAGCAAGGGTGCGGGTTCGTGGGGGAACGCAAAGAGCAAGGGTGCGGGTTCGTGGGGGAACACAAAGAGCAAGGGTGCGGGTTCGTGGGGGAGCGCAAAGAGCAAGGGTGCGGGTTCGTGGGGGAACGCAAAGAGCAAGGGTGCGGGTTCGTGGGGGAACGCAAAGAGCTAGGGTGCTGGTTCGTGGGGGAACTCAAAGAGCTAGGGTGCGGCTTCATGGGGGAACGCAAAGAGCAAGGGTGCGGGTTCGTGGTGGAACGCAAAGAGCAAGGGTGCGGGTTCGTGGGGGAACGCAATGAGCAAGGGTGCGGGTTGGTGGGGGAACGCAAAGAGCAAGGGTGCGGGTTTGTGGGGGAACGCAAAGAGCAAGGGTGCGGGTTCGTGGGGGAACGCAAAGAGGAACCGTGCGGGTTCGTGGGGGAACGCAAAGAGCAAGGGTGCGGGTTCGTGGGTGAACGCAAAGAGGAACCGTGCGGGTTCGTGGGGGAACGCAAAGAGGAACCGTGCGGGTTCGTGGGGGAACGCAAAGAGGAACCGTGCGGGTTCGTGGGGGAACGCAAAAAGCAAGGGTGTGGGTTCGTGGGGGAACGCAAAGAGCAAGGGTGCGGGTTCGTGGGGGTGTGCAAAGAGGAACCGTGCGGGTTCGTGGGGGAACGCAAAGAGGAACCGTGCGGGTTCGTGGGGGAACGCAAAGAGGAACCGTGCGGGTTCGTGGGGGAACGCAAAGAGGAACGGTGCCGGTTCGTGGGGGAACGCAAAGAGCAAGGGTGCGGGTTCGTGGGGGAACGCAAAGAGGAACGGTGCGGGTTCGTGGGGGAACGCAAAGAGGAACCGTGCGGGTTCGTGGGGGAACGCAAAGAGCAAGGGTGCGGGTTCGTGGGGGAACGCAAAGAGCAAGGGTGCGGGTTCGTGGGGGAACGCAAAGAGCAAGGGTGCGGGTTCGTGGGGGAACGCAAAGAGCTAGGGTGCGGGTTCGTGGGGGAACGCAAAGAGCTAGGGTGCGGGTTCGTGGGGGAACGCAAAGAGCAAGGGTGCGGGTTCGTGGGGGAACGCAAAGAGCTAGGGTGCGGGTTCGTGGGGGAACGCAAAGAGCTAGGGTGCGGGTTCGTGGGGGAACGCAAAGAGCAAGGGTGCGGGATCGTGGGGGAACGCAAAGAGGAACGGTGCGGGTTTGTGGGGGAACGCAAAGAGCAAGGGTGCGGGTTCGTGGGGGAACGCAAAGAGCAAGGGTGCGGGTTCGTGGGTGAACGCAAAGAGGAACCGTGCGGGTTCGTGGGGGAACGCAAAGAGCAAGGGTGCGGGTTTTTGGGGGAACGCAAAGAGCAAGGGTGCGGTTTCGTGGGGGAACGCAAAGAGCAAGGGTGCGGGTTCGTGGGGGAACGCAAAGAGGAACCGTGCGGGATCGTGGGGGAACGCAAAGTGGAACCGTGCGGGTTCGTGGGGGAACGCAAAGAGGAACCGTGCGGTTTCGTGGGGGAACGCAAAGGGCAAGGGTGCGGGTTCGTGGGGGAACGCAAAGAGCAAGGGTGCGGGTTTGTGGATGAACGCAAAGAGCAATTGTGCAAGTTCGTGGGGGAACGCCAAGAGGAACCGTGCGGGTTCGTGGGGGAATGCAAAGAGGAACCGTATGGGTTCGTGGGGGAATGCAAAGGGCAAGGGTGCGGGTTCTTGGGGGAACGCAATGAGCAAGGGTGCGGGTTCGTGGGGAACGCAAAGAGGAACCGTGCAGGTTCGTGGGGGAACGCAAAGAGCAAGGGTGCGGGTTTGTGGGGGAACGCAAAGAGCGAGGGTGCGGGTTCGTGGGGGAACGCAAAGAGCAAGGGTGCAGGTTCGTGGGGTAACGCAGAGAGCTAGGGTGCGGGTTCGTGGGGGAACGCAAAGAGCAAGGGTGCGGGTTCGTGGGGGAACGCAAAGAGCTAGGGTGCGGGTTCGTGGGGGAACGCAAAGAGCAAGGGTGCGGGTTCGTGGGGGTGTGCAAAGAGGAACCGTGCGGGTTCGTGGGGGAACGCAAAGAGGAACCGTGCGGGTTCGTGGGGGAACGCAAAGAGGAAAGGTGCCGGTTCGTGGGGGAACGCAAAGAGCAAGGGTGCGGGTTTGTGGGGGAACGCAAAGAGGAACGGTGCGGGTTCGTGGGGGAACGCAAAGAGGAACGGTGCGGGTTCGTGGGGGAACGCAAAGAGCAAGGGTGCGGGTTCGTGGGGGAACGCAAAGAGCAAGGGTGCGGGTTCGTGGGGGAACGCAAAGAGCAAGGGTGCAAGTTCGTGGGGGAACGCAAAGAGGAACCGTGCGGGTTCGTGGGGGAACGCAAAGAGCAAGGGTGCGGGTTCGTGTGGGACCGCAAAGAGGAACGGTGCGGGTTCGTGGGGGAACGCAAAGAGCAAGGGTGCGGGTTCGTGGGGGAACGCAAAGAGCAAGGGTGCGGGTTCATGGGGGAACGGAAAGAGGAACCGTGCGGGTTCGTGGGGGAACGCAAAGAGCAAGGGTGCGGGTTCGTGGGGGAACGCAAAGAGCAAGGGTGCGGGTTCGTGGGGGAACGCAAAGAGCAAGGGTGCGGGTTCATGGGGGAACGCAAAGAGCATGTGTGCGGGTTCGTGGGGGAACGCAAAGAGCAAGGGTGCGGGTTCGTGGGGGAACGCAAAGAGCAAGGGTGCGGGTTCGTGGGGGAACACAAAGAGCTAGGGTGCGGGTTCGTGGGGGAACGCAGAGAGCTAGGGTACGGGTTCGTGGGGGAACGCAAAGAGGAACCGTGCGGGTTCGTGGGGGAATGCAAAGAGCTAGGGTGTGGGTTTGTGGGGGAACGCAAAGAGCAAGGGTGCGGGTTCGTGGGGGAACGCAAAGAGCAAGGGTGCGGGTTCGTGGGGGAACGCAAAGAGCAAGGGTGCGGGTTCGTGGGGGAACGCAAAGAGCAAGGGTGCGGGTTCGTGGGGGAACGCAAAGAGCTAGGGTGCGGGTTCGTGGGGGAACGCAAAGAGGAACCGTGCGGGTTCGTGGAGGAACGCAAAGAGCTAGGGTGCGGGATTGTGGGGGAACGCAAAGAGCAAGGGTGCCGGTTCGTGTGGGAACGCAAAGAGCAAGGGTGCGGGATTGTGGGGGAACGCAAAGAGCAAGGGTGCGGGTTCGTGGGGGAACGCAAAGAGCAAGGGTGCGGGTTCGTTGGGGAACGCAAAGAGCAAGGGTGCGGGTTCGTCAGGGAACGCAAAGAGCAAGGGTGCGGGTTTGTGGGGGAACGCAAAGAGGAACCGTGCGGGTTCGTGGGGGAACGCAAAGAGCAAGGGTGTGGGTTCGTGGGGGAACGCAAAGAGCAAGGGTGTGGGTTCGTGGGGGAACGCAAAGAGCAAGGGTGCGGGTTCGTGGGGGAACGCAAAGAGCTAGGGTGCGGATTCGTGGGGGAACGAAAAGAGCAAGGGTGCGGGTTCGTGGGGGTGTGCAAAGAGGAACCGTGCGGGTTCGTGGGGGAACGCAAAGAGGAACCGTGCGGGTTCGTGGGGGAACGCAAAGAGGAACGGTGCCGGTTCGTGGGGGAACGCAAAGAGCAAGGGTGCGGGTTCGTGGGTGAACGCAAAGAGGAACGGTGCGGGTTCGTGGGGGAACGCAAAGAGCAAGGGTGCGGGTTCGTGGGGGAACGCAAAGAGCAAGGGTGCGGGTTCGTGGGGGAACGCAAAGATCAAGGGTGCAAGTTCGTGGGGGAACGCAAACAGGAACCGTGCGGGTTCGTGGGGGAACGCAAAGAGCAAGGGTGCGGGTTCGTGTGGGACCGCAAAGAGGAACGGTGCGGGTTCGTGTGGGACCGCAAAGAGGAACGGTGCGGGTTCGTGGGGGAACGCAAAGAGCAAGGGTGCGGGTTCGTGGGGGAACGCAAAGAGCAAGGGTGCGGGTTCGTGGGGGAACGGAAAGCGGAACCGTGCGGGTTCGTGGGGGAACGCAAAGAGCAAGGGTGCGGGTTCGTGGGGGAACGCAAAGAGCAAGGGTGCGGGTTCGTGGGGGAACGCAAAGAGCAAGGGTGCGGGTTCGTGGGGGAACGCAAAGAGCAAGGGTGCGGGTTCATGGGGGAACGCAAAGAGCATGTGTGCGGGTTCGTGGGGGAACGCAAAGAGCAAGGGTGCGGGTTCGTGGGGGAACGCAAAGAGCAAGGGTGCGGGTTCGTGGGGGAACGCAAAGAGCAAGGGTGCGGGTTCGTGGGGGAACGCAGAGAGCTAGGGTACGGGTTCGTGGGGAAACGCAAAGAGGAACCGTGCGGGTTCGTGGGGGAATGCAAAGAGCTAGGGTGTGGGTTTGTGGGGGAACGCAAAGAGCAAGGGTGCGGGTTCGTGGGGGAACGCAAAGAGCAAGGGTGCGGGTTCGTGGGGGAACGCAAAGAGCAAGGGTGCGGGTTCGTGGGGGAACACAAAGAGCAAGGGTGCGGGTTCGTGGGGGAACGCAAAGAGCAAGGGTGCGGGTTCGTGGGGGAACGCAAAGAGCTAGGGTGCGGGTTCGTGGGGGAACGGAAAGAGGAACCGTGCGGGTTCGTGGAGAAACGCAAAGAGCTAGGGTGCGGGATTGTGGGGGAACGCAAAGAGCAAGGGTGCCGGTTCGTGGGGGAACGCAAAGAGCAAGGGTGCGGGTTCGTGGGGGAACGCAAAGAGCAAGGGTGCGGGTTCGTGGGGGAACGCAAAGAGCAAGGGTGCGGGTTCGTTGGGGAACGCAAAGAGGAACAGTGCGGGTTCGTGGGGGAACGCAAAGAGCAAGGGTGCGGGTTTGTTGGGGAACGCAAAGAGGAACCGTGCGGGTTCGTGGGGGAATGCAAAGAGCAAGGGTGTGGGTTCGTGGGGGAACGCAAAGAGCAAGGGTGCGGGTTCGTGGGGGAACGCAAAGAGCAAGGGTGCGGGTTCGTGGGGGTGTGCAAAGAGGAACCGTGCGGGTTCGTGGGGGAACGCAAAGAGGAACCGTGCGGGTTCGTGGGGGAACGCAAAGAGGAACGGTGCCGGTTCGTGGGGGAACGCAAAGAGCAAGGGTGCGGGTTCGTGGGGGAACGCAAAGAGGAACGGTGCGGGTTCGTGGGGGAACGCAAAGAGCAAGGGTGCGGGTTCGTGGGGGAACGCAAAGAGCTAGGGTGCGGGTTCGTGGGGGAACGGAAAGAGGAACCGTGCGGGTTCGTGGAGGAACGCAAAGAGCTAGGGTGCGGGATTGTGGGGGAACGCAAAGAGCAAGGGTGCGGGTTCGTGGGGGAACGCAAAGAGCAAGGGTGCGGGTTCGTGGGGGAACGCAAAGAGCAAGGGTGCGGGTTCGTGGGGGAACGCAAAGAGCTAGGGTGCGGGTTCGTGGGGGAACGCAAAGAGCTAGGGTGCGGGTTCGTGGGGGAACGCAAAGAGCAAGGGTGCGGGTTCGTGGGGGAACACAAAGAGCTAGGGTGCGGGTTCGTGGGGGAACGCAAAGAGCTAGGGTGCGGGTTCGTGGGGGAACGCAAAGAGCAAGGGTGCGGGATCGTGGGGGAACGCAAAGAGGAACGGTGCGGGTTTGTGGGGGAACGCAAAGAGCAAGGGTGCGGGTTCGTGGGGGAACGCAAAGAGCAAGGGTGCGGGTTCGTGGGTGAACGCAAAGAGGAACCGTGCGGGTTCGTGGGGGAACGCAAAGAGCAAGGGTGCGGGTTTTTGGGGGAACGCAAAGAGCAAGGGTGCGGTTTCGTGGGGGAACGCAAAGAGCAAGGGTGCGGGTTCGTGGGGGAACGCAAAGAGGAACCGTGCGGGATCGTGGGGGAACGCAAAGTGGAACCGTGCGGGTTCGTGGGGGAACGCAAAGAGGAACCGTGCAGTTTCGTGGGGGAACGCAAAGGGCAAGGGTGCGGGTTCGTGGGGGAACGCGAAGAGCAAGGGTGCGGGTTTGTGGATGAACGCAAAGAGCAATTGTGCAAGTTCGTGGGGGAACGCCAAGAGGAACCGTGCGGGTTCGTGGGGGAATGCAAAGAGGAACCGTATGGGTTCGTGGGGGAATGCAAAGGGCAAGGGTGCGGGTTCTTGGGGGAACGCAATGAGCAAGGGTGCGGGTTCGTGGGGAACGCAAAGAGGAACCGTGCAGGTTCGTGGGGGAACGCAAAGAGCAAGGGTGCGGGTTTGTGGGGGAACGCAAAGAGCGAGGGTGCGGGTTCGTGGGGGAACGCAAAGAGCAAGGGTGCGGGTTCGTGGGGTAACGCAGAGAGCTAGGGTGCGGGTTCGTGGGGGAACGCAAAGAGCAAGGGTGCGGGTTCGTGGGGGAACGCAAAGAGCTAGGGTGCGGGTTCGTGGGTTAACGCAAAGAGCAAGGGTGCGGGTTCGTGGGGGTGTGCAAAGAGGAACCGTGCGGGTTCGTGGGGGAACGCAAAGAGGAACCGTGCGGGTTCGTGGGGGAACGCAAAGAGGAAAGGTGCCGGTTCGTGGGGGAACGCAAAGAGCAAGGGTGCGGGTTCGTGGGGGAACGCAAAGAGGAACGGTGCGGGTTCGTGGGGGAAAGCAAAGAGCAAGGGTGCGGGTTCGTGGGGGAACGCAAAGAGCAAGGGTGCGGGTTCGTGGGGGAACGCAAAGAGCAAGGGTGCAAGTTCGTGGGGGAACGCAAAGAGGAACCGTGCGGGTTCGTGGGGGAACGCAAAGAGCAAGGGTGCGGGTTCGTGTGGGACCGCAAAGAGGAACGGTGCGGGTTCGTGGGGGAACGCAAAGAGCAAGGGTGCGGGTTCGTGGGGGAACGCAAAGAGCAAGGGTGCGGGTTCGTGGGGGAACGGAAAGAGGAACCGTGCGGGTTCGTGGGGGAACGGAAAGAGGAACCGTGCGGGTTCGTGGGGGAACGCAAAGAGCAAGGGTGCGGGTTCGTGGGGGAACGCAAAGAGCAAGGGTGCGGGTTCGTGGGGGAACGCAAAGAGCAAGGGTGCGGGTTCATGGGGGAACGCAAAGAGTATGTGTGCGGGTTCGTGGGGGAACGCAAAGAGCAAGGGTGCGGGTTCGTGGGGGAACGCAAAGAGCAAGGGTGCGGGTTCGTGGGGGAACGCAAAGAGCAAGGGTGCGGGTTCGTGGGAGAACACAAAGAGCTAGGGTGCGGGTTCGTGGGGGAACGCAGAGAGCTAGGGTACGGGTTCGTGGGGGAACGCAAAGAGCAAGGGTGCGGGTTCGTGGGGGAATGCAAAGAGCTAGGGTGTGGGTTTGTGGGGGAACGCAAAGAGCAAGGGTGCGGGTTCGTGGGGGAACGCAAAGAGCAAGGGTGCGGGTTCGTGGGGGAACGCAAAGAGCAAGGGTGCGGGTTCGTGGCGGAACGCAAAGAGCAAGGGTGCGGGTTCGTGGGGGAACGCAAAGAGCAAGGGTGCGGGTTCGTGGGGGAACGCAAAGAGCTAGGGTGCGGGTTCGTGGGGGAACGCAAAGAGGAACCGTGCGGGTTCGTGGAGGAACGCAAAGAGCTAGGGTGCGGGATTGTGGGGGAACGCAAAGAGCAAGGGTGCCGGTTCGTGTGGGAACGCAAAGAGCAAGGGTGCGGGTTCGTGGGGGAACGCAAAGAGCAAGGGTGCGGGTTCGTGGGGGAACGCAAAGAGCAAGGGTGCGGGTTCGTTGGGGAACGCAAAGAGGAACAGTGCGGGTTCGTGGGGGAACGCAAAGAGCAAGGGTGCGGGTTTGTGGGGGAACGCAAAGAGGAACCGTGCGGGTTCGTGGGGGAACGCAAAGAGCAAGGGTGTGGGTTCGTGGGGGAACGCAAAGAGCAAGGGTGCGGGTTCGTGGGGGAACGCATAGAGCAAGGGTGCGGGTTCGTGGGGGAACGCAAAGAGCTAGGGTGCGGGTTCGTGGGGGAACGCAAAGAGCAAGGGTGCGGGTTCGTGGGGGTGTGCAAAGAGGAACCGTGCGGGTTCGTGGGGGAACGCAAAGAGGAACCGTGCGGGTTCGTGGGGGAACGCAAAGAGGAACGGTGCCGGTTCGTGGGGGAACGCAAAGAGCAAGGGTGCGGGTTCGTGGGTGAACGCAAAGAGGCACGGTGCGGGTTCGTGGGGGAACGCAAAGAGCAAGGGTGCGGGTTCGTGGGGGAACGCAAAGAGCAAGGGTGCGGGTTCGTGGGGGAACGCAAAGAGCAAGGGTGCAAGTTCGTGGGGGAGCGCAAAGTAGAACCGTGCGGGTTCGTGGGGGAACGCAAAGAGCAAGGGTGCGGGTTCGTGTGGGACCGCAAAGAGGAACGGTGCGGGTTCGTGGGGGAACGCAAAGAGCAAGGGTGCGGGTTCGTGGGGGAACGCAAAGAGCAAGGGTGCGGGTTCGTGGGGGAACTGAAAGAGGAACCGTGCGGGTTCGTGGGGGAACGCAAAGAGCAAGGGTGTGGGTTCGTGGGGGAACGCAAAGAGCAAGGGTGCGGGTTCGTGTGGGACCGCAAAGAGGAACGGTGCGGGTTCGTGGGGGAACGCAAAGAGCAAGGGTGCGGGTTCGTGGGGGAACGCAAAGAGCAAGGGTGCGGGTTCGTGGGGGAACGGAAAGAGGAACCGTGCGGGTTCGTGGGGGAACGGAAAGAGGAACCGTGCGGGTTCGTGGGGGAACGCAAAGAGCAAGGGTGCGGGTTCGTGGGGGAACGCAAAGAGCAAGGGTGCGGGTTCGTGGGGGAACGCAAAGAGCAAGGGTGCGGGTTCATGGGGGAACGCAAAGAGCATGTGTGCGGGTTCGTGGGGGAACGCAAAGAGCAAGGGTGCGGGTTCGTGGGGGAACGCAAAGAGCAAGGGTGCGGGTTCGTGGGGGAACGCAAAGAGCAAGGGTGCGGGTTCGTGGGGGAACGCAAAGAGCAAGGGTGCGGGTTCGTGGAGGAACGCAGAGAGCTAGGGTACGGGTTCGTGGGGAAACGCAAAGAGGAACCGTGCGGGTTCGTGGGGGAATGCAAAGAGCTAGGGTGTGGGTTTGTGGGGGAACGCAAAGAGTAAGGGTGCGGGTTCGTGGGGGAACGCAAAGAGCAAGGGTGCGGGTTCGTGGGGGAACGCAAAGAGCAAGGGTGCGGGTTCGTGGGGGAACGCAAAGAGGAAGGGTGCGGGTTCGTGGGGGAACGCAAAGAGCAAGGGTGCGGGTTCGTGGGGGAACACAAAGAGCTAGGGTGCGGGTTCGTGGGGGAACGCAGAGAGCTAGGGTACGGGTTCGTGGGGGAACGCAAAGTGGAACCGTGCGGGTTCGTGTGGGAATGCAAAGAGGAACCGTGCGGGTTCGTGGGGGAACGCAAAGAGCAAGGGTGGTGGTTCGTGGGTGAACGCAAAGAGGAACCGTGCGGGTTCGTGTGGGAACGCAAAGAGCAAGGGTGCGGGTTCGTGGTGGAACGCAAAGAGCAAGGGTGCGGGTTCGTGGGGGAACGCAAAGAGCAAGGGTGCGGGTTCGTGGGGGAACGCAAAGAGGAACCGTGCGGGATCGTGGGGGAACGCAAAGTGGAATCGTGCGGGTTTGTGGGGGAACGCAAAGAGCAAGGGTGCGGGTTCGTGGGGGAACGCAAAGAGCAAGGGTGCGGGTTCGTGGGGGAACGCAAAGAGCAAGGGTGCGGGTTCGTGGGGGAACACAATGAGGAACCGTGCGTGTTCGTGGGGGAACGCAAAGAGCAAGGGTGCAGGTTCGTGGGGGAACGCAAAGAGCAAGGGTGCGGGTTCCTGGGGGAACGCAAAGAGCAAGGCTGCGGGTTCGTGGGGGAACACAAAGAGCAAGGGTGCGGGTTCGTGGGGGAACGCAAAGAGCATGGGTGCGGGTTCATGGGGGAACGCAAAGAGGTAGCGTTCGGGTTCTTGGGGAACGCAAAGAGGAGCCGTGCGGGTTCGTGGGGGAACGCAAAGAGCAAGGGTGCGGGTTCGTGGGGGAACGCAAAGAGGAACCGTGCAGGTTCGTGGGGGAACGCAAAGAGCAAGGGTGCGGGTTCATGGGGGAACACAAAGAGCAAGGGTGCGGGTTCGTGGGGGAACGCAAAGAGGAACCGTGCGGGTTCGTGGGGGAACGCAAAGAGGAACCGTGCGGGTTCGTGGGGGAACGCAAAGAGCAAGGGTGCGGGGTCGTGGGGGAACGCAAAGAGCTAGGGTGCGGGTTCGTGGGGGAACGCAAAGAGCTAGGTTGTGGGTTCGTGGGGGAACACAAAGAGGAACCGTGCGGGTTCGTGGGGGAACGCAAAGAGCAAGGGTGCGGGTTCGTGGGGGAACGCAAAGAGCAAGGGTGCGGGTTCGTGGGGGAACGCAAAGAGCAAGGGTGCGGGTTCGTGGGGGAACGCAAAGAGCAAGGGTGCGGGTTCGTCAGGGAACGCAAAGAGCAAGGGTGCGGGTTCGTGGGGGAACGCAAACAGGAACCGTTCGGGTTCGTGGGGGAACGCAAAGAGGAACCGTGCGGGTTCGTGGGGGAACGCAAAGAGGAACCGTGCGGGTTCGTGGGGAAACGCAAAGAGGAACCGTGCGGGTTCGTGGGGGAACGCAAAGAGGAACCGTGCGGGTTCGTGGGGGAACGCAAAGAGGAACCGTGCGGGTTCGTGGGGGAACGCAAAGAGCAAGGGTGCGGGTTCGTGGGGGAACGCAAAGAGCTAGGGTGCGGGTTCGTGGCGGAACGCAAAGAGGAACCGTGCGGGTTCGTGGGGGAACGCAAAGAGCAAGGGTGCGGGTTCGTGGGGGAACGCAAAGAGCAAGGGTGCGGGTTCGTGGGGGAACGCAAAGAGCAAGGGTGCGGGTTCGTGGGGAAACATAAAGAGGAACCGTGCGGGTTCGTGGGGGAACGCAAAGAGCAAGGATGTGGGTTCGTGGGGGAACGCAAAGAGCAAGGGTGCGGGTTCGTGGGGGAACGCAAAGAGCAAGGGTGCGGGTTCGTGGGGGAACGCAAAGAGCAAGGGTGCGGGTTCGTGGGGGAACGCAAGGAGGAACCGTGCGGGTTCGTGGGGGAACGCAAAGAGCAAGGGTGCGGGTTCGTGGGGGAACGCAAAGAGCAAGGGTGCGGGTTCGTGGGGGAACGCAAAGAGCAAGGGTGCGGGCTCGTGGGGGAACGCAAAGAGGAACCGTGCGGGTTCGTGGGGGAACGCAAAGAGGAACCGTGCGGGTTCGTGGGGGAACGCAAAGAGCAAGGGTGCGGGTTCGTGGGGGAACGCAAAGAGCAAGGGTGCAGGTTCGTGGGGGAACGCAAAGAGGAACCGTGCGGGTTCGTGGGGGAACGCAAAGAGCAAGGGTGCGGGTTCGTGGGGGAACGCAAAGAGGAACCGTGCGGGTTCGTGGGGGAACACAAAGAGCAAGGGTGCGGGTTCGTGGGGGAACGCAAAGAGCAAGGGTGCGGGTTCGTGGGGGAACGCAAAGAGCAAGGGTGCGGGTTCGTGGGGGAACACAAAGAGCAAGGGTGCGGGTTCGTGGGGGAACG
The DNA here is from genome assembly GCA_036925125.1 of Oreortyx pictus. Classification (NCBI taxonomy): domain Eukaryota; kingdom Metazoa; phylum Chordata; class Aves; order Galliformes; family Odontophoridae; genus Oreortyx; species Oreortyx pictus. Next base: position 135,250 of record JAUPFR010000065.1, read on the forward strand.
CAAAGAGCAAGGGTGCGGGTTCGTGGGGGAACGCAAAGAGCAAGGGTGCGGGTTCGTGGGGGAACGCAAAGAGCTAGGGTGCTGGTTCGTGGGGGAACTGAAAGAGCTAGGGTGCGGGTTCCTGGGGGAACGCAAAGAGCAAGGGTGCGGGTTCGTGGTGGAACGCAAAGAGCAAGGGTGCGGGTTCGTGGGGGAACGCAATGAGCAAGGGTGCGGGTTGGTGGGGGAACGCAAAGAGCAAGGGTGCGGGTTTGTGGGGGAACGCAAAGAGCAAGGGTGCGGGTTCGTGGGGGAACGCAAAGAGGAACCGTGCGGGTTCGTGGGGGAACGCAAAGAGCAAGGGTGCGGGTTCGTGGGTGAACGCAAAGAGGAACCGTGCGGGTTCGTGGGGGAACGCAAAGAGGAACCGTGCGGGTTCGTGGGGGAACGCAAAGAGGAACCGTGTGGGTTCGTGGGGGAACGCAAAGAGGAACCGTGCGGGTTCGTGGGGGAACGCAAAGAGCAATGGTGCGGGTTCGTGGGGGAACGCAAAGAGCAAGGGTGCGGGTTCCTCGGGGAACGCAAAGAGCAAGGGTGCGGGTTCGTGGGGGAACGCAAAGCGCAAGGGTGCGGGTTCGTGGGGGTGTGCAAAGAGGAACCGTGCGGGTTCGTGGGGGAACGCAAAGCGCAAGGGTGCGGGTTCGTGGGGGAACGCAAAGAGGAACCGTGCGGGTTCGTGGGGGATCGCAAAGAGGAACCGTGCGGGTTCGTGGGGGAACGCAAAGAGCTAGGGTGCGGGTTCGTGGGGGAACGCAAAGAGGAACCGTGCGGGTTCGTGGGGGAACGCAAAGAGCAAGGGTGCGGGTTCGTGGGGGAACGCAAAGAGCAAGGGTGCGGGTTCGTGGGGGAACGCAAAGAGGAACCTTGCGGGTTCGTGGGGGAACGCAAAGAGCAAGGGTGCGGGTTCGTGGGGGAACGCAAAGAGCAAGGGTGCGGGTTCGTGGGGGAACGCAAAGAGCAAGGGTGCGGGTTCGTGGGGGAACGCAAAGAGCAAGGGTGCGGGTTCGTGGGGGAACGCAAAGAGCTAGGGTGCGGGTTCGTGGGGGAACGCAAAGAGCTAGGGTGCGGGTTCGTGGGGGAACGCAAAGAGCAAGGGTGCGGGTTCGTGGGGGAACGCAAAGAGCTAGGGTGCGGGTTCGTGGGGGAACGCAAAGAGCTAGGGTGCGGGTTCGTGGGGGAACGCAAAGAGCAAGGGTGCGGGATCGTGGGGGAACGCAAAGAGGAACGGTGCGGGTTTGTGGGGGAACGCAAAGAGCAAGGGTGCGGGTTCGTGGGGGAACGCAAAGAGCAAGGGAGCGGGTTCGTGGGTGAACGCAAAGAGGAACCGTGCGGGTTCGTGGGGGAACGCAAAGAGGAAGGGTGCGGGTTTTTGGGGGAACGCAAAGAGCAAGGGTGCGGTTTCGTGGGGGAACGCAAAGAGCAAGGGTGCGGGTTCGTGGGGGAACGCAAAGAGGAACCGTGCGGGATCGTGGGGGATCGCAAAGTGGAACCGTGCGGGTTCGTGGGGGAACGCAAAGAGGAACCGTGCGGTTTCGTGGGGGAACGCAAAGGGCAAGGGTGCGGGTTCGTGGGGGAACGCAAAGAGCAAGGGTGCGGGTTTGTGGATGAACGCAAAGAGCAATTGTGCAAGTTCGTGGGGGAACGCCAAGAGGAACCGTGCGGGTTCGTGGGGGAACGCAAAGAGGAACCGTGCGGGTTCGTGGGGGAATGCAAAGAGCAAGGGTGCGGGTTCTTGGGGGAACGCAATGAGCAAGGGTGCGGGTTCGTGGGGAACGCAAAGAGGAACTGTGCAGGTTCGTGGGGGAACGCTAAGAGCAAGGGTGCGGGTTTGTGGGGGAACGCAAAAGCGAGGGTGCGGGTTCGTGGGGGAACGCAAAGAGCAAGGGTGCGGGTTCGTGGGGTAACGCAGAGAGCTAGGGTGCGGGTTCGTGGGGGAACGCAAAGAGCAAGGGTGTGGGTTCGTGGGGGAACGCAAAGAGCTAGGGTGCGGGTTCGTGGGGGAACGCAAAGAGCAAGGGTGCGGGTTCGTAGGGGAACGCAAAGAGCTAGGGTGCGGGTTCGTGGGGGAACGCAAAGAGCAAGGGTGCGGGTTCGTGGGGGAACGCAAAGAGGAACGGTGCTGGTTCGTGGGGGAACGCAAAGAGCAAGGGTGCGGGTTCGTGGGGGAACGCAAAGAGGAACGGTGCGGGTTCGTGGGGGAACGCAAAGAGCAAGGGTGCGGGTTCGTGGGGGAACGCAAAGAGCAAGGGTGCGGGTTCGTGGGGGAACGCAAAGAGCAAGGGTGCAAGTTCGTGGGGGAACGCAAAGAGGAACCGTGCGGGTTCGTGGGGGAACGCAAAGAGCAAGGGTGCGGGTTCGTGTGGGACCGCAAAGAGGAACGGTGCGGGTTCGTGGGGGAACGCAAAGAGCAAGGGTGCGGGTTCATGGGGGAACGCAAAGAGCAAGGGTGCGGGTTCGTGGGGGAACTGAAAGAGGAACCGTGCGGGTTCGTGGGGGAACGCAAAGAGCAAGGGTGTGGGTTCGTGGGGGAACGCAAAGAGCAAGGGTGCGGGTTCGTGGGGGAACGCAAAGAGCACGGGTGCGGGTTCGTGGGGGAACGCAAAGAGCAAGGGTGCGGGTTCATGGGGGTACGCAAAGAGCATGTGTGCGGGTTCGTGGGGGAACGCAAAGAGCAATGGTGCGGGTTCGTGGGGGAACGCAAAGAGCAAGGGTGCGGGTTCGTGGGGGAACGCAAAGAGCTAGGGTGCGGGTTCGTGGGGGCACGCAAAGAGCTAGGGTGCGGGTTCGTGGGGGAACCGAAAGAGGAACCGTGCGGGTTCGTGGAGGAACGCAAAGAGCTAGGGTGCGGGATTGTGGGGGAACGCAAAGAGCAAGGGTGCCGGTTCGTGGGGGAACGCAAAGAGGAAGGGTGCGGGTTCGTGGGGGAACGCAAAGAGCAAGGGTGCGGGTTCGTGGGGGAACGCAAAGAGCAAGGGTGCGGGTTCGTTGGGGAACGCAAAGAGCATGGGTGCGGGTTCGTGGGGGAACGCAAAGAGCAAGGGTGCGGGTTTGTGGGGGAACGCAAAGAGCAAGGGTGCGGGTTCGTGGGGGAACACAAAGAGCAAGGGTGCGGGTTCGTGGGGGAACGCAAAGAGGAACCGTGCGGGTTCGTGGGGGAACGCAAAGAGGAACCGTGTGGGTTCGTGGGGGAACGCAAAGAGCTAGGGTGCGGGTTCGTGGGGGAACGCAAAGAGCAAGGGTGCGGGTTCGTGGGGGAACGGAAAGAGGAACCGTGCGGGTTCGTGGGGGAACGCAAAGAGGAACGGTGCGGGTTCGTGGGGGAACGCAAAGAGCAAGGGTGCGGGTTCGTGGGGGAACGCAAAGAGCAAGGGTGCGGGTTCGTGGGGGAATGCAAAGAGAAACCGTGCAGATTCGTGGGGGAACGCGAAGAGCAAGGTTGCGGGTTCGTGGGGGAACGCAAAGAGCAAGGGTGCGGGTTCGTGGGTGAACGCAAAGAGGAACCGTGCGGGTTCGTGGGGGAACGCAAAGAGGAACCGTGTGGGTTCGTGGGGGAATGCAAAGAGGAACCGTGCGGGTTCGCGGGGGAACGCAAAGAGCAACCGTGCGGGTTCGTGGGGGAACGCAAAGAGCAAGGGTGCGGGTTCGTGGGGGAACAGAAAGAGCAAGGGTGCGGGTTCGTGGGGGAACGCAAAGAGGAACCGTGCGGGTTCTTGTGGGAACGCAAAGAGGAACCGTGCGGGTTCGTGGGGGAACGCAAAGAGCAAGGGTGCGGGTTCGTGGGGGAACTGAAAGAGGAACCGTGCGGGTTCGTGGGGGAACGCAAAGAGCAAGGGTGTGGGTTCGTGGGGGAACGCAAAGAGCAAGGGTGCGGGTTCGTGTGGGACCGCAAAGAGGAACGGTGCGGGTTCGTGGGGGAACGCAAAGAGCAAGGCTGCGGGTTCGTGGGGGAACGCAAAGAGCAAGGGTGCGGGTTCGTGGGGGAACGGAAAGAGGAACCGTGCGGGTTCGTGGGGGAACGCAAAGAGCAAGGGTGCTGGTTCGTGGGGGAACGCAAAGAGCAAGGGTGCGGGTTCGTGGGGGAACGCAAAGAGCAAGGGTGCGGGTTCGTGGGGGAACGCAAAGAGCAAGGGTGCGGGTTCATGGGGGAACGCAAAGAGCATGTGTGCGGGTTTGTGGGGGAACGCAAAGAGCAAGGGTGCGGGTTCGTGGGGGAACGCAAAGAGCAAGGGTGCGGGTTCGTGGGGGAACGCAAAGAGCAAGGGTGCGGGTTCGTGGGGGAACACAAAGAGCAAGGGTGCGGGTTCGTGGGGGAACGCAGAGAGCTAGGGTACGGGTTTGTGGGGGAACGCAAAGAGGAACCGTGCGGGTTCGTGGGGGAATGCAAAGAGCTAGGGTGTGGGTTTGTGGGGGAACGCAAAGAGCAAGGGTGCGGGTTCGTGGGGGAACGCAAAGAGCAAGGGTGCGGGTTCGTGGGGGAACGCAAAGAGCAAGGGTGCGGGTTCGTGGGGAAACGCAAAGAGCAAGGGTGCGGGTTCGTGGGGGAACGCAAAGAGCAAGGGTGCGGGTTCGTGGGGGAACGCAAAGAGCTAGGGTGCGGGTTCGTGGGGGAACGGAAAGAGGAAACGTGCGGGTTCGTGGAGGAACGCAAAGAGCTAGGGTGCGGGATTGTGGGGGAACGCAAAGAGCAAGGGTGCCGGTTCGTGGGGGAACGCAAAGAGCAAGGGTGCGGGTTCGTGGGGGAACGCAAAGAGCAAGGGTGCGGGTTCGTGGGGGAACGCAAAGAGCAAGGGTGCGGGTTCGTTGGGGAACGCAAAGAGGAACAGTGCGGGTTCGTGGGGGAACGCAAAGAGCAAGGGTGCGGGTTTGTGGGGGAACGCAAAGAGGAACCGTGCGGGTTCGTGGGGGAACGCAAAGGGCAAGGGTGTGGGTTCGTGGGGGAACGCAAAGAGCAAGGGTGCGGGTTCGTGGGGGAACGCAAAGAGCAAGGGTGCGGGTTCGTGGGGGTGTGCAAAGAGGAACCGTGCGGGTTCGTGGGGGAACGCAAAGAGGAACCGTGCGGGTTCGTGGGGGAACGCAAAGAGGAACGGTGCCGGTTCGTGGGGGAACGCAAAGAGCAAGGGTGCGGGTTCGTGGGGGAACGCAAAGAGGAACGGTGCGGGTTCGTGGGGGAACGCAAAGAGGAACCGTGCGGGTTCGTGGGGGAACGCAAAGAGCAAGGGTGCGGGTTCGTGGGGGAACGCAAAGAGCAAGGGTGCGGGTTCGTGGGGGAACGCAAAGAGCAAGGGTGCGGGTTCGTGGGGGAACGCAAAGAGCTAGGGTGCGGGTTCGTGGGGGAACGCAAAGAGCTAGGGTGCGGGTTCGTGGGGGAACGCAAAGAGCAAGGGTGCGGGTTCGTGGGGGAACGCAAAGAGCTAGGGTGCGGGTTCGTGGGGGAACGCAAAGAGCTAGGGTGCGGGTTCGTGGGGGAACGCAAAGAGCAAGGGTGCGGGATCGTGGGGGAACGCAAAGAGGAACGGTGCGGGTTTGTGGGGGAACGCAAAGAGCAAGGGTGCGGGTTCGTGGGGGAACGCAAAGAGCAAGGGTGCGGGTTCGTGGGTGAACGCAAAGAGGAACCGTGCGGGTTCGTGGGGGAACGCAAAGAGCAAGGGTGCGGGTTTTTGGGGGAACGCAAAGAGCAAGGGTGCGGTTTCGTGGGGGAACGCAAAGAGCAAGGGTGCGGGTTCGTGGGGGAACGCAAAGAGGAACCGTGCGGGATCGTGGGGGAACGCAAAGTGGAACCGTGCGGGTTCGTGGGGGAACGCAAAGAGGAACCGTGCAGTTTCGTGGGGGAACGCAAAGGGCAAGGGTGCGGGTTCGTGGGGGAACGCGAAGAGCAAGGGTGCGGGTTTGTGGATGAACGCAAAGAGCAATTGTGCAAGTTCGTGGGGGAACGCCAAGAGGAACCGTGCGGGTTCGTGGGGGAATGCAAAGAGGAACCGTATGGGTTCGTGGGGGAATGCAAAGGGCAAGGGTGCGGGTTCTTGGGGGAACGCAATGAGCAAGGGTGCGGGTTCGTGGGGAACGCAAAGAGGAACCGTGCAGGTTCGTGGGGGAACGCAAAGAGCAAGGGTGCGGGTTTGTGGGGGAACGCAAAGAGCGAGGGTGCGGGTTCGTGGGGGAACGCAAAGAGCAAGGGTGCGGGTTCGTGGGGTAACGCAGAGAGCTAGGGTGCGGGTTCGTGGGGGAACGCAAAGAGCAAGGGTGCGGGTTCGTGGGGGAACGCAAAGAGCTAGGGTGCGGGTTCGTGGGGGAACGCAAAGAGCAAGGGTGCGGGTTCGTGGGGGTGTGCAAAGAGGAACCGTGCGGGTTCGTGGGGGAACGCAAAGAGGAACCGTGCGGGTTCGTGGGGGAACGCAAAGAGGAAAGGTGCCGGTTCGTGGGGGAACGCAAAGAGCAAGGGTGCGGGTTCGTGGGGGAACGCAAAGAGGAACGGTGCGGGTTCGTGGGGGAACGCAAAGAGCAAGGGTGCGGGTTCGTGGGGGAACGCAAAGAGCAAGGGTGCGGGTTCGTGGGGGAACGCAAAGAGCAAGGGTGCAAGTTCGTGGGGGAACGCAAAGAGGAACCGTGCGGGTTCGTGGGGGAACGCAAAGAGCAAGGGTGCGGGTTCGTGTGGGACCGCAAAGAGGAACGGTGCGGGTTCGTGGGGGAACGCAAAGAGCAAGGGTGCGGGTTCGTGGGGGAACGCAAAGAGCAAGGGTGCGGGTTCGTGGGGGAACGGAAAGAGGAACCGTGCGGGTTCGTGGGGGAACGCAAAGAGCAAGGGTGCGGGTTCGTGGGGGAACGCAAAGAGCAAGGGTGCGGGTTCGTGGGGGAACGCAAATAGCAAGGGTGCGGGTTCGTGGGGGAACGCAAAGAGCAAGGGTGCGGGTTCATGGGGGAACGCAAAGAGCATGTGTGCGGGTTCGTGGGGGAACGCAAAGAGCAAGGGTGCGGGTTCGTGGGGGAACGCAAAGAGCAAGGGTGCGGGTTCGTGGGGGAACGCAAAGAGCAAGGGTGCGGGTTCGTGGGGGAACACAAAGAGCTAGGGTGCGGGTTCGTGGGGGAACGCAGAGAGCTAGGGTACGGGTTCGTGGGGGAACGCAAAGAGCAAGGGTGCGGGTTCGTGGGGGAATGCAAAGAGCTAGGGTGTGGGTTTGTGGGGGAACGCAAAGAGCAAGGGTGCGGGTTCGTGGGGGAACGCAAAGAGCAAGGGTGCGGGTTCGTGGGGGAACGCAAAGAGCAAGGGTGCGGGTTCGTGGGGGAACGCAAAGAGCAAGGGTGCGGGTTCGTGGGGGAACGCAAAGAGCTAGGGTGCGGGTTCGTGGGGGAACGCAAAGAGGAACCGTGCGGGTTCGTGGAGGAACGCAAAGAGCTAGGGTGCGGGATTGTGGGGGAACGCAAAGAGCAAGGGTGCCGGTTCGTGTGGGAACGCAAAGAGCAAGGGTGCGGGTTCGTGGGGGAACGCAAAGAGCAAGGGTGCGGGTTCGTGGGGGAACGCAAAGAGCAAGGGTGCGGGTTCGTTGGGGAACGCAAAGAGGAACAGTGCGGGTTCGTGGGGGAACGCAAAGAGCAAGGGTGCGGGTTTGTGGGGGAACGCAAAGAGGAACCGTGCGGGTTCGTGGGGGAACGCAAAGAGCAAGGGTGTGGGTTCGTGGGGGAACGCAAAGAGCAAGGGTGCGGGTTCGTGGGGGAACGCAAAGAGCAAGGGTGCGGGTTCGTGGGGGAACGCAAAGAGCTAGGGTGCGGGTTCGTGGGGGAACGCAAAGAGCAAGGGTGCGGGTTCGTGGGGGAACGCAAAGAGCAAGGGTGCGGGTTCGTGGGGGTGTGCAAAGAGGAACCGTGCGGGTTCGTGGGGGAACGCAAAGAGGAACCGTGCGGGTTCGTGGGGGAACGCAAAGAGGAACGGTGCCGGTTCGTGGGGGAACGCAAAGAGCAAGGGTGCGGGTTCGTGGGTGAACGCAAAGAGGAACGGTGCGGGTTCGTGGGGGAACGCAAAGAGCAAGGGTGCGGGTTCGTGGGGGAACGCAAAGAGCAAGGGTGCGGGTTCGTGGGGGAACGCAAAGAGCAAGGGTGCAAGTTCGTGGGGGAGCGCAAAGAGGAACCGTGCGGGTTCGTGGGAGAACGCAAAGAGCAAGGGTGCGGGTTCGTGTGGGACCGCAAAGAGGAACGGTGCGGGTTCGTGGGGGAACGCAAAGAGCAAGGGTGCGGGTTCGTGGGGGAACGCAAAGAGCAAGGGTGCGGGTTCGTGGGGGAACTGAAAGAGGAACCGTGCGGGTTCTTGGGGGAACGCAAAGAGCAAGGGTGTGGGTTCGTGGGGGAACGCAAAGAGCAAGGGTGCGGGTTCGTGTGGGACCGCAAAGAGGAACGGTGCGGGTTCGTGGGGGAACGCAAAGAGCAAGGGTGCGGGTTCGTGGGGGAACGCAAAGAGCAAGGGTGCGGGTTCGTGGGGGAACGCAAAGAGGAACCGTGCGGGTTCGTGGGGGAACGGAAAGAGGAACCGTGCGGGTTCGTGGGGGAACGCAAAGAGCAAGGGTGCGGGTTCGTGGGGGAACGCAAAGAGCAAGGGTGCGGGTTCGTGGGGGAACGCAAAGAGCAAGGGTGCGGGTTCATGGGGGAACGCAAAGAGCATGTGTGCGGGTTCGTGGGGGAACGCAAAGAGCAAGGGTGCGGGTTCGTGGGGGAACGCAAAGAGCAAGGGTGCGGGTTCGTGGGGGAACGCAAAGAGCAAGGGTGCGGGTTCGTGGGGGAACGCAAAGAGCAAGGGTGCGGGTTCGTGGAGGAACGCAGAGAGCTAGGGTACGGGTTCGTGGGGAAACGCAAAGAGGAACCGTGCGGGTTCGTGGGGGAATGCAAAGAGCTAGGGTGTGGGTTTGTGGGGGAACGCAAAGAGCAAGGGTGCGGGTTCGTGGGGGAACGCAAAGAGCAAGGGAGCGGGTTCGTGGGGGAACGCAAAGAGCAAGGGTGCGGGTTCGTGGGGGAACGCAAAGAGGAAGGGTGCGGGTTCGTGGGGGAACGCAAAGAGCAAGGGTGCGGGTTCGTGGGGGAACGCAAAGAGCTAGGGTGCGGGTTCGTGGGGGAACGGAAAGAGGAACCGTGCGGGTTCGTGGAGAAACGCAAAGAGCAAGGGTGCGGGATTGTGGGGGAACGCAAAGAGCAAGGGTGCCGGTTCGTGGGGGAACGCAAAGAGCAAGGGTGCGGGTTCGTGGGGGAACGCAAAGAGCAAGGGTGCGGGTTCGTGGGGGAACGCAAAGAGCAAGGGTGCGGGTTCGTTGGGGAACGCAAAGAGGAACAGTGCGGGTTCGTGGGGGAACGCAAAGAGCAAGGGTGCGGGTTTGTTGGGGAACGCAAAGAGGAACCGTGCGGGTTCGTGGGGGAACGCAAAGAGCAAGGGTGTGGGTTCGTGGGGGAACGCAAAGAGCAAGGGTGCGGGTTCGTGGGGGAACGCAAAGAGCAAGGGTGCGGGTTCGTGGGGGTGTGCAAAGAGGAACCGTGCGGGTTCGTGGGGGAACGCAAAGAGGAACCGTGCGGGTTCGTGGGGGAACGCAAAGAGGAACGGTGCCGGTTCGTGGGGGAACGCAAAGAGCAAGGGTGCGGGTTCGTGGGGGAACGCAAAGAGGAACGGTGCGGGTTCGTGGGGGAACGCAAAGAGCAAGGGTGCGGGTTCGTGGGGGAACGCAAAGAGCAAGGGTGCGGGTTCGTGGGGGAACGCAAAGAGCAAGGGTGCGGGTTCGTGGGGGAACGCAAAGAGCAAGGGTGCGGGTTCGTTGGGGAACGCAAAGAGGAACAGTGCGGGTTCGTGGGGGAACGCAAAGAGCAAGGGTGCGGGTTCGTGGGGGAACGCAAAGAGCAAGGGTGCGGGTTCGTGGGGGAACGCAAAGAGCAAGGGTGCGGGTTCGTGGGGGAACGGAAAGAGGAACCGTGCGGGTTCGTGGAGAAACGCAAAGAGCAAGGGTGCGGGATTGTGGGGGAACGCAAAGAGCAAGGGTGCCGGTTCGTGGGGGAACGCAAAGAGCAAGGGTGCGGGTTCGTGGGGGAACGCAAAGAGCAAGGGTGCGGGTTCGTGGGGGAACGCAAAGAGCAAGGGTGCGGGTTCGTTGGGGAACGCAAAGAGGAACAGTGCGGGTTCGTGGGGGAACGCAAAGAGCAAGGGTGCGGGTTTGTTGGGGAACGCAAAGAGGAACCGTGCGGGTTCGTGGGGGAACGCAAAGAGGAAGGGTGTGGGTTCGTGGGGGAACGCAAAGAGCAAGGGTGCGGGTTCGTGGGGGAACGCAAAGAGCAAGGGTGCGGGTTCGTGGGGGAACACAAAGAGCTAGGGTGCGGGTTCGTGGGGGAACGCAGAGAGCTAGGGTACGGGTTCGTGGGGGAACGCAAAGAGCAAGGGTGCGGGTTCGTGGGGGAATGCAAAGAGCTAGGGTGTGGGTTTGTGGGGGAACGCAAAGAGCAAGGGTGCGGGTTCGTGGGGGAACGCAAAGAGCAAGGGTGCGGGTTCGTGGGGGAACGCAAAGAGCAAGGGTGCGGGTTCGTGGGGGAACGCAAAGAGCAAGGGTGCGGGTTCGTGGGGGAACGCAAAGAGCTAGGGTGCGGGTTCGTGGGGGAACGCAAAGAGGAACCGTGCGGGTTCGTGGAGGAACGCAAAGAGCTAGGGTGCGGGATTGTGGGGGAACGCAAAGAGCAAGGGTGCCGGTTCGTGTGGGAACGCAAAGAGCAAGGGTGCGGGTTCGTGGGGGAACGCAAAGAGCAAGGGTGCGGGTTCGTGGGGGAACGCAAAGAGCAAGGGTGCGGGTTCGTTGGGGAACGCAAAGAGGAACAGTGCGGGTTCGTGGGGGAACGCAAAGAGCAAGGGTGCGGGTTTGTGGGGGAACGCAAAGAGGAACCGTGCGGGTTCGTGGGGGAACGCAAAGAGCAAGGGTGTGGGTTCGTGGGGGAACGCAAAGAGCAAGGGTGCGGGTTCGTGGGGGAACGCAAAGAGCAAGGGTGCGGGTTCGTGGGGGAACGCAAAGAGCTAGGGTGCGGGTTCGTGGGGGAACGCAAAGAGCAAGGGTGCGGGTTCGTGGGGGAACGCAAAGAGCAAGGGTGCGGGTTCGTGGGGGTGTGCAAAGAGGAACCGTGCGGGTTCGTGGGGGAACGCAAAGAGGAACCGTGCGGGTTCGTGGGGGAACGCAAAGAGGAACGGTGCCGGTTCGTGGGGGAACGCAAAGAGCAAGGGTGCGGGTTCGTGGGTGAACGCAAAGAGGAACGGTGCGGGTTCGTGGGGGAACGCAAAGAGCAAGGGTGCGGGTTCGTGGGGGAACGCAAAGAGCAAGGGTGCGGGTTCGTGGGGGAACGCAAAGAGCAAGGGTGCAAGTTCGTGGGGGAGCGCAAAGAGGAACCGTGCGGGTTCGTGGGAGAACGCAAAGAGCAAGGGTGCGGGTTCGTGTGGGACCGCAAAGAGGAACGGTGCGGGTTCGTGGGGGAACGCAAAGAGCAAGGGTGCGGGTTCGTGGGGGAACGCAAAGAGCAAGGGTGCGGGTTCGTGGGGGAACTGAAAGAGGAACCGTGCGGGTTCTTGGGGGAACGCAAAGAGCAAGGGTGTGGGTTCGTGGGGGAACGCAAAGAGCAAGGGTGCGGGTTCGTGTGGGACCGCAAAGAGGAACGGTGCGGGTTCGTGGGGGAACGCAAAGAGCAAGGGTGCGGGTTCGTGGGGGAACGCAAAGAGCAAGGGTGCGGGTTCGTGGGGGAACGCAAAGAGGAACCGTGCGGGTTCGTGGGGGAACGGAAAGAGGAACCGTGCGGGTTCGTGGGGGAACGCAAAGAGCAAGGGTGCGGGTTCGTGGGGGAACGCAAAGAGCAAGGGTGCGGGTTCGTGGGGGAACGCAAAGAGCAAGGGTGCGGGTTCATGGGGGAACGCAAAGAGCATGTGTGCGGGTTCGTGGGGGAACGCAAAGAGCAAGGGTGCGGGTTCGTGGGGGAACGCAAAGAGCAAGGGTGCGGGTTCGTGGGGGAACGCAAAGAGCAAGGGTGCGGGTTCGTGGGGGAACGCAAAGAGCAAGGGTGCGGGTTCGTGGAGGAACGCAGAGAGCTAGGGTACGGGTTCGTGGGGAAACGCAAAGAGGAACCGTGCGGGTTCGTGGGGGAATGCAAAGAGCTAGGGTGTGGGTTTGTGGGGGAACGCAAAGAGCAAGGGTGCGGGTTCGTGGGGGAACGCAAAGAGCAAGGGAGCGGGTTCGTGGGGGAACGCAAAGAGCAAGGGTGCGGGTTCGTGGGGGAACGCAAAGAGGAAGGGTGCGGGTTCGTGGGGGAACGCAAAGAGCAAGGGTGCGGGTTCGTGGGGGAACGCAAAGAGCTAGGGTGCGGGTTCGTGGGGGAACGGAAAGAGGAACCGTGCGGGTTCGTGGAGAAACGCAAAGAGCAAGGGTGCGGGATTGTGGGGGAACGCAAAGAGCAAGGGTGCCGGTTCGTGGGGGAACGCAAAGAGCAAGGGTGCGGGTTCGTGGGGGAACGCAAAGAGCAAGGGTGCGGGTTCGTGGGGGAACGCAAAGAGCAAGGGTGCGGGTTCGTTGGGGAACGCAAAGAGGAACAGTGCGGGTTCGTGGGGGAACGCAAAGAGCAAGGGTGCGGGTTTGTTGGGGAACGCAAAGAGGAACCGTGCGGGTTCGTGGGGGAACGCAAAGAGCAAGGGTGTGGGTTCGTGGGGGAACGCAAAGAGCAAGGGTGCGGGTTCGTGGGGGAACGCAAAGAGCAAGGGTGCGGGTTCGTGGGGGTGTGCAAAGAGGAACCGTGCGGGTTCGTGGGGGAACGCAAAGAGGAACCGTGCGGGTTCGTGGGGGAACGCAAAGAGGAACGGTGCCGGTTCGTGGGGGAACGCAAAGAGCAAGGGTGCGGGTTCGTGGGGGAACGCAAAGAGGAACGGTGCGGGTTCGTGGGGGAACGCAAAGAGCAAGGGTGCGGGTTCGTGGGGGAACGCAAAGAGCAAGGGTGCGGGTTCGTGGGGGAACGCAAAGAGCAAGGGTGCGGGTTCGTGGGGGAACGCAAAGAGCAAGGGTGCGGGTTCGTTGGGGAACGCAAAGAGGAACAGTGCGGGTTCGTGGGGGAACGCAAAGAGCAAGGGTGCGGGTTCGTGGGGGAACGCAAAGAGCAAGGGTGCGGGTTCGTGGGGGAACGCAAAGAGCAAGGGTGCGGGTTCGTGGGGGAACGGAAAGAGGAACCGTGCGGGTTCGTGGAGAAACGCAAAGAGCAAGGGTGCGGGATTGTGGGGGAACGCAAAGAGCAAGGGTGCCGGTTCGTGGGGGAACGCAAAGAGCAAGGGTGCGGGTTCGTGGGGGAACGCAAAGAGCAAGGGTGCGGGTTCGTGGGGGAACGCAAAGAGCAAGGGTGCGGGTTCGTTGGGGAACGCAAAGAGGAACAGTGCGGGTTCGTGGGGGAACGCAAAGAGCAAGGGTGCGGGTTTGTTGGGGAACGCAAAGAGGAACCGTGCGGGTTCGTGGGGGAACGCAAAGAGGAAGGGTGTGGGTTCGTGGGGGAACGCAAAGAGCAAGGGTGCGGGTTCGTGGGGGAACGCAAAGAGCAAGGGTGCGGGTTCGTGGGGGTGTGCAAAGAGGAACCGTGCGGGTTCGTGGGGGAACGCAAAGAGGAACCGTGCGGGTTCGTGGGGGAACGCAAAGAGGAACGGTGCCGGTTCGTGGGGGAACGCAAAGAGCAAGGGTGCGGGTTCGTGGGGGAACGCAAAGAGGAACGGTGCGGGTTCGTGGGGGAACGCAAAGAGCAAGGGTGCGGGTTCGTGGGGGAACGCAAAGAGCTAGGGTGCGGGTTCGTGGGGGAACGGAAAGAGGAACCGTGCGGGTTCGTGGAGGAACGCAAAGAGCTAGGGTGCGGGATTGTGGGGGAACGCAAAGAGCAAGGGTGCCGGTTCGTGGGGGAACGCAAAGAGCAAGGGTGCGGGTTCGTGGGGGAACGCAAAGAGCAAGGGTGCGGGTTCGTGGGGGAACGCAAAGAGGAACCGTGCGGGTTCGTGGGGGAACTGAAAGAGGAACCGTGCGGGTTCGTGGGGGAACGCAAAGAGCAAGGGTGCGGGTTTGTGGGGGAACGCAAAGAGGAACCGTGCGGGTTCGTGGGGGAACGCAAAGAGCAAGGGTGTGGGTTCGTGGGGGAACGCAAAGAGCAAGGGTGCGGGTTCGTGGGGGAACGCAAAGAGCAAGGGTGCGGGTTCGTGGGGGAACGCAAAGAGCTAGGGTGCGGGTTCGTGGGGGAACGCAAAGAGCAAGGGTGCGGGTTCGTGGGGGAACGCAAAGAGCAAGGGTGCGGGTTCGTGGGGGAACACAAAGAGCTAGGGTGCGGGTTCGTGGGGGAACGCAGAGAGCTAGGGTACGGGTTCGTGGGGGAACGCAAAGAGGAACCGTGCGGGTTCGTGGGGGAATGCAAAGAGCTAGGGTGCGGGTTCGTGGGGGAACGCAAAGAGCAAGGGTGCGGGTTCGTGGGGGAACGCAAAGAGCAAGGGTGCGGGTTCGTGGGGGAACGCAAAGAGCAAGGGTGCGGGTTCGTGGGGGAACGCAAAGAGCAAGGGTGCGGGTTCGTGGGGGAACGCAAAGAGCAAGGGTGCGGGTTCGTGGGGGAACGCAAAGAGCTAGGGTGCGGGTTCGTGGGGGAACGCAAAGAGGAACCGTGCGGGTTCGTGGAGGAACGCAAAGAGCTAGGGTGCGGGATTGTGGGGGAACGCAAAGAGCAAGGGTGCCGGTTCATGGGGGAACGCAAAGAGCAAGGGTGCGGGTTCGTGGGGGAACGCAAAGAGCAAGGGTGCGGGTTCGTGGGGGAACGCAAAGAGCAAGGGTGCGGGTTCGTTGGGGAACGCAAAGAGGAACAGTGCGGGTTCGTGGGGGAACACAAAGAGCAAGGGTGCGGGTTCGTGGGGGAACGCAAAGAGGAACCGTGCGGGTTCGTGGGGGAACGCAAAGAGGAACCGTGTGGGTTCGTGGGGGAACGCAAAGAGGAACCGTGCGGGTTCGTGGGGGAACGCAAAGAGCAAGGGTGCGGGTTCGTGGGGGAACGGAAAGAGGAACCGTGCGGGTTCGTGGGGGAACGGAAAGAGGAACCATGCGGGTTCGTGGGGGAACGCAAAGAGGAACCGTGCGGGTTCGTGGGGGAACGCAAAGAGCAAGGGTGCGGGTTCCTCGGGGAACGCAAAGAGCAAGGGTGCGGGTTCGTGGGGGTGTGCAAAGAGGAACCGTGCGGGTTCGTGGGGGAACGCAAAGAGGAACCGTGCGGGTTCGTGGGGGAACGCAAAGAGGAAAGGTGCCGGTTCGTGGGGGAACGCAAAGAGCAAGGGTGCGGGTTCGTGGGGGAACGCAAAGAGGAACGGTGCGGGTTCGTGGGGGAACGCAAAGGGCAAGGGTGCGGGTTCGTGGGGGAACGCAAAGAGCAAGGGTGCGGGTTCGTGGGGGAACGGAAAGAGGAACCGTGCGGGTTCGTGGGGGAACGCAAAGAGCAAGGGTGCGGGTTCGTGGGGGAACGCAAAGAGCAAGGGTGCGGGTTCGTGGGGGAACGCAAAGAGCAAGGGTGCGGGTTCGTGGGGGAACGCAAAGAGCAAGGGTGCGGGTTCATGGGGGAACGCAAAGAGCATGTGTGCGGGTTCGTGGGGGAACGCAAAGAGCAAGGGTGCGGGTTCGTGGGGGAACGCAAAGAGCAAGGGTGCGGGTTCGTGGTGGAACGCAAAGAGCAAGGGTGCGGGTTCGTGGGGGAACACAAAGAGCTAGGGTGCGGGTTCGTGGGGGAACGCAGAGAGCTAGGGTACGGGTTCGTGGGGGAACGCAAAGAGCAACCGTGCGGGTTCGTGGGGGAATGCAAAGAGCTAGGGTGTGGGTTTGTGGGGGAACGCAAAGAGCAAGGGTGCGGGTTCGTGGGGGAACGCAAAGAGCAAGGGTGCGGGTTCGTGGGGGAACGCAAAGAGCAAGGGTGCGGGTTCGTGTGGGAACGGAAAGAGGAACCGTGCGGGTTCGTGGGGGAACGCAAAGAGCAAGGGTGCGGGTTTGTGGGGGAACGCAAAGAGGAACCGTGCGGGTTCGTGGGGGAACGCAAAGAGCAAGGGTGTGGGTTCGTGGAGGAACGCAAAGAGCAAGGGTGCGGGTTCGTGGGGGAACGCAAAGAGCAAGGGTGCGGGTTCGTGGGGGAACGCAAAGAGCTAGGGTGCGGGTTCGTGGGGGAACGCAAAGAGCAAGGGTGCGGGTTCGTGGGGGAACGCAAAGAGCAAGGGTGCGGGTTCGTGGGGGAACACAAAGAGCTAGGGTGCGGGTTCGTGGGGGAACGCAGAGAGCTAGGGTACGGGTTCGTGGGGGAACGCAAAGAGGAACCGTGCGGGTTCGTGGGGGAATGCAAAAAGCTAGGGTGTGGGTTTGTGGGGGAACGCAAAGAGAAAGGGTGCGGGTTCGTGGGGGAACGCAAAGAGCAAGGGTGCGGGTTCGTGGAGGAACGCAGAGAGCTAGGGTACGGGTTCGTGGGGAAACGCAAAGAGGAACCGTGCGGGTTCGTGGGGGAATGCAAAGAGCTAGGGTGTGGGTTTGTGGGGGAACGCAAAGAGCAAGGGTGCGGGTTCGTGGGGGAACGCAAAGAGCAAGGGTGCGGGTTCGTGGGGGAACGCAAAGAGCAAGGGTGCGGGTTCGTGGGGGAACGCAAAGAGCAAGGGTGCGGGTTCGTGGAGGAACGCAGAGAGCTAGGGTACGGGTTCGTGGGGAAACGCAAAGAGGAACCGTGCGGGTTCGTGGGGGAATGCAAAGAGCTAGGGTGTGGGTTTGTGGGGGAACGCAAAGAGCAAGGGTGCGGGTTCGTGGGGGAACGCAAAGAGCAAGGGTGCGGGTTCGTGGGGGAACGCAAAGAGCAAGGGTGCGGGTTCGTGGGGGAACGCAAAGAGGAAGGGTGCGGGTTCGTGGGGGAACGCAAAGTGCAAGGGTGCGGGTTCGTGGGGGAACGCAAAGAGCAAGGGTGCGGGTTCGTGGGGGAACGCAAAGAGGAAGGGTGCGGGTTCGTGGGGGAACGCAAAGAGCAAGGGTGCGGGTTCGTGGGGGAACGCAAAGAGCTAGGGTGCGGGTTCGTGGGGGAACGGAAAGAGGAACCGTGCGGGTTCGTGGAGAAACGCAAAGAGCAAGGGTGCGGGATTGTGGGGGAACGCAAACAGCAAGGGTGCCGGTTCGTGGGGGAACGCAAAGAGCAAGGGTGCGGGTTCGTGGGGGAACGCAAAGAGCAAGGGTGCGGGTTCGTGGGGGAACGCAAAGAGCAAGGGTGCGGGTTCGTTGGGGAACGCAAAGAGGAACAGTGCGGGTTCGTGGGGGAACGCAAAGAGCAAGGGTGCGGGTTTGTTGGTGAACGCAAAGAGGAACCGTGCGGGTTCGTGGGGGAACGCAAAGAGCAAGGGTGTGGGTTCGTGGGGGAACGCAAAGAGCAAGGGTGCGGGTTCGTGGGGGAACGCAAAGAGCAAGGGTGCGGGTTCGTGGGGGTGTGCAAAGAGGAACCGTGCGGGTTCGTGGGAGAACGCAAAGAGGAACCGTGCGGGTTCGTGGGGGAACGCAAAGAGGAACGGTGCCGGTTCGTGGGGGAACGCAAAGAGCAAGGGTGCGGGTTCGTGGGGGATCGCAAAGAGGAACGGTGCGGGTTCGTGGGGGAACGCAAAGAGCAAGGGTGCGGGTTCGTGGGGGAACGCAAAGAGCTAGGGTGCGGGTTCGTGGGGGAACGGAAAGAGGAACCGTGCGGGTTCGTGGAGGAACGCAAAGAGCTAGGGTGCGGGATTGTGGGGGAACGCAAAGAGCAAGGGTGCCGGTTCGTGGGGGAACGCAAAGAGCAAGGGTGCGGGTTCGTGGGGGAACGCAAAGAGCAAGGGTGCGGGTTCGTGGGGGAACGCAAAGAGGAACCGTGCGGGTTCGTGGGGGAACTGAAAGAGGAACCGTGCGGGTTCGTGGGGGAACGCAAAGAGCAAGGGTGCGGGTTTGTGGGGGAACGCAAAGAGGAACCGTGCGGGTTCGTGGGGGAACGCAAAGAGCAAGGGTGTGGGTTCGTGGGGGAACGCAAAGAGCAAGGGTGCGGGTTCGTGGGGGAACGCAAAGAGCAAGGGTGCGGGTTCGTGGGGGAACGCAAAGAGCTAGGGTGCGGGTTCGTGGGGGAACGCAAAGAGCAAGGGTGCGGGTTCGTGGGGGAACGCAAAGAGCAAGGGTGCGGGTTCGTGGGGGAACACAAAGAGCTAGGGTGCGGGTTCGTGGGGGAACGCAGAGAGCTAGGGTACGGGTTCGTGGGGGAACGCAAAGAGGAACCGTGCGGGTTCGTGGGGGAATGCAAAGAGCTAGGGTGCGGGTTCGTGGGGGAACGCAAAGAGCATGGGTGCGGGTTCGTGGGGGAACGCAAAGAGCAAGGGTGCGGGTTCGTGGGGGAACGCAAAGAGCAAGGGTGCGGGTTCGTGGGGGAACGCAAAGAGCAAGGGTGCGGGTTCGTGGGGGAACGCAAAGAGCAAGGGTGCGGGTTCGTGGGGGAACGCAAAGAGCTAGGGTGCGGGTTCGTGGGGGAACGCAAAGAGGAACCGTGCGGGTTCGTGGAGGAACGCAAAGAGCTAGGGTGCGGGATTGTGGGGGAACGCAAAGAGCAAGGGTGCCGGTTCGTGGGGGAACGCAAAGAGCAAGGGTGCGGGTTCGTGGGGGAACGCAAAGAGCAAGGGTGCGTGTTCGTGGGGGAACGTAAAGAGCAAGGGTGCGGGTTCGTTGGGGAACGCAAAGAGGAACAGTGCGGGTTCGTGGGGGAACACAAAGAGCAAGGGTGCGGGTTCGTGGGGGAACGCAAAGAGGAACCGTGCGGGTTCGTGGGGGAACGCAAAGAGGAACCGTGTGGGTTCGTGGGGGAACGCAAAGAGGAACCGTGCGGGTTCGTGGGGGAACGCAAAGAGCAAGGGTGCGGGTTCGTGGGGGAACGGAAAGAGGAACCGTGCGGGTTCGTGGGGGAACGGAAAGAGGAACCATGCGGGTTCGTGGGGGAACGCAAAGAGGAACCGTGCGGGTTCGTGGGGGAACGCAAAGAGCAAGGGTGCGGGTTCCTCGGGGAACGCAAAGAGCAAGGGTGCGGGTTCGTGGGGGTGTGCAAAGAGGAACCGTGCGGGTTCGTGGGGGAACGCAAAGAGGAACCGTGCGGGTTCGTGGGGGAACGCAAAGAGGAAAGGCGCCGGTTCGTGGGGGAACGCAAAGAGCAAGGGTGCGGGTTCGTGGGGGAACGCAAAGAGGAACGGTGCGGGTTCGTGGGGGAACGCAAAGGGCAAGGGTGCGGGTTCGTGGGGGAACGCAAAGAGCAAGGGTGCGGGTTCGTGGGGGAACGGAAAGAGGAACCGTGCGGGTTCGTGGGGGAACGCAAAGAGCAAGGGTGCGGGTTCGTGGGGGAACGCAAAGAGCAAGGGTGCGGGTTCGTGGGGGAACGCAAAGAGCAAGGGTGCGGGTTCGTGGGGGAACGCAAAGAGCAAGGGTGCGGGTTCATGGGGGAACGCAAAGAGCATGTGTGCGGGTTCGTGGGGGAACGCAAAGAGCAAGGGTGCGGGTTCGTGGGGGAACGCAAAGAGCAAGGGTGCGGGTTCGTGGTGGAACGCAAAGAGCAAGGGTGCGGGTTCGTGGGGGAACACAAAGAGCTAGGGTGCGGGTTCGTGGGGGAACGCAGAGAGCTAGGGTACGGGTTCGTGGGGGAACGCAAAGAGCAACCGTGCGGGTTCGTGGGGGAATGCAAAGAGCTAGGGTGTGGGTTTGTGGGGGAACGCAAAGAGCAAGGGTGCGGGTTCGTGGGGGAACGCAAAGAGCAAGGGTGCGGGTTCGTGGGGGAACGCAAAGAGCAAGGGTGCGGGTTCGTGGGGGAACGGAAAGAGGAACCGTGCGGGTTCGTGGAGGAACGCAAAGAGCTAGGGTGCTGGTTCGTGGGGGAACGCAAAGAGGAACCGTGCGGGTTCGTGGGGGAACGCAAAGAGGAAAGGTGCCGGTTCGTGGGGGAACGCAAAGAGCAAGGGTGCGGGTTCGTGGGGGAACGCAAAGAGGAACGGTGCGGGTTCGTGGGGGAACGCAAAGAGCAAGGGTGCGGGTTCGTGGGGGAACGCAAAGAGCAAGGGTGCGGGTTCGTGGGGGAACGGAAAGAGGAACCGTGCGGGTTCGTGGGGGAACGCAAAGAGCAAGGGTGCGGGTTCGTGGGGGAACGCAAAGAGCAAGGGTGCGGGTTCGTGGGGGAACGCAAAGAGCAAGGGTGCGGGTTCGTGGGGGAACGCAAAGAGCAAGGGTGCGGGTTCATGGGGGAACGCAAAGAGCATGTGTGCGGGTTCGTGGGGGAACGCAAAGAGCAAGGGTGCGGGTTCGTGGGGGAACGCAAAGAGCAAGGGTGCGGGTTCGTGGGGGAACGCAAAGAGCAAGGGTGCGGGTTCGTGGGGGAACGCAAAGAGCAAGGGTGCGGGTTCGTGGGGGAACGCAAAGAGCAAGGGTGCGGGTTCGTGGGGGAACGGAAAGAGGAACCGTGCGGGTTCGTGGGGGAACGCAAAGAGCAAGGGTGCGGGTTCGTGGGGGAAAGCAAAGAGCTAGGGTGCGGGATCGTGGGGAAACGCAAAGAGGAACCGTGCGGGTTCGTGGAGGAACGCAAAGAGCTAGGGTGCGGGATTGTGGGGGAACGCAAAGAGCAAGGGTGCCGGTTCGTGGGGGAACGCAAAGAGGAACCGTGCGGGTTCGTGGGGGAACGCAAAGAGCAAGGGTGCGGGTTCGTGGGGGAACGCAAAGAGCAAGGGTGCGGGTTCGTTGGGGAACGCAAAGAGGAACAGTGCGGGTTCGTGGGGGAACGCAAAGAGCAAGGGTGCGGGTTTGTGGGGGAACGCAAATAGCAAGGGTGCGGGTTCGTGGGGGAACACAAAGAGCAAGGGTGCGGGTTCGTGGGGGAACGCAAAGAGGAACCGTGCGGGTTCGTGGGGGAACGCAAAGAGGAACCGTGTGAGTTCGTGGGGGAACGCAAAGAGGAACCGTGCGGGTTCGTGGGGAACGCAAAGAGCAAGGGTGCGGGTTCGTGGGGGAACGGAAAGAGGAACCGTGCGGGTTCGTGGGGGAACGCAAAGAGGAACCGTGCGGGTTCGTGGGGGAATGCAAAGAGGAACCGTGCGGGTTCGTGGGGGAGCGCAAAGAGCAACCGTGCGGGTTCGTGGGGGAACGCAAAGAGAAACCGTGCAGGTTCGTGGAGGAACGCAAAGAGCAAGGTTGCAGGTTCGTGGGGGAACGCAAAGAGCAAGGGTGCGGGTTCGTGGGTGAACGCAAAGAGGAACCGTGCGGGTTCGTGGGGGAACGCAAAGAGGAACCGTGCGGGTTCGTGGCGGAATGCAAAGAGGAACCGTGCGGGTTCGCGGGGGACGCAAAGAGCAACCGTGCGGGTTCGTGGGGGAACGCAAAGAGCAAGGGTGCGGGTTCGTGGGGGAACAGAAAGAGCAAGGGTGCGGGTTCGTGGGGGAACGCAAAGAGGAACCGTGCGGGTTCTTGTGGGAACGCAAAGAGGAACCGTGCGGGTTCGTGGGGGAACGCAAAGAGCAAGGGTGCTGGTTCGTGGGTGAACGCAAAGAGGAACCGTGCGGGTTCGTGGGGGAACGCAAAGAGCAAGGGTGCGGGTTCGTGGTGGAAAGCAAAGAGCAAGGGTGCGGGTTCGTGGGGGAACGCAAAGAGCAAGGGTGCGGGTTCGTGGGGGAACGCAAAGCGGAACCGTGCGGGATCGTGGGGGAACGCAAAGTGGAATCGTGCGGGTTTGTGGGGGAACGCAAAGAGCAAGGGTGCGGGTTCGTGGGGGAACGCAAAGTGCAAGGGTGCTGGTTCGTGGGGGAACGCAAAGAGCAAGGGTGCGGGTTCGTGGGGGAACACAAAGAGGAACCGTGCGTGTTCGTGGGGGAACGCAAAGAGCAAGGGTGCAGGTTCGTGGGGGAACGCAAAGAGCAAGGGTGCGGGTTCCTGGGGGAACGCAAAGAGCAAGGCTGCGGGTTCGTGGGGGAACACAAAGAGCAAGGGTGCGGGTTCGTGGGGGAACGCAAAGAGCATGGGTGCGGGTTCGTGGGGGAACGCAAAGAGGAAGCGTTCGGGTTCTTGGGGAACGCAAAGAGGAACCGTGCGGGTTCGTGGGGGAACGCAAAGAGCAAGGGTGCGGGTTCGTGGGGGAACGCAAAGAGGAACCGTGCAGGTTCGTGGGGGAACGCAAAGAGCAAGGGTGCGGGTTCATGGGGGAACACAAAGAGCAAGGGTGCGGGTTCGTGGGGGAACGCAAAGAGGAACCGTGCGGGTTCGTGGGGGAACGCAAAGAGGAACCGTGCGGGTTCGTGGGGGAACGCAAAGAGCAAGGGTGCGGGTTCGTGGGGGAACGCAAAGAGCAAGGGTGCGGGTTCGTGGGGGAACACAAAGAGCTAGGTTGCGGGTTCGTGGGGGAACACAAAGAGGAACCGTGCGGGTTCGTGGGGGAACGCAAAGAGCAAGGGTGCGGGTTCGTGGGGGAACGCAAAGAGCAAGGGTGCGGGTTCGTGGGGGAACGCAAAGAGCAAGGGTGCGGGTTCGTGGGGGAACGCAAAGAGGAACGGTGCGGGTTCGTGGGGGAACGCAAAGAGCAAGGGTGCGGGTTCGTGGGGGAACGCAAAAAGCTAGGGTGCGGGTTCGTGGGGGAACGGAAAGAGGAACCGTGCGGGTTCGTGGAGGAACGCAAAGAGCTAGGGTGCGGGATTGTGGGGGAACGCAAAGAGCAAGGGTGCCGGTTCGTGGGGGAACGCAAAGAGCAAGGGTGCGGGTTCGTGGGGGAACGCAAAGAGCAAGGGTGCGGGTTCGTGGGGGAACGCAAAGAGGAACCGTGCGGGTTCGTGGGGGAACTGAAAGAGGAACCGTGCGGGTTCGTGGGGGAACGCAAAGAGCAAGGGTGCGGGTTTGTGGGGGAACGCAAAGAGGAACCGTGCGGTTCGTGGGGGAACGCAAAGAGCAAGGGTGTGGGTTCGTGGGGGAACGCAAAGAGCAAGGGTGCGGGTTCGTGGGGGAACGAAAGAGCAAGGGTGCGGGTTCGTGGGGGAACGCAAAGAGCTAGGGTTCGGGTTCGTGGGGGAACGCAAAGAGCAAGGGTGCGGGTTCGTGGGGGAACGCAAAGAGCAAGGGTGCGGGTTCGTGGGGGAACACAAAGAGCTAGGGTGCGGGTTCGTGGGGGAACGCAGAGAGCTAGGGTACGGGTTCGTGGGGGAACGCAAAGAGGAACCGTGCGGGTTCGTGGGGGAATGCAAAGAGCTAGGGTGCGGGTTCGTGGGGGAACGCAAAGAGCAAGGGTGCGGGTTCGTGGGGGAACGCAAAGAGCAAGGGTGCGGGTTCGTGGGGGAACGCAAAGAGCAAGGGTGCGGGTTCGTGGGGGAACGCAAAGAGCAAGGGTGCGGGTTCGTGGGGGAACGCAAAGAGCAAGGGTGCGGGTTCGTGGTGGAACGCAAAGAGCTAGGGTGCGGGTTCGTGGGGGAACGCAAAGAGGAACCGTGCGGGTTCGTGGAGGAACGCAAAGAGCTAGGGTGCGGGATTGTGGGGGAACGCAAAGAGCAAGGGTGCCGGTTCGTGGGGGAACGCAAAGAGCAAGGGTGCGGGTTCGTGGGGGAACGCAAAGAGCAAGGGTGCGGGTTCGTGGGGGAACGCAAAGAGCAAGGGTGCGGGTTCGTTGGGGAACGCAAAGAGGAACAGTGCGGGTTCGTGGGGGAACACAAAGAGCAAGGGTGCGGGTTCGTGGGGGAACGCAAAGAGGAACCGTGCGGGTTCGTGGGGGAACGCAAAGAGGAACCGTGTGGGTTCGTGGGGGAACGCAAAGAGGAACCGTGCGGGTTCGTGGGGGAACGCAAAGAGCAAGGGTGCGGGTTCGTGGGGGAACGGAAAGAGGAACCGTGCGGGTTCGTGGGGGAACGGAAAGAGGAACCATGCGGGTTCGTGGGGGAACGCAAAGAGGAACCGTGCGGGTTCGTGGGGGAACGCAAAGAGCAAGGGTGCGGGTTCGTGGGGGAACGCAAAGAGCAAGGGTGCGGGTTCGTGGGGGAACACAAAGAGCTAGGGTGCGGGTTCGTGGGGGAACGCAGAGAGCTAGGGTACGGGTTCGTGGGGGAACGCAAAGAGGAACCGTGCGGGTTCGTGGGGGAATGCAAAGAGCTAGGGTGTGGGTTTGTGGGGGAACGCAAAGAGCAAGGGTGCGGGTTCGTGGGGGAACGCAAAGAGCAAGGGTGCGGGTTCGTGGGGGAACGCAAAGAGCAAGGGTGCGGGTTCGTGGGGGAACGGAAAGAGGAACCGTGCGGGTTCGTGGAGGAACGCAAAGAGCTAGGGTGCGGGTTCGTGGGGGAACGCAAAGAGCATGTGTGCGGGTTCGTGGGGGAACTGAAAGAGGAACCGTGCGGGTTCGTGGGGGAACGCAAAGAGCAAGGGTGCGGGTTTGTGGGGGAACGCAAAGAGGAACCGTGCGGGTTCGTGGGGGAACGCAAAGAGCAAGGGTGTGGGTTCGTGGGGGAACGCAAAGAGCAAGGGTGCGGGTTCGTGGGGGAACGCAAAGAGCAAGGGTGCGGGTTCGTGGGGGAACGCAAAGAGCTAGGGTGCGGGTTCGTGGGGGAACGCAAAGAGCAAGGGTGCGGGTTCGTGGGGGAACGCAAAGAGCAAGGGTGCGGGTTCGTGGGGGAACACAAAGAGCTAGGGTGCGGGTTCGTGGGGGAACGCAGAGAGCTAGGGTACGGGTTCGTGGGGGAACGCAAAGAGGAACCGTGCGGGTTCGTGGGGGAATGCAAAGAGCTAGGGTGTGGGTTTGTGGGGGAACGCAAAGAGCAAGGGTGCGGGTTCGTGGGGGAACGCAAAGAGCAAGGGTGCGGGTTCGTGGGGGAACGCAAAGAGCAAGGGTGCGGGTTCGTGGGGGAACGCAAAGAGCAAGGGTGCGGGTTCGTGGGGGAACGCAAAGAGCAAGGGTGCGGGTTCGTGGGGGAACGCAAAGAGCTAGGGTGCGGGATCGTGGGGGAACGCAAAGAGGAACCGTGCGGGTTCGTGGAGGAACGCAAAGAGCTAGGGTGCGGGATTGTGGGGGAACGCAAAGAGCAAGGGTGCCGGTTCGTGGGGGAACGCAAAGAGGAACCGTGCGGGTTCGTGGGGGAACGCAAAGAGCAAGGGTGCGGGTTCGTGGGGGAACGCAAAGAGCAAGGGTGCGGGTTCGTTGGGGAACGCAAAGAGGAACAGTGCGGGTTCGTGGGGGAACGCAAAGAGCAAGGGTGCGGGTTTGTGGGGGAACGCAAATAGCAAGGGTGCGGGTTCGTGGGGGAACACAAAGAGCAAGGGTGCGGGTTCGTGGGGGAACGCAAAGAGGAACCGTGCGGGTTCGTGGGGGAACGCAAAGAGGAACCGTGCGGGTTCGTGGGGGAACGCAAAGAGCAAGGGTGCGGGTTCGTGGGGGAACGCAAAGAGGAACCGTGCAGGTTCGTGGGGGAACGCAAAGAGCAAGGGTGCGGGTTCATGGGGGAACACAAAGAGCAAGGGTGCGGGTTCGTGGGGGAACGCAAAGAGGAACCGTGCGGGTTCGTGGGGGAACGCAAAGAGGAACCGTGCGGGTTCGTGGGGGAACGCAAAGAGGAACCGTGCGGGTTCGTGGGGGAACGCAAAGAGCAAGGGTGCGGGTTCGTGGGGGAACACAAAGAGCTAGGTTGCGGGTTCGTGGGGGAACACAAAGAGGAACCGTGCGGGTTCGTGGGGGAACGCAAAGAGCAAGGGTGCGGGTTCGTGGGGGAACGCAAAGAGCAAGGGTGCGGGTTCGTGGGGGAACGCAAAGAGCAAGGGTGCGGGTTCGTGGGGGAACGCAAAGAGCAAGGGTGCGGGTTCGTGGGGGAACGCAAAGAGCAAGGGTGCGGGTTCGTGGGGGAACGCAAACAGGAACCGTTCGGGTTCGTGGGGGAACGCAAAGAGGAACCGTGCGGGTTCGTGGGGGAACGCAAAGAGGAACCGTGCGGGTTCGTGGGGAAACGCAAAGAGGAACCGTGCGGGTTCGTGGGGGAACGCAAAGAGGAACCGTGCGGGTTCGTGGGGGAACGCAAAGAGGAACCGTGCGGGTTCGTGGGGGAACGCAAAGAGCAAGGGTGCGGGTTCGTGGGGGAACGCAAAGAGCTAGGGTGCGGGTTCGTGGGGGAACGCAAAGAGGAACCGTGCGGGTTCGTGGGGGAACGCAAAGAGCAAGGGTGCGGGTTCGTGGGGAAACATAAAGAGGAACCGTGCGGGTTCGTGGGGGAACGCAAAGAGCAAGGGTGTGGGTTCGTGGGGGAACGCAAAGAGCAAGGGTGCGGGTTCGTGGGGGAACGCAAAGAGCAAGGGTGCGGGTTCGTGGGGGAACGCAAAGAGCAAGGGTGCGGGTTCGTGGGGGAACGCAAAGAGCTAGGGTGCGGGTTCGTGGGGGAACGCAAGGAGGAACCGTGCGGGTTCGTGGGGGAACGCAAAGAGCAAGGGTGCGGGTTCGTGGGGGAACGCAAAGAGCAAGGGTGCGGGTTCGTGGGGGAACGCAAAGAGCAAGGGTGCGGGCTCGTGGGGGAACGCAAAGAGCAAGGGTGCGGGTTCGTGGGGGAACGCAAAGAGGAACCGTGCGGGTTCGTGGGGGAACGCAAAGAGCAAGGGTGCGGGTTCGTGGGGGAACGCAAAGAGCAAGGGTGCAGGTTCGTGGGGGAACGCAAAGAGGAACCGTGTGGGTTCGTGGGGGAACGCAAAGAGCAAGGGTGCGGGTTCGTGGGGGAACGCAAAGAGGAACCGTGCGGGTTCGTGGGGGAACGCAAAGAGCAAGGGTGCGGGTTCGTGGGGGAACGCAAAGAGCAAGGGTGCGGGTTCGTGGGGGAACGCAAAGAGCAAGGGTGCGGGTTCGTGGGGGAACACAAAGAGCAAGGGTGCGGGTTCGTGGGGGAACGCAAAGAGCAAGGGTGCGGGTTCGTGGGGGAACGCAAAGAGCAAAGGTGCGGGTTCGTGGGGGAACGCAAAGAGCTAGGGTGCTGGTTCGTGGGGGAACTCAAAGAGCTAGGGTGCGGGTTCGTGGGGGAACGCAAAGAGCAAGGGTGCGGGTTCGTGGTGGAACGCAAAGAGCAAGGGTGCGGGTTCGTGGGGGAACGCAATGAGCAAGGGTGCGGGTTGGTGGGGGAACGCAAAGAGCAAGGGTGCGGGTTTGTGGGGGAACGCAAAGAGCAAGGGTGCGGGTTCGTGGGGGAACGCAAAGAGGAACCGTGCGGGTTCGTGGGGGAACGCAAAGAGCAAGGGTGCGGGTTCGTGGGTGAACGCAAAGAGGAACCGTGCGGGTTCCTGGGGGAACGCAAAGAGGAACCGTGCGGGTTCGTGGGGGAACGCAAAGAGCAAGGGTGCGGGTTCGTGGGGGAACGCAAAGAGGAACCGTGCGGGTTCGTGGGGGAACGCAAAGAGCAATGGTGCGGGTTCGTGGGGGAACGCAAAGAGCAAGGGTGCGGGTTCCTCGGGGAACGCAAAGAGCAAGGCTGCGGGTTCGTGGGGGAACGCAAAGAGCAAGGGTGCGGGTTCGTGGGGGAACGCAAACAGGAACCGTGCGGGTTCGTGGGGGAACGCAATGAGGAACCTTGCGGGTTCGTGGGGGAACGCAAAGAGGAACCGTGCGGGTTCGTGGGGAAACGCAAAGAGGAACCGTGCGGGTTCGTGGGGGAACGCAAAGAGGAACCGTGCGGGTTCGTGGGGGATCGCAAAGAGGAACCGTGCGGGTTCGTGGGGGAACGCAAAGAGCTAGGGTGCGGGTTCGTGGGGGAACGCAAAGAGGAACCGTGCGGGTTCGTGGGGGAACGCAAAGAGCTAGGGTGCGGGTTCGTGGGGGAACGCAAAGAGCTAGGGTGCGGGTTCGTGGGGGAACGCAAAGAGCAAGGGTGCGGGTTCGTGGGGGAACGCAAAGAGGAACCTTGCGGGTTCGTGGGGGAACGCAAAGAGCAAGGGTGCGGGTTCGTGGGGGAACGCAAAGAGCAAGGGTGCGGGTTCGTGGGGGAACGCAAAGAGCAAGGGTGCGGGTTCGTGGGGGAACGCAAAGAGCAAGGGTGCGGGTTCGTGGGGGAACGCAAAGAGCTAGGGTGCGGGTTCGTGGGGGAACGCAAAGAGCTAGGGTGCGGGTTCGTGGGGGAACGCAAAGAGCAAGGGTGCGGGTTCGTAGGGGAACGCAAAGAGCTAGGGTGCGGGTTCGTGGGGGAACGCAAAGAGCTAGGGTGCGGGTTCGTGGGGGAACGCAAAGAGCAAGGGTGCGGGATCGTGGGGGAACGCAAAGAGGAACGGTGCGGGTTTGTGGGGGAACGCAAAGAGCAAGGGTGCGGGTTCGTGGGGGAACGCAAAGAGCAAGGGTGCGGGTTCGTGGGTGAAGGCAAAGAGGAACCGTGCGGGTTCGTGGGGGAACGCAAAGAGCAAGGGTGCGGGTTTTTGGGGGAACGCAAAGAGCAAGGGTGCGGTTTCGTGGGGGAACGCAAAGAGCAAGGGTGTGGTTCGTGGGGGAACGCAAAGAGGAACCGTGCGGGATCGTGGGGGAACGCAAAGTGGAACCGTGCGGGTTCGTGGGGGAACGCAAAGAGGAACCGTGCGGTTTCGTGGGGGAACGCAAAGGGCAAGGGTGCGGGTTCGTGGGGGAACGCAAAGAGCAAGGGTGCGGGTTTGTGGATGAACGCAAAGAGCAATTGTGCAAGTTCGTGGGGGAACGCCAAGAGGAACCGTGCGGGTTCGTGGGGGAACGCAAAGAGGAACCGTGCGGGTTCGTGGGGGAATGCAAAGAGCAAGGGTGCGGGTTCTTGCGGGAACGCAATGAGCAAGGGTGCGGGTTCGTGGGGTAACGCAGAGAGCTAGGGTGCGGGTTCGTGGGGGAACGCAAAGAGCAAGGGTGCGGGTTCGTGAGGGAACGCAAAGAGCTAGGGTGCGGGTTCGTGGGGGAACGCAAAGAGCAAGGGTGCGGGTTCGTGGGGGTGTGCAAAGAGGAACCGTGCGGGTTCGTGGGGGAACGCAAAGAGGAACCGTGCGGGTTCGTGGGGGAACGCAAAGAGGAACGGTGCGGGTTCGTGGGGGAACGCAAAGAGCAAGGGTGCGGGTTCGTGGGGGAACGCAAAGAGCAAGGGTGCGGGTTCGTGGGGGAACTCAAAGAGCAAGGGTGCAAGTTCGTGGGGGAACGCAAAGAGGAACCGTGCGGGTTCGTGGGGGAACGCAAAGAGCAAGGGTGCGGGCTCGTGTGGGACCGCAAAGAGGAACGGTGCGGGTTCGTGGGGGAACGCAAAGAGCAAGGGTGCGGGTTCATGGGGGAACGCAAAGAGCAAGGGTGCGGGTTCGTGGGGGAACTGAAAGAGGAACCGTGCGGGTTCGTGGGGGAACGCAAAGAGCAAGGGTGTGGGTTCGTGGGGGAACGCAAAGAGCAAGGGTGCGGGTTCGTGGGGGAACGCAAAGAGCACGGGTGCGGGTTCGTGGGGGAACGCAAAGAGCAAGGGTGCGGATTCATGGGGGAACGCAAAGAGCATGTGTGCGGGTTCGTGGGGGAACGCAAAGAGCAAGGGTGCGGGTTCGTGGGGGAACGCAAAGAGCAAGGGTGCGGGTTCGTGGGGGAACGCAAAGAGCAAGGGTGCGGGTTCGTGGGGGAACGCAAAGAGCAAGGGTGCGGGTTCGTGGGGGAACGCAAAGAGCTAGGGTGCGGGTTCGTGGGGGAACCGAAAGAGGAACCGTGCGGGTTCGTGGAGGAACGCAAAGAGCTAGGGTGCGGGATTGTGGGGGAACGCAAAGAGCAAGGGTGCCGGTTCGTGGGGGAACGCAAAGAGCAAGGGTGCGGGTTCGTGGGGGAACGCAAAGAGCAAGGGTGCGGGTTCGTGGGGGAACGCAAAGAGCAAGGGTGCGGGTTCGTTGGGGAACGCAAAGAGAAACAGTGCGGGTTCGTGGGGGAACGCAAAGAGCAAGGGTGCGGGTTTGTGGGGGAACGCAAAGAGCAAGGGTGCGGGTTCGTGGGGGAACGCAAAGAGGAACCGTGCGGGTTCGTGGGGGAACGCAAAGAGCAAGGGTGCGGGTTCGTGGGTGAACGCAAAGAGGAACCGTGCGGGTTCGTGGGGGAACGCAAAGAGGAACCGTGCGGGTTCGTGGGGGAACGCAAAGAGGAACCGTGTGGGTTCGTGGGGGAACGCAAAGAGGAACCGTGCGGGTTCGTGGGGGAACGCAAAGAGCAATGGTGCGGGTTCGTGGGGGAACGCAAAGAGCAAGGGTGCGGGTTCCTCGGGGAACGCAAAGAGCAAGGCTGCGGGTTCGTGGGGGAACGCAAAGAGCAAGGGTGCGGGTTCGTGGGGGAACGCAAAGAGCAAGGGTGCGGGTTCGTGGGGGAACGCAAACAGGAACCGTGCGGGTTCGTGGGGGAACGCAATGAGGAACCTTGCGGGTTCGTGGGGGAACGCAAAGAGGAACCGTGCGGGTTCGTGGGGAAACGCAAAGAGGAACCGTGCGGGTTCGTGGGGGAACGGAAAGAGGAACCGTGCGGGTTCGTGGGGGATCGCAAAGAGGAACCGTGCGGGTTCGTGGGGGAACGCAAAGAGCAAGGGTGCGGGTTCGTGGGGGAACGCAAAGAGGAACCGTGCGGGTTCGTGGGGGAACGCAAAGAGCTAGGGTGCGGGTTCGTGGGGGAACGCAAAGAGCTAGGGTGCGGGTTCGTGGGGGAACGCAAAGAGCAAGGGTGCGGGTTCGTGGGGGAACGCAAAGAGGAACCTTGCGGGTTCGTGGGGGAACGCAAAGAGCAAGGGTGCGGGTTCGTGGGGGAACGCAAAGAGCAAGGGTGCGGGTTCGTGGGGGAACGCAAAGAGCAAGGGTGCGGGTTCGTGGGGGAACGCAAAGAGCTAGGGTGCGGGTTCGTGGGGGAACGCAAAGAGCTAGGGTGCGGGTTCGTGGGGGAACGCAAAGAGCAAGGGTGCGGGTTCGTGGGGGAACGCAAAGAGCTAGGGTGCGGGTTCGTGGGGGAACGCAAAGAGCTAGGGTGCGGGTTCGTGGGGGAACGCAAAGAGCAAGGGTGCGGGATCGTGGGGGAACGCAAAGAGGAACGGTGCGGGTTTGTGGGGGAACGCAAAGAGCAAGGGTGCGGGTTCGTGGGGGAACGCAAAGAGCAAGGGTGCGGGTTCGTGGGTGAACGCAAAGAGGAACCGTGCGGGTTCGTGGGGGAACGCAAAGAGCAAGGGTGCGGGTTTTTGGGGGAACGCAAAGAGCAAGGGTGCGGTTTCGTGGGGGAACGCAAAGAGCAAGGGTGTGGTTCGTGGGGGAACGCAAAGAGGAACCGTGCGGGATCGTGGGGGAACGCAAAGTGGAACCGTGCGGGTTCGTGGGGGAACGCAAAGAGGAACCGGGCGGTTTCGTGGGGGAACGCAAAGGGCAAGGGTGCGGGTTCGTGGGGGAACGCAAAGAGCAAGGGTGCGGGTTTGTGGATGAACGCAAAGAGCAATTGTGCAAGTTCGTGGGGGAACGCCAAGAGGAACCGTGCGGGTTCGTGGGGGAACGCAAAGAGGAACCGTGCGGGTTCGTGGGGGAACGCAAAGAGCAAGGGTGAGGGTTCGTGGTGGAACGCAAAGAGCAAGGGTGCGGGTTCATGGGGGAACGCAAAGAGCAAGGGTGCGGGTTCGTGGGGGAACGCAAAGAGGAACCGTGCGGGATCGTGGGGGAACGCAAAGTGGAATCGTGCGGGTTCGTGGGGGAACGCAAAGAGCAAGGGTGCGGGTTCGTGGGGGAACGCAAAGAGCAAGGGTGCGGGTTCGTGGGGGAACGCAAAGAGCAAGGGTGCGGGTTCGTGGGGGAACACAAAGAGCAACCGTGCGTGTTCGTGGGGGAACGCAAAGAGCAAGGGTGCAGGTTCGTGGGGGAACGCAAAGAGCAAGGGTGCGGGTTAATGGGGGAACGCAAAGAGCAAGGCTGCGGGTTCGTGGGGGAACACAAAGAGCAAGGGTGCGGGTTCGTGGGGGAACGCAAAGAGCAAGGGTGCGGGTTCGTGGGGGAACGCAAAGAGCAAGGGTGCGGGTTCGTTGGGGAACGCAAAGAGGAACAGTGCGGGTTCGTGGGGGAACACAAAGAGCAAGGGTGCGGGTTCGTGGGGGAACGCAAAGAGGAACCGTGCGGGTTCGTGGGGGAACGCAAAGAGGAACCGTGTGGGTTCGTGGGGGAACGCAAAGAGGAACCGTGCGGGTTCGTGGGGGAACGCAAAGAGCAAGGGTGCGGGTTCGTGGGGGAACGGAAAGAGGAACCGTGCGGGTTCGTGGGGGAACGGAAAGAGGAACCATGCGGGTTCGTGGGGGAACGCAAAGAGGAACCGTGCGGGTTCGTGGGGGAACGCAAAGAGCAAGGGTGCGGGTTCCTCGGGGAACGCAAAGAGCAAGGGTGCGGGTTCGTGGGGGTGTGCAAAGAGGAACCGTGCGGGTTCGTGGGGGAACGCAAAGAGGAACCGTGCGGGTTCGTGGGGGAACGCAAAGAGGAAAGGTGCCGGTTCGTGGGGGAACGCAAAGAGCAAGGGTGCGGGTTCGTGGGGGAACGCAAAGAGGAACGGTGCGGGTTCGTGGGGGAACGCAAAGAGCAAGGGTGCGGGTTCGTGGGGGAACGCAAAGAGCAAGGGTGCGGGTTCGTGGGGGAACGGAAAGAGGAACCGTGCGGGTTCGTGGGGGAACGCAAAGAGCAAGGGTGCGGGTTCGTGGGGGAACGCAAAGAGCAAGGGTGCGGGTTCGTGGGGGAACGCAAAGAGCAAGGGTGCGGGTTCATGGGGGAACGCAAAGAGCATGTGTGCGGGTTCGTGGGGGAACGCAAAGAGCAAGGGTGCGGGTTCGTGGGGGAACGCAAAGAGCAAGGGTGCGGGTTCGTGGGGGAACGCAAAGAGCAAGGGTGCGGGTTCGTGGGGGAACACAAAGAGCTAGGGTGCGGGTTCGTGGGGGAACGCAGAGAGCTAGGGTACGGGTTCGTGGGGGAACGCAAAGAGGAACCGTGCGGGTTCGTGGGGGAATGCAAAGAGCTAGGGTGTGGGTTTGTGGGGGAACGCAAAGAGCAAGGGTGCGGGTTCGTGGGGGAACGCAAAGAGCAAGGGTGCGGGTTCGTGGGGGAACGCAAAGAGCAAGGGTGCGGGTTCGTGGGGGAACGGAAAGAGGAACCGTGCGGGTTCGTGGAGGAACGCAAAGAGCTAGGGTGCGGGTTCGTGGGGGAACGCAAAGAGCATGTGTGCGGGTTCGTGGGGGAACTGAAAGAGGAACCGTGCGGGTTCGTGGGGGAACGCAAAGAGCAAGGGTGCGGGTTTGTGGGGGAACGCAAAGAGGAACCGTGCGGGTTCGTGGGGGAACGCAAAGAGCAAGGGTGTGGGTTCGTGGGGGAACGCAAAGAGCAAGGGTGCGGGTTCGTGGGGGAACGCAAAGAGCTAGGGTGCGGGTTCGTGGGGGAACGCAAAGAGCAAGGGTGCCGGTTCGTGGGGGAACGCAAAGAGCAAGGGTGCGGGTTCGTGGGGGAACACAAAGAGCTAGGGTGCGGGTTCGTGGGGGAACGCAAAGAGCTAGGGTACGGGTTCGTGGGGGAACGCAAAGAGGAACCGTGCGGGTTCGTGGGGGAATGCAAAGAGCTAGGGTGTGGGTTTGTGGGGGAACGCAAAGAGCAAGGGTGCGGGTTCGTGGGGGAACGCAAAGAGCAAGGGTGCGGGTTCGTGGGGGAACGCAAAGAGCAAGGGTGCGGGTTCGTGGGGGAACGCAAAGAGCAAGGGTGCGGGTTCGTGGGGGAACGCAAAGAGCAAGGGTGCGGGTTCGTGGGGGAACGCAAAGAGCTAGGGTGCGGGATCGTGGGGGAACGCAAAGAGGAACCGTGCGGGTTCGTGGAGGAACGCAAAGAGCTAGGGTGCGGGATTGTGGGGGAACGCAAAGAGCAAGGGTGCCGGTTCGTGGGGGAACGCAAAGAGGAACCGTGCGGGTTCGTGGGGGAACGCAAAGAGCAAGGGTGCGGGTTCGTGGGGGAACGCAAAGAGCAAGGGTGCGGGTTCGTTGGGGAACGCAAAGAGGAACAGTGCGGGTTCGTGGGGGAACGCAAAGAGCAAGGGTGCGGGTTTGTGGGGGAACGCAAATAGCAAGGGTGCGGGTTCGTGGGGGAACACAAAGAGCAAGGGTGCGGGTTCGTGGGGGAACGCAAAGGGGAACCGTGCGGGTTCGTGGGGGAACGCAAAGAGGAACCGTGTGAGTTCGTGGGGGAACGCAAAGGGGAACCGTGCGGGTTCGTGGGGAACGCAAAGAGCAAGGGTGCGGGTTCGTGGGGGAACGGAAAGAGGAACCGTGCGGGTTCGTGGGGGAACGCAAAGAGGAACCGTGCGGGTTCGTGGGGGAATGCAAAGAGGAACCGTGCGGGTTCGTGGGGGAGCGCAAAGAGCAACCGTGCGGGTTCGTGGGGGAACGCAAAGAGAAACCGTGCAGGTTCGTGGGGGAACGCAAAGAGCAAGGTTGCGGGTTCGTGGGGGAACGCAAAGAGCAAGGGTGCGGGTTCGTGGGTGAACGCAAAGAGGAACCGTGCGGGTTCGTGGGGGAACGCAAAGAGGAACCGTGCGGGTTCGTGGCGGAATGCAAAGAGGAACCGTGCGGGTTCGTGGGGGAACGCAAAGAGCAAGGGTGCGGGTTCGTGGTGGAACGCAAAGAGCAAGGGTGCGGGTTCGTGGGGGAACGCAAAGAGCAAGGGTGCGGGTTCGTGGGGGAACGCAAAGCGGAACCGTGCGGGATCGTGGGGGAACGCAAAGTGGAATCGTGCGGGTTTGTGGGGGAACGCAAAGAGCAAGGGTGCGGGTTCGTGGGGGAACGCAAAGAGCAAGGGTGCTGGTTCGTGGGGGAACGCAAAGAGCAAGGGTGCGGGTTCGTGGGGGAACACAAAGAGGAACCGTGCGTGTTCGTGGGGGAATGCAAAGAGCAAGGGTGCAGGTTCGTGGGGGAACGCAAAGAGCAAGGGTGCGGGTTCCTGGGGGAACGCAAAGAGCAAGGCTGCGGGTTCGTGGGGGAACACAAAGAGCAAGGGTGCGGGTTCGTGGGGGAACGCAAAGAGCATGGGTGCGGGTTCGTGGGGGAACGCAAAGAGGAAGCGTTCGGGTTCTTGGGGAACGCAAAGAGGAACCGTGCGGGTTCGTGGGGGAACGCAAAGAGCAAGGGTGCGGGTTCGTGGGGGAACGCAAAGAGGAACCGTGCAGGTTCGTGGGGGAACGCAAAGAGCAAGGGTGCGGGTTCATGGGGGAACACAAAGAGCAAGGGTGCAGGTTCGTGGGGGAACGCAAAGAGGAACCGTGCGGGTTCGTGGGGGAACGCAAAGAGGAACCGTGCGGGTTCGTGGGGGAACGCAAAGAGCAAGGGTGCGGGTTCGTGGGGGAACGCAAAGAGCAAGGGTGCGGGTTCGTGGGGGAACACAAAGAGCTAGGTTGCGGGTTCGTGGGGGAACACAAAGAGGAACCGTGCGGGTTCGTGGGGGAACGCAAAGAGCAAGGGTGCGGGTTCGTGGGGGAACGCAAAGAGCAAGGGTGCGGGTTCGTGGGGGAACGCAAAGAGCAAGGGTGCGGGTTCGTGGGGGAACGCAAAGAGCAAGGGTGCGGGTTCGTGGGGGAACGCAAAGAGCAAGGGTGCGGGTTCGTGGGGGAACGCAAACAGGAACCGTTCGGGTTCGTGGGGGAACGCAAAGAGGAACCGTGCGGGTTCGTGGGGGAACGCAAAGAGGAACCGTGCGGGTTCGTGGGGAAACACAAAGAGGAACCGTGCGGGTTCGTGGGGGAACGCAAAGAGGAACCATGCGGGTTCGTGGGGGAACGCAAAGAGGAACCGTGCGGGTTCGTGGGGGAACGCAAAGAGCAAGGGTGCGGGTTCGTGGGGGAACGCAAAGAGCTAGGGTGCGGGTTCATGGGGGAACGCAAAGAGGAACCGTGCGGGTTCGTGGGGGAACGCAAAGAGCAAGGGTGCGGGTTCGTGGGGAAACATAAAGAGGAACCGTGCGGGTTCGTGGGGGAACGCAAAGAGCAAGGGTGTGGGTTCGTGGGGGAACGCAAAGAGCAAGGGTGCGGGTTCGTGGGGGAACGCAAAGAGCAAGGGTGCGGGTTCGTGGGGGAACGCAAAGAGCAAGGGTGCGGGTTCGTGGGGGAACGCAAAGAGCTAGGGTGCGGGTTCGTGGGGGAACGCAAGGAGGAACCGTGCGGGTTCGTGGGGGAACGCAAAGAGCAAGGGTGCGGGTTCGTGGGGGAACGCAAAGAGCAAGGGTGCGGGTTCGTGGGGGAACGCAAAGAGCAAGGGTGCGGGCTCGTGGGGGAACGCAAAGAGGAACCGTGCGGGTTCGTGGGGGAACGCAAAGAGGAACCGTGCGGGTTCGTGGGGGAACGCAAAGAGCAAGGGTGCGGGTTCGTGGGGGAACGCAAAGAGCAAGGGTGCAGGTTCGTGGGGGAACGCAAAGAGGAACCGTGCGGGTTCGTGGGGGAACGCAAAGAGCAAGGGTGCGGGTTCGTGGGGGAACGCAACGAGGAACCGTGCGGGTTCGTGGGGGAACGCAAAGAGCAAGGGTGCGGGTTCGTGGGGGAACGCAAAGAGCAAGGGTGCGGGTTCGTGGGGGAACGCAAAGAGCAAGGGTGCGGGTTCGTGGGGGAACACAAAGAGCAAGGGTGCGGGTTCGTGGGGGAACGCAAAGAGCAAGGGTGCGGGTTCGTGGGGGAACGCAAAGAGCAAGGGTGCGGGTTCGTGGGGGAACGCAAAGAGCTAGGGTGCTGGTTCGTGGGGGAACTCAAAGAGCTAGGGTGCGGGTTCGTGGGGGAACGCAAAGAGCAAGGGTGCGGGTTCGTGGTGGAACGCAAAGAGCAAGGGTGCGGGTTCGTGGGGGAACGCAATGAGCAAGGGTGCGGGTTGGTGGGGGAACGCAAAGAGCAAGGGTGCGGGTTTGTGGGGGAACGCAAAGAGCAAGGGTGCGGGTTCGTGGGGGAACGCAAAGAGGAACCGTGCGGGTTCGTGGGGGAACGCAAAGAGCAAGGGTGCGGGTTCGTGGGTGAACGCAAAGAGGAACCGTGTGGGTTCGTGGGGAAACGCAAAGAGGAACCGTGCGGGTTCGTGGGGGAACGCAAAGAGCAAGGGTGCGGGTTCGTGGGGGAACGCAAAGAGGAACCGTGCGGGTTCGTGGGGGAACGCAAAGAGCAATGGTGCGGGTTCGTGGGGGAACGCAAAGAGCAAGGGTGCGGGTTCCTCGGGGAACGCAAAGAGCAAGGCTGCGGGTTCGTGGGGGAACGCAAAGAGCAAGGGTGCGGGTTCGTGGGGGAACGCAAAGAGCAAGGGTGCGGGTTCGTGGGGGAACGCAAACAGGAACCGTGCGGGTTCGTGGGGGAACGCAATGAGGAACCGTGCGGGTTCGTGGGGGAACGCAAAGAGGAACCGTGCGGGTTCGTGGGGAAACGCAAAGAGGAACCGTGCGGGTTCGTGGGGGAACGCCAAGAGGAACCGTGCGGGTTCGTGGGGGATCGCAAAGAGGAACCGTGCGGGTTCGTGGGGGAACGCAAAGAGCTAGGGTGCGGGTTCGTGGGGGAACGCAAAGAGGAACCGTGCGGGTTCGTGGGGGAACGCAAAGAGCTAGGGTGCGGGTTCGTGGGGGAACGCAAAGAGCTAGGGTGCGGGTTCGTGGGGGAACGCAAAGAGCAAGGGTGCGGGTTCGTGGGGGAACGCAAAGAGGAACCTTGCGGGTTCGTGGGGGAACGCAAAGAGCAAGGGTGCGGGTTCGTGGGGGAACGCAAAGAGCAAGGGTGCGGGTTCGTGGGGGAACGCAAAGAGCAAGGGTGCGGGTTCGTGGGGGAACGCAAAGAGCAAGGGTGCGGGTTCGTGGGGGAACGCAAAGAGCTAGGGTGCGGGTTCGTGGGGGAACGCAAAGAGCTAGGGTGCGGGTTCGTGGGGGAACGCAAAGAGCAAGGGTGCGGGTTCGTGGGGGAACGCAAAGAGCTAGGGTGCGGGTTCGTGGGGGAACGCAAAGAGCTAGGGTGCGGGTTTGTGGGGGAACGCAAAGAGCAAGGGTGCGGGATCGTGGGGGAACGCAAAGAGGAACGGTGCGGGTTTGTGGGGGAACGCAAAGAGCAAGGGTGCGGGTTCGTGGGGGAACGCAAAGAGCAAGGGTGCGGGTTCGTGGGTGAACGCAAAGAGGAACCGTGCGGGTTCGTGGGGGAACGCAAAGAGCAAGGGTGCGGGTTTTTGGGGGAACGCAAAGAGCAAGGGTGCGGTTTCGTGGGGGAACGCAAAGAGCAAGGGTGTGGTTCGTGGGGGAACGCAAAGAGGAACCGTGCGGGATCGTGGGGGAACGCAAAGTGGAACCGTGCGGGTTCGTGGGGGAACGCAAAGAGGAACCGTGCGGTTTCGTGGGGGAACGCAAAGGGCAAGGGTGCGGGTTCGTGGGGGAACGCAAAGAGCAAGGGTGCGGGTTTGTGGATGAACGCAAAGAGCAATTGTGCAAGTTCGTGGGGGAACGCCAAGAGGAACCGTGCGGGTTCGTGGGGGAACGCAAAGAGGAACCGTGCGGGTTCGTGGGGGAACGCAAAGAGCAAGGGTGAGGGTTCGTGGTGGAACGCAAAGAGCAAGGGTGCGGGTTCATGGGGGAACGCAAATAGCAAGGGTGCGGGTTCGTGGGGGAACGCAAAGAGGAACCGTGCGGGATCGTGGGGGAACGCAAAGTGGAATCGTGCGGGTTCGTGGGGGAACGCAAAGAGCAAGGGTGCGGGTTCGTGGGGGAACGCAAAGAGCAAGGGTGCGGGTTCGTGGGGGAACGCAAAGAGCAAGGGTGCGGGTTCGTGGGGGAACACAAAGAGCAACCGTGCGTGTTCGTGGGGGAACGCAAAGAGCAAGGGTGCAGGTTCGTGGGGGAACGCAAAGAGCAAGGGTGCGGGTTAATGGGGGAACGCAAAGAGCAAGGCTGCGGGTTCGTGGGGGAACACAAAGAGCAAGGGTGCGGGTTCGTGGGGGAACGCAAAGAGCATGGGTGCGGGTTCATGGGGGAACGCAAAGAGGAAGCGTTCGGGTTCTTGGGGAACGCAAAGAGGAACCGTGCAGGTTCGTGGGGGAACGCAAAGAGCAAGGGTGCAGGTTCGTGGGGGAACGCAAAGAGGAACCGTGCAGGTTCGTGGGGGAACGCAAAGAGCAAGGGTGCGGGTTCGTGGGGGAACACAAAGAGCAAGGGTGCGGGTTCGTGGGGGAACGCAAAGAGCAAGGGTGCAGGTTCGTGGGGGAACGCAAAGAGCAAGCGTGCGGGTTCGTGGGGGAACGCAAAGAGCAAGGGTGCGGGTTCGTGGGGGAACGCAAAGAGCAAGGGTGCAGGTTCGTGGGGGAACGCAAAGAGCAAGCGTGCGGGTTCGTGGGGGAACGCAAAGTGGAACCGTGCGGGTTCGTGGGGAAC
Organism: Oreortyx pictus; assembly: GCA_036925125.1. NCBI lineage: Eukaryota > Metazoa > Chordata > Aves > Galliformes > Odontophoridae > Oreortyx > Oreortyx pictus. The sequence goes on from JAUPFR010000065.1 coordinate 174,669, forward strand.
GCAAAGAGCTAGGGTGCGGGTTCGTCGGGGAACGCAAAGAGCAAGGGTGCAGGTTCGTGGGGGAACGCGAAGAGCTAGGGTGCGGGATTGTGGGGGAACGCAAAGAGCAAGGGTGCGGGTTCGTGGGGGAACGCAAAGAGCAACCGTGCGGGTTCGTGGGGGAACGCAAAGAGAAAGGGTGCGGGTTCGTGGGGGAACGCAAAGAGGAACAGTGCGGGTTCGTGGGGGAACGCAAAGAGCAAGGGTGCGGGTTCGTGGGCGAAAGGAAATAGCAAGGGTGCGGGTTCGTGGGGGAACACAAAGAGCATGGGTGCGGGATCGTGGGGGAACGCAAAGAGGAACCGTGCGGGTTCATGGGGGAACGCAAAGAGGAACTGTGCGGGTTCGTGGGGGAACGCAAAGAGGAACCGTGCGGGTTCGTGGGGGAACGCAAAGAGCAACGGTGCGGGTTCGTGGGGGAACGCAAAGAGCAACGGTGCAGGTTCGTGGGGGAACGCAAAGAGCAAGGGTGCGGGTTCGTGGGGGAACGCAAAGAGCAAGGGTGCGGGTTCGTGGGTGAACGGAAAGAGCAAGGGTGCGGGTTCGTGGGGGAACGCAAAGAGGAACCGTGCGGGTTCGTGGGGGAACGCAAAGAGGAACCGTGCGGGTTCGTGGGGGAACGCAAAGAGCAAGGGTGCGGGTTCGTGGGGGAACGCAAAGAGGAACCGTGCGGGTTCGTGGGGGAACGCAAAGAGCTAGGGTGCGGGTTCGTCGGGGAACACAAAGAGGAACCGTGCGGGTTCGTGGGGGAACGCAAAGAGCAAGGGTGCGGGTTCGTGGGGGAACGCAAAGAGCAAGGGTGCGGGTTCGTGGGGGAACGCAAAGAGCAAGGGTGCGGGTTCATGGGGGAACGCAAACAGGAACCGTGCGGGTTCGTGGGGGAACGCAAAGAGGAACCGTGCGGGTTCGTGGGGGAGCGCAAAGAGGAACCGTGCGGGTTCGTGGGGGAACGCAAAGAGGAACCGTGCAGGTTCGTGGGGAAACGCAAAGAGGAACCGTGCGGGTTCGTGGGGGAACGCAAAGAGCAAGGGTGCGGGTTCGTGGGGGAACGCAAAGAGCTAGGGTGCGGGTTCGTGGGGGAACGAAAAGAGCAAGGGTGCGGGTTCGTAGGGGAACGCGAAGAGCTAGGGTGTGGGTTCGTGGGGGAACGCAAAGAGCAAGGGTGCGGGTTCGTGGGGGAACGCAAAGAGCAAGGGTGCGGGTTCGTGGGGGAACGCAAAGAGGAACCGTGCGGGTTCGTGGGGGAACGCAAAGAGCAAGGGTGCGGGTTCGTGGGGGAACGCAAAGAGGAAGGGTGCGGGTTCGTGGGGGAACGCAAAGAGCAAGGGTGCGGGTTCGTGGGGGAACGCAAAGAGCTAGGGTGCTGGTTCGTGGGGGAACGCAATGAGGAACCTTGCGGGTTCGTGGGGGAACGCAAAGAGCAAGGGTGCGGGTTAGTGGGGGAACGCAAAGAGCAAGGGTGCGGGTTCGTGGGGGAACGCAAAGAGGAACCGTGCGGGTTCGTGGGGGAACGCAAAGAGCAAGGGTGCGGGTTCGTGGGTGAACGCAAAGAGCAAGGGTGCGGGTTCGTGGGGGAACGCAAAGAGGAACCGTGCGGGTTCGTGGGGGAACGCAAAGAGCAAGGGTGCGGGTTCGTGGGTGAACGCAAAGAGGAACCGTGCGGGTTCGTGGGGGAACGCAAATAGGAACCGTGCGGGTTCGTGGGGGAATGCAAAGAGGAACCGTGCGGGTTAGCGGGGGAACGCAAAGAGCAAGGGTGCGGGTTCGTGGGGGAACGCAAAGAGCAAGGGTGCGGGTTCGTGGGGGAACACAAAGAGCAAGGGTGCGGGTTCGTGGGGGAACGCAAAGAGGAACCGTGCGGGTTCTTGTGGGAACGCAAAGAGGAACCGTGCGGGTTCGTGGGGGAACGCAAAGAGCAAGGGTGCTGGTTCGTGGGTGAACGCAAAGAGGAACCGTGCGGGTTCGTGGGGGAACGCAAAGAGCAAGGGTGCGGGTTCGTGGGGGAACGCAAAGAGCAAGGGTGCGGGTTCGTGGGGGAACGCAAAGAGCAAGGGTGCGGGTTCGTGGGGGAACGCAAAGAGCAAGGGTGCGGGTTCGTGGGGGAACACAAAGAGCTAGGGTGCGGGTTCGTGGGGGAACGCAGAGAGCTAGGGTACGGGTTTGTGGGGGAACGCAAAGAGGAACCGTGCGGGTTCGTGGGGGAATGCAAAGAGCTAGGGTGTGGGTTTGTGGGGGAACGCAAAGAGCAAGGGTGCGGGTTCGTGGGGGAACGCAAAGAGCAAGGGTGCGGGTTCGTGGGGGAACGCAAAGAGCAAGGGTGCGGGTTCGTGGGGGAACGCAAAGAGCTAGGGTGCGGGTTCGTGGGGGAACGCAAAGAGCAAGGGTGCGGGTTCGTGGGGGAACGCAAAGAGCAAGGGTGCAAGTTCGTGGGGGAACGCAAAGAGGAACCGTGTGGGTTCGTGAGGGAACGCAAAGAGCAAGGGTGCGGGTTCGTGGAGGAACGCAAAGAGCTAGGGTGCGGGATTGTGGGGGAACGCAAAGAGCAAGGGTGCCGGTTCGTGGGGGAACGCAAAGAGCAAGGGTGCGGGTTCGTGGGGGAACGCAAAGAGCAAGGGTGCGGGTTCGTGGGGGAACGCAAAGAGGAACAGTGCGGGTTCGTGGGGGAACGCAAAGAGGAACAGTGCGGGTTCGTGGGGGAACGCAAAGAGCAAGGGTGCGGGTTCGTGGGGGAACACAAAGAGCTAGGGTGCGGGTTCGTGGGGGAACGCAGAGAGCTAGGGTACGGGTTCGTGGGGGAACGCAAAGAGGAACCGTGCGGGTTCGTGGGGGAATGCAAAGAGCTAGGGTGTGGGTTTGTGGGGGAACGCAAAGAGCAAGGGTGCGGGTTCGTGGGGGAACGCAAAGAGCAAGGGTGCGGGTTCGTGGGGGAACGCAAAGAGCAAGGGTGCGGGTTCGTGGGGGAACGCAAAGAGGAACCGTGCGGGTTCGTGGGGGAACGCAAAGAGGAACCGTGCGGGTTCGTGGGGGAACGCAAAGAGCAAGGGTGCGGGTTCGTGGGGGAACGCAAAGAGCAAGGGTGCGGGTTCGTGGGGGAACGCAAAGAGCAAGGGTGCGGGTTCGTGGGGGAACGCAAAGAGCAAGCGTGCGGGTTCGTGGGGGAACGCAAAGAGCAAGGGTGCGGGTTCGTGGGGGAACGCAAAGAGCAAGGGTGCAGGTTCGTGGGGGAACGCAAAGAGCAAGCGTGCGGGTTCGTGGGGGAACGCAAAGTGGAACCGTGCGGGTTCGTGGGGAACGCAAAGAGCTAGGGTGCGGGTTCGTCGGGGAACGCAAAGAGCAAGGGTGCAGGTTCGTGGGGGAACGCGAAGAGCTAGGGTGCGGGATTGTGGGGGAACGCAAAGAGCAAGGGTGCGGGTTCGTGGGGGAACGCAAAGAGCAACCGTGCGGGTTCGTGGGGGAACGCAAAGAGAAAGGGTGCGGGTTCGTGGGGGAACGCAAAGAGGAACAGTGCGGGTTCGTGGGGGAACGCAAAGAGCAAGGGTGCGGGTTCGTGGGCGAAAGGAAATAGCAAGGGTGCGGGTTCGTGGGGGAACACAAAGAGCATGGGTGCGGGATCGTGGGGGAACGCAAAGAGGAACCGTGCGGGTTCATGGGGGAACGCAAAGAGGAACTGTGCGGGTTCGTGGGGGAACGCAAAGAGGAACCGTGCGGGTTCGTGGGGGAACGCAAAGAGCAACGGTGCAGGTTCGTGGGGGAACGCAAAGAGCAAGGGTGCGGGTTCGTGGGGGAACGCAAAGAGCAAGGGTGCGGGTTCGTGGGGGAACGGAAAGAGGAACCGTGCGGGTTCGTGGGGGAACGCAAAGAGCTAGGGTGCGGGTTCGTCGGGGAACACAAAGAGGAACCGTGCGGGTTCGTGGGGGAACGCAAAGAGCAAGGGTGCGGGTTCGTGGGGGAACGCAAAGAGCAAGGGTGCGGGTTCGTGGGGGAACGCAAAGAGCAAGGGTGCGGGTTCATGGGGGAACGCAAACAGGAACCGTGCGGGTTCGTGGGGGAACGCAAAGAGGAACCGTGCGGGTTCGTGGGGGAGCGCAAAGAGGAACCGTGCGGGTTCGTGGGGGAACGCAAAGAGGAACCGTGCAGGTTCGTGGGGAAACGCAAAGAGGAACCGTGCGGGTTCGTGGGGGAACGCAAAGAGCAAGGGTGCGGGTTCGTGGGGGAACGCAAAGAGCTAGGGTGCGGGTTCGTGGGGGAACGAAAAGAGCAAGGGTGCGGGTTCGTAGGGGAACGCGAAGAGCTAGGGTGTGGGTTCGTGGGGGAACGCAAAGAGCAAGGGTGCGGGTTCGTGGGGGAACGCAAAGAGCAAGGGTGCGGGTTCGTGGGGGAACGCAAAGAGGAACCGTGCGGGTTCGTGGGGGAACGCAAAGAGCAAGGGTGCGGGTTCGTGGGGGAACGCAAAGAGGAAGGCTGCGGGTTCGTGGGGGAACGCAAAGAGCAAGGGTGCGGGTTCGTGGGGGAACGCAAAGAGCTAGGGTGCTGGTTCGTGGGGGAACGCAATGAGGAACCTTGCGGGTTCGTGGGGGAACGCAAAGAGCAAGGGTGCGGGTTAGTGGGGGAACGCAAAGAGCAAGGGTGCGGGTTCGTGGGGGAACGCAAAGAGGAACCGTGCGGGTTCGTGGGGGAACGCAAAGAGCAAGGGTGCGGGTTCGTGGGTGAACGCAAAGAGCAAGGGTGCGGGTTCGTGGGGGAACGCAAAGAGGAACCGTGCGGGTTCGTGGGGGAACGCAAAGAGCAAGGGTGCGGGTTCGTGGGTGAACGCAAAGAGGAACCGTGCGGGTTCGTGGGGGAACGCAAATAGGAACCGTGCGGGTTCGTGGGGGAATGCAAAGAGGAACCGTGCGGGTTAGCGGGGGAACGCAAAGAGCAAGGGTGCGGGTTCGTGGGGGAACGCAAAGAGCAAGGGTGCGGGTTCGTGGGGGAACACAAAGAGCAAGGGTGCGGGTTCGTGGGGGAACGCAAAGAGGAACCGTGCGGGTTCTTGTGGGAACGCAAAGAGGAACCGTGCGGGTTCGTGGGGGAACGCAAAGAGCAAGGGTGCTGGTTCGTGGGTGAACGCAAAGAGGAACCGTGCGGGTTCGTGGGGGAACGCAAAGAGCAAGGGTGCGGGTTCGTGGGGGAACGCAAAGAGCAAGGGTGCGGGTTCGTGGGGGAACGCAAAGAGCAAGGGTGCGGGTTCGTGGGGGAACGCAAAGAGCAAGGGTGCGGGTTCGTGGGGGAACACAAAGAGCTAGGGTGCGGGTTCGTGGGGGAACGCAGAGAGCTAGGGTACGGGTTTGTGGGGGAACGCAAAGAGGAACCGTGCGGGTTCGTGGGGGAATGCAAAGAGCTAGGGTGTGGGTTTGTGGGGGAACGCAAAGAGCAAGGGTGCGGGTTCGTGGGGGAACGCAAAGAGCAAGGGTGCGGGTTCGTGGGGGAACGCAAAGAGCAAGGGTGCGGGTTCGTGGGGGAACGCAAAGAGCTAGGGTGCGGGTTCGTGGGGGAACGCAAAGAGCAAGGGTGCGGGTTCGTGGGGGAACGCAAAGAGCAAGGGTGCAAGTTCGTGGGGGAACGCAAAGAGGAACCGTGTGGGTTCGTGAGGGAACGCAAAGAGCAAGGGTGCGGGTTCGTGGAGGAACGCAAAGAGCTAGGGTGCGGGATTGTGGGGGAACGCAAAGAGCAAGGGTGCCGGTTCGTGGGGGAACGCAAAGAGCAAGGGTGCGGGTTCGTGGGGGAACGCAAAGAGCAAGGGTGCGGGTTCGTGGGGGAACGCAAAGAGGAACAGTGCGGGTTCGTGGGGGAACGCAAAGAGGAACAGTGCGGGTTCGTGGGGGAACGCAAAGAGCAAGGCTGCGGGTTCGTGGGGGAACACAAAGAGCTAGGGTGCGGGTTCGTGGGGGAACGCAGAGAGCTAGGGTACGGGTTCGTGGGGGAACGCAAAGAGGAACCGTGCGGGTTCGTGGGGGAATGCAAAGAGCTAGGGTGTGGGTTTGTGGGGGAACGCAAAGAGCAAGGGTGCGGGTTCGTGGGGGAACGCAAAGAGCAAGGGTGCGGGTTCGTGGGGGAACGCAAAGAGCAAGGGTGCGGGTTCGTGGGGGAACGCAAAGAGCAAGGGTGCGGGTTCGTGGGGGAACGCAAACAGGAACCGTGCTGGTTCGTGGGGGAACGCAAAGAGGAACCGTGCGGGTTCGTGGGGAAACGCAAAGAGGAACCGTGCGGGTTCGTGGGGGAACGCAAAGAGGAACCGTGCGGGTTCGTGGGGGATCGCAAAGAGGAACCGTGCGGGTTCGTGGGGGAACGCAAAGGGCAAGTGTGCGGGTTCGTGGGGGAACGCAAAGAGCAAGGGTGCGGGTTTGTGGATGAACGCAAAGAGCAATTGTGCAAGTTCGTGGGGGAACGCCAAGAGGAACCGTGCGGGTTCGTGGGGGAACGCAAAGAGGAACCGTGCGGGTTCGTGGGGGAATGCAAAGAGCAAGGGTGCGGGTTCTTGGGGGAACGCAATGAGCAAGGGTGCGGGTTCGTGGGGAACGCAAAGAGGAACTGTGCAGGTTCGTGGGGGAACGCTAAGAGCAAGGGTGCGGGTTTGTGGGGGAACGCAAAAGCGTGGGTGCGGGTTCGTGGGGGAACGCAAAGAGCAAGGGTGCGGGTTCGTGGGGTAACGCAGAGAGCTAGGGTGCGGGTTCGTGGGGGAACGCAAAGAGCAAGGGTGCGGGTTCGTGGGGGAACGCAAAGAGCTAGGGTGCGGGTTCGTGGGGGAACGCAAAGAGCAAGGGTGCGGGTTCGTGGGGGTGTGCAAAGAGGAACCGTGCGGGTTCGTGGGGGAACGCAAAGAGGAACCGTGCGGGTTCGTGGGGGAACGCAAAGAGGAACCGTGCGGGTTCGTGGGGGAACGCAAAGAGGAACGGTGCGGGTTCGTGGGGGAACGCAAAGAGCAAGGGTGCGGGTTCGTGGGGGAACGCAAAGAGCAAGGGTGCGGGTTCGTGGGGGAACGCAAAGAGCAAGGGTGCAAGTTCGTGGGGGAACGCAAAGAGGAACCGTGCGGGTTCGTGGGGGAACGCAAAGAGCAAGGGTGCGGGCTCGTGTGGGACCGCAAAGAGGAACGGTGCGGGTTCGTGGGGGAACGCAAAGAGCAAGGGTGCGGGTTCGTGGGGGAACGCAAAGAGCAAGGGTGCGGGTTCGTGGGGGTACGCAAAGAGCAAGGGTGCGGGTTCGTGGGGGAACGCAAAGAGCAAGGGTGCGGGTTCGTGGGGGAACGCAAAGAGGAACCGTGCGGGTTCGTGGGGGAACGCAAAGAGCAAGGGTGCGGGTTCGTGGGGGAACGCAAAGAGCAAGGGTGCGGGTTCGTGGGGGAACACAAAGAGGAACCGTGCGTGTTCGTGGGGGAACGCAAAGAGCAAGGGTGCAGGTTCGTGGGGGAACGCAAAGAGCAAGGGTGCGGGTTAATGGGGGAACGCAAAGAGCAAGGCTGCGGGTTCGTGGGGGAACACAAAGAGCAAGGGTGCGGGTTCGTGGGGGAACGCAAAGAGCATGGGTGCGGGTTCATGGGGGAACGCAAAGAGGAAGCGTTCGGGTTCTTGGGGAACGCAAAGAAGAACCGTGCAGGTTCGTGGGGGAACGCAAAGAGCAAGGGTGCGGGTTCGTGGGGGAACGCAAAGAGGAACCGTGCAGGTTCGTGGGGGAACGCAAAGAGCAAGGGTGCGGGTTCGTGGGGGAACACAAAGAGCAAGGGTGCGGGTTCGTGGGGGAACGCAAAGAGGAACCGTGCGGGTTCGTGGGGGAACGCAAAGAGGAACCGTGCGGGTTCGTGGGGGAACGCAAAGAGCAAGGGTGCGGGTTCGTGGGGGAACGCAAAGAGCAAGGGTGCGGGTTCGTGGGGGAACGCAAAGAGCAAGGGTGCGGGTTCGTGGGGGAACGCAAAGAGCAAGCGTGCGGGTTCGTGGGGGAACGCAAAGAGCAAGGGTGCGGGTTCGTGGGGGAACGCAAAGAGCAAGGGTGCAGGTTCGTGGGGGAACGCAAAGAGCAAGCGTGCGGGTTCGTGGGGGAACGCAAAGTGGAACCGTGCGGGTTCGTGGGGAACGCAAAGAGCTAGGGTGCGGGTTCGTCGGGGAACGCAAAGAGCAAGGGTGCAGGTTCGTGGGGGAACGCGAAGAGCTAGGGTGCGGGATTGTGGGGGAACGCAAAGAGCAAGGGTGCGGGTTCGTGGGGGAACGCAAAGAGCAACCGTGCGGGTTCGTGGGGGAACGCAAAGAGAAAGGGTGCGGGTTCGTGGGGGAACGCAAAGAGGAACAGTGCGGGTTCGTGGGGGAACGCAAAGAGCAAGGGTGCGGGTTCGTGGGCGAAAGGAAATAGCAAGGGTGCGGGTTCGTGGGGGAACACAAAGAGCAAGGGTGCGGGATCGTGGGGGAACGCAAAGAGGAACCGTGCGGGTTCATGGGGGAACGCAAAGAGGAACTGTGCGGGTTCGTGGGGGAACGCAAAGAGGAACCGTGCGGGTTCGTGGGGGAACGCAAAGAGCAACGGTGCGGGTTCGTGGGGGAACGCAAAGAGCAACGGTGCAGGTTCGTGGGGGAACGCAAAGAGCAAGGGTGCGGGTTCGTGGGGGAACGCAACGAGCAAGGGTGCGGGTTCGTGGGGGAACGGAAAGAGCAAGGGTGCGGGTTCGTGGGGGAACGCAAAGAGGAACCGTGCGGGTTCGTGGGGGAACGCAAAGAGGAACCGTGCGGGTTCGTGGGGAAACGCAAAGAGGAACCGTGCGGGTTCGTGGGGGAACGCAAAGAGCTAGGGTGCGGGTTCGTGGGGGAACGCAAAGAGCTAGGGTGCGGGTTCATCGGGGAACACAAAGAGGAACCGTGCGGGTTCTTGGGGGAACGCAAAGAGCAAGGGTGCGGGTTCGTGGGGGAACGCAAAGAGCAAGGGTGCGGGTTCGTGGGGGAACGCAAAGAGCAAGGGTGCGGGTTCATGGGGGAACGCAAACAGGAACCGTGCGGGTTCGTGGGGGAACGCAAAGAGGAATCGTGCGGGTTCGTGGGGGAGCGCAAAGAGGAACCGTGCGGGTTCGTGGGGGAACGCAAAGAGGAACCGTGCGGGTTCGTGGGGAAACGCAAAGAGGAACCGTGCGGGTTCGTGGGGGAACGCAAAGAGCAAGGGTGTGGGTTCGTGGGGGAACGCAAAGAGCTAGGGTGCGGGTTCGTGGGGGAACGAAAAGAGCAAGGGTGCGGGTTCGTAGGGGAACGCGAAGAGCTAGGGTGTGGGTTCGTGGGGGAACGCAAAGAGCAAGGGTGCGGGTTCGTGGGGGAACGCAAAGAGCAAGGGTGCGGGTTCGTGGGGGAACGCAAAGAGGAACCGTGCGGGTTCGTGGGGGAACGCAAAGAGCAAGGGTGCGGGTTCGTGGGGGAACGCAAAGAGCAAGGGTGCGGGTTCGTGGGGGAACGCAAAGAGCAAGGGTGCGGGTTCGTGGGGGAACGCAATGAGGAACCTTGCGGGTTCGTGGGGGAACGCAAAGAGCAAGGGTGCGGGTTAGTGGGGGAACGCAAAGAGCAAGGGTGCGGGTTCGTGGGGGAACGCAAAGAGCAAGGGTGCGGGTTCGTGGGGGAACGCAGAGAGCAAGGGTGCGGGTTCGTGGGTGAACGCAAAGAGGAACCGTGCGGGTTCGTGGGGGAACGCAAAGAGGAACCGTGCGGGTTCGTGGGGGAACGCAAAGAGCAAGGGTGCGGGTTCGTGGGTGAACGCAAAGAGGAACCGTGCGGGTTCGTGGGGGAACGCAAAGAGGAACCGTGCGGGTTCGTGGGGGAACGCAAAGAGGAACCGTGCGGGTTCGTGGGGGAATGCAAAGAGGAACCGTGCGGGTTAGCGGGGGAACGCAAAGAGCAACCGTGCGGGTTCGTGGGGGAACGCAAAGAGCAAGGGTGCGGGTTCGTGGGGGAACACAAAGAGCAAGGGTGCGGGTTCGTGGGGGAACGCAAGGAGGAACCGTGCGGGTTCTTGTGGGAACGCAAAGAGGAACCGTGCGGGTTCGTGGGGGAACGCAAAGAGCAAGGGTGCGGGTTCGTGGTGGAACGCAAAGAGCAAGGGTGCGGGTTCGTGGGGGAACGCAAAGAGCAAGGGTGCGGGTTCGTGGGGGAACGCAAAGAGCAAGGGTGCGGGTTCGTGGGGGAACACAAAGAGCTAGGGTGCGGGTTCGTGGGGGAACGCAAAGAGGAACCGTGCGGGTTCGTGGGGGAATGCAAAGAGCTAGGGTGTGGGTTTGTGGGGGAACGCAAAGAGCAAGGGTGCGGGTTCGTGGGGGAACGCAAAGAGCAAGGGTGCGGGTTCGTGGGGGAACGCAAAGAGCAAGGGTGCGGGTTCGTGGGGGAACGCAAAGAGGAACCGTGCGGGTTCGTGGGGGAACGCAAAGAGGAACCGTGCGGGTTCGTGGGGAAACGCAAAGAGGAACCGTGCGGGTTCGTGGGGGAACGCAAAGAGCTAGGGTGCGGGTTCGTGGGGGAACGCAAAGAGCTAGGGTGCGGGTTCGTCGGGGAACACAAAGAGGAACCGTGCGGGTTCTTGGGGGAACGCAAAGAGCAAGGGTGCGGGTTCGTGGGGGAACGCAAAGAGCAAGGGTGCGGGTTCGTGGGGGAACGCAAAGAGCAAGGGTGCGGGTTCATGGGGGAACGCAAACAGGAACCGTGCGGGTTCGTGGGGGAACGCAAAGAGGAATCGTGCGGGTTCGTGGGGGAGCGCAAAGAGGAACCGTGCGGGTTCGTGGGGGAACGCAAAGAGGAACCGTGCGGGTTCGTGGGGAAACGCAAAGAGGAACCGTGCGGGTTCGTGGGGGAACGCAAAGAGCAAGGGTGTGGGTTCGTGGGGGAACGCAAAGAGCTAGGGTGCGGGTTCGTGGGGGAACGAAAAGAGCAAGGGTGCGGGTTCGTAGGGGAACGCGAAGAGCTAGGGTGTGGGTTCGTGGGGGAACGCAAAGAGCAAGGGTGCGGGTTCGTGGGGGAACGCAAAGAGCAAGGGTGCGGGTTCGTGGGGGAACGCAAAGAGGAACCGTGCGGGTTCGTGGGGGAACGCAAAGAGCAAGGGTGCGGGTTCGTGGGGGAACGCAAAGAGCAAGGGTGCGGGTTCGTGGGGGAACGCAAAGAGCAAGGGTGCGGGTTCGTGGGGGAACGCAATGAGGAACCTTGCGGGTTCGTGGGGGAACGCAAAGAGCAAGGGTGCGGGTTAGTGGGGGAACGCAAAGAGCAAGGGTGCGGGTTCGTGGGGGAACGCAAAGAGCAAGGGTGCGGGTTCGTGGGGGAACGCAAAGAGCAAGGGTGCGGGTTCGTGGGTGAACGCAAAGAGGAACCGTGCGGGTTCGTGGGGGAACGCAAAGAGGAACCGTGCGGGTTCGTGGGGGAACGCAAAGAGCAAGGGTGCGGGTTCGTGGGTGAACGCAAAGAGGAACCGTGCGGGTTCGTGGGGGAACGCAAAGAGGAACCGTGCGGGTTCGTGGGGGAACGCAAAGAGGAACCGTGCGGGTTCGTGGGGGAATGCAAAGAGGAACCGTGCGGGTTAGCGGGGGAACGCAAAGAGCAACCGTGCGGGTTCGTGGGGGAACGCAAAGAGCAAGGGTGCGGGTTCGTGGGGGAACGCAAAGAGCAAGGGTGCGGGTTCGTGGGGGAACGCAAAGAGGAACCGTGCGGGTTCTTGTGGGAACGCAAAGAGGAACCGTGCGGGTTCGTGGGGGAACGCAAAGAGCAAGGGTGCGGGTTCGTGGTGGAACGCAAAGAGCAAGGGTGCGGGTTCGTGGGGGAACGCAAAGAGCAAGGGTGCGGGTTCGTGGGGGAACGCAAAGAGCAAGGGTGCGGGTTCGTGGGGGAACACAAAGAGCTAGGGTGCGGGTTCGTGGGGGAACGCAGAGAGCTAGGGTACGGGTTCGTGGGGGAACGCAAAGAGGAACCGTGCGGGTTCGTGGGGGAATGCAAAGAGCTAGGGTGTGGGTTTGTGGGGGAACGCAAAGAGCAAGGGTGCGGGTTCGTGGGGGAACGCAAAGAGCAAGGGTGCGGGTTCGTGGGGGAACGCAAAGAGCAAGGGTGCGGGTTCGTGGGGGAACGCAAAGAGCTAGGGTGCGGGTTCGTGGGGGAACGCAAAGAGCAAGGGTGCGGGTTCGTGGGGGAACGCAAAGAGCAAGGGTGCAAGTTCGTGGGGGAACGCAAAGAGGAACCGTGCGGGTTCGTGGGGGAACGCAAAGAGCAAGGGTGCGGGTTCGTGGAGGAACGCAAAGAGCTAGGGTGCGGGATTCTGGGGGAACGCAAAGAGCAAGGGTGCCGGTTCGTGGGGGAACGCAAAGAGCAAGGGTGCGGGTTCGTGGGGGAACGCAAAGAGCAAGGGTGCGGGTTCGTGGGGGAACGCAAAGAGCAAGGGTGCGGGTTCGTGGGGGAACGCAAAGAGGAACAGTGCGGGTTCGTGGGGGAACGCAAAGAGCAAGGGTGCGGGTTCGTGGGGGAACGCAAAGAGCAAGGGTGCGGGTTCGTGGGGGAACACAAAGAGCAAGGGTGCGGGTTCGTGGGGGAACGCAAAGAGGAACCGTGCGGGTTCGTGGGGGAACGCAAAGAGGAACCGTTTGGGTTCGTGGGGGAACGCAAAGAGCAAGGGTGCGGGTTCGTCAGGGAACGGAAAGAGCAAGGGTGCGGGTTCGTGGGGGAACGCAAACAGGAACCGTTCGGGTTCGTGGGGGAACGCAAAGAGGAACCGTGCGGGTTCGTGGGTGAACGCAAAGATGAACCGTGCGGGTTCGTGGGGAAACGCAAAGAGGAACCGTGCGGGTTCATGGGGGAACGCAAAGAGGAACCGTGCGGGTTTGTGGGGGAACGCAAAGAGGAACCGTGCGGGTTCGTGGGGGAACGCAAAGAGCAAGGGTGCGGGTTCGTGGGGGAACGCAAAGAGCTAGGGTGCGGGTTCGTGGGGGAACGCAAAGAGGAACCGTGCGGGTTCGTGGGGGAACGCAAAGAGCAAGGGTGCGGGTTCGTGGGGGAACGCAAAGAGCAAGGGTGCGGGTTCGTGGGGGAACGCAAAGAGCAAGGGTGCGGGTTCGTGGGGAAACGCAAAGTGCAAGGGTGCGGGTTCGTGGGGGAACGCAAAGAGCAAGGGTGCGGGTTCGTGGGGGAACGCAAAGAGCAAGGGTGCGGGTTCGTGGGGGAACGCAAAGAGCAAAGGTGCGGGCTCGTGGGGGAGTGCATAGAGGAACCGTGCGGGTTCGTGGGGGAACGCAAAGAGGAACCGTGCGGGTTCGTGGGGGAACGCAAAGAGGAACCGTGCGGGTTCGTGGGGGAACGCAAAGAGCAAGGGTGCGGGTTCGTGGGGGAACGCAAAGAGCAAGGGTGCAGGTTCGTGGGGGAACGCAAAGAGGAACCGTGCGGGTTCGTGGGGGAACGCAAAGAGCAAGGGTGCGGGTTCGTGGGGGAACTCAAAGTGCAAGGGTGCGGGTTTGTGGGGGAACGCAAAGAGCAAGGGTGCGAGTTCGTGGGGGAACGCAAAGAGCAAGGGTGCGGGTTCGTGGGGGAACGCAAAGAGGAACCGTGCGGGTTCGTGGGAGAACGCAAAGAGCAAGGGTGCGGGTTCATGGGGGAACGCAAAGAGCAAGGGTGCGGGTTCGTGGGGGAACGCAAAGAGCAAGGGTGCGGGTTCGTGGGGGAACGCAAAGAGCTAGGGTGCTGGTTCGTGGGGGAACGCAGTGAGGAACCGTGCGGGTTCGTGGGGGAACGCAAAGAGCAAGGGTGCGGGTTCGTGGGGGAACGCAAAGAGGAACCTTGCGGGTTCGTGGGGGAACGCAAAGAGCAAGGGTGCGGGTTCGTGGGGGAACGCAAAGAGCAAGGGTGCGGGTTCGTGGGGGAACGCAAAGAGCAAGGGTGCGGGTTCGTGGGGGAACGCAAAGAGCAAGGGTGCGGGTTCGTGGGGGAACGCAAAGAGCTAGGGTGCGGGTTCGTGGGGGAACGCAAAGAGCTAGGGTGCGGGTTCGTGGGGGAACGCAAAGAGCAAGGGTGCGGGTTCGTGGGGGAACGCAAAGAGCTAGGGTGCGGGTTCGTGGGGGAACGCAAAGAGCTAGGGTGCGGGTTCGTGGGGGAACGCAAAGAGCAAGGGTGCGGGATCGTGGGGGAACGCAAAGAGGAACGGTGCGGGTTTGTGGGGGAACGCAAAGAGCAAGGGTGCGGGTTCGTGGGGGAACGCAAAGAGCAAGGGTGCGGGTTCGTGGGTGAACGCAAAGAGGAACCGTGCGGGTTCGTGGGGGAACGCAAAGAGCAAGGGTGCGGGTTTTTGGGGGAACGCAAAGAGCAAGGGTGCGGTTTCGTGGGGGAACGCAAAGAGCAAGGGTGTGGTTCGTGGGGGAACGCAAAGAGGAACCGTGCGGGATCGTGGGGGAACGCAAAGTGGAACCGTGCGGGTTCGTGGGGGAACGCAAAGAGGAACCGTGCGGTTTCGTGGGGGAACGCAAAGGGCAAGGGTGCGGGTTCGTGGGGGAACGCAAAGAGCAAGGGTGCGGGTTTGTGGATGAACGCAAAGAGCAATTGTGCAAGTTCGTGGGGGAACGCCAAGAGGAACCGTGCGGGTTCGTGGGGGAACGCAAAGAGGAACCGTGCGGGTTCGTGGGGGAATGCAAAGAGCAAGGGTGCGGGTTCTTGGGGGAACGCAATGAGCAAGGGTGCGGGTTCGTGGGGAACGCAAAGAGGAACTGTGCAGGTTCGTGGGGGAACGCTAAGAGCAAGGGTGCGGGTTTGTGGGGGAACGCAAAAGCGAGGGTGCGGGTTCGTGGGGGAACGCAAAGAGCAAGGGTGCGGGTTCGTGGGGTAACGCAGAGAGCTAGGGTGCGGGTTCGTGGGGGAACGCAAAGAGCAAGGGTGCGGGTTCGTGGGGGAACGCAAAGAGCTAGGGTGCGGGTTCGTGGGGGAACGCAAAGAGCAAGGGTGCGGGTTCGTGGGGGTGTGCAAAGAGGAACCGTGCGGGTTCGTGGGGGAACGCAAAGAGGAACCGTGCGGGTTCGTGGGGGAACGCAAAGAGGAACGGTGCGGGTTCGTGGGGGAACGCAAAGAGCAAGGGTGCGGGTTCGTGGGGGAACGCAAAGAGCAAGGGTGCGGGTTCGTGGGGGAACGCAAAGAGCAAGGGTGCGGGTTCGTGGGGGAACGCAAAGAGGAACCGTGCGGGATCGTGGGGGAACGCAAAGTGGAATCGTGCGGGTTCGTGGGGGAACGCAAAGAGCAAGGGTGCGGGTTCGTGGGGGAACGCAAAGAGCAAGGGTGCGGGTTCGTGGGGGAACGCAAAGAGGAAGGGTGCGGGTTCGTGGGGGAACACAAAGAGGAACCGTGCGTGTTCGTGGGGGAACGCAAAGAGCAAGGGTGCAGGTTCGTGGGGGAACGCAAAGAGCAAGGGTGCGGGTTAATGGGGGAACGCAAAGAGCAAGGGTGCGGCTTCGTGGGGGAACACAAAGAGCAAGGGTGCGGGTTCGTGGGGGAACGCAAAGAGCATGGGTGCGGGTTCATGGGGGAACGCAAAGAGGAAGCGTTCGGGTTCTTGGGGAACGCAAAGAGGAACCGTGCAGGTTCGTGGGGGAACGCAAAGAGCAAGGGTGCGGGTTCGTGGGGGAACGCAAAGAGGAACCGTGCAGGTTCGTGGGGGAACGCAAAGAGCAAGGGTGCGGGTTCGTGGGGGAACGCAAAGAGGAACCGTGCGGGTTCGTGGGGGAACGCAAAGAGGAACCGTGCGGGTTCGTGGGGGAACGCAAAGAGCAAGGGTGCGGGTTCGTGGGGGAACGCAAAGAGCAAGGGTGCGGGTTCGTGGGGGAACGCAAAGAGCAAGGGTGCGGGTTCGTGGGGGAACGCAAAGAGCAAGCGTGCGGGTTCGTGGGGGAACGCAAAGAGCAAGGGTGCGGGTTCGTGGGGGAACGCAAAGAGCAAGGGTGCAGGTTCGTGGGGGAACGCAAAGAGCAAGCGTGCGGGTTCGTGGGGGAACGCAAAGTGGAACCGTGCGGGTTCGTGGGGAACGCAAAGAGCTAGGGTGCGGGTTCGTCGGGGAACGCAAAGAGCAAGGGTGCAGGTTCGTGGGGGAACGCGAAGAGCTAGGGTGCGGGATTGTGGGGGAACGCAAAGAGCAAGGGTGCGGGTTCGTGGGGGAACGCAAAGAGCAACCGTGCGGGTTCGTGGGGGAACGCAAAGAGAAAGGGTGCGGGTTCGTGGGGGAACGCAAACAGGAACAGTGCGGGTTCGTGGGGGAACGCAAAGAGCAAGGGTGCGGGTTCGTGGGCGAAAGGAAATAGCAAGGGTGCGGGTTCGTGGGGGAACACAAAGAGCATGGGTGCGGGATCGTGGGGGAACGCAAAGAGGAACCGTGCGGGTTCATGGGGGAACGCAAAGAGGAACTGTGCGGGTTCGTGGGGGAACGCAAAGAGGAACCGTGCGGGTTCGTGGGGGAACGCAAAGAGCAACGGTGCGGGTTCGTGGGGGAACGCAAAGAGCAACGGTGCAGGTTCGTGGGGGAACGCAAAGAGTAAGGGTGCGGGTTCGTGGGGGAACGCAACGAGCAAGGGTGCGGGTTCGTGGGGGAACGGAAAGAGCAAGGGTGCGGGTTCGTGGGGGAACGCAAAGAGGAACCGTGCGGGTTCGTGGGGGAACGCAAAGAGGAACCGTGCGGGTTCGTGGGGGAACGCAAAGAGCAAGGGTGCGGGTTCGTGGGGGAACGCAAAGAGGAACCGTGCGGGTTCGTGGGGGAACGCAAAGAGCTAGGGTGCGGGTTCGTCGGGGAACACAAAGAGGAACCGTGCGGGTTCTTGGGGGAACGCAAAGAGCAAGGGTGCGGGTTCGTGGGGGAACGCAAAGAGCAAGGGTGCGGGTTCGTGGGGGAACGCAAAGAGCAAGGGTGCGGGTTCATGGGGGAACGCAAACAGGAACCGTGCGGGTTCGTGGGGGAACGCAAAGAGGAATCGTGCGGGTTCGTGGGGGAGCGCAAAGAGGAACCGTGCGGGTTCGTGGGGGAACGCAAAGAGGAACCGTGCGGGTTCGTGGGGAAACGCAAAGAGGAACCGTGCGGGTTCGTGGGGGAACGCAAAGAGCAAGGGTGTGGGTTCGTGGGGGAACGCAAAGAGCTTGGGTGCGGGTTCGTGGGGGAACGCAAAGAGCAAGGGTGCGGGTTCGTAGGGGAACGCGAAGAGCTAGGGTGTGGGTTCGTGGGGGAACGCAAAGAGGAACCGTGCGAGTTCGTGGGGGAACGCAAAGAGCAAGGGTGCTGGTTCGTGGGTGAACGCAAAGAGGAACCGTGCGGGTTCGTGGGGGAACGCAAAGAGCAAGGGTGCGGGTTCGTGGTGGAACGCAAAGAGCAAGGGTGCGGGTTCGTGGGGGAACGCAAAGAGCAAGGGTGCGGGTTCGTGGGGGAACGCAAAGAGCAAGGGTGCGGGTTCGTGGGGGAACGGAAAGAGCTAGGGTGCGGGTTCGTGGGGGAACGCAGAGAGCTAGGGTACGGGTTCGTGGGGGAACGCAAAGAGGAACCGTGCGGGTTCGTGGGGGAATGCAAAGAGCTAGGGTGTGGGTTTGTGGGGGAACGCAAAGAGCAAGGGTGCGGGTTCGTGGGGGAACGCAAAGAGCAAGGGTGCGGGTTCGTGGGGGAACGCAAAGAGCAAGGGTGCGGGTTCGTGGGGGAACGCAAAGAGCTAGGGTGCGGGTTCGTGGGGGAACGCAAAGAGCAAGGGTGCGGGTTCGTGGGGGAACGCAAAGAGCAAGGGTGCAAGTTCGTGGGGGAACGCAAAGAGGAACCGTGCGGGTTCGTGGGGGAACGCAAAGAGCAAGGGTGCGGGTTCGTGGAGGAACGCAAAGAGCTAGGGTGCGGGATTGTGGGGGAACGCAAAGAGCAAGGGTGCCGGTTCGTGGGGGAACGCAAAGAGCAAGGGTGCGGGTTCGTGGGGGAACGCAAAGAGCAAGGGTGCGGGTTCGTGGGGGAACGCAAAGAGCAAGGGTGCGGGTTCGTGGGGGAACGCAAAGAGGAACCATGCGGGTTCGTGGGGGAACGCAAAGAGCAAGGGTGCGGGTTCGTGGGGGAACGCAAAGAGCAAGGGTGCGGGTTCGTGGGGGAACGCAAAGAGCAAGGGTGCGGGTTCGTGTGGGACCGCAAAGAGGAACGGTGCGGGTTCGTGGGGGAACGCAAAGAGCAAGGGTGCGGGTTCGTGGGGGAACGCAAAGAGCAAGGGTGCGGGTTCGTGGGGGAACGGAAAGAGGAACCGTGCGGGTTCGTGGGGGAACGCAAAGAGGAACCGTGCGGGTTCGTGGGGGAACGCAAAGAGCAAGGGTGCGGGTTCGTGGGGGAACGCAAAGAGGAACCGTGCGGGTTCGTGGGGGAACGCAAAGAGCTAGGGTGCGGGTTCGTCGGGGAACACAAAGAGGAACCGTGCGGGTTCGTGGGGGAACGCAAAGAGGAACCGTGCGGGTTCGTGGGGGAACGCAAAGAGCAAGGGTGCGGGTTTGTGGGGGAACGCAAAGAGCAAGGGTGCGAGTTCGTGGGGGAACGCAAAGAGCAAGGGTGCGGGTTCGTAGGGGAACGCGAAGAGGAACCGTGCGGGTTCGTGGGAGAACGCAAAGAGCAAGGGTGCGGGTTCATGGG
This sequence comes from Oreortyx pictus, assembly GCA_036925125.1. Lineage (NCBI taxonomy): Eukaryota > Metazoa > Chordata > Aves > Galliformes > Odontophoridae > Oreortyx > Oreortyx pictus. Next base: position 193,332 of record JAUPFR010000065.1, read on the forward strand.
GGAACGCAAAGAGCAAGGGTGCGGGTTCGTGGGGGAACGCAAAGAGCAAGGGTGCGGGTTCGTGGGGGAACGCAAAGAGCTAGGGTGCTGGTTCGTGGGGGAACGCAATGAGGAACCTTGCGGGTTCGTGGGGGAACGCAAAGAGCAAGGGTGCGGGTTCGTAGGGGAACGCGAAGAGCTAGGGTGTGGGTTCGTGGGGGAACGCAAAGAGCAAGGGTGCGGGTTCGTGGGGGAACGCAAAGAGCAAGGGTGCGGGTTCGTGGGGGAACGCAAAGAGGAACCGTGCGGGTTCGTGGGGGAACGCAAAGAGCAAGGGTGCGGGTTCGTGGGGGAACGCAAAGAGCAAGGGTGCGGGTTCGTGGGGGAACGCAAAGAGCAAGGGTGCGGGTTCGTGGGGGAACGCAAAGAGCTAGGGTGCTGGTTCGTGGGGGAACGCAATGAGGAACCTTGCGGGTTCGTGGGGGAACGCAAAGAGCAAGGGTGCGGGTTTGTGGGGGAACGCAAAGAGCAAGGGTGCGGGTTCGTGGGGGAACGCAAAGAGGAACCGTGCGGGTTCGTGGGGGAACGCAAAGAGCAAGGGTGCGGGTTCGTGGGTGAACGCAAAGAGGAACCGTGCGGGTTCGTGGGGGAACGCAAAGAGGAACCGTGCGGGTTCGTGAGGGAACGCAAAGAGCAAGGGTGCGGGTTCGTGGGTGAACGCAAAGAGGAACCGTGCGGGTTCGTGGGGGAACGCAAAGAGGAACCGTGCTGGTTCGTGGGGGAATGCAAAGAGGAACCGTGCGGGTTAGCGGGGGAACGCAAAGAGCAACCGTGCGGGTTCGTGGGGGAACGCAAAGAGCAAGGGTGCGGGTTCGTGGGGGAACACAAAGAGCAAGGGTGCGGGTTCGTGGGGGAACGCAAAGAGGAACCGTGCGGGTTCTTGTGGGAACGCAAAGAGGAACCGTGCGGGTTCGTGGGGGAATGCAAAGAGCAAGGATGCTGGTTCGTGGGTGAACGCAAAGAGGAACCGTGCGGGTTCGTGGGGGAACGCAAAGAGCAAGGGTGCGGGTTCGTGGTGGAACGCAAAGAGCAAGGGTGCGGGTTCGTGGGGGAACGCAAAGAGCAAGGGTGCGGGTTCGTGGGGGAACGCAAAGAGCAAGGGTGCGGGTTCGTGGGGGAACACAAAGAGCTAGGGTGCGGGTTCGTGGGGGAACGCAGAGAGCTAGGGTACGGGTTCGTGGGGGAACGCAAAGAGGAACCGTGCGGGTTCGTGGGGGAACGCAAAGAGCAAGGGTGCGGGTTCGTGGGGGAACACAAAGAGCAAGGGTGCGGGTTCGTGGGGGAACGCAAAGAGGAACCGTGCGGGTTCTTGTGGGAACGCAAAGAGGAACCGTGCGGGTTCGTGGGGGAATGCAAAGAGCAAGGATGCTGGTTCGTGGGTGAACGCAAAGAGGAACCGTGCGGGTTCGTGGGGGAACGCAAAGAGCAAGGGTGCGGGTTCGTGGTGGAACGCAAAGAGCAAGGGTGCGGGTTCGTGGGGGAACGCAAAGAGCAAGGGTGCGGGTTCGTGGGGGAACGCAAAGAGCAAGGGTGCGGGTTCGTGGGGGAACACAAAGAGCTAGGGTGCGGGTTCGTGGGGGAACGCAGAGAGCTAGGGTACGGGTTCGTGGGGGAACGCAAAGAGGAACCGTGCGGGTTCGTGTGGGACCGCAAAGAGGAACGGTGCGGGTTAGTGGGGGAACGCAAAGAGCAAGGGTGCGGGTTCGTGGGGGAACGCAAAGAGCAAGGGTGCGGGGTTGTGGGGGAACGGAAAGAGGAACCGTGCGGGTTCGTGGGGGAACGCAAAGAGCAAGGGTGCGGGTTCGTGGGGGAACGCAAAGAGCAAGGGTGCGGGTTCGTGGGGGAACGCAAAGAGCAAGGGTGCGGGTTCGTGGGGGAACGCAAAGAGCAAGGGTGCGGGTTCATGGGGGAACGCAAAGAGCATGTGTGCGGGTTCGTGGGGGAACGCAAAGAGCAAGGGTGCGGGTTCGTGGGGGAACGCAAAGAGCAAGGGTGCGGGTTCGTGGGGGAACACAAAGAGCTAGGGTGCGGGTTCGTGGGGGAACGCAGAGAGCTAGGGTACGGGTTCGTGGGGGAACGCAAAGAGGAACCGTGCGGGTTCGTGGGGAAATGCAAAGAGCTAGGGTGTGGGTTTGTGGGGGAACGCAAAGAGCAAGGGTGCGGGTTCGTGGGGGAACGCAAAGAGCAAGGGTGCGGGTTCGTGGGGGAACGCAAAGAGCAAGGGTGCGGGTTCGTGGGGGAACGCAAAGAGCTAGGGTGCGGGTTTGTGGGGGAACGCAAAGAGCAAGGGTGCGGGTTCGTGGGGGAACGCAAAGAGCTAGGGTGCGGGTTCGTGGGGGAACGCAAAGAGCAAGGGTGCGGGTTCGTGGAGGAACGCAAAGAGCTAGGGTGCGGGATTGTGGGGGAACGCAAAGAGCAAGGGTGCCGGTTCGTGGGGGAACGCAAAGAGCAAGGGTGCGGGTTCGTGGGGGAACGCAAAGAGCAAGGGTGCGGGTTCGTGGGGGAACGCAAAGAGCAAGGGTGCGGGTTCGTGGGGGAACGCAAAGAGGAACAGTGCGGGTTCGTGGGGGAACGCAAAGAGCAAGGGTGCGGGTTTGTGGGGGAACGCAAAGAGCAAGGGTGCGGGTTCGTGGGGGAACACAAAGAGCAAGGGTGCGGGTTCGTGGGGGAACGCAAAGAGGAACCGTGCGGGTTCGTGCGGGAACGAAAAGAGGAACCGTGTGGGTTCGTGGGGGAACGCAAAGAGGAACCGTGCGGGTTCGTGGGGGAACGCAAAGAGCAATGGTGCGGGTTCGTGGGGGAACGGAAAGAGGAACCGTGCGGGTTCGTGGGGGAACGCAAAGAGGAACCTTGCGGGTTCGTGGGGGAACGCAAAGAGCAAGGGTGCGGGTTCGTGGGGGAACGCAAAGAGCAAGGGTGCGGGTTCGTGAGGGAACGCAAAGAGCTAGGGTGCGGGTTCGTGGGGGAACACAAAGAGGAACCGTGCGGGTTCGTGGGGGAACGCAAAGAGCAAGGGTGCGGGTTCGTGGGGGAACGCAAAGAGCAAGGGTGCGGGTTCCTCGGGGAACGCAAAGAGCAAGGCTGCGGGTTCGTGGGGGAACGCAAAGAGGAACCGTGCGGGTTCGTGGGGGAACGCAAAGAGCAAGGGTGCGGGTTCGTGGGGGAACGCAAACAGGAACCGTGCGGGTTCGTGGGGGAACGCAATGAGGAACCTTGCGGGTTCGTGGGGGAACGCAAAGAGGAACCGTGCGGGTTCGTGGGGAAACGCAAGGAGGAACCGTGCGGGTTCGTGGGGGAACGCAAAGAGGAACCGTGCGGGTTCGTGGGGGATCGCAAAGAGGAACCGTGCGGGTTCGTGGGGGAACGCAAAGAGCTAGGGTGCTGGTTCGTGGGGGAACGCAAAGAGCAAGGGTGCGGGTTCGTGGGGGAACGCAAAGAGCAAGGGTGCGGGTTCGTGGGGGAACGCAAAGAGGAACCTTGCGGGTTCGTGGGGGAACGCAAAGAGCAAGGGTGCGGGTTCGTGCGGGAACGCAAAGAGGAACCGTGCGGGTTCGTGGGGGAACGCATAAGCAAGGGTGCGGGTTCGTGCGGGAACGCAAAGAGCAAGGGTGCGGGTTCGTGGGGAACGCAAAGAGCAAGGGTGCGGGTTCGCTGGGGAACGCAAAGAGCAAGGGTGCGGGTTCGTGGGAGAACGCAAAGAGCAAGGGTGCGGGTTTGTGGGGGAACGCAAAGAGGAACCGTGCGGGTTCGTGGGGGAACACAAAGAGCAAGGGTGCGGGTTCGTGGGGGAACGCAAAGAGGAACCGTGTGGGTTCGTGGGGGAACGCAAGGAGGAACCGTGCGGGTTCGTGGGGGAACGCAAAGAGCAAGGGTGCGGGGTCGTGGGGGAACGCAAAGAGCAAGGGTGCGGGTTCGTGGGGGAACGCAAAGAGCAAGGGTGCGGGTTCGTGGGGGAACGCAAAGAGGAACCGTGCGGGTTTGTGGGGGAACGCGAAGAGCTAGGGTGCGGGTTCGTGGGGGAACGCAAGGAGCAAAGGTTCGGGTTCGTGGGGGAACGCAAAGAGCAAGGTTGCGGGTTCGTGGGGGAACGCAAAGAGGAACCGTGCGGGTTCGTGGGGGAACGCAAAGAGGAACCGTGCGGGTTCGTGGGGGAACGCAAAGAGGAACCGTGTGGGTTCGTGGGGGAACGCAAAGAGGAACCGTGTGGGTTCGTGGGGGAACGCAAAGAGGAACCGTGCGGGTTCGTGGGGGAACGCAAAGAGGAACCGTGCGGGTTCGTGGGGGAACGCAAAGAGCAAGGGTGCGGGTTCGTGGGGGAACGCAAAGAGCAAGGGTGCGGGTTCGTGGGGGAACGCAAAGAGGAACCGTGCGGGTTCGTGGGGGAACGCAAAGAGCTACGGTGTGTATTCGTGGGGGAATGCAAAGAGCAAGGGTGCGGGTTCGTGGGGGAACGCAGAGAGCAATGTTGCATGTTCGTGGGGGAACACAAAGAGGAACCGTGCGGGTTCGTGGGGGAACGCAAAGAGCAAGGGTGCGGGTTCGTGGGGGAACGCAAAGAGCAAGGGTGCAAGTTCGTGGGGGAACGCAAAGAGGAACCGTGCGGGTTCGTGGGGGAACGCAAAGAGCAAGGGTGCGGGTTCGTGTGGGACCGCAAAGAGGAACGGTGCGGGTTCGTGGGGGAACGCAAAGAGCAAGGGTGCGGGTTCGTGGGGGAACGCAAAGAGCAAGTGTGCGGGTTCGTGGGGGAACGCAAAGAGCAAGGGTGCGGGTTCGTGGGGGAACGCAAAGAGGAACAGTGCGGGTTCGTGGGGGAACGCAAAGAGCAAGGGTGCGGGTTTGTGGGGGAACGCAAAGAGCAAGGGTGCGGGTTCGTGGGGGAACACAAAGAGCAAGGGTGCGGGTTCGTGGGGGAACGCAAAGAGGAACCGTGCGGGTTCGTGGGGGAACGCAGAGAGCTAGGGTACGGGTTCGTGGGGGAACGCAAAGAGGAACCGTGCGGGTTCGTGGGGGAATGCAAAGAGCTAGGGTGTGGGTTCGTGGGGGAACGCAAAGAGCAAGAGTGCGGGTTCGTGGGGGAACGCAAAGAGCAAGGGTGCGGGTTCGTGGGGGAACGCAAAGAGCAAGGGTGCGGGTTCGTGGGGGAACGCAAAGAGCATGTGTGCGGGTTCGTGGGGGAACGCAAAGAGCAAGGGTGCGGGTTCGTGGGGGAACGCAAAGAGCAAGGGTGCAAGTTCGTGGGGGAACGCAAAGAGGAACCGTGCGGGTTCGTGGGGGAACGCAAAGAGCAAGGGTGCGGGTTCGTGGAGGAACGCAAAGAGCTAGGGTGCGGGATTGTGGGGGAACGCAAAGAGCAAGGGTGCCGGTTCATGGGGGAACGCAAAGAGCAAGGGTGCGGGTTCGTGGGGGAACGCAAAGAGCAAGGGTGCGGGTTCGTGGGGGAACGCAAAGAGCAAGGGTGCGGGTTCGTGGGGGAACGCAAAGAGGAACAGTGCCGGTTCGTGGGGGAACGCAAAGAGCAAGGGTGCGGGTTTGTGGGGGAACGCAAAGAGCAAGGGTGCGGGTTCGTGGGGGAACACAAAGAGCAAGGGTGCGGGTTCGTGGGGGAACGCAAAGAGGAACCGTGCGGGTTCGTGGGGGAACGCAGAGAGCTAGGGTACGGGTTCATGGGGGAACGCAAAGAGGAACCGTGCGGGTTCGTGGGGGAATGCAAAGAGCTAGGGTGTGGGTTCGTGGGGGAACGCAAAGAGCAAGGGTGCGGGTTCGTGGGGGAACGCAAAGAGCAAGGGTGCGGGTTCGTGGGGGAACGCAAAGAGCAAGGGTGCGGGTTCGTGGGGGAACGCAAAGAGCATGTGTGCGGGTTCGTGGGGGAACGCAAAGAGCAAGGGTGCGGGTTCGTGGGGGAACGCAAAGAGCAAGGGTGCAAGTTCGTGGGGGAACGCAAAGAGGAACCGTGCGGGTTCGTGGGGGAACGCAAAGAGCAAGGGTGCGGGTTCGTGGAGGAACGCAAAGAGCTAGGGTGCGGGATTGTGGGGGAACGCAAAGAGCAAGGGTGCCGGTTCGTGGGGGAACGCAAAGAGCAAGGGTGCGGGTTCGTGGGGGAACGCAAAGAGCAAGGGTGCGGGTTCGTGGGGGAACGCAAAGAGCAAGGGTGCGGGTTCGTGGGGGAACGCAAAGAGCAAGGGTGCGGGTTCGTGGGGGAACGCAAAGAGGAACCGTGCGGGTTTGTGGGGGAACGCGAAGAGCTAGGGTGCGGGTTCGTGGGGGAACGCAAGGAGCAAAGGTTCGGGTTCGTGGGGGAACGCAAAGAGCAAGGTTGCGGGTTCGTGGGGGAACGCAAAGAGGAACCGTGCGGGTTCGTGGGGGAACGCAAAGAGGAACCGTGCGGGTTCGTGGGGGAACGCAAAGAGGAACCGTGTGGGTTCGTGGGGGAACGCAAAGAGGAACCGTGTGGGTTCGTGGGGGAACGCAAAGAGGAACCGTGCGGGTTCGTGGGGGAACGCAAAGAGCAAGGGTGCGGGTTCGTGGGGGAACGCAAAGAGCAAGGGTGCGGGTTCGTGGGGGAACGCAAAGAGGAACCGTGCGGGTTCGTGGGGGAACGCAAAGAGCTACGGTGTGTATTCGTGGGGGAATGCAAAGAGCAAGGGTGCGGGTTCGTGGGGGAACGCAGAGAGCAATGTTGCATGTTCGTGGGGGAACACAAAGAGGAACCGTGCGGGTTCGTGGGGGAACGCAAAGAGCTAGGGTGCGGGTTCGTGGGGGAACGCAAAGAGCAAGGGTGCGGGTTCGTGGGGGAACGCAAAGAGCAAGGGTGCAAGTTCGTGGGGGAACGCAAAGAGGAACCGTGCGGGTTCGTGGGGGAACGCAAAGAGCAAGGGTGCGGGTTCGTGTGGGACCGCAAAGAGGAACGGTGCGGGTTCGTGGGGGAACGCAAAGAGCAAGGGTGCGGGTTCGTGGGGGAACGCAAAGAGCAAGTGTGCGGGTTCGTGGGGGAACGCAAAGAGCAAGGGTGCGGGTTCGTGGGGGAACGCAAAGAGGAACAGTGCGGGTTCGTGGGGGAACGCAAAGAGCAAGGGTGCGGGTTTGTGGGGGAACGCAAAGAGCAAGGGTGCGGGTTCGTGGGGGAACACAAAGAGCAAGGGTGCGGGTTCGTGGGGGAACGCAAAGAGGAACCGTGCGGGTTCGTGGGGGAACGCAGAGAGCTAGGGTACGGGTTCGTGGGGGAACGCAAAGAGGAACCGTGCGGGTTCGTGGGGGAATGCAAAGAGCTAGGGTGTGGGTTCGTGGGGGAACGCAAAGAGCAAGAGTGCGGGTTCGTGGGGGAACGCAAAGAGCAAGGGTGCGGGTTCGTGGGGGAACGCAAAGAGCAAGGGTGCGGGTTCGTGGGGGAACGCAAAGAGCATGTGTGCGGGTTCGTGGGGGAACGCAAAGAGCAAGGGTGCGGGTTCGTGGGGGAACGCAAAGAGCAAGGGTGCAAGTTCGTGGGGGAACGCAAAGAGGAACCGTGCGGGTTCGTGGGGGAACGCAAAGAGCAAGGGTGCGGGTTCGTGGAGGAACGCAAAGAGCTAGGGTGCGGGATTGTGGGGGAACGCAAAGAGCAAGGGTGCCGGTTCATGGGGGAACGCAAAGAGCAAGGGTGCGGGTTCGTGGGGGAACGCAAAGAGCAAGGGTGCGGGTTCGTGGGGGAACGCAAAGAGCAAGGGTGCGGGTTCGTGGGGGAACGCAAAGAGGAACAGTGCCGGTTCGTGGGGGAACGCAAAGAGCAAGGGTGCGGGTTTGTGGGGGAACGCAAAGAGCAAGGGTGCGGGTTCGTGGGGGAACACAAAGAGCAAGGGTGCGGGTTCGTGGGGGAACGCAAAGAGGAACCGTGCGGGTTCGTGGGGGAACGCAGAGAGCTAGGGTACGGGTTCATGGGGGAACGCAAAGAGGAACCGTGCGGGTTCGTGGGGGAATGCAAAGAGCTAGGGTGTGGGTTCGTGGGGGAACGCAAAGAGCAAGGGTGCGGGTTCGTGGGGGAACGCAAAGAGCAAGGGTGCGGGTTCGTGGGGGAACGCAAAGAGCAAGGGTGCGGGTTCGTGGGGGAACGCAAAGAGCATGTGTGCGGGTTCGTGGGGGAACGCAAAGAGCAAGGGTGCGGGTTCGTGGGGGAACGCAAAGAGCAAGGGTGCAAGTTCGTGGGGGAACGCAAAGAGGAACCGTGCGGGTTCGTGGGGGAACGCAAAGAGCAAGGGTGCGGGTTCGTGGAGGAACGCAAAGAGCTAGGGTGCGGGATTGTGGGGGAACGCAAAGAGCAAGGGTGCCGGTTCGTGGGGGAACGCAAAGAGCAAGGGTGCGGGTTCGTGGGGGAACGCAAAGAGCAAGGGTGCGGGTTCGTGGGGGAACGCAAAGAGCAAGGGTGCGGGTTCGTGGGGGAACGCAAAGAGCAAGGGTGCGGGTTCGTGGGGGAACGCAAAGAGGAACAGTGCCGGTTCGTGGGGGAACGCAAAGAGCAAGGGTGCGGGTTTGTGGGGGAACGCAAAGAGCAAGGGTGCGGGTTCGTGGGGGAACACAAAGAGCAAGGGTGCGGGTTCGTGGGGGAACGCAAAGAGGAACCGTGCGGGTTCGTGGGGGAACGCAAAGAGGAACCGTGTGGGTTCGTGGGGGAACGCAAAGAGGAACCGTGCGGGTTCGTGGGGGAACGCAAAGAGCAAGGGTGCGGGTTCGTGGGGGAACGCAAAGAGCAAGGGTGCGGGTTCGTGGGGGAACGCAAAGAGGAACCTTGCGGGTTCGTGGGGGAACGCAAAGAGCAAGGGTGCGGGTTCGTGGGGGAACGCAAAGAGCAAGGGTGCGGGTTCGTGAGGGAACGCAAAGAGCTAGGGTGCGGGTTCGTGGGGGAACACAAAGAGGAACCGTGCGGGTTCGTGGGGGAACGCAAAGAGCAAGGGTGCGGGTTCGTGGGGGAACGCAAAGAGCAAGGGTGCGGGTTCCTCAGGGAACGCAAAGAGCAAGGCTGCGGGTTCGTGGGGGAACGCAGAGAGCAAGGGTGCGGGTTCGTGGGGGAACGCAAAGAGCAAGGGTGCGGGTTCGTGGGGGAACGCAAACAGGAACCGTGCGGGTTCGTGGGGGAACGCAATGAGGAACCTTGCGGGTTCGTGGGGGAACGCAAAGAGGAACCGTGCGGGTTCGTGGGGAAACGCAAAGAGGAACCGTGCGGGTTCGTGGGGGAACGCAAAGAGGAACCGTGCGGGTTCGTGGGGGATCGCAAAGAGGAACCGTGCGGGTTCGTGGGGGAACGCAAAGAGCTAGGGTGCGGGTTCGTGGGGGAACGCAAAGAGGAACCGTGCGGGTTCGTGGGGGAACGCAAAGAGCTAGGGTGCGGGTTCGTGGGGGAACGCAAAGAGCAAGGGTGCGGGTTCGTGGGGGAACGCAAAGAGGAACCTTGCGGGTTCGTGGGGGAACGCAAAGAGGAACCGTGCGGGTTCGTGGGGGAACGCAAAGAGCAAGGGTGCGGGTTCGTGGGGGAACGCAAAGAGCAAGGGTGCGGGTTCGTGGGGGAACGCAAAGAGCAAGGGTGCGGGTTCGTGGGGGAATGCAAAGTGGAACCGTGCGGGTTCGTGGGGGAACGCAAAGAGCTAGGGTGCGGGTTCGTGGGGGAATGCAAAGAGCAAGGGTGCGGGTTCGTGGGGGAACGCAATGAGCTAGGGTGCGGGTTTGTGGGGGAACGCAAAGAGCTAGGGTGCGGGTTCGTGGGGGAACGCAAAGAGGAACCGTGCGGTTTCGTGGGGGAACGCAAAGAGGAACGGTGCGGGTTTGTGGGGGAACGCAAAGAGCAAGGGTGCGGGTTCGTGGGGGAACGCAAAGAGCAAGGGTGCGGGTTCGTGGGTGAACGCAAAGAGGAACCGTGCGGGTTCGTGGGGGAACGCAAAGAGCGAGGGTGCGGGTTTTTGGGGGAACGCAAAGAGCAAGGGTGCGGTTTCGTGGGGGAACGCAAAGAGGAACCGTGCGGGTTCGTGGGGGAACTCAAAGAGGAACCGTGTGGGATCGTGGGGGAACGCAAAGTGGAACCGTGCGGGTTCGTGGGGGAACGCAAAGAGGAACCGTGCGGTTTCGTGGGGGAACGCAAAGGGCAAGGGTGCGGGTTCGTGGGGGAACGCAAAGAGCAAGGGTGCGGGTTTGTGGATGAACGCAAAGAGCAATTGTGCAAGTTCGTGGGGGAACGCCAAGAGGAACCGTGCGGGTTCGTGGGGGAACGCAAAGAGGAACCGTGCGGGTTCGTGGGGGAATGCAAAGAGCAAGGGTGCGGGTTCTTGGGGGAACGCAATGAGCAAGGGTGCGGGTTCGTGGGGAATGCAAAGAGGAACCGTGCAGGTTCGTGGGGGAACGCAAAGAGCAAGGGTGCGGGTTTGTGGGGGAACGCAAAGAGCGAGGGTGCGGGTTCGTGGGGGAACGCAAAGAGCAAGGGTGCGGGTTCGTGGGGTAACGCAGAGAGCTAGGGTGCGGGTTCGTGGGGGAACGCAAAGAGCAAGGGTGCGGGTTCGTGGGGGAACGCAAAGAGCTAGGGTGCGGGTTCGTGGGGGAACGCAAAGAGCAAGGGTGCGGGTTCGTGGGGGTGTGCAAAGAGGAACCGTGCGGGTTCGTGGGGGAACGCAAAGAGGAACCGTGCGGGTTCGTGGGGGAACGCAAAGAGGAAAGGTGCCGGTTCGTGGGGGAACGCAAAGAGCAAGGGTGCGGGTTCGTTGGGGAACGCAAAGAGGAACGGTGCGGGTTCGTGGGGGAACGCAAAGAGCAAGGGTGCGGGTTCGTGGGGGAACGCAAAGAGCAAGGGTGCGGGTTCGTGTGGGAACGCAAAGAGCAAGGGTGCAAGTTCGTGGGGGAACGCAAAGAGGAACCGTGCGGGTTCGTGGGGGAACGCAAAGAGCAAGGGTGCGGGTTCGTGGGGGAACGCAAAGAGCAAGGGTGCTGTGCGTGGGGGAACGCAAAGAGCAAGGGTGCGGGTTCATGGGGGAACGCAAAGAGCATGTGTGCGGGTTCGTGGGGGAACGCAAAGAGCAAGGGTGCGGGTTCGTGGGGGAACGCAAAGAGCAAGGGTGCGGGTTCGTGGGGGAACGCAAAGAGCAAGGGTGCGGGTTCGTGGGGGAACGCAAAGAGCTAGGGTGCGGGTTCGTGGGGGAACGCAGAGAGCTAGGGTACGGGTTCGTGAGGGAACGCAAAGAGGAACCGTGCGGGTTCGTGGGGGAATGCAAAGAGCAAGGGTGTGGGTTTGTGGGGGAACGCAAAGAGCAAGGGTGCGGGTTCGTGGGGGAACACAAAGAGCAAGGGTGCGGGTTCGTGGGGGAACGCAAAGAGCAAGGGTGCGGGTTCGTGGGGGAACGCAAAGAGCTAGGGTGCGGGTTCGTGGGGGAACGCAAAGAGCAAGGGTGCGGGTTCGTGGGGGAACGCAAAGAGCTAGGGTGCGGGTTCGTGGGGGAACGGAAAGAGGAACCGTGCGGGTTCGTGGAGGAACGCAAAGAGCTAGGGTGCGGGATTGTGGGGGAACGCAAAGAGCAAGGGTGCCGGTTCGTGGGGGAACGCAAAGAGCAAGGGTGCGGGTTCGTGGGGGAACGCAAAGAGCAAGGGTGCGGGTTCGTGGGGGAACGCAAAGAGCAAGGGTGCGGGTTCGTTGGGGAACGCAAAGAGCAAGGGTGCGGGTTCGTGGGGGAACGCAAAGAGCAAGGGTGCGGGTTTGTGGGGGAACGCAAAGAGCAAGGGTGCGGGTTCGTGGGGGAACACAAAGAGCAAGGGTGCGGGTTCGTGGGGGAACGCAAAGAGGAACCGTGCGGGTTCGTGGGGGAACGCAAAGAGGAACCGTGTGGGTTCGTGGGGGAACGCAAAGAGGAACCGTGCGGGTTCGTGGGGGAACGCAAAGAGCAAGGGTGCGGGTTCTTGGGGGAACGGAAAGAGGAACCGTGCGGGTTCGTGGGGGAACGCAAAGAGGAACCGTGCGGGTTCGTGGGGGAATGCAAAGAGGAACCGTGCGGGTTCGTGGGGGAGCGCAAAGAGCAAGGGTGCGGGTTCGTGGGGGAACGCAAAGAGAAACCGTGCAGGTTCGTGGGGGAACGCAAAGAGCAAGGTTGCGGGTTCGTGGGGGAACGCAAAGAGCAAGGGTGCGGGTTCGTGGGCGAAAGGAAATAGCAAGGGTGCGGGTTCGTGGGGGAACACAAAGAGCATGGGTGCGGGATCGTGGGGGAATGCAAAGAGGAACCGTGCGGGTTCGCGGGGGAACGCAAAGAGCAACCGTGCGGTTTCGTGGGGGAACGCAAAGAGCAAGGGTGCGGGTTCGTGGGGGAACAGAAAGAGCAAGGGTGCGGGTTCGTGGGGGAACGCAAAGAGCAAGGGTGCTGGTTCGTGGGTGAACGCAAAGAGGAACCGTGCGGGTTCGTGGGGGAACGCAAAGAGCAAGGGTGCGGGTTCGTGGTGGAACGCAAAGAGCAAGGGTGCGGGTTCGTGGGGGAACGCAAAGAGCAAGGGTGCGGGTTCGTGGGGGAACGCAAAGAGGAACCGTGCGGGATCGTGGGGGAACGCAAAGTGGAATCGTGCGGGTTTGTGGGGGAACGCAAAGAGCAAGGGTGCGGGTTCGTGGGGGAACGCAAAGAGCAAGGGTGCGGGTTCGTGGGGCAACGCAAAGAGCAAGGGTGCGGGTTCGTGGGGGAACACAAAGAGGAACCGTGCGTGTTCGTGGGGGAACGCAAAGAGCAAGGGTGCAGGTTCGTGGGGGAACGCAAAGAGCAAGGGTGCGGGTTCCTGGGGGAACGCAAAGAGCAAGGCTGCGGGTTCGTGGGGGAACACAAAGAGCAAGGGTGCGGGTTCGTGGGGGAACGCAAAGAGCATGGGTGCGGGTTCGTGGGGGAACGCAAAGAGGAAGCGTTCGGGTTCTTGGGGAATGCAAAGAGGAACCGTGCGGGTTCGTGGGGGAACGCAAAGAGCAAGGGTGCGGGTTCGTGGGGGAACGCAAAGAGCAAGGGTGCAGGTTCGTGGGGGAACGCAAAGAGCAAGGGTGCGGGTTCGTGGGGGAACACAAAGAGCAATGGTGCGGGTTCGTCGGGGAACGCAAAGAGGAACCGTGCGGGTTCGTGGGGGAACGCAAAGAGGAACCGTGCGGGTTCGTGGGGGAACGCAAAGAGCAAGGGTGCGGGTTCGTGGGGGAACGCAAAGAGCAAGGGTGCGGGTTCGTGGGGGAACGCAAAGAGCTAGGTTGCGGGTTCGTGGGGAAACACAAAGAGGAACCGTGCGGGTTCGTGGGGGAACACAAAGAGCAAGGGTGCGGGTTCGTGGGGGAACGCAAAGAGCAAGGGTGCGGGTTCGTGGGGGAACGCAAAGAGCAAGGGTGCGGGTTCGTCAGGGAACGCAAAGAGCAAGGGTGCGGGTTCGTGGGGGAACGCAAACAGGATCCGTTCGGGTTCGTGGGGGAACGCAAAGAGGAACCGTGCGGGTTCGTGGGGGAACGCAAAGAGGAACCGTGCGGGTTCGTGGGGAAACGCAAAGAGGAACCGTGCGGGTTCGTGGGGGAACGCAAAGAGGAACCGTGCGGGTTCGTGGGGGAACGCAAAGAGCAAGGGTGCGGGTTCGTGGGGGAACGCAAAGAGCAAGGGTGCGGGTTCGTGGGGGAACGCAAAGAGCTAGGGTGCGGGTTCGTGGGGGAACGCAAAGAGGAACCGTGCGGGTTCGTGGGGGAACGCAAAGAGCAAGGGTGCGGGTTCGTGGGGGAACGCAAAGAGCAAGGGTGCGGGTTCGTGGGGGAACGCAAAGAGCAAGGGTGCGGGTTCGTGGGGAAACATAAAGAGGAACCGTGCGGGTTCGTGGGGGAACGCAAAGAGCAAGGGTGTGGGTTCGTGGGGGAACGCAAAGAGCAAGGGTGCGGGTTCGTAGGGGAACGCAAAGAGCAAGGGTGCGGGTTCGTGGGGGAACGCTAAGAGCAAGGGTGCGGGTTCGTGGGGGAACGCAAAGAGCTAGGGTGCGGGTTCGTGGGGGAACACAAGGAGGAACCGTGCGGGTTCGTGGGGGAACGCAAAGAGGAACGGTGCGGGTTCGTGGGGGAACGCAAAGAGCAAGGGTGCGGGTTCGTGGGGGAACGCAAAGAGCAATGGTGCGGGTTCGTGGGGGAACACAAAGAGCAAGGGTGCGGGTTCGTGGGGGAACGCAAAGAGGAACCGTGCGGGTTCGTGGGGGAACGCAAAGAGCAAGGGTGCAGGTTCGTGGGGGAACGCAAAGAGCAAGGGTGCAGGTTCGTGGGGGAACGCAAAGAGGAACCGTGCGGGTTCGTGGGGGAACGCAAAGAGCAAGGGTGCGGGTTCGTGGGGGAACTCAAAGTGCAAGGGTGCGGGTTTGTGGGGGAACGCAAAGAGCAAGGGTGCGAGTTCGTGGGGGAACGCAAAGAGCAAGGGTGCGGGTTCGTGGGGGAACGCAAAGAGGAACCGTGCGGGTTCGTGGGAGAACGCAAAGAGCAAGGGTGCGGGTTCATGGGGGAACGCAAAGAGCAAGGGTGCGGGTTCGTGGGGGAACGCAAAGAGCAAGGGTGCGGGTTCGTGGGGGAACGCAAAGAGCAAGGGTGCGGGTTCGTGGGGGAACGCCAAGAGCAAGGGTGCGGGTTCGTGGGGGAACGCAAAGAGCAAGGGTGCGGGTTCTTGGGGGAACGCAAAGACCAAGGGTGCGGGTTCGTGGGGGAACGCAAAGAGCTAGGGTGCGGGTTCGTGGGGGAACGCAAAGAGGAACCGTGCGGGTTCGTGGGGGAACGCAAAGAGCAAGGGTGCGGGTTCGTGGGGGAACGCAAAGAGCAAGGGTGCGCGTTTGTGGGGGAACGCAAAGAGCAAGGGTGCGAGTTCGTGGGGGAACGCAAAGAGCAAGGGTGCGGGTTCGTGGGGGTACGCAAAGAGCAAGGGTGCGGGTTCGTGGGGGAACGCAAAGAGCAAGGGTGCGGGTTCGTGGGGGAACGCAAAGAGGAACCGTGCGGGTTCGTGGGGGAACGCAAAGAGCAAGGGTGCGGGTTCGTGGGGGAACGCAAAGAGCAAGGGTGCGGGTTCGTGGGGGAACGCAAAGAGCAAGGGTGCGGGTTCGTGGGGAACGCAAAGAGGAACCGTGCGGGATCGTGGGGGAACGCAAAGTGGAACCGTGCGGGTTCGTGGGGGAATGCAAAGTGGAACCGTGCGGGTTTGTGGGGGAACGCAAAGAGCAAGGGTGCGGGTTCGTGGGGGAACGCAAAGAGCACGGGTGCGGGTTCGTGGGGGAACGCAAAGAGGAACCGTGCGGGTTCGTGGGGGAACGCAAGAGCAAGGGTGCTGGTTCGTGCGGGAACGCAAAGAGGAACCGTGCGGGTTCGTGGGGAACGCAAAGAGCAAGGGTGCGGGTTCGCTGGGGAACGCAAAGAGCAAGGGTGCGGGTTCCTGGGAGAACGCAAAGAGCAAGGGTGCGGGTTTGTGTGGGAACGCAAAGAGGAACCGTGCGAGTTCGTAGGGGAACACAAAGAGCAAGGGTGCGGGTTCGTGGGGGAACGCAAAGAGCCAGGGTGCGGGTTCGTGGGGGAACGCAAGGAGGAACCGTGCGGGTTCGTGGGGGAACGCAAAGAGCAAGGGTGCGGGTTCGTGGGGGAACGCAAAGAGCAAGGGTGCGGGTTCGTGGGGGAACGCAAAGAGCAAGGGTGCGGATTCGTGGGGGAACGCAAAGAGCAAGGGTGCGGGTTCGTGGGGGAACGCGAAGAGCTAGGGTGCGGGTTCATGGGGGAACGCAAAGAGGAACCGTGCGGGTTCGTGGGGGAACGCGAAGAGCAAGGTTGCGGGTTCGTGGGGGAACGCAAAGAGGAACCGTGCGGGTTCGTGGGGGAACGCAAAGAGGAACCGTGCGGGTTCGTGGGGGAACGCAAAGAGGAACCGTGTGGGTTCGTGGGGGAACGCAAAGAGGAACCGTGCGGGTTCGTGGGGGAACGCAAAGAGCAAGGGTGCGGGTTCGTGGGGGAACGCAAAGAGCAAGGGTGCGGGTTCGTGGGGGAACGCAAAGAGGAATCGTGCGGGTTCGTGGGGGAACGCAAAGAGCTACGGTGCGTATTCGTGGGGGAATGCAAAGAGCAAGGGTGCGGGTTCGTGGGGGAACGCAGAGAGCTAGGGTGCGGGTTCGTGGGGGAACACAAAGAGGAACCGTGCGGGTTCGTGGGGGAACGCAAAGAGCTAGGGTGCGGGTTTGTGGGGGAACGCAAAGAGCAAGGGTGCGGGTTCGTGGGGGAACGCAAACAGGAACCGTTCGGGTTCGTGGGGGAACGCAAAGAGCAAGGGTGCGCGTTTGTGGGGGAACGCAAAGAGCAAGGGTGCGAGTTCGTGGGGGAACGCAAAGAGCAAGGGTGCGGGTTCGTGGGGGAACGCAAAGAGGAACCGTGCGGGTTCGTGGGGGAACGCAAAGAGCAAGGGTGCGGGTTCGTGGGGGAACGCAAAGAGCAAGGGTGCGGGTTCGTGGGGGAACGCAAAGAGCAAGGGTGCGGGTTCGTGGGGGAACGCAAAGAGGAACCGTGCGGGTTCGTGGGGGAACGCAAAGAGCAAGGGTGCGGGTTCGTGGGGGAACGCAAAGAGCAAGGTTGCGGGTTCGTGGGGGAACGCAAAGAGGAACCGTGCGGGTTCGTGGGGGAACGCAAGAGCAAGGGTGCGGGTTCGTGCGGGAACGCAAAGAGGAACCGTGCGGGTTCGTGGGGAACGCAAAGAGCAAGGGTGCGGGTTCGCTGGGGAACGCAAAGAGCAAGGGTGCGGGTTCGTGGGAGAACGCAAAGAGCAAGGGTGCGGGTTTGTGGGGGAACGCAAAGAGGAACCGTGCGAGTTCGTAGGGGAACACAAAGAGCAAGGGTGCGGGTTCGTGGGGGAACGCAAAGAGCCAGGGTGCGGGTTCGTGGGGGAACGCAAGGAGGAACCGTGCGGGTTCGTGGGGGAACGCAAAGAGCAAGGGTGCGGGTTCGTGGGGGAACGCAAAGAGCAAGGGTGCGGGTTTGTGGGGGAACGCAAAGAGGAACCGTGCGGGTTTGTGGGGGAACGCGAAGAGCTAGGGTGCGGGTTCATGGGGGAACGCAAAGAGGAACCGTGCGGGTTCGTGGGGGAACGCAAAGAGCAAGGTTGCGGGTTCGTGGGGGAACGCAAAGAGGAACCGTGCGGGTTCGTGGGGGAACGCAAAGAGGAACCGTGCGGGTTCGTGGGGGAACGCAAAGAGGAACCGTGCGGGTTCGTGGGGGAACGCAAAGAGGAACAGTGTGGGTTCGTGGGGGAACGCAAAGAGGAACCGTGCGGGTTCGTGGGGGAACGCAAAGAGCAAGGGTGCGGGTTCGTGGGGGAACGCAAAGAGCAAGGGTGCGGGTTCGTGGGGGAACGCAAAGAGGAACCGTGCGGGTTCGTGGGGGAACGCAAAGAGCTACGGTGCGTATTCGTGGGGGAATGCAAAGAGCAAGGGTGCGGGTTCGTGGGGGAACGCAGAGAGCTAGGGTGCGGGTTCGTGGGGGAACACTAAGAGGAACCGTGCGGGTTCGTGGGGGAACGCAAAGAGCTAGGGTGCGGGTTCGTGGGGGAACGCAAAGAGCAAGGGTGCGGGTTCGTGGGGGAACGCAAACAGGAACCGTTCGGGTTCGTGGGGGAACGCAAAGAGCAAGGGTGCGCGTTTGTGGGGGAACGCAAAGAGCAAGGGTGCGAGTTCGTGGGGGAACGCAAAGAGCAAGGGTGCGGGTTCGTGGGGGAACGCAAAGAGGAACCGTGCGGGTTCGTGGGGGAACGCAAAGAGCAAGGGTGCGGGTTCGTGGGGGAACGCAAAGAGCAAGGGTGCGGGTTCGTGGGGGAACGCAAAGAGCAAGGGTGCGGGTTCGTGGGGGAACGCAAAGAGCAAGGGTGCGGGTTCGTGGGGGAACGCAAAGAGCAAGGGTGCGGGTTCGTGGGGGAACGCAAAGAGCAAGGGTGCGGGTTCGTGGGGGAACGCAAAGAGCAAGGGTGCGGGTTCGTGGGGGAACGCAAAGAGCAAGGGTGCGGGTTCGTGGGGGAACGCAAAGAGAAACCGTGCGGGATCGTGTGGGAACGCAAATTGGAACCGTGCGGGTTCGTGGGGGAATGCAAAGTGGAACCGTGCGGGTTCGTGGGGGAACGCAAAGAGCAAGGGTGCGGGTTCGTGGGGGAACGCAAAGAGCAAGGGTGCGGGTTCGTGGGGGAACGCAAAGAGGAACCGTGCGGGTTCGTGGGGGAACGCAAGAGCAAGGGTGCGGGTTCGTGCGGGAACGCAAAGATGAACCGTGCGGGTTCGTGGGGAACGCAAAGAGCAAGGGTGCGGGTTCGCTGGGGAACGCAAAGAGCAAGGGTGCGGGTTCGTGGGAGAACGCAAAGAGGAACCGTGCGGGTTCGTGGGGAACGCAAAGAGCAAGGGTGCGGGTTCGCTGGGGAACGCAAAGAGGAAGGGTGCGGGTTCGTGGGAGAACGCAAAGAGCAAGGGTGCGGGTTTATGGGGGAACGCAAAGAGGAACCGTGCGAGTTCGTGGGGGAACACAAAGAGCAAGGGTGCGGGTTCGTGGGGAAACGCAAAGAGCCAGGGTGCGGGTTCGTGGGGGAACGCAAGGAGGAACCGTGCGGGTTCGTGGGGGAACGCAAAGAGCAAGGGTGCGGGTTCGTGGGGGAACGCAAAGAGCAAGGGTGCGGGTTCGTGGGGGAACGCAAAGAGGAACCGTGCGGGTTTGTGGGGGAACGCGAAGAGCTAGGGTGCGGGTTCGTGGGGGAACGCGAAGAGCTAGGGTGCGGGTTCGTGGGGGAACGCAAGGAGCAAAGGTTCGGGTTCGTGGGGGAACGCAAAGAGCAAGGTTGCGGGTTCGTGGGGGAACGCAAAGAGGAACCGTGCGGTTTCGTGGGGGAACGCAAAGTGGAACCGTGCGGGTTCGTGGGGGAACGCAAATAGGAACCGTGTGGGTTCGTGGGGGAACGCAAAGAGGAACCGTGTGGGTTCGTGGGGGAAAGCAAAGAGGAACCGTGCGGGTTCGTGGGGGAACGCAAAGAGCAAGGGTGCGGGTTCGTGGGGGAACGCAAAGAGCAAGGGTGCGGGTTCGTGGGGGAACGCAAAGAGGAACCGTGCGGGTTCGTGGGGGAACGCAAAGAGCTACGGTGTGTATTCGTGGGGGAATGCAAAGAGCAAGGGTGCGGGTTCGTGGGGGAACGCAGAGAGCAAGGGTGCGGGTTCGTGGGGGAACACAAAGAGGAACCGTGCTGGTTCGTGGGGGAACGCAAAGAGCTAGGGTGCGGGTTCGTGGGGGAACGCAAAGAGCAAGGGTGCGGGTTCGTGGGGGAACGCAAAGAGCAAGGGTGCAAGTTCGTGGGGGAACGCAAAGAGGAACCGTGCGGGTTCGTGGGGGAACGCAAAGAGCAAGGGTGCGGGTTCGTGTGGGACCGCAAAGAGGAACGGTGCGGGTTCGTGGGGGAACGCAAAGAGCAAGGGTGCGGGTTCGTGGGGGAACGCAAAGAGCAAGGGTGCGGGTTCGTGGGGGAACGCAAAGAGCAAGGGTGCGGGTTCGTGGGGGAACGCAAAGAGCAAGGGTGCGGGTTCGTGGGGGAACGCAAAGAGCAAGGGTGCGGGTTCGTGGGGGAACGCAAAGAGCAAGGGTGCGGGTTCGTGGGGGAACGCAAAGAGCAAGGGTGCGGGTTCATGGGGGAACGCAAAGAGCATGTGTGCGGGTTCGTGGGGGAACGCAAAGAGCAAGGGTGCGGGTTCGTGGGGGAACGCAAAGAGCAAGGGTGCGGGTTCGTGGGGGAACGCAAAGAGCAAGGGTGCGGGTTCGTGGGGGAACGCAAAGAGGAACCGTGCGGGTTCGTGGGGGAACGCAGAGAGCTAGGGTACGGGTTCGTGGGGGAACGCAAAGAGGAACCGTGCGGGTTCGTGGGGGAATGCAAAGAGCTAGGGTGTGGGTTTGTGGGGGAACGCAAAGAGCAAGGGTGCGGGTTCGTGGGGGAACGCAAAGAGCAAGGGTGCGGGTTCGTGGGGGAACGCAAAGAGCAAGGGTGCGGGTTCGTGTGGGACCGCAAAGAGGAACGGTGCGGGTTCGTGGGGGAACGCAAAGAGCAAGGGTGCGGGTTCGTGGGGGAACGCAAAGAGCAAGGGTGCGGGTTCGTGGGGGAACGGAAAGAGGAACCGTGCGGGTTCGTGGGGGAACGCAAAGAGCAAGGGTGCGGGTTCGTGGGGGAACGCAAAGAGCAAGGGTGCGGGTTCGTGGGGGAACGCAAAGAGCAAGGGTGCGGGTTCATGGGGGAACGCAAAGAGCATGTGTGCGGGTTCGTGGGGGAACGCAAAGAGCAAGGGTGCGGGTTCGTGGGGGAACGCAAAGAGCAAGGGTGCGGGTTCGTGGGGGAACGCAAAGAGCAAGGGTGCGGGTTCGTGGGGGAACACAAAGAGCTAGGGTGCGGGTTCGTCGGGGAACGCAGAGAGCTAGGGTACGGGTTCGTGGGGGAACGCAAAGAGGAACCGTGCGGGTTCGTGGGGGAATGCAAAGAGCTAGGGTGTGGGTTTGTGGGGGAACGCAAAGAGCAAGGGTGCGGGTTCGTGGGGGAACGCAAAGAGGAACCGTGCGGGTTCGTGGGGGAACGCAAAGAGCAAGGGTGCGGGTTCGTGGGGGAACGCAAAGAGCTAGGGTGCGGGTTCGTGGGGGAACGCAAAGAGCAAGGGTGCGGGTTCGTGGGGGAACGCAAAGAGCAAGGGTGCAAGTTCGTGGGGGAACGCAAAGAGGAACCGTGCGGGTTCGTGGGGGAACGCAAAGAGCAAGGGTGCGGGTTCGTGGAGGAACGCAAAGAGCTAGGGTGCGGGATTGTGGGGGAACGCAAAGAGCAAGGGTGCCGGTTCGTGGGGGAACGCAAAGAGCAAGGGTGCAGGTTCGTGGGGGAACGCAAAGAGCAAGGGTGCGGGTTCGTGGGGGAACGCAAAGAGCAAGGGTGCGGGTTCGTGGGGGAACGCAAAGAGGAACAGTGCGGGTTCGTGGGGGAACGCAAAGAGCAAGGGTGCGGGTTTGTGGGGGAACGCAAAGAGCAAGGGTGCGGGTTCGTGGGGGAACACAAAGAGCAAGGGTGCGGGTTCGTGGGGGAACGCAAAGAGGAACCGTGCGGGTTCGTGGGGGAACGAAAAGAGGAACCGTGTGGGTTCGTGGGGGAACGCAAAGAGGAACCGTGCGGGTTCGTGGGGGAACGCAAAGAGCAATGGTGCGGGTTCGTGGGGGAACGGAAAGAGGAACCGTGCGGGTTCGTGGGGGAACGCAAAGAGGAACCTTGCGGGTTCGTGGGGGAACGCAAAGAGCAAGGGTGCGGGTTCGTGGGGGAACGCAAAGAGCAAGGGTGCGGGTTCGTGAGGGAACGCTAAGAGCTAGGGTGCGGGTTCGTGGGGGAACACAAAGAGGAACCGTGCGGGTTCGTGGGGGAACGCAATGAGCAAGGGTGCGGGTTCGTGGGGGAACGCAAAGAGTAAGGGTGCGGGTTCCTCGGGGAACGCAAAGAGCAAGGCTGCGGGTTCGTGGGGGAACACAAAGAGCAAGGGTGCGGGTTCGTGGGGGAACGCAAAGAGCAAGGGTGCGGGTTCGTGCGGGAACGCAAAGAGGAACCGTGCGGGTTCGTGGGGAACGCAAAGAGCAAGGGTGCGGGTTCGCTGGGGAACGCAAAGAGCAAGGGTGCGGGTTCGTGGGAGAACGCAAAGAGCAAGGGTGCGGGTTTATGGGGGAACGCAAAGAGGAACCGTGCGAGTTCGTGGGGGAACACAAAGAGCAAGGGTGCGGGTTCGTGGGGAAACGCAAAGAGCCAGGGTGCGGGTTCGTGGGGGAACGCAAGGAGGAACCGTGCGGGTTCGTGGGGGAACGCAAAGAGCAAGGGTGCGGGTTCGTGGGGGAACGCAAAGAGCAAGGGTGCGGGTTCGTGGGGGAACGCAAAGAGCAAGGGTGCGGTTTCTTGGGGGAACGCAAAGAGGAACCGTGCGGGTTTGTGGGGGAACGCGAAGAGCTAGGGTGCGGGTTCGTGGGGGAACGCAAGGAGCAAAGGTTCGGGTTCGTGGGGGAACGCAAAGAGCAAGGTTGCGGGTTCGTGGGGGAACGCAAAGAGGAACCGTGCGGTTTCGTGGGGGAACGCAAAGAGGAACCGTGCGGGTTCGTGGGGGAACGCAAAGAGGAACCGTGTGGGTTCGTGGGGGAACGCAAAGAGGAACCGTGTGGGTTCGTGGGGGAAAGCAAAGAGGAACCGTGCGGGTTCGTGGGGGAACGCAAAGAGCAAGGGTGCGGGTTCGTGGGGGAACGCAAAGAGCAAGGGTGCGGGTTCGTGGGGGAACGCAAAGAGGAACCGTGCGGGTTCGTGGGGGAACGCAAAGAGCTACGGTGTGTATTCGTGGGGGAATGCAAAGAGTAAGGGTGCGGGTTCGTGGGGGAACGCAGAGAGCAAGGGTGCGGGTTCGTGGGGGAACACAAAGAGGAACCGTGCGGGTTCGTGGGGGAACGCAAAGAGCTAGGGTGCGGGTTCGTGGGGGAACGCAAAGAGCAAGGGTGCGGGTTCGTGGGGGAACGCAAAGAGCAAGGGTGCAAGTTCGTGGGGGAACGCAAAGAGGAACCGTGCGGGTTCGTGGGGGAACGCAAAGAGCAAGGGTGCGGGTTCGTGTGGGACCGCAAAGAGGAACGGTGCGGGTTCGTGGGGGAACGCAAAGAGCAAGGGTGCGGGTTCGTGGGGGAACGCAAAGAGCAAGGGTGCGGGTTCGTGGGGGAACGCAAAGAGCAAGGGTGCGGGTTCGTGGGGGAACGCAAAGAGCAAGGGTGCGGGTTCGTGGGGGAACGCAAAGAGCAAGGGTGCGGGTTCGTGGGGGAACGCAAAGAGCAAGGGTGCGGGTTCATGGGGGAACGCAAAGAGCATGTGTGCGGGTTCGTGGGGGAACGCAAAGAGCAAGGGTGCGGGTTCATGCGGGAACGCAAAGAGCAAGGGTGCGGGTTCGTGGGGGAACGCAAAGAGCAAGGGTGCGGGTTCGTGGGGGAACGCAAAGAGGAACCGTGCGGGTTCGTGGGGGAACGCAGAGAGCTAGGGTACGGGTTCGTGGGGGAACGCAAAGAGGAACCGTGCGGGTTCGTGGGGGAATGCAAAGAGCTAGGGTGTGGGTTTGTGGGGGAACGCAAAGAGCAAGGGTGCGGGTTCGTGGGGGAACGCAAAGAGCAAGGGTGCGGGTTCGTGGGGGAACGCAAAGAGCAAGGGTGCGGGTTCGTGTGGGACCGCAAAGAGGAACGGTGCGGGTTCGTGGGGGAACGCAAAGAGCAAGGGTGCGGGTTCGTGGGGGAACGCAAAGAGCAAGGGTGCGGGTTCGTGGGGGAACGGAAAGAGGAACCGTGCGGGTTCGTGGGGGAACGCAAAGAGCAAGGGTGCGGGTTCGTGGGGGAACGCAAAGTGCAAGGGTGCGGGTTCGTGGGGGAACGCAAAGAGCAAGGGTGCGGGTTCGTGGGGGAACGCAAAGAGCAAGGGTGCGGGTTCATGGGGGAACGCAAAGAGCATGTGTGCGGGTTCGTGGGGGAACGCAAAGAGCAAGGGTGCGGGTTCGTGGGGGAACGCAAAGAGCAAGGGTGCGGGTTCGTGGGGGAACGCAAAGAGCAAGGGTGCGGGTTCGTGGGGGAACACAAAGAGCTAGGGTGCGGGTTCGTGGGGGAACGCAGAGAGCTAGGGTACGGGTTCGTGGGGGAACGCAAAGAGGAACCGTGCGGGTTCGTGGGGGAATGCAAAGAGCTAGGGTGTGGGTTTGTGGGGGAACGCAAAGAGCAAGGGTGCGGGTTCGTGGGGGAACGCAAAGAGGAACCGTGCGGGTTCGTGGGGGAACGCAAAGAGCAAGGGTGCGGGTTCGTGGGGGAACGCAAAGAGCTAGGGTGCGGGTTCGTGGGGGAACGCAAAGAGCAAGGGTGCGGGTTCGTGGGGGAACGCAAAGAGCAAGCGTGCAAGTTCGTGGGGGAACGCAAAGAGGAACCGTGCGGGTTCGTGGGGGAACGCAAAGAGCAAGGGTGCGGGTTCGTGGAGGAACGCAAAGAGCTAGGGTGCGGGATTGTGGGGGAACGCAAAGAGCAAGGGTGCCGGTTCGTGGGGGAACGCAAAGAGCAAGGGTGCGGGTTCGTGGGGGAACGCAAAGAGCAAGGGTGCGGGTTCGTGGGGGAACGCAAAGAGCAAGGGTGCGGGTTCGTGGGGGAACGCAAAGAGGAACAGTGCGGGTTCGTGGGGGAACGCAAAGAGCAAGGGTGCGGGTTTGTGGGGGAACGCAAAGAGCAAGGGTGCGGGTTCGTGGGGGAACACAAAGAGCAAGGGTGCGGGTTCGTGGGGGAACGCAAAGAGGAACCGTGCGGGTTCGTGGGGGAACGAAAAGAGGAACCGTGTGGGTTCGTGGGGGAACGCAAAGAGGAACCGTGCGGGTTCGTGGGGGAACGCAAAGAGCAATGGTGCGGGTTCGTGGGGGAACGGAAAGAGGAACCGTGCGGGTTCGTGGGGGAACGCAAAGAGAAAGGGTGCGGGTTCGTGGGGGAACGCAAAGAGCAAGGGTGCGGGTTCGTGAGGGAACGCTAAGAGCTAGGGTGCGGGTTCGTGGGGGAACACAAAGAGGAACCGTGCGGGTTCGTGGGGGAACGCAAAGAGCAAGGGTGCGGGTTCGTGGGGGAACGCAAAGAGCAAGGGTGCGGGTTCCTCGGGGAACGCAAAGAGCAAGGCTGCGGGTTCGTGGGGGAACACAAAGAGCAAGGGTGCGGGTTCGTGGGGGAACGCAAAGAGCAAGGGTGCGGGTTCGTGGGGGAACGCAAAGAGCAACCGTGCGGGTTCGTGGGGGAACGCAATGAGGAACCTTGCGGGTTCGTGGGGGAACGCAAAGAGGAACCGTGCGGGTTCGTGGGGAAACGCAAGGAGGAACCGTGCGGGTTCGTGGGGGAACGCAAAGAGCTAGGGTGCGGGTTCGTGGGGGATCGCAAAGAGGAACCGTGCGGGTTCGTGGGGGAACGCAAAGAGCTAGGGTGCGGGTTCGTGGGGGAACGCAAAGAGCAAGGGTGCGGGTTCGTGGGGGAACGCAAAGAGCTAGGGTGCGGGTTCGTGGGGGAACGCAAAGAGCAAGGGTGCGGGTTCGTGGGGGAATGCAAAGAGGAACCTTGCGGGTTCGTGGGGGAACGCAAAGAGGAACCGTGCGGGTTCGTGGGGGAACGCAAAGAGCAAGGGTGCGGGTTCGTGGGGGAACGCAAAGAGCAAGGGTGCGGGTTCGTGGGGGAACGCAAAGAGCAAGGGTGCGGGTTCGTGGGGGAACGCAAAGAGCTAGGGTGCGGGTTCGTGGGGGAACGCAAAGAGCTAGGTTGCGGGTTCGTGGGGGAACGCAAAGAGCAAGGGTGCGGGTTCGTGGGGGAACGCAAAGAGCAAGGGTGCGGGTTCGTGGGGGAACGCAAAGAGGAACCGTGCGGGTTCGTGGGGGAACGCAAGAGCAAGGGTGCGGGTTCGTGCGGGAACGCAAAGAGGAACCGTGCGGGTTCGTGGGGGAACGCATAAGCAAGGGTGCGGGTTCGTGCGGGAACGCAAAGAGGAACCGTGCGGGTTCGTGGGGAACGCAAAGAGCAAGGGTGCGGGTTCGCTGGGGAACGCAAAGAGCAAGGGTGCGGGTTCGTGGGAGAACGCAAAGAGCAAGGGTGCGGGTTTGTGGGGGAACGCAAAGAGGAACCGTGCGGGTTCGTAGGGGAACACAAAGAGCAAGGGTGCGGGTTCGTGGGGGAACGCAAAGAGGAACCGTGTGGGTTCGTGGGGGAACGCAAGGAGGAACCGTGCGGGTTCGTGGGGGAACGCAAAGAGCAAGGGTGCGGGTTCGTGGGGGAACGCAAAGAGCAAGGGTGCGGGTTCGTGGGGGAACGCAAAGAGCAAGGGTGCGGGTTCGTGGGGGAACGCAAAGAGGAACCGTGCGGGTTTGTGGGGGAACGCGAAGAGCTAGGGTGCGGGTTCGTGGGGGAACGCAAGGAGCAAAGGTTCGGGTTCGTGGGGGAACGCAAAGAGCAAGGTTGCGGGTTCGTGGGGGAACGCAAAGAGGAACCGTGCGGGTTCGTGGGGGAACGCAAAGAGGAACCGTGCGGGTTCGTGGGGGAACGCAAAGAGGAACCGTGCGGGTTCGTGGGGGAACGCAAAGAGGAACCGTGTGGGTTCGTGGGGGAACGCAAAGAGGAACCGTGTGGGTTCGTGGGGGAACGCAAAGAGCAAGGGTGCAGGTTCGTGGGGGAACGCAAAGAGCAAGGGTGCGGGTTCGTGGGGGAACGCAAAGAGGAACCGTGCGGGTTCGTGGGGGAACGCAAAGAGCAAGGGTGCGGGTTCGTGGGGGAACGCAAAGAGGAACCGTGTGGGTTCGTGGGGGAACGCAAAGAGCAAGGGTGCAGGTTCGTGGGGGAACGCAAAGAGCAAGGGTGCGGGTTCGTGGGGGAACGCAAAGAGGAACCGTGCGGGTTCGTGGGGGAACGCAAAGAGCTACGGTGTGTATTCGTGGGGGAATGCAAAGAGCAAGGGTGCGGGTTCGTGGGGGAACGCAGAGGGCAAGGGTGCGGGTTCGTGGGGGAACACAAAGAGGAACCGTGCGGGTTCGTGGGGGAACGCAAAGAGCTAGGGTGCGGGTTCGTGGGGGAACGCAAAGAGCAAGGGTGCGGGTTCGTGGGGGAACGCAAAGAGCAAGGGTGCAAGTTCGTGGGGGAACGCAAAGAGGAACCGTGCGGGTTCGTGGGGGAACGCAAAGAGCAAGGGTGCGGGTTCGTGTGGGACCGCAAAGAGGAACGGTGCGGGTTCGTGGGGGAACGCAAAGAGCAAGGGTGCGGGTTCGTGGGGGAACGCAAAGAGCAAGGGTGCGGGTTCGTGGGGGAACGGAAAGAGGAACCGTGCGGGTTCGTGGGGGAACGCAAAGAGCAAGGGTGCGGGTTCGTGGGGGAACGCAAAGAGCAAGGGTGCGGGTTCGTGGGGGAACGCAAAGAGCAAGGGTGCGGGTTCGTGGGGGAACGCAAAGAGCAAGGGTGCGGGTTCATGGGGGAACGCAAAGAGCATGTGTGCGGGTTCGTGGGGGAACGCAAAGAGCAAGGGTGCGGGTTCGTGGGGGAACGCAAAGAGCAAGGGTGCGGGTTCGTGGGGGAACGCAAAGAGCAAGGGTGCGGGTTCGTGGGGGAACACAAAGAGCTAGGGTGCGGGTTCGTGGGGGAACGCAGAGAGCTAGGGTACGGGTTCGTGGGGGAACGCAAAGAGGAACCGTGCGGGTTCGTGGGGGAATGCAAAGAGCTAGGGTGTGGGTTCGTGGGGGAACGCAAAGAGCAAGGGTGCGGGTTCGTGGGGGAACGCAAAGAGCAAGGGTGCGGGTTCGTGGGGGAACGCAAAGAGCAAGGGTGCGGGTTCGTGGGGGAACGCAAAGAGCTAGGGTGCGGGTTCGTGGGGGAACGCAAAGAGCAAGGGTGCGGGTTCGTGGGGGAACGCAAAGAGCAAGGGTGCAAGTTCGTGGGGGAACGCAAAGAGCAAGGGTGCGGGTTCGTGGGGGAACGCAAAGATCAAGGGTGCGGGTTCGTGGAGGAACGCAAAGAGCTAGGGTGCGGGATTGTGGGGGAACGCAAAGAGCAAGGGTGCCGGTTCGTGGGGGAACGCAAAGAGCAAGGGTGCGGGTTCGTGGGGGAACACAAAGAGCAAGGGTGCGGGTTCGTGGGGGAACGCAAAGAGGAACAGTGCCGGTTCGTGGGGGAACGCAAAGAGCAAGGGTGCGGGTTTGTGGGGGAACGCAAAGAGCAAGGGTGCGGGTTCGTGGGGGAACACAAAGAGCAAGGGTGCGGGTTCGTGGGGGAACGCAAAGAGGAACCGTGCGGGTTCGTGGGGGAACGCAAAGACCAAGGGTGCGGGTTCGTGGGGGAACGCAAAGAGCAAGGGTGCGGGTTCGTGGGGGAACGCAAACAGGAACCGTGCGGGTTCGTGGGGGAACGCAATGAGGAACCTTGCGGGTTCGTGGGGGAACGCAAAGAGCAAGGGTGCGGGTTCGTGGGGGAACGCAAAGAGCAAGGGTGCGGGTTCGTGAGGGAACGCAAAGAGCTAGGGTGCGGGTTCGTGGGGGAACACAAAGAGGAACCGTGCGGGTTCGTGGGGGAACGCAAAGAGCAAGGGTGCGGGTTCGTGGGGGAACGCAAAGAGCAAGGGTGCGGGTTCCTCAGGGAACGCAAAGAGCAAGGCTGCGGGTTCGTGGGGGAACGCAAAGAGCAAGGGTGCGGGTTCGTGGGGGAACGCAAAGAGCAAGGGTGCGGGTTCGTGGGGGAACGCAAAGAGGAACCGTGCGGGTTCGTGGGGGAACGCAAAGAGCAAGTGTGCGGGTTCGTGGGGGAACGCAAAGAGCAAGGGTGCGGGTTCGTGGGGGAACGCAAAGAGCAAGGGTGCGGGTTCGTGGGGGAATGCAAAGTGGAACCGTGCGGGTTCGTGGGGGAACGCAAAGAGCTAGGGTGCGGGTTCGTGGGGGAATGCAAAGAGCAAGGGTGCGGGTTCGTGGGGGAACGCAATGAGCTAGGGTGCGGGTTCGTGGGGGAACGCAAAGAGCTAGGGTGCGGGTTCGTGGGGGAACGCAAAGAGGAACCGTGCGGTTTCGTGGGGGAACGCAAAGAGGAACGGTGCGGGTTTGTGGGGGAACGCAAAGAGCAAGGGTGCGGGTTCGTGGGGGAACGCAAAGAGCAAGGGTGCGGGTTCGTGGTTGAACGCAAAGAGGAACCGTGCGGGTTCGTGGGGGAACGCAAAGAGCAAGGGTGCGGGTTTTTGGGGGAACGCAAAGAGCAAGGGTGCGGTTTCGTGGGGGAACGCAAAGAGCAAGGGTGCGGGTTCGTGGGGGAACGCAAAGAGGAACCGTGCGGGATCGTGGGGGAACGCAAAGTGGAACCGTGCGGGTTCGTGGGGGAACGCAAAGAGGAACCGTGCGGTTTCGTGGGGGAACGCAAAGGGCAAGGGTGCGGGTTCGTGGGGGAACGCAAAGAGCAAGGGTGCGGGTTTGTGGATGAACGCAAAGAGCAATTGTGCAAGTTCGTGGGGGAACGCCAAGAGGAACCGTGCGGGTTCGTGGGGGAACGCAAAGAGGAACCGTGCGGGTTCGTGGGGGAATGCAAAGAGCAAGGGTGCGGGTTCGTGGGGGAACGCAAAGAGGAACCGTGCGGGATCGTGGGGGAACGCAAAGTGGAACCGTGCGGGTTCGTGGGGGAACGCAAAGAGGAACCGTGCGGGTTCGTGGGGGAACGCAAAGAGCAAGGGTGCGGGTTCGTGGGGGAACGCAAAGAGCAAGGGTGCGGGTTCATGGGGGAACGCAAAGAGCATGTGTGCGGGTTCGTGGGGGAACGCAAAGAGCAAGGGTGCGGGTTCGTGGGGGAACGCAAAGAGCAAGGGTGCGGGTTCGTGGGGGAACGCAAAGAGCAAGGGTGCGGGTTCGTGGGGGAACACAAAGAGCTAGGGTGCGGGTTCGTGGGGGAACGCAGAGAGCTAGGGTACGGGTTCGTGGGGGAACGCAAAGAGGAACCGTGCGGGTTCGTGGGGGAATGCAAAGAGCTAGGGTGTGGGTTCGTGGGGGAACGCAAAGAGCAAGGGTGCGGGTTCGTGGGGGAACGCAAAGAGCAAGGGTGCGGGTTCGTGGGGGAACGCAAAGAGCAAGGGTGCGGGTTCGTGGGGGAACGCAAAGAGCTAGGGTGCGGGTTCGTGGGGGAACGCAAAGAGCAAGGGTGCGGGTTCGTGGGGGAACGCAAAGAGCAAGGGTGCAAGTTCGTGGGGGAACGCAAAGGGCAAGGGTGCGGGTTCGTGGGGGAACGCAAAGAGCAAGGGTGCGGGTTTGTGGATGAACGCAAAGAGCAATTGTGCAAGTTCGTGGGGGAACGCCAAGAGGAACCGTGCGGGTTCGTGGGGGAACGCAAAGAGGAACCGTGCGGGTTCGTGGGGGAATGCAAAGAGCAAGGGTGCGGGTTCGTGGGGGAACGCAAAGAGGAACCGTGCGGGATCGTGGGGGAACGCAAAGTGGAACCGTGCGGGTTCGTGGGGGAACGCAAAGAGGAACCGTGCGGGTTCGTGGGGGAACGCAAAGAGCAAGGGTGCGGGTTCGTGGGGGAACGCAAAGAGCAAGGGTGCGGGTTCATGGGGGAACGCAAAGAGCATGTGTGCGGGTTCGTGGGGGAACGCAAAGAGCAAGGGTGCGGGTTCGTGGGGGAACGCAAAGAGCAAGGGTGCGGGTTCGTGGGGGAACGCAAAGAGCAAGGGTGCGGGTTCGTGGGGGAACGCAAAGAGGAACCGTGCGGATTCGTGGGGGAATGCAAAGAGCTAGGGTGTGGGTTCGTGGGGGAACGCAAAGAGCAAGGGTGCGGGTTCGTGGGGGAACGCAAAGAGCAAGGGTGCGGGTTCGTGGGGGAACGCAAAGAGCAAGGGTACGGGTTCGTGGGGGAACACAAAGAGCTAGGGTGCGGGTTCGTGGGGGAACGCAAAGAGCAAGGGTGCGGGTTCGTGGGGGAACGCAAAGAGCAAGGGTGCAAGTTCGTGGGGGAACGCAAAGAGGAACCGTGCGGGTTCGTGGGGGAACGCAAAGATCAAGGGTGCGGGTTCGTGGAGGAACGCAAAG
This sequence comes from Oreortyx pictus, assembly GCA_036925125.1. Lineage (NCBI taxonomy): Eukaryota > Metazoa > Chordata > Aves > Galliformes > Odontophoridae > Oreortyx > Oreortyx pictus. Next base: position 223,950 of record JAUPFR010000065.1, read on the forward strand.
AGCTAGGGTGCGGGATTGTGGGGGAACGCAAAGAGCAAGGGTGCCGGTTCGTGGGGGAACGCAAAGAGCAAGGGTGCGGGTTCGTGGGGGAACGCAAAGAGCAAGGGTGCGGGTTCGTGGGGGAACGCAAAGAGCAAGGGTGCGGGTTCGTGGGGGAACGCAAAGAGGAACAGAGCGGTTCGTGGGGGAACGCAAAGAGCAAGGGTGCGGGTTTGTGGGGGAACGCAAAGAGCAAGGGTGCGGGTTCGTGGGGGAACACAAAGAGCAAGGGTGCGGGTTCGTGGGGGAACGCAAAGAGGAACCGTGCGGGTTCGTGGGGGAACGCAAAGACCAAGGGTGCGGGTTCGTGGGGGAACGCAAAGAGCAAGGGTGCGGGTTCGTGGGGGAACGCAAACAGGAACCGTGCGGGTTCGTGGGGGAACGCAATGAGGAACCTTGCGGGTTCGTGGGGGAACGCAAAGAGCAAGGGTGCGGGTTCGTGGGGGAACGCAAAGAGCTAGGGTGCGGGTTCGTGGGGGAACACAAAGAGGAACCGTGCGGGTTCGTGGGGGAACGCAAAGAGCAAGGGTGCGGGTTCGTGGGGGAACGCAAAGAGCAAGGGTGCGGGTTCCTCAGGGAACGCAAAGAGCAAGGCTGCGGGTTCGTGGGGGAACGCAAAGAGCAAGGGTGCGGGTTCGTGGGGGAACGCAAAGAGCAAGGGTGCGGGTTCGTGGGGGAACGCAAACAGGAACCGTGCGGGTTCGTGGGGGAACGCAATGAGGAACCTTGCGGGTTCGTGGGGGAACGCAAAGAGGAACCGTGCGGGTTCGTGGGGAAACGCAAAGAGGAACCGTGCGGGTTCGTGGGGGAACGCAAAGAGGAACCGTGCGGGTTCGTGGGGGATCGCAAAGAGGAACCGTGCGGGTTCGTGGGGGAACGCAAAGAGCTAGGGTGCGGGTTCGTGGGGGAACGCAAAGAGGAACCGTGCGGGTTCGTGGGGGAACGCAAAGAGCTAGGGTGCGGGTTCGTGGGGGAACGCAAAGAGCATGGGTGCGGGTTCGTGGGGGAACGCAAAGAGGAACCTTGCGGGTTCGTGGGGGAACGCAAAGAGGAACCGTGCGGGTTCGTGGGGGAACGCAAAGAGCAAGTGTGCGGGTTCGTGGGGGAACGCAAAGAGCAAGGGTGCGGGTTCGTGGAGGAACGCAAAGAGCAAGGGTGCGGGTTCGTGGGGGAATGCAAAGTGGAACCGTGCGGGTTCGTGGGGGAACGCAAAGAGCTAGGGTGCGGGTTCGTGGGGGAATGCAAAGAGCAAGGGTGCGGGTTCGTGGGGGAACGCAAAGAGGAACCGTGCGGGTTCGTGGGGGAACGCAAAGAGGAACCGTGTGGGTTCGTGGGGGAACGCAAAGAGGAACCGTGTGGGTTCGTGGGGGAACGCAAAGAGCAAGGGTGCAGGTTCGTGGGGGAACGCAAAGAGCAAGGGTGCGGGTTCGTGGGGGAACGCAAAGAGGAACCGTGCGGGTTCGTGGGGGAACGCAAAGAGCAAGGGTGCGGGTTCGTGGGGGAACGCAAAGAGGAACCGTGTGGGTTCGTGGGGGAACGCAAAGAGCAAGGGTGCAGGTTCGTGGGGGAACGCAAAGAGCAAGGGTGCGGGTTCGTGGGGGAACGCAAAGAGGAACCGTGCGGGTTCGTGGGGGAACGCAAAGTGGAACCGTGCGGGTTCGTGGGGGAACGCAAAGAGGAACCGTGCGGTTTCGTGGGGGAACGCAAAGGGCAAGGGTGCGGGTTCGTGGGGGAACGCAAAGAGCAAGGGTGCGGGTTTGTGGATGAACGCAAAGAGCAATTGTGCAAGTTCGTGGGGGAACGCCAAGAGGAACCGTGCGGGTTCGTGGGGGAACGCAAAGAGGAACCGTGCGGGTTCGTGGGGGAATGCAAAGAGCAAGGGTGCGGGTTCTTGGGGGAACGCAATGAGCAAGGGTGCGGGTTCGTGGGGAACGCAAAGAGGAACCGTGCAGGTTCGTGGGGGAACGCAAAGAGGAAGGGTGCGGGTTTGTGGGGGAACGCAAAGAGCGAGGGTGCGGGTTCGTGGGGGAACGCAAAGAGCAAGGGTGCGGGTTCGTGGGGTAACGCAGAGAGCTAGGGTGCGGGTTCGTGGGGGAACGCAAAGAGCAAGGGTGCGGGTTCGTGGGGGAACGCAAAGAGCTAGGGTGCGGGTTCGTGGGGGAACGCAAAGAGCAAGGGTGCGGGTTCGTGGGGGTGTGCAAAGAGGAACCGTGCGGGTTCGTGGGGGAACGCAAAGAGGAACCGTGCGGGTTCGTGGGGGAACGCAAAGAGGAAAGGTGCCGGTTCGTGGGGGAACGCAAAGAGGAACCTTGCGGGTTCGTGGGGGAACGCAAAGAGGAACCGTGCGGGTTCGTGGGGGAACGCAAAGAGCAAGGGTGCGGGTTCGTGGGGGAACGCAAAGAGCAAGGGTGCGGGTTCGTGGGGGAACGCAAAGAGCAAGGGTGCAAGTTCGTGGGGGAACACAAAGAGGAACCGTGCGGGTTCGTGGGGGAACGCAAAGAGCAAGGGTGCGGGTTCGTGTGGGACCGCAAAGAGGAACGGTGCGGGTTCGTGGGGGAACGCAAAGAGCAAGGGTGCGGGTTCGTGGGGGAACGCAAAGAGCAAGGGTGCGGGTTCTTGTGGGAACGCAAAGAGGAACCGTGCGGGTTCGTGGGGGAACGCAAAGAGCAAGGGTGCGGGTTCGTGGGGGAACGCAAAGAGCAAGGGTGCGGGTTCGTGGGGGAACGCAAAGAGCAAGGGTGCGGGTTCGTGGTGGAACGCAAAGAGCAAGGGTGCGGGTTCATGGGGGAACGCAAAGAGCATGTGTGCGGGTTCGTGTGGGAACGCAAAGAGCAAGGGTGCGGGTTCGTGGGGGAACGCAAAGAGCAAGGGTGCGGGTTCGTGGGGGAACGCAAAGAGCAAGGGTGCGGGTTCGTGGGGGAACACAAAGAGCTAGGGTGCGGGTTCGTGGGGGAACGCAGAGAGCTAGGGTACGGGTTCGTGGGGGAACGCAAAGAGCAAGGGTGCGGGTTCGTGGGGGAACGCAAAGAGCAAGGGTGCGGGTTCGTGGGGGAACGCAAAGAGGAACCGTGCGGGTTCGTGGGGGAACGCAAAGAGCAAGGGTGCGGGTTCGTGGGGGAACGCAAAGAGCAAGGGTGCGGGTTCGTGGGGGAACGCAAAGAGCTAGGGTGCGGGTTCGTGGGGGAACGCAAAGAGCAAGGGTGCGGGTTCGTGGGGGAACGCAAAGAGCTAGGGTGCGGGTTCGTGGGGGAACGGAAAGAGGAACCGTGCGGGTTCGTGGAGGAACGCAAAGAGCTAGGGTGCGGGATTGTGGGGGAACGCAAAGAGCAAGGGTGCCGGTTCGTGGGGGAACGCAAAGAGCAAGGGTGCGGGTTCGTGGGGGAACGCAAAGAGCAAGGGTGCGGGTTCGTGGGGGAACGCAAAGAGCAAGGGTGCGGGTTCGTTGGGGAACGCAAAGAGCAAGGGTGCGGGTTCGTGGGGGAACGCAAAGAGCAAGGGTGCGGGTTTGTGGGGGAACGCAAAGAGCAAGGGTGCGGGTTCGTGGGGGAACACAAAGAGCAAGGGTGCGGGTTCGTGGGGGAACGCAAAGAGGAACCGTGCGGGTTCGTGGGGGAACGCAAAGAGGAACCGTGTGGGTTCGTGGGGGAACGCAAAGAGGAACCGTGCGGGTTCGTGGGGGAACGCAAAGAGCAAGGGTGCGGGTTCGTGGGGGAACGGAAAGAGGAACCGTGCGGGTTCGTGGGGGAACGCAAAGAGGAACCGTGCGGGTTCGTGGGGGAATGCAAAGAGGAACCGTGCGGGTTCGTGGGGGAGCGCAAAGAGCAAGGGTGCGGGTTCGTGGGGGAACGCAAAGAGAAACCGTGCAGGTTCGTGGGGGAACGCAAAGAGCAAGGTTGCGGGTTCGTGGGGGAACGCAAAGAGCAAGGGTGCGGGTTCGTGGGCGAAAGGAAATAGCAAGGGTGCGGGTTCGTGGGGGAAGACAAAGAGCATGGGTGCGGGATCGTGGGGGAATGCAAAGAGGAACCGTGCGGGTTCGCGGGGGAACACAAAGAGGAACCGTGCGGTTTCGTGGGGGAACGCAAAGAGCAAGGGTGCGGGTTCGTGGGGGAACAGAAAGAGCAAGGGTGCGGGTTCGTGGGGGAACGCAAAGAGGAACCGTGCGGGTTCTTGTGGGAACGCAAAGAGGAACCGTGCGGGTTCGTGGGGGAACGCAAAGAGCAAGGGTGCTGGTTCGTGGGTGAACGCAAAGAGGAACCGTGCGGGTTCGTGGGGGAACGCAAAGAGCAAGGGTGCGGGTTCGTGGTGGAACGCAAAGAGCAAGGGTGCGGGTTCGTGGGGGAACGCAAAGAGCAAGGGTGCGGGTTCGTGGGGGAACGCAAAGAGGAACCGTGCGGGATCGTGGGGGAACGCAAAGTGGAATCGTGCGGGTTTGTGGGGGAACGCAAAGAGCAAGGGTGCGGGTTCGTGGGGGAACGCAAAGAGCAAGGGTGCGGGTTCGTGGGGGAACACAAAGAGGAACCGTGCGTGTTCGTGGGGGAACGCAAAGAGCAAGTGTGCAGGTTCGTGGGGGAACGCAAAGAGCAAGGGTGCGGGTTCGTGGGGGAACGCAAAGAGCAAGGGTGCGGGTTCGTGGGGGAACACAAAGAGCAAGGGTGCGGGTTCGTGGGGGAACGCAAAGAGCATGGGTGCGGGTTCGTGGGGGAACGCAAAGAGGAAGCGTTCGGGTTCTTGGGGAACGCAAAGAGGAACCGTGCGGGTTCGTGGGGGAACGCAAAGAGCAAGGGTGCGGGTTCGTGGGGGAACGCAAAGAGCAAGGGTGCAGGTTCGTGGGGGAACGCAAAGAGCAAGGGTGCGGGTTCGTGGGGGAACACAAAGAGCAAGGGTGCGGGTTCGTGGGGGAACGCAAAGAGGAACCGTGCGGGTTCGTGGGGGAACGCAAAGAGGAACCGTGCGGGTTCGTGGGGGAACGCAAAGAGCAAGGGTGCGGGTTCGTGGGGGAACGCAAAGAGCAAGGGTGCGGGTTCGTGGGGGAACGCAAAGAGCTAGGTTGCGGGTTCGTGGGGAAACACAAAGAGGAACCGTGCGGGTTCGTGGGGGAACACAAAGAGCAAGGGTGCGGGTTCGTGGGGGAACGCAAAGAGCAAGGGTGCGGGTTCGTGGGGGAACGCAAAGAGCAAGGGTGCGGGTTCGTGGGGGAACGCAAAGAGCAGGGGTGCGGGTTCGTCAGGGAACGCAAAGAGCAAGGGTGCGGGTTCGTGGGGGAACGCAAACAGGAACCGTTCGGGTTCGTGGGGGAACGCAAAGAGGAACCGTGCGGGTTCGTGGGGGAACGCAAAGAGGAACCGTGCGGGTTCGTGGGGATACGCAAAGAGGAACCGTGCGGGTTCGTGGGGGAACGCAAAGAGGAACCGTGCGGGTTCGTGGGGGAACGCAAAGAGCAAGGGTGCGGGTTCGTGGGGGAACGCAAAGAGCAAGGGTGCGGGTTCGTGGGGGAACGCAAAGAGCTAGGGTGCGGGTTCGTGGGGGAACGCAAAGAGGAACCGTGCGGGTTCGTGGGGGAACGCAAAGAGCAAGGGTGCGGGTTCGTGGGGGAACGCAAAGAGCAAGGGTGCGGGTTCGTGGGGGAACGCAAAGAGCAAGGGTGCGGGTTCGTGGGGAAACATAAAGAGGAACCGTGCGGGTTAGTGGGGGAACGCAAAGAGCAAGGGTGTGGGTTCGTGGGGGAACGCAAAGAGCAAGGGTGCGGGTTCGTAGGGGAACGCAAAGAGGAACCGTGCGGGTTCGTGGGGGAACGCAAAGAGCAAGGGTGCGGGTTCGTGGGGGAACGCAAAGAGCTAGGGTGCGGGTTCGTGGGGGAACACAAGGAGGAACCATGCGGGTTCGTGGGGGAACGCAAAGAGGAACGGTGCGGGTTCGTGGGGGAACGCAAAGAGCAAGGGTGCGGGTTCGTGGGGGAACGCAAAGAGCAATGGTGCGGGTTCGTGGGGGAACACAAAGAGCAAGGGTGCGGGTTCGTGGGGGAACGCAAAGAGGAACCGTGCGGGTTCGTGGGGGAACGCAAAGAGCAAGGGTGCAGGTTCGTGGGGGAACGCAAAGAGCAAGGGTGCAGGTTCGTGGGGGAACGCAAAGAGGAACCGTGCGGGTTCGTGGGGGAACGCAAAGAGCAAGGGTGCGGGTTCGTGGGGGAACTCAAAGTGCAAGGGTGCGGGTTTGTGGGGGAACGCAAAGAGCAAGGGTGCGAGTTCGTGGGGGAACGCAAAGAGCAAGGGTGCGGGTTCGTGGGGGAACGCAAAGAGGAACCGTGCGGGTTCGTGGGAGAACGCAAAGAGCAAGGGTGCGGGTTCATGGGGGAACGCAAAGAGCAAGGGTGCGGGTTCGTGGGGGAACGCAAAGAGCAAGGGTGCGGGTTCGTGGGGGAACGCAAAGAGCAAGGGTGCGGGTTCGTGGGGGAACGCCAAGAGCAAGGGTGCGGGTTCGTGGGGGAACGCAAAGAGCAAGGGTGCGGGTTCTTGGGGGAACGCAAAGACCAAGGGTGCGGGTTCGTGGGGGAACGCAAAGAGCTAGGGTGCGGGTTCGTGGGGGAACGCAAAGAGGAACCGTGCGGGTTCGTGGGGGAACGCAAAGAGCAAGGGTGCGGGTTCGTGGGGGAACGCAAAGAGCAAGGGTGCGCGTTTGTGGGGGAACGCAAAGAGCAAGGGTGCGAGTTCGTGGGGGAACGCAAAGAGCAAGGGTGCGGGTTCGTGGGGGAACGCAAAGAGCAAGGGTGCGGGTTCGTGGGGGAACGCAAAGAGCAAGGGTGCGGGTTCGTGGGGGAACGCAAAGAGCAAGGGTGCGGGTTCGTGGGGGAACGCAAAGAGCTAGGGTGCGGGTTCGTGGGGGAACGCAAAGAGGAACCGTGCGGGTTCGTGGGGGAACGCAAAGAGCAAGGGTGCGGGTTCGTGGGGGAACACAAAGAGCAAGGGTGCGGGTTCGTGGGGGAACGCAAAGAGCAAGGGTGCGGGTTCGTGGGGAAACATAAAGAGGAACCGTGCGGGTTAGTGGGGGAACGCAAAGAGCAAGGGTGTGGGTTCGTGGGGGAACGCAAAGAGCAAGGGTGCGGGTTCGTAGGGGAACGCAAAGAGCAAGGGTGCGGGTTCGTGGGGGAACGCAAAGAGCAAGGGTGCGGGTTCGTGGGGGAACGCAAAGAGCTAGGGTGCGGGTTCGTGGGGGAACACAAGGAGGAACCATGCGGGTTCGTGGGGGAACGCAAAGAGGAACGGTGCGGGTTCGTGGGGGAACGCAAAGAGCAAGGGTGCGGGTTCGTGGGGGAACGCAAAGAGCAATGGTGCGGGTTCGTGGGGGAACACAAAGAGCAAGGGTGCGGGTTCGTGGGGGAACGCAAAGAGGAACCGTGCGGGTTCGTGGGGGAACGCAAAGAGCAAGGGTGCAGGTTCGTGGGGGAACGCAAAGAGCAAGGGTGCAGGTTCGTGGGGGAACGCAAAGAGGAACCGTGCGGGTTCGTGGGGGAACGCAAAGAGCAAGGGTGCGGGTTCGTGGGGGAACTCAAAGTGCAAGGGTGCGGGTTTGTGGGGGAACGCAAAGAGCAAGGGTGCGAGTTCGTGGGGGAACGCAAAGAGCAAGGGTGCGGGTTCGTGGGGGAACGCAAAGAGGAACCGTGCGGGTTCGTGGGAGAACGCAAAGAGCAAGGGTGCGGGTTCATGGGGGAACGCAAAGAGCAAGGGTGCGGGTTCGTGGGGGAACGCAAAGAGCAAGGGTGCGGGTTCGTGGGGGAACGCAAAGAGCAAGGGTGCGGGTTCGTGGGGGAACGCCAAGAGCAAGGGTGCGGGTTCGTGGGGGAACGCAAAGAGCAAGGGTGCGGGTTCTTGGGGGAACGCAAAGACCAAGGGTGCGGGTTCGTGGGGGAACGCAAAGAGCTAGGGTGCGGGTTCGTGGGGGAACGCAAAGAGGAACCGTGCGGGTTCGTGGGGGAACGCAAAGAGCAAGGGTGCGGGTTCGTGGGGGAACGCAAAGAGCAAGGGTGCGCGTTTGTGGGGGAACGCAAAGAGCAAGGGTGCGAGTTCGTGGGGGAACGCAAAGAGCAAGGGTGCGGGTTCGTGGGGGAACGCAAAGAGCAAGGGTGCGGGTTCGTGGGGGAACGCAAAGAGCAAGGGTGCGGGTTCGTGGGGGAACGCAAAGAGCAAGGGTGCGGGTTCGTGGGGGAACGCAAAGAGCAAGGGTGCGGGTTCGTGGGGGAACGCAAAGAGGAACCGTGCGGGTTCGTGGGGGAACGCAAAGAGCAAGGGTGCGGGTTCGTGGGGGAACGCAAAGAGCAAGGGTGCGGGTTCGTGGGGAACGGAAAGAGGAACCGTGCGGGATCGTGGGGGAACGCAAAGTGGAACCGTGCGGGTTCGTGGGGGAATGCAAAGTGGAACCGTGCGGGTTTGTGGGGGAACGCAAAGAGCAAGGGTGCGGGTTCGTGGGGGAACGCAAAGAGGAACCGTGCGGGTTCGTGGGGGAACGCAAGAGCAAGGGTGCGGGTTCGTGCGGGAACGCAAAGAGGAACCGTGCGGGTTCGTGGGGAACGCAAAGAGCAAGGGTGCGGGTTCGCTGGGGAACGCAAAGAGCAAGGGTGCGGGTTCGTGGGAGAACGCAAAGAGCAAGGGTGCGGGTTTGTGGGGGAACGCAAAGAGGAACCGTGCGAGTTCGTAGGGGAACACAAAGAGCAAGGGTGCGGGTTCGTGGGGGAACGCAAAGAGCCAGGGTGCGGGTTCGTGGGGGAACGCAAGGAGGAACCGTGCGGGTTCGTGGGGGAACGCAAAGAGCAAGGGTGCGGGTTCGTGGGGGAACGCAAAGAGCAAGGGTGCGGGTTCGTGGGGGAACGCAAAGAGCAAGGGTGCGGATTCGTGGGGGAACGCAAAGAGCAAGGGTGCGGGTTCGTGGGGGAACGCGAAGAGCTAGGGTGCGGGTTCATGGGGGAACGCAAAGAGGAACCGTGCGGGTTCGTGGGGGAACGCAAAGAGCAAGGTTGCGGGTTCGTGGGGGAACGCAAAGAGGAACCGTGCGGGTTCGTGGGGGAACGCAAAGAGGAACCGTGCGGGTTCGTGGGGGAACGCAAAGAGGAACCGTGTGGGTTCGTGGGGGAACGCAAAGAGGAACCGTGCGGGTTCGTGGGGGAACGCAAAGAGCAAGGGTGCGGGTTCGTGGGGGAACGCAAAGAGGAAGGGTGCGGGTTCGTGGGGGAACGCAAAGAGGAACCGTGCGGGTTCGTGGGGGAACGCAAAGAGCTACGGTGCGTATTCGTGGGGGAATGCAAAGAGCAAGGGTGCGGGTTCGTGGGGGAACGCAGAGAGCTAGGGTGCGGGTTCGTGGGGGAACACAAAGAGGAACCGTGCGGGTTCGTGGGGGAACGCAAAGAGCTAGGGTGCGGGTTCGTGGGGGAACGCAAAGAGCAAGGGTGCGGGTTCGTGGGGGAACGCAAACAGGAACCGTTCGGGTTCGTGGGGGAACGCAAACAGGAACCGTTCGGGTTCGTGGGGGAACGCAAAGAGCAAGGGTGCGCGTTTGTGGGGGAACGCAAAGAGCAAGGGTGCGAGTTCGTGGGGGAACGCAAAGAGCAAGGGTGCGGGTTCGTGGGGGAACGCAAAGAGCAAGGGTGCGGGTTCGTGGGGGAACGCAAAGAGCAAGGGTGCGGGTTCGTGGGGGAACACAAAGAGCAAGGGTGCGGGTTCGTGGGGGAACGCAAAGAGCAAGGGTGCGGGTTCGTGGGGGAACGCAAAGAGGAACCGTGCGGGTTCGTGGGGGAACGCAAAGAGCAAGGGTGCGGGTTCGTGGGGGAACGCAAAGAGCAAGGGTGCGGGTTCGTGGGGGAACGCAAAGAGCAAGGGTGCGGGTTCGTGGGGGAACGCAAGAGCAAGGGTGCGGGTTCGTGCGGGAACGCAAAGAGGAACCGTGCGGGTTCGTGGGGAACGCAAAGAGCAAGGGTGCGGGTTCGCTGGGGAACGCAAAGAGCAAGGGTGCGGGTTCGTGGGGGAACGCAAAGAGCAAGGGTGCGGGTTTGTGGGGGAACGCAAAGAGGAACCGTGCGAGTTCGTAGGGGAACACAAAGAGCAAGGGTGCGGGTTCGTGGGGGAACGCAAAGAGCCAGGGTGCGGGTTCGTGGGGGAACGCAAGGAGGAACCGTGCGGGTTCGTGGGGGAACGCAAAGAGCAAGGGTGCGGGTTCGTGGGGGAACGCAAAGAGCAAGGGTGCGGGTTCGTGGGGGAACGCAAAGAGGAACCGTGCGGGTTTGTGGGGGAACGCGAAGAGCTAGGGTGCGGGTTCATGGGGGAACGCAAAGAGGAACCGTGCGGGTTCGTGGGGGAACGCAAAGAGCAAGGTTGCGGGTTCGTGGGGGAACGCAAAGAGGAACCGTGCGGGTTCGTGGGGGAACGCAAAGAAAAACCGTGCGGGTTCGTGGGGGAACGCAAAGAGGAACCGTGCGGGTTCGTGGGGGAACGCAAAGAGGAACCGTGTGGGTTCGTGGGGGAACGCAAAGAGGAACCGTGCGGGTTCGTGGGGGAACGCAAAGAGCAAGGGTGCGGGTTCGTGGGGGAACACAAAGAGGAACCGTGCGGGTTCGTGGGGGAACGCAAAGAGCTAGGGTGCGGGTTCGTGGGGGAACGCAAAGAGCAAGGGTGCGGGTTCGTGGGGGAACGCAAACAGGAACCGTTCGGGTTCGTGGGGGAACGCAAAGAGCAAGGGTGCGCGTTTGTGGGGGAACGCAAAGAGCAAGGGTGCGAGTTCGTGGGGGAACGCAAAGAGCAAGGGTGCGGGTTCGTGGGGGAACGCAAAGAGGAACCGTGCGGGTTCGTGGGGGAACGCAAAGAGCAAGGGTGCGGGTTCGTGGGGGAACACAAAGAGCAAGGGTGCGGGTTCGTGGGGGAACGCAAAGAGCAAGGGTGCGGGTTCGTGGGGGAACGCAAAGAGGAACCGTGCGGGTTCGTGGGGGAACGCAAAGAGCAAGGGTGCGGGTTCGTGGGGGAACGCAAAGAGCAAGGGTGCGGGTTCGTGGGGGAACGCAAAGAGCAAGGGTGCGGGTTCGTGGGGGAACGCAAGAGCAAGGGTGCGGGTTCGTGCGGGAACGCAAAGAGGAACCGTGCGGGTTCGTGGGGAACGCAAAGAGCAAGGGTGCGGGTTCGCTGGGGAACGCAAAGAGCAAGGGTGCGGGTTCGTGGGGGAACGCAAAGAGCAAGGGTGCGGGTTTGTGGGGGAACGCAAAGAGGAACCGTGCGAGTTCGTAGGGGAACACAAAGAGCAAGGGTGCGGGTTCGTGGGGGAACGCAAAGAGCCAGGGTGCGGGTTCGTGGGGGAACGCAAGGAGGAACCGTGCGGGTTCGTGGGGGAACGCAAAGAGCAAGGGTGCGGGTTCGTGGGGGAACGCAAAGAGCAAGGGTGCGGGTTCGTGGGGGAACGCAAAGAGGAACCGTGCGGGTTTGTGGGGGAACGCGAAGAGCTAGGGTGCGGGTTCATGGGGGAACGCAAAGAGGAACCGTGCGGGTTCGTGGGGGAACGCAATGAGCAAGGTTGCGGGTTCGTGGGGGAACGCAAAGAGGAACCGTGCGGGTTCGTGGGGGAACGCAAAGAAAAACCGTGCGGGTTCGTGGGGGAACGCAAAGAGGAACCGTGCGGGTTCGTGGGGGAACGCAAAGAGGAACCGTGTGGGTTCGTGGGGGAACGCAAAGAGGAACCGTGCGGGTTCGTGGGGGAACGCAAAGAGCAAGGGTGCGGGTTCGTGGGGGAACGCAAAGAGCAAGGGTGCGGGTTCGTGGGGGAACGCAAAGAGGAACCGTGTGGGTTCGTGGGGGAACGCAAAGAGGAACCGTGCGGGTTCGTGGGGGAACGCAAAGAGCAAGGGTGCGGGTTCGTGGGGGAACGCAAAGAGCAAGGGTGCGGGTTCGTGGGGGAACGCAAAGAGGAACCGTGCGGGTTCGTGGGGGAACGCAAAGAGCTACGGTGCGTATTCGTGGGGGAATGCAAAGAGCAAGGGTGCGGGTTCGTGGGGGAACGCAGAGAGCTAGGGTGCGGGTTCGTGGGGGAACACTAAGAGGAACCGTGCGGGTTCATGGGGGAACGCAAAGAGCTAGGGTGCGGGTTCGTGGGGGAACGCAAAGAGCAAGGGTGCGGGTTCGTGGGGGAACGCAAACAGGAACCGTTCGGGTTCGTGGGGGAACGTAAAGAGCAAGGGTGCGCGTTTGTGGGGGAACGCAAAGAGCAAGGGTGCGAGTTCGTGGGGGAACGCAAAGAGCAAGGGTGCGGGTTCGTGGGGGAACGCAAAGAGGAACCGTGCGGGTTCGTGGGGGAACGCAAAGAGCAAGGGTGCGGGTTCGTGGGGGAACGCAAAGAGGAACCGTGCGGGTTCGTGGGGGAACGCAAAGAGCAAGGGTGCGGGTTCGTGGGGGAACGCAAAGAGGAACCGTGCGGGTTCGTGGGGGAACGCAAAGAGCAAGGGTGCGGGTTCGTGGGGGAACGCAAAGAGCAAGGGTGCGGGTTCGTGGGGGAACGCAAAGAGCAAGGGTGCGGGTTCGTGGGGGAACGCAAAGAGCAAGGGTGCGGGTTCGTGGGGGAACGCAAAGAGGAACCGTGCGGGATCGTGTGGGAACGCAAATTGGAACCGTGCGGGTTCGTGGGGGAATGCAAAGTGGAACCGTGCGGGTTCGTGGGGGAACGCAAAGAGCAAGGGTGCGGGTTCGTGGGGGAACGCAAAGAGCAAGGGTGCGGGTTCGTGGGGGAACGCAAAGAGGAACCGTGCGGGTTCGTGGGGGAACGCAAGAGCAAGGGTGCGGGTTCGTGCGGGAACGCAAAGATGAACCGTGCGGGTTCGTGGGGAACGCAAAGAGCAAGGGTGCGGGTTCGCTGGGGAACGCAAAGAGCAAGGGTGCGGGTTCGTGGGAGAACGCAAAGAGGAACCGTGCGGGTTCGTGGGGGAACGCAAAGAGCAAGGGTGGGGGTTCGTGGGGGAACGCAAAGAGCAAGGGTGCGGGTTCGTGGGGGAACGCAAAGAGCAAGGGTGCGGGTTTGTGGGGGAACGCAAAGAGGAACCGTGCGAGTTCGTAGGGGAACACAAAGAGCAAGGGTGCGGGTTCGTGGGGGAACGGAAAGAGCCAGGGTGCGGGTTCGTGGGGGAACGCAAGGAGGAACCGTGCGGGTTCGTGGGGGAACGCAAAGAGCAAGGGTGCGGGTTCGTGGGGGAACGCAAAGAGCAAGGGTGCGGGTTCGTGGGGGAACGCAAAGAGGAACCGTGCGGGATTGTGGGGGAACGCGAAGAGCTAGGGTGCGGGTTCATGGGGGAACGCAAAGAGGAACCGTGCGGGTTCGTGGGGGAACGCAAAGAGGAACCGTGCGGGTTCGTGGGGGAACGCAAAGAGGAACCGTGCGGGTTCGTGGGGGAACGCAAAGAGGAACCGTGCGGGTTCGTGGGGGAACGCAAAGAGGAACCGTGTGGGTTCGTGGGGGAACGCAAAGAGGAACCGTGCGGGTTCGTGGGGGAACGCAAAGAGCAAGGGTGCGGGTTCGTGGGGGAACGCAAAGAGCAAGGGTGCGGGTTCGTGGGGGAACGCAAAGAGGAACCGTGCGGGTTCGTGGGGGAACGCAAAGAGCTACGGTGCGTATTCGTGGGGGAATGCAAAGAGCAAGGGTGCGGGTTCGTGGGGGAACGCAGAGAGCTAGGGTGCGGGTTCGTGGGGGAACACAAAGAGGAACCGTGCGGGTTCGTGGGGGAACGCAAAGAGCTAGGGTGCGGGTTCGTGGGGGAACGCAAAGAGCAAGGGTGCGGGTTCGTGGGGGAACGCAAACAGGAACCGTTCGGGTTCGTGGGGGAACGCAAAGAGCAAGGGTGCGCGTTTTTGGGGAACGCAAAGAGCAAGGGTGCGAGTTCGTGGGGGAACGCAAAGAGCAAGGGTGCGGGTTCGTGGGGGAACGCAAAGAGGAACCGTGCGGGTTCGTGGGGGAACGCAAAGAGCAAGGGTGCGGGTTCGTGGGGGAACGCAAAGAGCAAGGGTGCGGGTTCGTGGGGGAACGCAAAGAGCAAGGGTGCGGGTTCGTGGGGGAACGCAAAGAGGAACCGTGCGGGTTCGTGGGGGAACGCAAAGAGCAAGGGTGCGGGTTCGTGGGGGAACGCAAAGAGCAAGGGTGCGGGTTCGTGGGGGAACGCAAAGAGCAAGGGTGCGGGTTCGTGGGGGAACGCAAAGAGCTAGGGTGCGGGTTCGTGGGGGAACACAAGGAGGAACCATGCGGGTTCGTGGGGGAACGCAAAGAGGAACGGTGCGGGTTCGTGGGGGAACGCAAAGAGCAAGGGTGCGGGTTCGTGGGGGAACGCAAAGAGCAATGGTGCGGGTTCGTGGGGGAACACAAAGAGCAAGGGTGCGGGTTCGTGGGGGAACGCAAAGAGGAACCGTGCGGGTTCGTGGGGGAACGCAAAGAGCAAGGGTGCAGGTTCGTGGGGGAACGCAAAGAGCAAGGGTGCTGGTTCGTGGGGGAACGCAAAGAGGAACCGTGCGGGTTCGTGGGGGAACGCAAAGAGCAAGGGTGCGGGTTCGTGGGGGAACTCAAAGTGCAAGGGTGCGGGTTTGTGGGGGAACGCAAAGAGCAAGGGTGCGAGTTCGTGGGGGAACGCAAAGAGCAAGGGTGCGGGTTCGTGGGGGAACGCAAAGAGGAACCGTGCGGGTTCGTGGGAGAACGCAAAGAGCAAGGGTGCGGGTTCATGGGGGAACGCAAAGAGCAAGGGTGCGGGTTCGTGGGGGAACGCAAAGAGCAAGGGTGCGGGTTCGTGGGGGAACGCAAAGAGCAAGGGTGCGGGTTCGTGGGGGAACGCCAAGAGCAAGGGTGCGGGTTCGTGGGGGAACGCAAAGAGCAAGGGTGCGGGTTCTTGGGGGAACGCAAAGACCAAGGGTGCGGGTTCGTGGGGGAACGCAAAGAGCTAGGGTGCGGGTTCGTGGGGGAACGCAAAGAGGAACCGTGCGGGTTCGTGGGGGAACGCAAAGAGCAAGGGTGCGCGTTTGTGGGGGAACGCAAAGAGCAAGGGTGCGAGTTCGTGGGGGAACGCAAAGAGGAAGGGTGCGGGTTCGTGGGGGAACGCAAAGAGCAAGGGTGCGGGTTCGTGGGGGAACGCAAAGAGCAAGGGTGCGGGTTCGTGGGGGAACGCAAAGAGCAAGGGTGCGGGTTCGTGGGGGAACGCAAAGAGCAAGGGTGCGGGTTCGTGGGGGAACGCAAAGAGCAAGGGTGCGGGTTCGTGGGGGAACGCAAAGAGGAACCGTGCGGGTTCGTGGGGGAACGCAAAGAGCAAGGGTGCGGGTTCGTGGGGGAACGCAAAGAGCAAGGGTGCGGGTTCGTGGGGGAACGCAAAGAGCAAGGGTGCGGGTTCGTGGGGGAACGCAAAGAGGAACCGTGCGGGATCGTGGGGGAACGCAAAGTGGAACCGTGCGGGTTCGTGGGGGAATGCAAAGTGGAACCGTGCGGGTTTGTGGGGGAACGCAAAGAGCAAGGGTGCGGGTTCGTGGGGGAACGCAAAGAGGAACCGTGCGGGTTCGTGGGGGAACGCAAGAGCAAGGGTGCGGGTTCGTGCGGGAACGCAAAGAGGAACCGTGCGGGTTCGTGGGGAACGCAAAGAGCAAGGGTGCGGGTTCGCTGGGGAACGCAAAGAGCAAGGGTGCGGGTTCGTGGGAGAACGCAAAGAGCAAGGGTGCGGGTTTGTGGGGGAACGCAAAGAGGAACCGTGCGAGTTCGTAGGGGAACACAAAGAGCAAGGGTGCGGGTTCGTGGGGGAACGCAAAGAGCCAGGGTGCGGGTTCGTGGGGGAACGCAAGGAGGAACCGTGCGGGTTCGTGGGGGAACGCAAAGAGCAAGGGTGCGGGTTCGTGGGGGAACGCAAAGAGCAAGGGTGCGGGTTCGTGGGGGAACGCAAAGAGCAAGGGTGCGGATTCGTGGGGGAACGCAAAGAGCAAGGGTGCGGGTTCGTGGGGGAACGCGAAGAGCTAGGGTGCGGGTTCATGGGGGAACGCAAAGAGGAACCGTGCGGGTTCGTGGGGGAACGCAAAGAGCAAGGTTGCGGGTTCGTGGGGGAACGCAAAGAGGAACCGTGCGGGTTCGTGGGGGAACGCAAAGAGGAACCGTGCGGGTTCGTGGGGGAACGCAAAGAGGAACCGTGTGGGTTCGTGGGGGAACGCAAAGAGGAACCGTGCGGGTTCGTGGGGGAACGCAAAGAGCAAGGGTGCGGGTTCGTGGGGGAACGCAAAGAGGAAGGGTGCGGGTTCGTGGGGGAACGCAAAGAGGAACCGTGCGGGTTCGTGGGGGAACGCAAAGAGCTACGGTGCGTATTCGTGGGGGAATGCAAAGAGCAAGGGTGCGGGTTCGTGGGGGAACGCAGAGAGCTAGGGTGCGGGTTCGTGGGGGAACACAAAGAGGAACCGTGCGGGTTCGTGGGGGAACGCAAAGAGCTAGGGTGCGGGTTCGTGGGGGAACGCAAAGAGCAAGGGTGCGGGTTCGTGGGGGAACGCAAACAGGAACCGTTCGGGTTCGTGGGGGAACGCAAAGAGCAAGGGTGCGCGTTTGTGGGGGAACGCAAAGAGCAAGGGTGCGAGTTCGTGGGGGAACGCAAAGAGCAAGGGTGCGGGTTCGTGGGGGAACGCAAAGAGGAACCGTGCGGGTTCGTGGGGGAACGCAAAGAGCAAGGGTGCGGGTTCGTGGGGGAACACAAAGAGCAAGGGTGCGGGTTCGTGGGGGAACGCAAAGAGCAAGGGTGCGGGTTCGTGGGGGAACGCAAAGAGGAACCGTGCGGGTTCGTGGGGGAACGCAAAGAGCAAGGGTGCGGGTTCGTGGGGGAACGCAAAGAGCAAGGGTGCGGGTTCGTGGGGGAACGCAAGAGCAAGGGTGCGGGTTCGTGCGGGAACGCAAAGAGGAACCGTGCGGGTTCGTGGGGAACGCAAAGAGCAAGGGTGCGGGTTCGCTGGGGAACGCAAAGAGCAAGGGTGCGGGTTCGTGGGGGAACGCAAAGAGCAAGGGTGCGGGTTTGTGGGGGAACGCAAAGAGGAACCGTGCGAGTTCGTAGGGGAACACAAAGAGCAAGGGTGCGGGTTCGTGGGGGAACGCAAAGAGCCAGGGTGCGGGTTCGTGGGGGAACGCAAGGAGGAACCGTGCGGGTTCGTGGGGGAACGCAAAGAGCAAGGGTGCGGGTTCGTGGGGGAACGCAAAGAGGAACCGTGCGGGTTCGTGGGGGAACGCAAAGAGCAAGGGTGCGGGTTCGTGGGGGAACGCAAAGAGCAAGGGTGCGGGTTCGTGGGGGAACGCAAAGAGCAAGGGTGCGGGTTCGTGGGGGAACGCAAAGAGCAAGGGTGCGGGTTCGTGGGGGAACGCAAAGAGGAACCGTGCGGGATCGTGTGGGAACGCAAATTGGAACCGTGCGGGTTCGTGGGGGAATGCAAAGTGGAACCGTGCGGGTTCGTGGGGGAACGCAAAGAGGAACCGTGTGGGTTCGTGGGGGAACGCAAAGAGGAACCGTGCGGGTTCGTGGGGGAACGCAAAGAGCAAGGTTGCGGGTTCGTGGGGGAACACAAAGAGGAACCGTGCGGGTTCGTGGGGGAACGCAAAGAGCTAGGGTGCGGGTTCGTGGGGGAACGCAAAGAGCAAGGGTGCGGGTTCGTGGGGGAACGCAAACAGGAACCGTTCGGGTTCGTGGGGGAACGCAAAGAGCAAGGGTGCGCGTTTGTGGGGGAACGCAAAGAGCAAGGGTGCGAGTTCGTGGGGGAACGCAAAGAGCAAGGGTGCGGGTTCGTGGGGGAACGCAAAGAGGAACCGTGCGGGTTCGTGGGGGAACGCAAAGAGCAAGGGTGCGGGTTCGTGGGGGAACACAAAGAGCAAGGGTGCGGGTTCGTGGGGGAACGCAAAGAGCAAGGGTGCGGGTTCGTGGGGGAACGCAAAGAGGAACCGTGCGGGTTCGTGGGGGAACGCAAAGAGCAAGGGTGCGGGTTCGTGGGGGAACGCAAAGAGCAAGGGTGCGGGTTCGTGGGGGAACGCAAAGAGCAAGGGTGCGGGTTCGTGGGGGAACGCAAGAGCAAGGGTGCGGGTTCGTGCGGGAACGCAAAGAGGAACCGTGCGGGTTCGTGGGGAACGCAAAGAGCAAGGGTGCGGGTTCGCTGGGGAACGCAAAGAGCAAGGGTGCGGGTTCGTGGGGGAACGCAAAGAGCAAGGGTGCGGGTTTGTGGGGGAACGCAAAGAGGAACCGTGCGAGTTCGTAGGGGAACACAAAGAGCAAGGGTGCGGGTTCGTGGGGGAACGCAAAGAGCCAGGGTGCGGGTTCGTGGGGGAACGCAAGGAGGAACCGTGCGGGTTCGTGGGGGAACGCAAAGAGCAAGGGTGCGGGTTCGTGGGGGAACGCAAAGAGCAAGGGTGCGGGTTCGTGGGGGAACGCAAAGAGGAACCGTGCGGGTTTGTGGGGGAACGCGAAGAGCTAGGGTGCGGGTTCATGGGGGAACGCAAAGAGGAACCGTGCGGGTTCGTGGGGGAACGCAAAGAGCAAGGTTGCGGGTTCGTGGGGGAACGCAAAGAGGAACCGTGCGGGTTCGTGGGGGAACGCAAAGAAAAACCGTGCGGGTTCGTGGGGGAACGCAAAGAGGAACCGTGCGGGTTCGTGGGGGAACGCAAAGAGGAACCGTGTGGGTTCGTGGGGGAACGCAAAGAGGAACCGTGCGGGTTCGTGGGGGAACGCAAAGAGCAAGGGTGCGGGTTCGTGGGGGAACGCAAAGAGCAAGGGTGCGGGTTCGTGGGGGAACGCAAAGAGGAACCGTGCGGGTTCGTGGGGGAACGCAAAGAGCTACGGTGCGTATTCGTGGGGGAATGCAAAGAGCAAGGGTGCGGGTTCGTGGGGGAACGCAGAGAGCTAGGGTGCGGGTTCGTGGGGGAACACTAAGAGGAACCGTGCGGGTTCGTGGGGGAACGCAAAGAGCTAGGGTGCGGGTTCGTGGGGGAACGCAAAGAGCAAGGGTGCGGGTTCGTGGGGGAACGCAAACAGGAACCGTTCGGGTTCGTGGGGGAACGTAAAGAGCAAGGGTGCGCGTTTGTGGTGGAACGCAAAGAGCAAGGGTGCGAGTTCGTGGGGGAACGCAAAGAGCAAGGGTGCGGGTTCGTGGGGGAACGCAAAGAGGAACCGTGCGGGTTCGTGGGGGAACGCAAAGAGCAAGGGTGCGGGTTCGTGGGGGAACGCAAAGAGCAAGGGTGCGGGTTCGTGGGGGAACGCAAAGAGCAAGGGTGCGGGTTCGTGGGGGAACGCAAAGAGGAACCGTGCGGGTTCGTGGGGGAACGCAAAGAGCAAGGGTGCGGGTTCGTGGGGGAACGCAAAGAGCAAGGGTGCGGGTTCGTGGGGGAACGCAAAGAGCAAGGGTGCGGGTTCGTGGGGGAACGCAAAGAGCAAGGGTGCGGGTTCGTGGGGGAACGCAAAGAGGAACCGTGCGGGATCGTGTGGGAACGCAAATTGGAACCGTGCGGGTTCGTGGGGGAATGCAAAGTGGAACCGTGCGGGTTCGTGGGGGAACGCAAAGAGCAAGGGTGCGGGTTCGTGGGGGAACGCAAAGAGCAAGGGTGCGGGTTCGTGGGGGAACGCAAAGAGGAACCGTGCGGGTTCGTGGGGGAACGCAAGAGCAAGGGTGCGGGTTCGTGCGGGAACGCAAAGATGAACCGTGCGGGTTCGTGGGGAACGCAAAGAGCAAGGGTGCGGGTTCGCTGGGGAACGCAAAGAGCAAGGGTGCGGGTTCGTGGGAGAACGCAAAGAGGAACCGTGCGGGTTCGTGGGGGAACGCAAAGAGCAAGGGTGGGGGTTCGTGGGGGAACGCAAAGAGCAAGGGTGCGGGTTCGTGGGGGAACGCAAAGAGCAAGGGTGCGGGTTTGTGGGGGAACGCAAAGAGGAACCGTGCGAGTTCGTAGGGGAACACAAAGAGCAAGGGTGCGGGTTCGTGGGGGAACGGAAAGAGCCAGGGTGCGGGTTCGTGGGGGAACGCAAGGAGGAACCGTGCGGGTTCGTGGGGGAACGCAAAGAGCAAGGGTGCGGGTTCGTGGGGGAACGCAAAGAGCAAGGGTGCGGGTTCGTGGGGGAACGCAAAGAGGAACCGTGCGGGATTGTGGGGGAACGCGAAGAGCTAGGGTGCGGGTTCATGGGGGAACGCAAAGAGGAACCGTGCGGGTTCGTGGGGGAACGCAAAGAGCAAGGTTGCGGGTTCGTGGGGGAACGCAAAGAGGAACCGTGCGGGTTCGTGGGGGAACGCAAAGAGGAACCGTGCGGGTTCGTGGGGGAACGCAAAGAGGAACCGTGCGGGTTCGTGGGGGAACGCAAAGAGGAACCGTGTGGGTTCGTGGGGGAACGCAAAGAGGAACCGTGCGGGTTCGTGGGGGAACGCAAAGAGCAAGGGTGCGGGTTCGTGGGGGAACGCAAAGAGCAAGGGTGCGGGTTCGTGGGGGAACGCAAAGAGGAACCGTGCGGGTTCGTGGGGGAACGCAAAGAGCTACGGTGCGTATTCGTGGGGGAATGCAAAGAGCAAGGGTGCGGGTTCGTGGGGGAACGCAGAGAGCTAGGGTGCGGGTTCGTGGGGGAACACAAAGAGGAACCGTGCGGGTTCGTGGGGGAACGCAAAGAGCTAGGGTGCGGGTTCGTGGGGGAACGCAAAGAGCAAGGGTGCGGGTTCGTGGGGGAACGCAAACAGGAACCGTTCGGGTTCGTGGGGGAACGCAAAGAGCAAGGGTGCGCGTTTTTGGGGAACGCAAAGAGCAAGGGTGCGAGTTCGTGGGGGAACGCAAAGAGCAAGGGTGCGGGTTCGTGGGGGAACGCAAAGAGGAACCGTGCGGGTTCGTGGGGGAACGCAAAGAGCAAGGGTGCGGGTTCGTGGGGGAACGCAAAGAGCAAGGGTGCGGGTTCGTGGGGGAACGCAAAGAGCAAGGGTGCGGGTTCGTGGGGGAACGCAAAGAGGAACCGTGCGGGTTCGTGGGGGAACGCAAAGAGCAAGGGTGCGGGTTCGTGGGGGAACGCAAAGAGCAAGGGTGCGGGTTCGTGGGGGAACGCAAAGAGCAAGGGTGCGGGTTCGTGGGGGAACGCAAAGAGCAAGGGTGCGGGTTCGTGGGGGAACGCAAAGAGGAACCGTGCGGGATCGTGTGGGAACGCAAAGAGGAACCGTGCGGGTTCGTGGGGGAATGCAAAGTGGAACCGTGCGGGTTCGTGGGGGAACGCAAAGAGCAAGGGTGCGGGTTCGTGGGGGAACGCAAAGAGCAAGGGTGCGGGTTCGTGGGGGAACGCAAAGAGGAACCGTGCGGGTTCGTGGGGGAACGCAAGGGCAAGGGTGCGGGTTCGTGCGGGAACGCAAAGATGAACCGTGCGGGTTCGTGGGGAACGCAAAGAGCAAGGGTGCGGGTTCGCTGGGGAACGCAAAGAGCAAGGGTGCGGGTTCGCTGGGGAACGCAAAGAGCAAGGGTGCGGGTTCGTGGGAGAACGCAAAGAGCAAGGGTGCGGGTTTGTGGGGGAACGCAAAGAGGAACCGTGCGAGTTCGTGGGGGAACACAAAGAGCAAGGGTGCGGGTTCGTGGGGGAACGCAAAGAGCCAGGGTGCGGGTTCGTGGGGGAACGCAAGGAGGAACCGTGCGGGTTCGTGGGGGAACGCAAAGAGCAAGGGTGCGGATTCGTGGGGGAACGCAAAGAGCAAGGGTGCGGGTTCGTGGGGGAACGGAAAGAGCAAGGGTGCGGGTTCGTGTGGGAACGCAAAGAGGAACCGTGCGGGTTTGTGGGGGAACGCGAAGAGCTAGGGTGCGGGTTCGTGGGGGAACGCAAGGAGCAAAGGTTCGGGTTCGTGGGGGAACGCAAAGAGCAATGTTGCGGGTTCGTGGGGGAACGCAAAGAGGAACCGTGCGGGTTCGTGGGGGAACGCAAAGAGGAACCGTGCGGGTTCGTGGGGGAACGCAAAGAGGAACCGTGTGGGTTCGTGGGGGAACGCAAAGAGGAACCGTGCGGGTTCGTGGGGGAACGCAAAGAGCAAGGGTGCGGGTTCGTGGGGGAACGCAAAGAGCAAGGGTGCGGGTTCGTGGGGGAACGCAAAGAGCAAGGGTGCGGGTTCGTGGGGGAACGCAAAGAGCAAGGGTGCGGGTTCATGGGGGAACGCAAAGAGCATGTGTGCGGGTTCGTGGGGGAACGCAAAGAGCAAGGGTGCGGGTTCGTGGGGGAACGCAAAGAGCAAGGGTGCGGGTTCGTGGGGGAACGCAAAGAGGAACCGTGCGGGTTCGTGGGGGAACGCAAAGAGCAAGGGTGCTGGTTCGTGGGTGAACGCAAAGAGGAACCGTGCGGGTTCGTGGGGGAACGCAAAGAGCAAGGGTGCGGGTTCGTGGTGGAACGCAAAGAGCAAGGGTGCGGGTTCGTGGGGGAACGCAAAGAGCAAGGGTGCGGGTTCGTGGGGGAACGCAAAGAGGAACCGTGCGGGATCGTGGGGGAACGCAAAGTGGAATCGTGCGGGTTTGTGGGGGAACGCAACGAGCAAGGGTGCGGGTTCGTGGGGGAACGCAAAGAGCAAGGGTGCGGGTTCGTGGGGGAACGCAAAGAGCAAGGGTGCGGGTTTGTGGGGGAACACAAAGAGGAACCGTGCGTGTTCGTGGGGGAACGCAAAGAGCAAGGGTGCAGGTTCGTGGGGGAACGCAAAGAGCAAGGGTGCGGGTTCCTGGGGGAACGCAAAGAGCAAGGCTGCGGGTTCGTGGGGGAACACAAAGAGCAAGGGTGCGGGTTCGTGGGGGAACGCAAAGAGCAAGGGTGCGGGTTCGTGGGGGAACGCAAAGAGGAAGCGTTCGGGTTCTTGGGGAACGCAAAGAGGAACCGTGCGGGTTCGTGGGGGAACGCAAAGAGGGACGGTGCGGGTTCGTGGGGGAACGCAAAGAGGAACCGTGCAGGTTCGTGGGGGAACGCAAAGAGCAAGGGTGCGGGTTCGTGGGGGAACACAAAGAGCAAGTGTGCGGGTTCGTGGGGGAACGCAAAGAGGAACCGTGCGGGTTCGTGGGGGAACGCAAAGAGGAACCGTGCGGGTTCGTGGGGGAACGCAAAGAGCAAGGGTGCGGGTTCGTGGGGGAACGCAAGGGGCATGGGTGAGGGTTCGTGGGGGAACGCAAAGAGCTAGGTTGCGGGTTCGTGGGGGAACACAAAGAGGAACCGTGCGGGTTCGTGGGGGAACGCAAAGAGCAAGGGTGCGGGTTCGTGGGGGAACGCAAAGAGCAAGGGTGCGGGTTCGTGGGGGAACGCAAAGAGCAAGGGTGCGGGTTCGTGGGGGAACGCAAAGAGCAAGGGTGCTGGTTCGTGGGGGAACGCAAAGAGGAACCGTGCGGGTTCGTGGGGGAACTCAAAGAGGAACCGTGCGGGTTCGTGGGGGAACGCAAAGAGGAACCGTGCGGGTTCGTAGGGGAACGCAAAGAGCTAGGGTGCGGGTTCGTGGGGGAACGCAAAGAGGAACCGTGCGGGTTCGTGGGGGAACGCAAAGAGGAACCGTGCGGGTTCGTGGGTGAACGCAAAGAGCAATGGTGCGCGTTCGTGGGGGAACGCAAAGAGGAACCGTGCGGGTTCGTGGGGGAACGCAAAGAGCAAGGGTGCGGGTTCGTGGGGGAACGCAAAGAGCAAGGGTGCGGGTTCGTGGGGAAACGCAAAAAGGAACCGTGCGGGTTCGTGGGGGAACGCAAAGAGCAAGGGTGCGGGTTCGTGGGGGAACGCAAAGAGCAAGGGTGCGGGTTCGTGGGGGAACGCAAAGAGGAACCGTGCGGGATCGTGTGGGAACGCAAATTGGAACCGTGCGGGTTCGTGGGGGAATGCAAAGTGGAACCGTGCGGGTTCGTGGGGGAACGCAAAGAGCAAGGGTGCGGGTTCGTGGGGGAACGCAAAGAGCAAGGGTGCGGGTTCGTGGGGGAACGCAAAGAGGAACCGTGCGGGTTCGTGGGGGAACGCAAGAGCAAGGGTGCGGGTTCGTGCGGGAACGCAAAGATGAACCGTGCGGGTTCGTGGGGAACGCAAAGAGCAAGGGTGCGGGTTCGCTGGGGAACGCAAAGAGCAAGGGTGCGGGTTCGTGGGAGAACGCAAAGAGGAACCGTGCGGGTTCGTGGGGGAACGCAAAGAGCAAGGGTGGGGGTTCGTGGGGGAACGCAAAGAGCAAGGGTGCGGGTTCGTGGGGGAACGCAAAGAGCAAGGGTGCGGGTTTGTGGGGGAACGCAAAGAGGAACCGTGCGAGTTCGTAGGGGAACACAAAGAGCAAGGGTGCGGGTTCGTGGGGGAACGGAAAGAGCCAGGGTGCGGGTTCGTGGGGGAACGCAAGGAGGAACCGTGCGGGTTCGTGGGGGAACGCAAAGAGCAAGGGTGCGGGTTCGTGGGGGAACGCAAAGAGCAAGGGTGCGGGTTCGTGGGGGAACGCAAAGAGGAACCGTGCGGGATTGTGGGGGAACGCGAAGAGCTAGGGTGCGGGTTCATGGGGGAACGCAAAGAGGAACCGTGCGGGTTCGTGGGGGAACGCAAAGAGCAAGGTTGCGGGTTCGTGGGGGAACGCAAAGAGGAACCGTGCGGGTTCGTGGGGGAACGCAAAGAGGAACCGTGCGGGTTCGTGGGGGAACGCAAAGAGGAACCGTGCGGGTTCGTGGGGGAACGCAAAGAGGAACCGTGTGGGTTCGTGGGGGAACGCAAAGAGGAACCGTGCGGGTTCGTGGGGGAACGCAAAGAGCAAGGGTGCGGGTTCGTGGGGGAACGCAAAGAGCAAGGGTGCGGGTTCGTGGGGGAACGCAAAGAGGAACCGTGCGGGTTCGTGGGGGAACGCAAAGAGCTACGGTGCGTATTCGTGGGGGAATGCAAAGAGCAAGGGTGCGGGTTCGTGGGGGAACGCAGAGAGCTAGGGTGCGGGTTCGTGGGGGAACACAAAGAGGAACCGTGCGGGTTCGTGGGGGAACGCAAAGAGCTAGGGTGCGGGTTCGTGGGGGAACGCAAAGAGCAAGGGTGCGGGTTCGTGGGGGAACGCAAACAGGAACCGTTCGGGTTCGTGGGGGAACGCAAAGAGCAAGGGTGCGCGTTTTTGGGGAACGCAAAGAGCAAGGGTGCGAGTTCGTGGGGGAACGCAAAGAGCAAGGGTGCGGGTTCGTGGGGGAACGCAAAGAGGAACCGTGCGGGTTCGTGGGGGAACGCAAAGAGCAAGGGTGCGGGTTCGTGGGGGAACGCAAAGAGCAAGGGTGCGGGTTCGTGGGGGAACGCAAAGAGCAAGGGTGCGGGTTCGTGGGGGAACGCAAAGAGGAACCGTGCGGGTTCGTGGGGGAACGCAAAGAGCAAGGGTGCGGGTTCGTGGGGGAACGCAAAGAGCAAGGGTGCGGGTTCGTGGGGGAACGCAAAGAGCAAGGGTGCGGGTTCGTGGGGGAACGCAAAGAGCAAGGGTGCGGGTTCGTGGGGGAACGCAAAGAGGAACCGTGCGGGATCGTGTGGGAACGCAAAGAGGAACCGTGCGGGTTCGTGGGGGAATGCAAAGTGGAACCGTGCGGGTTCGTGGGGGAACGCAAAGAGCAAGGGTGCGGGTTCGTGGGGGAACGCAAAGAGCAAGGGTGCGGGTTCGTGGGGGAACGCAAAGAGGAACCGTGCGGGTTCGTGGGGGAACGCAAGGGCAAGGGTGCGGGTTCGTGCGGGAACGCAAAGATGAACCGTGCGGGTTCGTGGGGAACGCAAAGAGCAAGGGTGCGGGTTCGCTGGGGAACGCAAAGAGCAAGGGTGCGGGTTCGCTGGGGAACGCAAAGAGCAAGGGTGCGGGTTCGTGGGAGAACGCAAAGAGCAAGGGTGCGGGTTTGTGGGGGAACGCAAAGAGGAACCGTGCGAGTTCGTGGGGGAACACAAAGAGCAAGGGTGCGGGTTCGTGGGGGAACGCAAAGAGCCAGGGTGCGGGTTCGTGGGGGAACGCAAGGAGGAACCGTGCGGGTTCGTGGGGGAACGCAAAGAGCAAGGGTGCGGATTCGTGGGGGAACGCAAAGAGCAAGGGTGCGGGTTCGTGGGGGAACGGAAAGAGCAAGGGTGCGGGTTCGTGTGGGAACGCAAAGAGGAACCGTGCGGGTTTGTGGGGGAACGCGAAGAGCTAGGGTGCGGGTTCGTGGGGGAACGCAAGGAGCAAAGGTTCGGGTTCGTGGGGGAACGCAAAGAGCAATGTTGCGGGTTCGTGGGGGAACGCAAAGAGGAACCGTGCGGGTTCGTGGGGGAACGCAAAGAGGAACCGTGCGGGTTCGTGGGGGAACGCAAAGAGGAACCGTGTGGGTTCGTGGGGGAACGCAAAGAGGAACCGTGCGGGTTCGTGGGGGAACGCAAAGAGCAAGGGTGCGGGTTCGTGGGGGAACGCAAAGAGCAAGGGTGCGGGTTCGTGGGGGAACGCAAAGAGCAAGGGTGCGGGTTCGTGGGGGAACGCAAAGAGCAAGGGTGCGGGTTCATGGGGGAACGCAAAGAGCATGTGTGCGGGTTCGTGGGGGAACGCAAAGAGCAAGGGTGCGGGTTCGTGGGGGAACGCAAAGAGCAAGGGTGCGGGTTCGTGGGGGAACGCAAAGAGGAACCGTGCGGGTTCGTGGGGGAACGCAAAGAGCAAGGGTGCTGGTTCGTGGGTGAACGCAAAGAGGAACCGTGCGGGTTCGTGGGGGAACGCAAAGAGCAAGGGTGCGGGTTCGTGGTGGAACGCAAAGAGCAAGGGTGCGGGTTCGTGGGGGAACGCAAAGAGCAAGGGTGCGGGTTCGTGGGGGAACGCAAAGAGGAACCGTGCGGGATCGTGGGGGAACGCAAAGTGGAATCGTGCGGGTTTGTGGGGGAACGCAACGAGCAAGGGTGCGGGTTCGTGGGGGAACGCAAAGAGCAAGGGTGCGGGTTCGTGGGGGAACGCAAAGAGCAAGGGTGCGGGTTTGTGGGGGAACACAAAGAGGAACCGTGCGTGTTCGTGGGGGAACGCAAAGAGCAAGGGTGCAGGTTCGTGGGGGAACGCAAAGAGCAAGGGTGCGGGTTCCTGGGGGAACGCAAAGAGCAAGGCTGCGGGTTCGTGGGGGAACACAAAGAGCAAGGGTGCGGGTTCGTGGGGGAACGCAAAGAGCAAGGGTGCGGGTTCGTGGGGGAACGCAAAGAGGAAGCGTTCGGGTTCTTGGGGAACGCAAAGAGGAACCGTGCGGGTTCGTGGGGGAACGCAAAGAGGGACGGTGCGGGTTCGTGGGGGAACGCAAAGAGGAACCGTGCAGGTTCGTGGGGGAACGCAAAGAGCAAGGGTGCGGGTTCGTGGGGGAACACAAAGAGCAAGTGTGCGGGTTCGTGGGGGAACGCAAAGAGGAACCGTGCGGGTTCGTGGGGGAACGCAAAGAGGAACCGTGCGGGTTCGTGGGGGAACGCAAAGAGCAAGGGTGCGGGTTCGTGGGGGAACGCAAGGGGCATGGGTGAGGGTTCGTGGGGGAACGCAAAGAGCTAGGTTGCGGGTTCGTGGGGGAACACAAAGAGGAACCGTGCGGGTTCGTGGGGGAACGCAAAGAGCAAGGGTGCGGGTTCGTGGGGGAACGCAAAGAGCAAGGGTGCGGGTTCGTGGGGGAACGCAAAGAGCAAGGGTGCGGGTTCGTGGGGGAACGCAAAGAGCAAGGGTGCTGGTTCGTGGGGGAACGCAAAGAGGAACCGTGCGGGTTCGTGGGGGAACTCAAAGAGGAACCGTGCGGGTTCGTGGGGGAACGCAAAGAGGAACCGTGCGGGTTCGTAGGGGAACGCAAAGAGCTAGGGTGCGGGTTCGTGGGGGAACGCAAAGAGGAACCGTGCGGGTTCGTGGGGGAACGCAAAGAGGAACCGTGCGGGTTCGTGGGTGAACGCAAAGAGCAATGGTGCGCGTTCGTGGGGGAACGCAAAGAGGAACCGTGCGGGTTCGTGGGGGAACGCAAAGAGCAAGGGTGCGGGTTCGTGGGGGAACGCAAAGAGCAAGGGTGCGGGTTCGTGGGGAAACGCAAAAAGGAACCGTGCGGGTTCGTGGGGGAACGCAAAGAGCAAGGGTGTGGGTTCGTGGGGGAACGCAAAGAGCAAGGGTGCGGGTTCGTGGGGGAACGCAAAGAGCAAGGGTGCGGGTTCGTGGGGGAACGCAAAGAGCAAGGGTGCGGGTTCGTGAGGGAACGCAAAGAGCTAGGGTGCGGGTTCGTGGGGGAACGCAAGGAGGAACCGTGCGGGTTCGTGGGGGAACGCAAAGAGGAACCGTGCGGGTTCGTGGGGGAACGCAAAGAGCAAGGGTGCGGGTTCGTGGGGGAACGCAAAGAGCAAGGGTGCGGGTTCGTGGGGGAACGCAAAGAGGAACCGTGCGGGTTCGTGGGGGAACGCAAAGAGCAAGGGTGCGGGTTCGTGGGGGAACTCAAAGTGCAAGGGTGCGGGTTTGTGGGGGAACGCAAAGAGCAAGGGTGCGAGTTCGTGGGGGAACGCAAAGAGCAAGGGTGCGGGTTCGTGGGTGAACGCAAAGAGGAACCGTGCGGGTTCGTGGGAGAACGCAAAGAGGAACCGTGCGGGTTCGTGGGAGAACGCAAAGAGCAAGGGTGCGGGTTCGTGGGGGAACGCAAAGAGCAAGGGTGCGGGTTCGTGGGGGAACGCAAAGAGCAAGGGTGCGGGTTCGTGGGGGAACGCCAAGAGCAAGGGTGCGGGTTCGTGGGGGAACGCAAAGAGCAAGGGTGCGGGTTCGTGGGGGAACGCAAAGAGCAAGGGTGCGGGTTCATGGGGGAACGCAAAGAGGATGTGTGCGGGTTCGTGGGGGAACGCAAAGAGCAAGGGTGCGGGTTCGTGGGGGAACGCAAAGAGCAAGGGTGCGGGTTCTTGGGGGAACGCAAAGACCAAGGGTGCGGGTTCGTGGGGGAACGCAAAGAGCTAGGGTGCGGGTTCGTGGGGGAACGCAAAGAGCAAGGGTGCGGGTTCGTGGGGGAACGCAAACAGGAACCGTTCGGGTTCGTGGGGGAACGCAAAGAGCAAGGGTGCGCGTTTGTGGGGGAACGCAAAGAGCAATGGTGCGAGTTCGTGGGGGAACGCAAAGAGCAAGGGTGCGGGTTCGTGGGGGAACGCAAAGAGGAACCGTGCGGGTTCGTGGGGGAACGCAAAGAGCAAGGGTGCGGGTTCGTGGGGGAACGCAAAGAGCAAGGGTGCGGGTTCGTGGGGGAACGCAAAGAGCAAGGGTGCGGGTTCGTGGGGGAACGCAAAGAGGAACCGTGCGGGTTCGTGGGGGAACGCAAAGAGCAAGGGTGCGGGTTCGTGGGGGAACGCAAAGAGCAAGGGTG
This sequence comes from Oreortyx pictus, assembly GCA_036925125.1. NCBI lineage: Eukaryota > Metazoa > Chordata > Aves > Galliformes > Odontophoridae > Oreortyx > Oreortyx pictus. The sequence continues at coordinate 253,266 of JAUPFR010000065.1, forward strand.
CGGGTTCGTGGGGGAACGCAAAGAGCAAGGGTGCGGGTTCGTGGGGGAACGCAAAGAGGAACCGTGCGGGATCGTGGGGGAACGCAAAGTGGAACCGTGCGGGTTCGTGGGGGAATGCAAAGTGGAACCGTGCGGGTTCGTGGGGGAACGCAAAGAGCAAGGGTGCGGGTTCGTGGGGGAACGCAAAGAGCAAGGGTGCGGGTTCGTGGGGGAACGCAAAGAGGAACCGTGCGGGTTCGTGGGGGAACGCAAGAGCAAGGGTGCGGGTTCGTGCGGGAACGCAATGAGGAACCGTGCGGGTTCGTGGGGAACGCAAAGAGCAAGGGTGCGGGTTCGCTGGGGAACGCAAAGAGCAAGGGTGCGGGTTCGTGGGAGAACGCAAAGAGCAAGGGTGCGGGTTTGTGGGGGAACGCAAAGAGGAACCGTGCGAGTTCGTGGGGGAACACAAAGAGCAAGGGTGCGGGTTCGTGGGGGAACGCAAAGAGCCAGGGTGCGTGTTCGTGGGGGAACGCAAGGAGGAACCGTGCGGGTTCGTGGGGGAACGCAAGGAGGAACCGTGCGGGTTCGTGGGGGAACGCAAAGAGCAAGGGTGCGGGTTCGTGGGGGAACGCAAAGAGCAAGGGTGCGGGTTCGTGGGGGAACGCAAAGAGGAACGGTGCGGGTTTGTGGGGGAACGCGAAGAGCAAGGGTGCGGGTTCGTGGGGGAACGCAAGGAGCAAAGGTTCGGGTTCGTGGGGGAACGCAAAGAGCAAGGTTGCGGGTTCGTGGGGGAACGCAAAGAGCAAGGGTGCGGGTTCGTGGGGGAACGCAAAGAGGAACCGTGTGGGTTCGTGGGGGAACGCAAAGAGGAACCGTGTGGGTTCGTGGGGGAACGCAAAGAGGAACCGTGCGGGTTCGTGGGGGAACGCAAAGAGCAAGGGTGCGGGTTCGTGGGGGAACGCAAAGAGCAAGGGTGCGGGTTCGTGGGGGAACGCAAAGAGGAACCGTGCGGGTTCGTGGGGGAACGCAAAGAGCAAGGGTGCGGGTTCGTGGGGGAATGCAAAGAGCAAGGGTGCGGGTTCGTGGGGGAACGCAGAGAGCTAGGGTGCGGGTTCGTGGGGGAACACAAAGAGGAACCGTGCGGGTTCGTGGGGGAACGCAAAGAGCTAGGGTGCGGGTTCGTGGGGGAACGCAAACAGCAAGGGTGCGGGTTCGTGGGGGAACGCAAAGAGCAAGGGTGCAAGTTCGTGGGGGAACGCAAAGAGGAACCGTGCGGGTTCGTGGGGGAACGCAAAGAGCAAGGGTGCGGGTTCGTGTGGGACCGCAAAGAGGAACCGTGCGGGTTCGTGGGGGAACGCAAAGAGCAAGGGTGCGGGTTCGTGGGGGAACGGAAAGAGGAACCGTGCGGGTTCGTGGGGGAACGCAAAGAGCAAGGGTGCGGGTTCGTGGGGGAACGCAAAGAGCAAGGGTGCGGGTTTGTGGGGGAACACAAAGAGGAACCGTGCGTGTTCGTGGGGGAACGCAAAGAGCAAGGGTGCAGGTTCGTGGGGGAACGCAAAGAGCAAGGGTGCGGGTTCCTGGGGGAACGCAAAGAGCAAGGCTGCGGGTTCGTGGGGGAACACAAAGAGCAAGGGTGCGGGTTCGTGGGGGAACGCAAAGAGCATGGGTGCGGGTTCGTGGGGGAACGCAAAGAGGAAGCGTTCGGGTTCGTGGGGGAACGCAAAGAGGAACCGTGCGGGTTCGTGGGGGAACGCAAAGAGGAACCGTGCAGGTTCGTGGGGGAACGCAAAGAGCAAGGGTGCGGGTTCGTGGGGGAACACAAAGAGCAAGGGTGCGGGTTCGTGGGGGAACGCAAAGAGGAACCGTGCGGGTTCGTGGGGGAACGCAAAGAGGAACCGTGCGGGTTCGTGGGGGAACGCAAAGAGCAAGGGTGCGGGTTCGTGGGGGAACGCAAAGAGCAAGGGTGCGGGTTCGTGGGGGAACGCAAAGAGCTGGTTTGCGGGTTCGTGGGGGAACACAAAGAGGAACCGTGCGGGTTCGTGGGGGAACGCAAAGAGCAAGGGTGCGGGTTCGTGGGGGAACGCAAAGAGCAAGGGTGCGGGTTCGTGGGGGAACGCAAAGAGCAAGGGTGCGGGTTCGTCAGGGAACGCAAAGAGCAAGGGTGCGGGTTCGTGGGGGAACGCAAACAGGAACCGTTCGGGTTCGTGGGGGAACGCAAAGAGGAACCGTGCGGGTTCGTGGGGGAACGCAAAGAGGAACCGTGCGGGTTCGTGGGTGAACGCAAAGAGGAACCGTGCGGGTTCGTGGGGAAACGCAAAGAGCTAGGGTGCGGGTTCGTGGGGGAACGCAAAGAGGAACCGTGCGGGTTCGTGGGGGAACGCAAAGAGCAAGGGTGCGGGTTCGTGGGGGAACGCAAAGAGCAAGGGTGCGGGTTCGTGGGGGAACGCAAAGAGCAAGGGTGCGGGTTCGTGGGGAAACGCAAAGAGGAACCGTGCGGGTTCGTGGGGGAACGCAAAGAGCAAGGGTGTGGGTTCGTGGGGGAACGCAAAAAGCAAGGGTGCGGGTTCGTGGGGGAACGCAAAGAGCAAGGGTGCGGGTTCGTGGGGGAACGCAAAGAGCAAGGGTGCGGGTTCGTGAGGGAACGCAAAGAGCTAGGGTGCGGGTTCGTGGGGGAACGCAAGGAGGAACCGTGCGGGTTCGTGGGGGAACGCAAAGAGCAAGGGTGCGGGTTCGTGGGGGAACGCAAAGAGCAAGGGTGCGGGTTCGTGGGGGAACGCAAAGAGCAAGGGTGCGGGCTCGTGGGGGAGTGCAAAGAGGAACCGTGCGGGTTCGTGGGGGAACGCAAAGAGGAACCGTGCGGGTTCGTGGGGGAACGCAAAGAGCAAGGGTGCGGGTTCGTGGGGGAACGCAAAGAGCAAGGGTGCAGGTTCGTGGGGGAACGCAAAGAGGAACCGTGCGGGTTCGTGGGGGAACGCAAAGAGCAAGGGTGCGGGTTCGTGGGGGAACTCAAAGTGCAAGGGTGCGGGTTTGTGGGGGAACGCAAAGAGCAAGGGTGCGAGTTCGTGGGGGAACGCAAAGAGCAAGGGTGCGGGTTCGTGGGGGAACGCAAAGAGGAACCGTGCGGGTTCGTGGGAGAACGCAAAGAGCAAGGGTGCGGGTTCATGGGGGAACGCAAAGAGCAAGGGTGCGGGTTCGTGGGGGAACGCAAAGAGCAAGGGTGCAGGTTCGTGGGGGAACGCAAAGAGGAACCGTGCGGGTTCGTGGGGGAACGCCAAGAGCAACGGTGCGGGTTCGTGGGGGAACGCAAAGAGCAAGGGTGCGGGTTCTTGGGGGAACGCAAAGACCAAGGGTGCGGGTTTGTGGGGGAACGCAAAGAGCTAGGGTGCGGGTTCGTGGGGGAACGCAAAGAGGAACCGTGCGGGTTCGTGGGGGAACGCAAAGAGCAAGGGTGCGGGTTCGTGGGGGAACGCAAAGAGCAAGGGTGCGCGTTTGTGGGGGAACGCAAAGAGCAAGGGTGCGAGTTCGTGGGGGAACGCAAAGAGCAAGGGTGCGGGTTCGTGGGGGAACGCAAAGAGGAACCGTGCGGGTTCGTGGGGGAACGCAAAGAGCAAGGGTGCGGGTTCGTGGGGGAACGCAAAGAGCAAGGGTGCGGGTTCGTGGGGGAACGCAAAGAGCAAGGGTGCGGGTTCGTGGGGGAACGCAAAGAAGAACCGTGCGGGTTCGAGGGGGAACGCAAAGAGCAAGGGTGCGGGTTCGTGGGGGAACGCAAAGAGCAAGGGTGCGGGTTCGTGGGGGAACGCAAAGAGCAAGGGTGCGGGTTCGTGGGGGAACGCAAAGAGGAACCGTGTGGGATCGTGGGGGAACGCAAAGTGGAACCGTGCGGGTTCGTGGGGGAATGCAAAGTGGAACCGTGCGGGTTCGTGGGGGAACGCAAAGAGGAACCGTGCGGGTTCGTGGGGGAACGCAAAGAGCAAGGGTGCGGGTTCGTGGGGGAACGCAAAGAGGAACCGTGCGGGTTCGTGGGGGAACGCAAGAGCAAGGGTGTGGGTTCGTGCGGGAACGCAAAGAGGAACCGTGCGGGTTCGTGGGGAACGCAAAGAGCAAGGATGCGGGTTCGCTGGGGAACGCAAAGAGCAAGGGTGCGGGTTCGTGGGAGAACGCAAAGAACAAGGGTGCGGGTTTGTGGGGGAACGCAAAGAGGAACCGTGCGAGTTCGTGGGGGAACGCAAAGAGGAACCGTGCGGGTTCGTGGGGGAACGCAAGAGCAAGGGTGTGGGTTCGTGCGGGAACGCAAAGAGGAACCGTGCGGGTTCGTGGGGAACGCAAAGAGCAAGGATGCGGGTTCGCTGGGGAACGCAAAGAGCAAGGGTGCGGGTTCGTGGGGGAACGCAAAGAGCCAGGGTGCGGGTTCGTGGGGGAACGCAAGGAGGAACCGTGCGGGTTCGTGGGGGAACGCAAAGAGCAAGGGTGCGGGTTCGTGGGGGAACGCAAAGAGCAAGGGTGCGGGTTCGTGGGGGAACGCAAAGAGGAACCGTGCGGGTTTGTGGGGGAACGCGATGAGCTAGGGTGCGGGTTCGTGGGGGAACGCAAGGAGCAAAGGTTCGGGTTCGTGGGGGAACGCAAAGAGCAAGGTTGCGGGTTCGTGGGGGAACGCAAAGAGGAACCGTGCGGGTTCGTGGGGGAACGCAAAGAGGAACCGTGCGGGTTCGTGGGGGAACGCAAAGAGGAACCGTGTGGGTTCGTGGGGGAACGCAAAGAGGAACCGTGCGGGTTCGTGGGGGAACGCAAAGAGCAAGGGTGCGGGTTCGTGGGGGAACGCAAAGAGCAAGGGTGCGGGTTCGTGGGGGAACGCAAAGAGGAACCGTGCGGGTTCGTGGCGGAACGCAAAGAGCTACGGTGCGTATTCGTGGGGGAATGCAAAGAGCAAGGGTGCGGGTTCGTGGGGGAACGCAGAGAGCTAGGGTGCGGGTTCGTGGGGGAACACAAAGAGGAACCGTGTGGGTTCGTGGGGGAACGCAAAGAGCTAGGGTGCGGGTTCGTGGGGGAACGCAAAGAGCAAGGGTGCGGGTTCGTGGGGGAACGCAAAGAGCAAGGGTGCAAGTTCGTGGGGGAACGCAAAGAGCAAGGGTGCGGGTTCGTGGGGGAACGCAAAGAGCAAGGGTGCGGGTTCGTGTGGGACCGCAAAGAGGAACGGTGTGGGTTCGTGGGGGAACGCAAAGAGGAAGGGTGCGGGTTCGTGGGGGAACGCAAAGAGCAAGGGTGCGGGTTCGTGGGGGAACTCAAAGAGCAAGGGTGCGGGTTCGTGGGGGAACGCAAAGAGCAAGGGTGCGGGTTCGTGGGGGAACGCAAAGAGCAAGGGTGCGGGTTCGTGGGGGAACACAAAGAGCTAGGGTGCGGGTTCGTGGGGGAACGCAGAGAGCTAGGGTACGGGTTCGTGGGGGAACGCAAAGAGGAACCGTGCGGGTTCGTGGGGGAATGCAAAGAGCTAGGGTGTGGGTTTGTGGGGGAACGCAAAGAGCCAGGGTGCGGGTTCGTGGGGGAACGCAAAGAGCAAGGGTGCGGGTTCGTGGGGGAACACAAAGAGCTAGGGTGCGGGTTCGTGGGGGAACGCAGAGAGCTAGGGTACGGGTTCGTGGGGGAACGCAAAGAGGAACCGTGCGGGTTCGTGGGGGAATGCAAAGAGCTAGGGTGTGGGTTTGTGGGGGAACGCAAAGAGCAAGGGTGCGGGTTCGTGGGGGAACGCAAAGAGCAAGGGTGCGGGTTCGTGGGGGAACGGAAAGAGGAACCGTGCGGGTTCGTGGAGGAACGCAAAGAGCAAGGGTGCGGGTTCGCTGGGGAACGCAAAGAGCAAGGGTGCCGGTTCCTGGGGGAACGCAAAGAGCAATGATTCGGGTTCGTCGGGGAACGCAAAGAGCAAGGGTGCGGGTTCGTGGGGGAACGCAAAGAGCAAGGGTGCGGGTTCGTGGGGGAACACAAAGAGCAAGGGTGCGGGTTCGTGGGGGAACGCAAAGAGCAAGGGTGCGGGTTTGTGGGGGAACGCAAAGAGCAAGGGTGCGGGTTCGTGGGGGAACACAAAGAGCAAGGGTGCGGGTTCGTGGGGGAACGCAAAGAGGAACCGTGCGGGTTCGTGGGGGAACGCAAAGAGGAACCGTGCGGGTTCGTGGGGGAACGCAAAGAGGAACCGTGTGGGTTCGTGGGGGAACGCAAAGAGGAACCGTGCGGGTTCGTGGGGGAACGCAAAGAGCAATGGTACGGGTTCGTGGGGGAACGGAAAGAGGAACCGTGCGGGTTCGTGGGGGAACGCAAAGAGGAACCTTGCGGGTTCGTGGGGGAACGCAAAGAGCAAGGGTGCGGGTTCGTGGGGGAACGCAAAGAGCTAGGGTGCGGGTTCGTTGGGGAACTCAAAGAGGAACCGTGCGGGTTCGTGGGGGAACGCAAAGAGCAAGGGTGCGGGTTCGTGGGGGAACGCAAAGAGCAAGGGTGCAGGTTCCTCGGGGAACGCAAAGAGCAAGGCTGCGGGTTCGTGGGGGAACGCAAAGAGTAAGGGTGCGGGTTCGTGGGGGAACGCAAAGAGCAAGGGTGCAGGTTCCTCGGGGAACGCAAACAGGAACCGTGCGGGTTCGTGGGGAACGCAATGAGGAACCTTGCGGGTTCGTGGGGGAACGCAAAGAGGAACCGTGCGGGTTCGTGGGGAAACGCAAAGAGGAACCGTGCGGGTTCGTGGGGGAACGCAAAGAGGAACCGTGCGGGTTCGTGGGGGATCTCAAAGAGGAACCGTGCGGGTTCGTGGGGGAACGCAAAGAGCTAGGGTGCGGGTTCGTGGGGGAACGCAAAGAGGAACCGTGCTGGTTCGTGGGGGAACGCAAAGAGCTAGGGTGCGGGTTCGTGGGGGAACGCAAAGAGCAAGGGTGCGGGTTCGAGGGGGAACGCAAAGAGGAACCTTGCGGGTTCGTGGGGGAACGCAAAGAGGAACCGTGCGGGTTCGTGGGGGAACGCAAAGAGCAAGGGTTCGGGTTCGTGGGGGAACGCAAAGAGCAAGGGTGCGGGTTCGTGGGGGAACGCAAAGAGCAAGGGTGCGGGTTCGTGGGGGAACGCAAAGAGCTAGGGTGCGGGTTCGTGGGGGAACGCAAAGAGCTAGGGTGCGGGTTCGTGGGGGAACGCAAAGAGCAAGGGTGCGGGTTCGTGGGGGAACGCAAAGAGGAACCGTGCGGGTTCGTGGGGGAATGCAAAGAGCTAGGGTGCGGGTTCGTGGGGGAACGCAAAGAGGAACGGTGCGGGTTCGTGGGGGAACGCAAAGAGGAACCGTGCGGGTTCGTGGGGGAACGCAAAGAGCAAGGGTGCGGGTTCGTGGGAGAACGCAAAGAGGAACCGTGCGGGTTCGTGGGGGAACGCAAAGAGCAAGGGTGGGGGTTCGTGGGGGAACGCAAAGAGCAAGGGTGCGGGTTCGTGGGGGAACGCAAAGAGCAAGGGTGCGGGTTTGTGGGGGAACGCAAAGAGGAACCGTGCGAGTTCGTAGGGGAACACAAAGAGCAAGGGTGCGGGTTCGTGGGGGAACGCAAAGAGCCAGGGTGCGGGTTCGTGGGGGAACGCAAGGAGGAACCGTGCGGGTTCGTGGGGGAACGCAAAGAGCAAGGGTGCGGGTTCGTGGGGGAACGCAAAGAGCAAGGGTGCGGGTTCGTGGGGGAACGCAAAGAGGAACCGTGCGGGATTGTGGGGGAACGCGAAGAGCTAGGGTGCGGGTTCATGGGGGAACGCAAAGAGGAACCGTGCGGGTTCGTGGGGGAACGCAAAGAGCAAGGTTGCGGGTTCGTGGGGGAACGCAAAGAGGAACCGTGCGGGTTCGTGGGGGAACGCAAAGAGGAACCGTGCGGGTTCGTGGGGGAACGCAAAGAGGAACCGTGTGGGTTCGTGGGGGAACGCAAAGAGCAAGGGTGCGGGTTCGTGGGGGAACGCAAAGAGCAAGGGTGCGGGTTCGTGGGGGAACACAAAGAGCAAGGGTGCGGGTTCGTGGGGGAACGCAAAGAGCAAGGGTGCGGGTTTGTGGGGGAACGCAAAGAGCAAGGGTGCGGGTTCGTGGGGGAACACAAAGAGCAAGGGTGCGGGTTCGTGGGGGAACGCAAAGAGGAACCGTGCGGGTTCGTGGGGGAACGCAAAGAGGAACCGTGCGGGTTCGTGGGGGAACGCAAAGAGGAACCGTGTGGGTTCGTGGGGGAACGCAAAGAGGAACCGTGCGGGTTCGTGGGGGAACGCAAAGAGCAATGGTACGGGTTCGTGGGGGAACGGAAAGAGGAACCGTGCGGGTTCGTGGGGGAACGCAAAGAGGAACCTTGCGGGTTCGTGGGGGAACGCAAAGAGCAAGGGTGCGGGTTCGTGGGGGAACGCAAAGAGCTAGGGTGCGGGTTCGTTGGGGAACTCAAAGAGGAACCGTGCGGGTTCGTGGGGGAACGCAAAGAGCAAGGGTGCGGGTTCGTGGGGGAACGCAAAGAGCAAGGGTGCAGGTTCCTCGGGGAACGCAAAGAGCAAGGCTGCGGGTTCGTGGGGGAACGCAAAGAGTAAGGGTGCGGGTTCGTGGGGGAACGCAAAGAGCAAGGGTGCAGGTTCCTCGGGGAACGCAAACAGGAACCGTGCGGGTTCGTGGGGAACGCAATGAGGAACCTTGCGGGTTCGTGGGGGAACGCAAAGAGGAACCGTGCGGGTTCGTGGGGAAACGCAAAGAGGAACCGTGCGGGTTCGTGGGGGAACGCAAAGAGGAACCGTGCGGGTTCGTGGGGGATCTCAAAGAGGAACCGTGCGGGTTCGTGGGGGAACGCAAAGAGCTAGGGTGCGGGTTCGTGGGGGAACGCAAAGAGGAACCGTGCTGGTTCGTGGGGGAACGCAAAGAGCTAGGGTGCGGGTTCGTGGGGGAACGCAAAGAGCAAGGGTGCGGGTTCGTTGGGGAACGCAAAGAGGAACCTTGCGGGTTCGTGGGGGAACGCAAAGAGGAACCGTGCGGGTTCGTGGGGGAACGCAAAGAGCAAGGGTTCGGGTTCGTGGGGGAACGCAAAGAGCAAGGGTGCGGGTTCGTGGGGGAACGCAAAGAGCAAGGGTGCGGGTTCGTGGGGGAACGCAAAGAGCTAGGGTGCGGGTTCGTGGGGGAACGCAAAGAGCTAGGGTGCGGGTTCGTGGGGGAACGCAAAGAGCAAGGGTGCGGGTTCGTGGGGGAACGCAAAGAGGAACCGTGCGGGTTCGTGGGGGAACGCAAGAGCAAGGGTGCGGGTTCGTGGGGGAACGCAAAGAGGAACCGTGCGGGTTCGTGGGGGAACGCAAGAGCAAGGGTGCGGGTTCGTGCGGGAACGCAAAGATGAACCGTGCGGGTTCGTGGGGAACGCAAAGAGCAAGGGTGCGGGTTCGCTGGGGAACGCAAAGAGCAAGGGTGCGGGTTCGTGGGAGAACGCAAAGAGGAACCGTGCGGGTTCGTGGGGGAACGCAAAGAGCAAGGGTGGGGGTTCGTGGGGGAACGCAAAGAGCAAGGGTGCGGGTTCGTGGGGGAACGCAAAGAGCAAGGGTGCGGGTTTGTGGGGGAACGCAAAGAGGAACCGTGCGAGTTCGTAGGGGAACACAAAGAGCAAGGGTGCGGGTTCGTGGGGGAACGCAAAGAGCCAGGGTGCGGGTTCGTGGGGGAACGCAAGGAGGAACCGTGCGGGTTCGTGGGGGAACGCAAAGAGCAAGGGTGCGGGTTCGTGGGGGAACGCAAAGAGCAAGGGTGCGGGTTCGTGGGGGAACGCAAAGAGGAACCGTGCGGGATTGTGGGGGAACGCGAAGAGCTAGGGTGCGGGTTCATGGGGGAACGCAAAGAGGAACCGTGCGGGTTCGTGGGGGAACGCAAAGAGCAAGGTTGCGGGTTCGTGGGGGAACGCAAAGAGGAACCGTGCGGGTTCGTGGGGGAACGCAAAGAGGAACCGTGCGGGTTCGTGGGGGAACGCAAAGAGGAACCGTGCGGGTTCGTGGGGGAACGCAAAGAGGAACCGTGTGGGTTCGTGGGGGAACGCAAAGAGGAACCGTGCGGGTTCGTGGGGGAACGCAAAGAGCAAGGGTGCGGGTTCGTGGGGGAACGCAAAGAGCAAGGGTGCGGGTTCGTGGGGGAACGCAAAGAGGAACCGTGCGGGTTCGTGGGGGAACGCAAAGAGCTACGGTGCGTATTCGTGGGGGAATGAAAAGAGCAAGGGTGCGGGTTCGTGGGGGAACGCAGAGAGCTAGGGTGCGGGTTCGTGGGGGAACACAAAGAGGAACCGTGCGGGTTCGTGGGGGAACGCAAAGAGCTAGGGTGCGGGTTCGTGGGGGAACGCAAAGAGCAAGGGTGCGGGTTCGTGGGGGAACGCAAACAGGAACCGTTCGGGTTCGTGGGGGAACGCAAAGAGCAAGGGTGCGCGTTTTTGGGGAACGCAAAGAGCAAGGGTGCGAGTTCGTGGGGGAACGCAAAGAGCAAGGGTGCGGGTTCGTGGGGGAACGCAAAGAGGAACCGTGCGGGTTCGTGGGGGAACGCAAAGAGCAAGGGTGCGGGTTCGTGGGGGAACGCAAAGAGCAAGGGTGCGGGTTCGTGGGGGAACGCAAAGAGCAAGGGTGCGGGTTCGTGGGGGAACGCAAAGAGGAACCGTGCGGGTTCGTGGGGGAACGCAAAGAGCAAGGGTGCGGGTTCGTGGGGGAACGCAAAGAGCAAGGGTGCGGGTTCGTGGGGGAACGCAAAGAGCAAGGGTGCGGGTTCGTGGGGGAACGCAAAGAGGAACCGTGCGGGATCGTGTGGGAACGCAAATTGGAACCGTGCGGGTTCGTGGGGGAATGCAAAGTGGAACCGTGCGGGTTCGTGGGGGAACGCAAAGAGCAAGGGTGCGGGTTCGTGGGGGAACGCAAAGAGCAAGGGTGCGGGTTCGTGGGGGAACGCAAAGAGGAACCGTGCGGGTTCGTGGGGGAACGCAAGAGCAAGGGTGCGGGTTCGTGCGGGAACGCAAAGATGAACCGTGCGGGTTCGTGGGGAACGCAAAGAGCAAGGGTGCGGGTTCGCTGGGGAACGCAAAGAGCAAGGGTGCGGGTTCGTGGGAGAACGCAAAGAGCAAGGGTGCGGGTTTGTGGGGGAACGCAAAGAGGAACCGTGCGAGTTCGTGGGGGAACACAAAGAGCAAGGGTGCGGGTTCGTGGGGGAACGCAAAGAGCCAGGGTGCGGGTTCGTGGGGGAACGCAAGGAGGAACCGTGCGGGTTCGTGGGGGAACGCAAAGAGCAAGGGTGCGGGTTCGTGGGGGAACGCAAAGAGCAAGGGTGCGGGTTCGTGGGGGAACGCAAAGAGGAACCGTGCGGGTTCGTGGGGGAACGCAAAGAGCAAGGGTGCTGGTTCGTGGGTGAACGCAAAGAGGAACCGTGCGGGTTCGTGGGGGAACGCAAAGAGCAAGGGTGCGGGTTCGTGGTGGAACGCAAAGAGCAAGGGTGCGGGTTCGTGGGGGAACGCAAAGAGCAAGGGTGCGGGTTCGTGGGGGAACGCAAAGAGGAACCGTGCGGGATCGTGGGGGAACGCAAAGTGGAATCGTGCGGGTTTGTGGGGGAACGCAACGAGCAAGGGTGCGGGTTCGTGGGGGAACGCAAAGAGCAAGGGTGCGGGTTCGTGGGGGAATGCAAAGAGCAAGGGTGCGGGTTTGTGGGGGAACACAAAGAGGAACCGTGCGTGTTCGTGGGGGAACGCAAAGAGCAAGGGTGCAGGTTCGTGGGGGAACGCAAAGAGCAAGGGTGCGGGTTCGTGGGGGAACGCAAAGAGCAAGGCTGCGGGTTCGTGGGGGAACACAAAGAGCAAGGGTGCGGGTTCGTGGGGGAACGCAAAGAGCATGGGTGCGGTTTCGTGGGGGAACGCAAAGAGGAAGCGTTCGGGTTCTTGGGGAACGCAAAGAGGAACCGTGCGGGTTCGTGGGGGAACGCAAAGAGGGACGGTGCGGGTTCGTGGGGGAACGCAAAGAGGAACCGTGCAGGTTCGTGGGGGAACGCAAAGAGCAAGGGTGCGGGTTCGTGGGGGAACACAAAGAGCAAGGGTGCGGGTTCGTGGGGGAACGCAAAGAGGAACCGTGCGGGTTCGTGGGGGAACGCAAAGAGGAACCGTGCGGGTTCGTGGGGGAACGCAAAGAGCAAGGGTGCGGGTTCGTGGGGGAACGCAAAGAGCATTGGTGAGGGTTCGTGGGGGAACGCAAAGAGCTAGGTTGCGGGTTCGTGGGGGAACACAAAGAGGAACCGTGCGGGTTCGTGGGGGAACGCAAAGAGCAAGGGTGCGGGTTCGTGGGGGAACGCAAAGAGCAAGGGTGCGGGTTCGTGGGGGAACGCAAAGAGCAAGGGTGCGGGTTCGTGGGGGAACGCAAAGAGCAAGGGTGCTGTTTCGTGGGGGAACGCAAAGAGGAACCGTGCGGGTTCGTGGGGGAACTCAAAGAGGAACCGTGCGGGTTCGTGGGGGAACGCAAAGAGGAACCGTGCGGGTTCGTAGGGGAACGCAAAGAGCTAGGGTGCGGGTTCGTGGGGGAACGCAAAGAGGAACCGTGCGGGTTCGTGGGGGAACGCAAAGAGGAACCGTGCGGGTTCGTGGGTGAACGCAAAGAGCAATGGTGCGCGTTCGTGGGGGAACGCAAAGAGGAACCGTGCGGGTTCGTGGGGGAACGCAAAGAGCAAGGGTGCGGGTTCGTGGGGGAACGCAAAGAGCAAGGGTGCGGGTTCGTGGGGAAACGCAAAGAGGAACCGTGCGGGTTCGTGGGGGAACGCAAAGAGCAAGGGTGTGGGTTCGTGGGGGAACGCAAAGAGCAAGGGTGCGGGTTCGTGGGGGAACGCAAAGAGCAAGGGTGCGGGTTCGTGGGGGAACGCAAAGAGCAAGGGTGCGGGTTCGTGAGGGAACGCAAAGAGCTAGGGTGCGGGTTCGTGGGGGAACGCAAGGAGGAACCGTGCGGGTTCGTGGGGGAACGCAAAGAGGAACCGTGCGGGTTCGTGGGGGAACGCAAAGAGCAAGGGTGCGGGTTCGTGGGGGAACGCAAAGAGCAAGGGTGCGGGTTCGTGGGGGAACGCAAAGAGGAACCGTGCGGGTTCGTGGGGGAACGCAAAGAGCAAGGGTGCGGGTTCGTGGGGGAACTCAAAGTGCAAGGGTGCGGGTTTGTGGGGGAACGCAAAGAGCAAGGGTGCGAGTTCGTGGGGGAACGCAAAGAGCAAGGGTGCGGGTTCGTGGGTGAACGCAAAGAGGAACCGTGCGGGTTCGTGGGAGAACGCAAAGAGGAACCGTGCGGGTTCGTGGGAGAACGCAAAGAGCAAGGGTGCGGGTTCGTGGGGGAACGCAAAGAGCAAGGGTGCGGGTTCGTGGGGGAACGCAAAGAGCAAGGGTGCGGGTTCGTGGGGGAACGCCAAGAGCAAGGGTGCTGGTTCGTGGGGGAACGCAAAGAGCAAGGGTGCGGGTTCGTGGGGGAACGCAAAGAGCAAGGGTGCGGGTTCATGGGGGAACGCAAAGAGCATGTGTGCGGGTTCGTGGGGGAACGCAAAGAGGAACCGTGTGGGTTCGTGGGGGAACGCAAAGAGGAACCGTGCGGGTTCGTGGGGGAACGCAAAGAGCAAGGGTGCGGGTTCTTGGGGGAACGCAAAGACCAAGGGTGCGGGTTCGTGGGGGAACGCAAAGAGCTAGGGTGCGGGTTCGTGGGGGAACGCAAAGAGCAAGGGTGCGGGTTCGTGGGGGAACGCAAAGAGCAAGGGTGCGGGTTCGTGGGGGAACGCAAAGAGGAACCGTGCGGGTTCGTGGGGGAACGCAAAGAGCAAGGGTGCGGGTTCGTGGGGGAACGCAAAGAGCAAGGGTGCGGGTTCGTGGGGGAACGCAAAGAGGAACCGTGCGGGTTCGTGGGGGAACGCAAAGAGCAAGGGTGCGGGTTCGTGGGGGAACGCAAAGAGCAAGGGTGCGGGTTCGTGGGGGAACGCAAAGAGCAAGGGTGCGGGTTCGTGGGGGAACGCAAAGAGGAACCGTGCGGGTTCGTGGGGGAACGCAAAGAGCAAGGGTGCGGGTTCGTGGGGGAACGCAAAGAGCAAGGGTGCGGGTTCGTGGGGGAACGCAAAGAGCAAGGGTGCGGGTTCGTGGGGGAACGCAAAGAGGAACCGTGCGGGATCGTGGGGGAACGCAAAGTGGAACCGTGCGGGTTCGTGGGGGAATGCAAAGTGGAACCGTGCGGGTTCGTGGGGGAACGCAAAGAGCAAGGGTGCGGGTTCGTGGGGGAACGCAAAGAGCAAGGGTGCGGGTTCGTGGGGGAACGCAAAGAGGAACCGTGCGGGTTCGTGGGGGAACGCAAGAGCAAGGGTGCGGGTTCGTGCGGGAACGCAAAGAGGAACCGTGCGGGTTCGTGGGGAACGCAAAGAGCAAGGGTGCGGGTTCGCTGGGGAACGCAAAGAGCAAGGGTGCGGGTTCGTGGGAGAACGCAAAGAGCAAGGGTGCGGGTTTGTGGGGGAACGCAAAGAGGAACCGTGCGAGTTCGTGGGGGAACACAAAGAGCAAGGGTGCGGGTTCGTGGGGGAACGCAAAGAGCCAGGGTGCGGGTTCGTGGGGGAACGCAAGGAGGAACCGTGCGGGTTCGTGGGGGAACGCAAGGAGGAACCGTGCGGGTTCGTGGGGGAACGCAAAGAGCAAGGGTGCGGGTTCGTGGGGGAACGCAAAGAGCAAGGGTGCGGGTTCGTGGGGGAACGCAAAGAGGAACGGTGCGGGTTTTTGGGGGAACGCGAAGAGCTAGGGTGCGGGTTCGTGGGGGAACGCAAGGAGCAAAGGTTCGGGTTCGTGGGGGAACGCAAAGAGCAAGGTTGCGGGTTCGTGGGGGAACGCAAAGAGGAACCGTGCGGGTTCGTGGGGGAACGCAAAGAGCAAGGGTGCGGGTTCGTGGGGGAACGCAAAGAGGAACCGTGTGGGTTCGTGGGGGAACGCAAAGAGGAACCGTGTGGGTTCGTGGGGGAACGCAAAGAGGAACCGTGCGGGTTCGTGGGGGAACGCAAAGAGCAAGGGTGCGGGTTCGTGGGGGAACGCAAAGAGCAAGGGTGCGGGTTCGTGGGGGAACGCAAAGAGGAACCGTGCGGGTTCGTGGGGGAACGCAAAGAGCTACGGTGCGTATTCGTGGGGGAATGCAAAGAGCAAGGGTGCGGGTTCGTGGGGGAACGCAGAGAGCTAGGGTGCGGGTTCGTGGGGGAACACAAAGAGGAACCGTGCGGGTTCGTGGGGGAACGCAAAGAGCTAGGGTGCGGGTTCGTGGGGGAACGCAAAGAGCAAGGGTGCGGGTTCGTGGGGGAACGCAAAGAGCAAGGGTGCAAGTTCGTGGGGGAACGCAAAGAGGAACCGTGCGGGTTCGTGGGGGAACGCAAAAAGCAAGGGTGCGGGTTCGTGTGGGACCGCAAAGAGGAACCGTGCGGGTTCGTGGGGGAACGCAAAGAGCAAGGGTGCGGGTTCGTGGGGGAACGCAAAGAGCAAGGGTGCGGGTTCGTGGGGGAACGGAAAGAGGAACCGTGCGGGTTCGTGGGGGAACGCAAAGAGCAAGGGTGCGGGTTCGTGGGGGAACGCAAAGAGCAAGGGTGCGGGTTTGTGGGGGAACACAAAGAGGAACCGTGCGTGTTCGTGGGGGAACGCAAAGAGCAAGGGTGCAGGTTCGTGGGGGAACGCAAAGAGCAAGGGTGCGGGTTCCTGGGGGAACGCAAAGAGCAAGGCTGCGGGTTCGTGGGGGAACACAAAGAGCAAGGGTGCGGGTTCGTGGGGGAACGCAAAGAGCATGGGTGCGGGTTCGTGGGGGAACGCAAAGAGGAAGCGTTCGGGTTCGTGGGGGAACGCAAAGAGGAACCGTGCGGGTTCGTGGGGGAACGCAAAGAGGAACCGTGCAGGTTCGTGGGGGAACGCAAAGAGCAAGGGTGCGGGTTCGTGGGGGAACACAAAGAGCAAGGGTGCGGGTTCGTGGGGGAACGCAAAGAGGAACCGTGCGGGTTCGTGGGGGAACGCAAAGAGCAAGGGTGCGGGTTCGTGGGGGAACACAAAGAGCAAGGGTGCGGGTTCGTGGGGGAACGCAAAGAGGAACCGTGCGGGTTCGTGGGGGAACGCAAAGAGGAACCGTGCGGGTTCGTGGGGGAACGCAAAGAGCAAGGGTGCGGGTTCGTGGGGGAACGCAAAGAGCAAGGGTGCGGGTTCGTGGGGGAACGCAAAGAGCTGGTTTGCGGGTTCGTGGGGGAACACAAAGAGGAACCGTGCGGGTTCGTGGGGGAACGCAAAGAGCAAGGGTGCGGGTTCGTGGGGGAACGCAAAGAGCAAGGGTGCGGGTTCGTGGGGGAACGCAAAGAGCAAGGGTGCGGGTTCGTGGGGGAACGCAAAGAGCAAGGGTGCGGGTTCGTGGGGAAACGCAAAGAGGAACCGTGCGGGTTCGTGGGGGAACGCAAAGAGCAAGGGTGTGGGTTCGTGGGGGAACGCAAAAAGCAAGGGTGCGGGTTCGTGGGGAAACGCAAAGAGCAAGGGTGCGGGTTCGTGGGGGAACGCAAAGAGCAAGGGTGCGGGTTCGTGAGGGAACGCAAAGAGCTAGGGTGCGGGTTCGTGGGGGAACGCAAGGAGGAACCGTGCGGGTTCGTGGGGGAACGCAAAGAGCAAGGGTGCGGGTTCGTGGGGGAACGCAAAGAGCAAGGGTGCGGGTTCGTGGGGGAACGCAAAGAGCAAGGGTGCGGGCTCGTGGGGGAGTGCAAAGAGGAACCGTGCGGGTTCGTGGGGGAACGCAAAGAGGAACCGTGCGGGTTCGTGGGGGAACGCAAAGAGCAAGGGTGCGGGTTCGTGGGGGAACGCAAAGAGCAAGGGTGCAGGTTCGTGGGGGAACGCAAAGAGGAACCGTGCGGGTTCGTGGGGGAACGCAAAGAGCAAGGGTGCGGGTTCGTGGGGGAACTCAAAGTGCAAGGGTGCGGGTTTGTGGGGGAACGCAAAGAGCAAGGGTGCGAGTTCGTGGGGGAACGCAAAGAGCAAGGGTGCGGGTTCGTGGGGGAACGCAAAGAGGAACCGTGCGGGTTCGTGGGAGAACGCAAAGAGCAAGGGTGCGGGTTCATGGGGGAACGCAAAGAGCAAGGGTGCGGGTTCGTGGGGGAACGCAAAGAGCAAGGGTGCGGGTTCGTGGGGGAACGCAAAGAGGAACCGTGCGGGTTCGTGGGGGAACGCCAAGAGCAACGGTGCGGGTTCGTGGGGGAACGCAAAGAGCAAGGGTGCGGGTTCTTGGGGGAACGCAAAGACCAAGGGTGCGGGTTTGTGGGGGAACGCAAAGAGCTAGGGTGCGGGTTCGTGGGGGAACGCAAAGAGGAACCGTGCGGGTTCGTGGGGGAACGCAAAGAGCAAGGGTGCGGGTTCGTGGGGGAACGCAAAGAGCAAGGGTGCGCGTTTGTGGGGGAACGCAAAGAGCAAGGGTGCGAGCTCGTGGGGGAACGCAAAGAGCAAGGGTGCGGGTTCGTGGGGGAACGCAAAGAGGAACCGTGCGGGTTCGTGGGGGAACGCAAAGAGCAAGGGTGCGCGTTCGTGGGGGAACGCAAAGAGCAAGGGTGCGGGTTCGTGGGGGAACGCAAAGAGCAAGGGTGCGGGTTCGTGGGGGAACGCAAAGAAGAACCGTGCGGGTTCGAGGGGGAACGCAAAGAGCAAGGGTGCGGGTTCGTGGGGGAACGCAAAGAGCAAGGGTGCGGGTTCGTGGGGGAACGCAAAGAGCAAGGGTGCGGGTTCGTGGGGGAACGCAAAGAGGAACCGTGTGGGATCGTGGGGGAACGCAAAGTGGAACCGTGCGGGTTCGTGGGGGAATGCAAAGTGGAACCGTGCGGGTTCGTGGGGGAACGCAAAGAGCAAGGGTGCGGGTTCGTGGGGGAACGCAAAGAGCAAGGGTGCGGGTTCGTGGGGGAACGCAAAGAGGAACCGTGCGGGTTCGTGGGGGAACGCAAGAGCAAGGGTGTGGGTTCGTGCGGGAACGCAAAGAGGAACCGTGCGGGTTCGTGGGGAACGCAAAGAGCAAGGATGCGGGTTCGCTGGGGAACGCAAAGAGCAAGGGTGCGGGTTCGTGGGAGAACGCAAAGAGCAAGGGTGCGGGTTTGTGGGGGAACGCAAAGAGGAACCGTGCGAGTTCGTGGGGGAACACAAAGAGCAAGGGTGCGGGTTCGTGGGGGAACGCAAAGAGCCAGGGTGCGGGTTCGTGGGGGAACGCAAGGAGGAACCGTGCGGGTTCGTGGGGGAACGCAAAGAGCAAGGGTGCGGGTTCGTGGGGGAACGCAAAGAGCAAGGGTGCGGGTTCGTGGGGGAACGCAAAGAGGAACCGTGCGGGTTTGTGGGGGAACGCGATGAGCTAGGGTGCGGGTTCGTGGGGGAACGCAAGGAGCAAAGGTTCGGGTTCGTGGGGGAACGCAAAGAGCAAGGTTGCGGGTTCGTGGGGGAACGCAAAGAGCAAGGGTGCGGGTTCGTGGGGGAACGCAAAGAGGAACCGTGCGGGTTCGTGGGGGAACGCAAAGAGGAACCGTGTGGGTTCGTGGGGGAACGCAAAGAGCAAGGGTGCGGGTTCGTGGGGGAACGCAAAGAGCAAGGGTGCGGGTTCGTGGGGGAACGCAAAGAGCAAGGGTGCGGGTTCGTGGGGGAACGCAAAGAGGAACCGTGCGGGTTCGTGGGGGAACGCAAAGAGCTACGGTGCGTATTCGTGGGGGAATGCAAAGAGCAAGGGTGCGGGTTCGTGGGGGAACGCAGAGAGCTAGGGTGCGGGTTCGTGGGGGAACACAAAGAGGAACCGTGCGGGTTCGTGGGGGAACGCAAAGAGCTAGGGTGCGGGTTCGTGGGGGAACGCAAAGAGCAAGGTTGCGGGTTCGTGGGGGAACGCAAAGAGCAAGGGTGCAAGTTCGTGGGGGAACGCAAAGAGCAAGGGTGCGGGTTCGTGGGGGAACGCAAAGAGCAAGGGTGCGGGTTCGTGTGGGACCGCAAAGAGGAACGGTGTGGGTTCGTGGGGGAACGCAAAGAGGAAGGGTGCGGGTTCATGGGGGAACGCAAAGAGCAAGGGTGCGGGTTCGTGGGGGAACTCAAAGAGCAAGGGTGCGGGTTCGTGGGGGAACGCAAAGAGCAAGGGTGCGGGTTCGTGGGGGAACGCAAAGAGCAAGGGTGCGGGTTCGTGGGGGAACACAAAGAGCTAGGGTGCGGGTTCGTGGGGGAACGCAGAGAGCTAGGGTACGGGTTCGTGGGGGAACGCAAAGAGGAACCGTGCGGGTTCGTGGGGGAATGCAAAGAGCTAGGGTGTGGGTTTGTGGGGGAACGCAAAGAGCAAGGGTGCGGGTTCGTGGGGGAACGCAAAGAGCAAGGGTGCGGGTTCGTGGGGGAACGGAAAGAGGAACCGTGCGGGTTCGTGGAGGAACGCAAAGAGCAAGGGTGCGGGTTCGCTGGGGAACGCAAAGAGCAAGGGTGCCGGTTCCTGGGGGAACGCAAAGAGCAATGATTCGGGTTCGTCGGGGAACGCAAAGAGCAAGGGTGCGGGTTCGTGGGGGAACGCAAAGAGCAAGGGTGCGGGTTCGTGGGGGAACGCAAAGAGCAAGGGTGCGGGTTCGTGGGGGAACGCAAAGAGCAAGGGTGCGGGTTTGTGGGGGAACGCAAAGAGCAAGGGTGCGGGTTCGTGGGGGAACACAAAGAGCAAGGGTGCGGGTTCGTGGGGGAACGCAAAGAGGAACCGTGCGGGTTCGTGGGGGAACGCAAAGAGGAACCGTGCGGGTTCGTGGGGGAACGCAAAGAGGAACCGTGTGGGTTCGTGGGGGAACGCAAAGAGGAACCGTGCGGGTTCGTGGGGGAACGCAAAGACCAATGGTGCGGGTTCGTGGGGGAACGGAAAGAGGAACCGTGCGGGTTCGTGGGGGAACGCAAAGAGGAACCTTGCGGGTTCGTGGGGGAACGCAAAGAGCAAGGGTGCGGGTTCGTGGGGGAACGCAAAGAGCTAGGGTGCGGGTTCGTTGGGGAACTCAAAGAGGAACCGTGCGGGTTCGTGGGGGAACGCAAAGAGCAAGGGTGCGGGTTCGTGGGGGAACGCAAAGAGCAAGGGTGCAGGTTCCTCGGGGAACGCAAAGAGCAAGGCTGCGGGTTCGTGGGGGAACACAAAGAGTAAGGGTGCGGGTTCGTGGGGGAACGCAAAGAGCAAGGGTGCGGGTTCGTGGGGGAACGCAAACAGGAACCGTGCGGGTTCGTGGGGAACGCAATGAGGAACCTTGCGGGTCCGTGGGGGAACGCAAAGAGGAACCGTGCGGGTTCGTGGGGAAACGCAAAGAGGAACCGTGCGGGTTCGTGGGGGAACGCAAAGAGGAACCGTGCGGGTTCGTGGGGGATCTCAAAGAGGAACCGTGCGGGTTCGTGGGGGAACGCAAAGAGCTAGGGTGCGGGTTCGTGGGGGAACGCAAAGAGGAACCGTGCTGGTTCGTGGGGGAACGCAAAGAGCTAGGGTGCGGGTTCGTGGGGGAACGCAAAGAGCAAGGGTGCGGGTTCGTTGGGGAACGCAAAGAGGAACCTTGCGGGTTCGTGGGGGAACGCAAAGAGGAACCGTGCGGGTTCGTGGGGGAACGCAAAGAGCAAGGGTTCGGGTTCGTGGGGGAACGCAAAGAGCAAGGGTGCGGGTTCGTAGGGGAACGCAAAGAGCAAGGGTGCGGGTTCGTGGGGGAACGCAAAGAGCTAGGGTGCGGGTTCGTGGGGGAACGCAAAGAGCTAGGGTGCGGGTTCGTGGGGGAACGCAAAGAGCAAGGGTGCGGGTTCGTGGGGGAACGCAAAGAGCTAGGGTGCGGGTTCGTGGGGGAACGCAAAGAGCTAGGGTGCGGGTTCGTGGGGGAAAGCAAAGAGCAAGGGTGCGGGATCGTGGGGGAATGCAAAGAGGAACGGTGCGGGTTTGTGGGGGAACGCAAAGAGCAAGGGTGCGGGTTCGTGGGGGAACGCAAAGAGCAAGGGTGCGGGTTCGTGGGTGAACGCAAAGAGGAACCGTGCGGGTTCGTGGGGGAACGCAAAGAGCAAGGGTGCGGGTTTTTGGGGGAACGCAAAGAGCAAGGGTGCGGTTTCGTGGGGGATCGCAAAGAGCAAGGGTGCGGGTTCGTGGGGGAACGCAAAGAGGAACCGTGCGGGATCGTGGGGGAACGCAAAGTGGAACCGTGCGGGTTCGTGGGGGAACGCAAAGAGGAACCGTGCGGTTTCGTGGGGGAACGCAAAGGGCAAGGGTGCGTGTTCGTGGGGGAACGCAAAGAGCAAGGGTGCGGGTTTGTGGATGAACGCAAAGAGCAATTGTGCAAGTTCGTGGGGGAACGCCAAGAGGAACCGTGCGGGTTCGTGGGGGAACGCAAAGAGGAACCGTGCGGGTTCGTGGGGGAATGCAAAGAGCAAGGGTGCGGGTTCTTGGGGGAACGCAATGAGCAAGGGTGCGGGTTCGTGGGGAACGCAAAGAGGAACTGTGCAGGTTCGTGGGGGAACGCAAAGAGCAAGGGTGCGGGTTTGTGGGGGAACGCAAAGAGCGAGGGTGCCGGTTCGTGGGGGAACGCAAAGAGCAAGGGTGCGGGTTCGTGGGGGAACGCAGAGAGCTAGGGTGCGGGTTCGTGGGGGAACGCAAAGAGCAAGGGTGCGGGTTCGTGGGGGAACGCAAAGAGCTAGGGTGCGGGTTCGTGGGGGAACGCAAAGAGCAAGGGTGCGGGTTCGTGGGGGAACGCAAAGAGGAACCGTGCAGGTTCGTGGGGGAACGCAAAGAGCAAGGGTGCGGGTTCGTGGGGGAACACAAAGAGCAAGGGTGCGGGTTCGTGGGGGAACGCAAAGAGCAAGCGTGCGGGTTCGTGGGGGAACGCAAAGAGCTGGTTTGCGGGTTCGTGGGGGAATACAAAGAGGAACCGTGCGGGTTCGTGGGGGAACGCAAAGAGCAAGGGTGCGGGTTCGTGGGGGAACGCAAAGAGCAAGGGTGCGGGTTCGTGGGGGAACGCAAAGAGCAAGGGTGCGGGTTCGTCAGGGAACGCAAAGAGCAAGGGTGCGGGTTCGTGGGGGAACGCAAAGAGCAAGGGTGCGGGTTCGTGGGGGAACGCAAAGAGCAAGGGTGCGGGTTCGTGGGGGAACGCAAAGAGCAAGGGTGCGGGTTCGTGGGGGAACGCAAAGAGCAAGGGTGCGGGTTCGTGGGGGAACGCAAAGAGCAAGGGTGCGGGTTCGTGGGGGAACGCAAAGAGCAAGGGTGCGGGTTCGTGGGGGAACGCAAAGAGCAAGGGTGCGGGTTCGTGGGGGAACGCAAAGAGCAAGGGTGCGGGTTCGTGGGGGAACGGAAAGAGGAACCGTGCGGGTTCGTGGAGGAACGCAAAGAGCTAGGGTGCGGGATTGTGGGGGAACGCAAAGAGCAAGGGTGCCGGTTCGTGGGGGAACGCAAAGAGCAAGGGTGCGGGTTCGTGGGGGAACGCAAAGAGCAAGGGTGCGGGTTCGTGGGGGAACGCAAAGAGCAAGGGTGCGGGTTCGTGGGGGAACGCAAAGAGGAACAGTGCGGGTTCGTGGGGGAACGCAAAGAGCTAGGGTGCGGGTTTGTGGGGGAACACAAAGAGCAAGGGTGCGGGTTCGTGGGGGAACGCAAACAGGAACCGTTCGGGTTCGTGGGGGAACGCAAAGAGGAACCGTGCGGGTTCGTGGGGGAACGCAAAGAGGAACCGTGCGGGTTCGTGGGTGAACGCAAAGAGGAACCGTGCGGGTTCGTGGGGAAACGCAAAGAGCTAGGGTGCGGGTTCGTGGGGGAACGCAAAGAGGAACCGTGCGGGTTCGTGGGGGAACGCAAAGAGCAAGGGTGCGGGTTCGTGGGGGAACGCAAAGAGCAAGGGTGCGGGTTCGTGGGGGAACGCAAAGAGCAAGGGTGCGGGTTCGTGGGGAAACGCAAAGAGGAACCGTGCGGGTTCGTGGGGGAACGCAAAGAGCAAGGGTGTGGGTTCGTGGGGGAACGCAAAAAGCAAGGGTGCGGGTTCGTGGGGGAACGCAAAGAGCAAGGGTGCGGGTTCGTGGGGGAACGCAAAGAGCAAGGGTGCGGGTTCGTGAGGGAACGCAAAGAGCTAGGGTGCGGGTTCGTGGGGGAACGCAAGGAGGAACCGTGCGGGTTCGTGGGGGAACGCAAAGAGCAAGGGTGCGGGTTCATGGGGGAACGCAAAGAGCAAGGGTGCGGGTTCGTGGGGGAACGCAAAGAGCAAGGGTGCGGGCTCGTGGGGGAGTGCAAAGAGGAACCGTGCGGGTTCGTGGGGGAACGCAAAGAGGAACCGTGCGGGTTCGTGGGGGAACGCAAAGAGCAAGGGTGCGGGTTCGTGGGGGAACGCAAAGAGCAAGGGTGCAGGTTCGTGGGGGAACGCAAAGAGGAACCGTGCGGGTTCGTGGGGGAACGCAAAGAGCAAGGGTGCGGGTTCGTGGGGGAACTCAAAGTGCAATGGTGCGGGTTTGTGGGGGAACGCAAAGAGCAAGGGTGCGAGTTCGTGGGGGAACGCAAAGAGCAAGGGTGCGGGTTCGTGGGGGAACGCAAAGAGGAACCGTGCGGGTTCGTGGGAGAACGCAAAGAGCAAGGGTGCGGGTTCATGGGGGAACGCAAAGAGCAAGGGTGCGGGTTCGTGGGGGAACGCAAAGAGCAAGGGTGCGGGTTCGTGGGGGAACGCAAAGAGGAACCGTGCAGGTTCGTGGGGGAACGCCAAGAGCAACGGTGCGGGTTCGTGGGGGAACGCAAAGAGCAAGGGTGCGGGTTCTTGGGGGAACGCAAAGACCAAGGGTGCGGGTTTGTGGGGGAACGCAAAGAGCTAGGGTGCGGGTTCGTGGGGGAACGCAAAGAGGAACCGTGCGGGTTCGTGGGGGAACGCAAAGAGCAAGGGTGCGGGTTCGTGGGGGAACGCAAAGAGCAAGGGTGCGCGTTTGTGGGGGAACGCAAAGAGCAAGGGTGCGAGTTCGTGGGGGAACGCAAAGAGCAAGGTTGCGGGTTCGTGGGGGAACGCAAAGAGGAACCGTGCGGGTTCGTGGGGGAACGCAAAGAGCAAGGGTGCGGGTTCGTGGGGGAACGCAAAGAGCAAGGGTGCGGGTTCGTGGGGGAACGCAAAGAGCAAGGGTGCGGGTTCGTGGGGGAACGCAAAGAAGAACCGTGCGGGTTCGAGGGGGAACGCAAAGAGCAAGGGTGCGGGTTCGTGGGGGAACGCAAAGAGCAAGGGTGCGGGTTCGTGGGGGAACGCAAAGAGCAAGGGTGCGGGTTCGTGGGGGAACGCAAAGAGGAACCGTGTGGGATCGTGGGGGAACGCAAAGTGGAACCGTGCTGGTTCGTGGGGGAATGCAAAGTGGAACCGTGCGGGTTCGTGGGGGAACGCAAAGAGCAAGGGTGCGGGTTCGTGGGGGAACGCAAAGAGCAAGGGTGCGGGTTCGTGGGGGAACGCAAAGAGGAACCGTGCGGGTTCGTGGGGGAACGCAAGAGCAAGGGTGTGGGTTCGTGCGG
Organism: Oreortyx pictus; assembly: GCA_036925125.1. Taxonomy (NCBI): domain Eukaryota; kingdom Metazoa; phylum Chordata; class Aves; order Galliformes; family Odontophoridae; genus Oreortyx; species Oreortyx pictus. The sequence goes on from JAUPFR010000065.1 coordinate 277,710, forward strand.
GAACGCAAAGAGGAACCGTGCGGGTTCGTGGGGAACGCAAAGAGCAAGGATGCGGGTTCGCTGGGGAACGCAAAGAGCAAGGGTGTGGGTTCGTGGGAGAACGCAAAGAGCAAGGGTGCGGGTTTGTGGGGGAACGCAAAGAGGAAGGGTGCGAGTTCGTGGGGGAACACAAAGAGCAAAGGTGCGGGTTCGTGGGGGAACGCAAAGAGCCAGGGTGCGGGTTCGTGGGGGAACGCAAGGAGGAACCGTGCGGGTTCGTGGGGGAACGCAAAGAGCAAGGGTGCGGGTTCGTGGGGGAACGCAAAGAGCAAGGGTGCGGGTTCGTGGGGGAACGCAAAGAGGAACCGTGCGGGTTTGTGGGGGAACGCGATGAGCTAGGGTGCGGGTTCGTGGGGGAACGCAAGGAGCAAAGGTTCGGGTTCGTGGGGGAACGCAAAGAGCAAGGTTGCGGGTTCGTTGGGGAACGCAAAGAGGAACCGTGCGGGTTCGTGGGGGAACGCAAAGAGGAACCGTGTGGGTTCGTGGGGGAACGCAAAGAGGAACCGTGCGGGTTCGTGGGGGAACGCAAAGAGCAAGGGTGCGGGTTCGTGGGGGAACGCAAAGAGCAAGGGTGCGGGTTCGTGGGGGAACGCAAAGAGGAACCGTGCGGGTTCGTGGCGGAACGCAAAGAGCTACGGTGCGTATTCGTGGGGGAATGCAAAGAGCAAGGGTGCGGGTTCGTGGGGGAACGCAGAGAGCTAGGGTGCGGGTTCGTGGGGGAACGCAAAGAGGAACCGTGCGGGTTCGTGGGGGAACGCAAAGAGCTAGGGTGCGGGTTCGTGGGGGAACGCAAAGAGCAAGGGTGCGGGTTCGTGGGGGAACGCAAAGAGCTAGGGTGCAAGTTCGTGGGGGAACGCAAAGAGCAAGGGTGCGGGTTCGTGGGGGAACGCAAAGAGCAAGGGTGCGGGTTCGTGTGGGACCGCAAAGAGGAACGGTGTGGGTTCGTGGGGGAACGCAAAGAGGAAGGGTGCGGGTTCGTGGGGGAACGCAAAGAGCAAGGGTGCGGGTTCGTGGGGGAACGCAAAGAGCAAGGGTGCGGGTTCGTGGGGGAACGCAAAGAGCAAGGGTGCGGGTTCGTGGGGGAACGCAAAGAGCAAGGGTGCGGGTTCGTGGGGGAACACAAAGAGCTAGGGTGCGGGTTCGTGGGGGAACGCAGAGAGCTAGGGTACGGGTTCGTGGGGGAACGCAAAGAGGAACCGTGCGGGTTCGTGGGGGAATGCAAAGAGCTAGGGTGTGGGTTTGTGGGGGAACGCAAAGAGCAAGGGTGCGGGTTCGTGGGGGAACGCAAAGAGCAAGGGTGCGGGTTCGTGGGGGAACGGAAAGAGGAACCGTGCGGGTTCGTGGAGGAACGCAAAGAGCAAGGGTGCGGGTTCGCTGGGGAACGCAAAGAGCAAGGGTGCCGGTTCCTGGGGGAACGCAAAGAGCAATGATTCGGGTTCGTCGGGGAACGCAAATAGCAAGGGTGCGGGTTCGTGGGGGAACGCAAAGAGCAAGGGTGCGGGTTCGTGGGGGAACGCAAAGAGCAAGGGTGCGGGTTCGTGGGGGAACGCAAAGAGCAAGGGTGCGGGTTTGTGGGGGAACGCAAAGAGCAAGGGTGCGGGTTCGTGGGGGAACACAAAGAGCAAGGGTGCGGGTTCGTGGGGGAACGCAAAGAGGAACCGTGCGGGTTCGTGGGGGAACGCAAAGAGGAACCGTGTGGGTTCGTGGGGGAACGCAAAGAGGAACCGTGCGGGTTCGTGGGGGAACGCAAAGAGCAATGGTGCGGGTTCGTGGGGGAACGGAAAGAGGAACCGTGCGGGTTCGTGGGGGAACGCAAAGAGGAACCTTGCGGGTTCGTGGGGGAACGCAAAGAGCAAGGGTGCGGGTTCGTGGGGGAACGCAAAGAGCAAGGGTGCGGGTTCGTGGGGGAACGCAAAGAGCTAGGGTGCGGGTTCGTTGGGGAACTCAAAGAGGAACCGTGCGGGTTCGTGGGGGAACGCAAAGAGCAAGGGTGCGGGTTCGTGGGGGAACGCAAAGAGCAAGGGTGCAGGTTCCTCGGGGAACGCAAAGAGCAAGGCTGCGGGTTCGTGGGGGAACGCAAAGAGCAAGGGTGCGGGTTCGTGGGGGAACGCAAAGAGCAAGGGTGCGGGTTCGTGGGGGAACGCAAACAGGAACCGTGCGGGTTCGTGGGGAACGCAATGAGGAACCTTGCGGGTTCGTGGGGGAACGCAAAGAGGAACCGTGCGGGTTCGTGGGGAAACGCAAAGAGGAACCGTGCGGGTTCGTGGGGGAACGCAAAGAGGAACCGTGCGGGTTCGTGGGGGATCTCAAAGAGGAACCGCGCGGGTTCGTGGGGGAACGCAAAGAGCTAGGGTGCGGGTTCGTGGGGGAACGCAAAGAGGAACCGTGCTGGTTCGTGGGGGAACGCAAAGAGCTAGGGTGCGGGTTCGTGGGGGAACGCAAAGAGCAAGGGTGCGGGTTCGTTGGGGAACGCAAAGAGGAACCTTGCGGGTTCGTGGGGGAACGCAAAGAGGAACCGTGCGGGTTCGTGGGGGAACGCAAAGAGCAAGGGTTCGGGTTCGTGGGGGAACGCAAAGAGCAAGGGTGCGGGTTCGTGGGGGAACGCAAAGAGCAAGGGTGCGGGTTCGTGGGGGAACGCAAAGAGCTAGGGTGCGGGTTCGTGGGGGAACGCAAAGAGCTAGGGTGCGGGTTCGTGGGGGAACGCAAAGAGCAAGGGTGCGGGTTCGTGGGGGAACGCAAAGAGCTAGGGTGCGGGTTCGTGGGGGAACGCAAAGAGCTAGGGTGCGGGTTCGTGGGGGAAAGCAAAGAGCAAGGTTGCGGGTTCGTGGGTGAACGCAAAGAGGAACCGTGCGTGTTCGTGGGGGAACGCAAAGAGCAAGGGTGCGGGTTCGTGGGGGAACGCAAAGAGCAAGGGTGCGGTTTCGTGGGGGATCGCAAAGAGCAAGGGTGCGGGTTCGTGGGGGAACGCAAAGAGGAACCGTGCGGGATCGTGGGGGAACGCAAAGTGGAACCGTGCGGGTTCGTGGGGGAACGCAATGAGGAACCGTGCGGTTTCGTGGGGGAACGCAAAGAGCAAGGGTGCGGGTTCGTGGGGGAACGCAAAGAGCAAGGGTGCGGGTTTGTGGATGAACGCAAAGAGCAATTGTGCAAGTTCGTGGGGGAACGCCAAGAGGAACCGTGCGGGTTCGTGGGGGAACGCAAAGAGGAACCGTGCGGGTTCGTGGGGGAATGCAAAGAGCAAGGGTGCGGGTTCTTGGGGGAACGCAATGAGCAAGGGTGCGGGTTCGTGGGGAACGCAAAGAGGAACTGTGCAGGTTCGTGGGGGAACGCAAAGAGCAAGGGTGCGGGTTTGTGGGGGAACGCAAAGAGCGAGGGTGCCGGTTCGTGGGGGAACGCAAAGAGCAAGGGTGCGGGTTCGTGGGGTAACGCAGAGAGCTAGGGTGCGGGTTCGTGGGGGAACGCAAAGAGCAAGGGTGCGGGTTCGTGGGGGAACGCAAAGAGCTAGGGTGCGGGTTCGTGGGGGAACGCAAAGAGCAAGGGTGCGGGTTCGTGGGGGAACGCAAAGAGGAACCGTGCAGGTTCGTGGGGGAACGCAAAGAGCAAGGGTGCGGGTTCGTGGGGGAACACAAAGAGCAAGGGTGCGGGTTCGTGGGGGAACGCAAAGAGGAACCGTGCGGGTTCGTGGGGGAACGCAAAGAGGAACGGTGTGGGTTCGTGGGGGAACGCAAAGAGCAAGGGTGCGGGTTCGTGGGGGAACGCAAAGAGGAACCGTGCGGGTTCGTGGGGGAACGCAAAGAGCAAGGGTGCGGGTTCGTGGGGGAACGCAAAGAGCTAGGGTGCGGGTTCGTGGGGGAACGCAAAGAGCAAGGGTGCAAGTTCGTGGGGGAACGCAAAGAGGAACCGTGCGGGTTCGTGGGGGAACGCAAAGAGCAAGGGTGCGGGTTCGTTGGGGAACGCAAAGAGGAACGGTGCGGGTTCGTGGGGGAACGCAAAGAGCAAGGGTGCGGGTTCGTGGGGGAACGCAAAGAGCAAGGGTGCGGGTTCGTGGGGGAACGCAAAGAGCAAGGGTGCAAGTTCGTGGGGGAACGCAAAGAGGAACCGTGCGGGTTCGTGGGGGAACGCAAAGAGCAAGGGTGCGGGTTCGTGGGGGAACGCAAAGAGCAAGGGTGCGGGTTCGTGGGGGAACGCAAAGAGCAAGGGTGCGGGTTCCTGGGGGAACGCAAAGAGCATGTGTGCGGGTTCGTGGGGGAACGCAAAGAGCAAGGGTGCGGGTTCGTGGGGGAAAGCAAAGAGCAAGGGTGCGGGTTCGTGGGGGAACGCAAAGAGCAAGGGTGCGGGTTCCTGGGGGAACGCAAAGAGCATGTGTGCGGGTTCGTGGGGGAACGCAAAGAGCAAGGGTGCGGGTTCGTGGGGGAACGCAAAGAGCAAGGGTGCGGGTTCGTGGGGGAACGCAAAGAGCAAGGGTGCGGGTTCGTGGGGGAACACAAAGAGCTAGGGTGCGGGTTCGTGGGGGAACGCAGAGAGCTAGGGTACGGGTTCGTGGGGGAACGCAAAGAGGAACCGTGCGGGTTCGTGGGGGAATGCAAAGAGCTAGGGTGTGGGTTTGTGGGGGAACGCAAAGAGCAAGGGTGCGGGTTCGTGGGGGAACGCAAAGAGCAAGGGTGCGGGTTCGTGGGGGAACGCAAAGAGCAAGGGTGCGGGTTCGTGGGGGAACGCAAAGAGCAAGGGTGCGGGTTCGTGGGCAACGCAAAGAGCAAGAGTGCGGGTTCGTGGGGGAACGCAAAGAGCTAGGGTGCGGGTTCGTGGGGGAACGGAAAGAGGAACCGTGCGGGTTCGTGGAGGAACGCAAAGAGCTAGGGTGCGGGATTGTGGGGGAACGCAAAGAGCAAGGGTGCCGGTTCGTGGGGGAACGCAAAGAGCAAGGGTGCGGGTTCGTGGGGGAACGCAAAGAGCAAGGGTGCGGGTTCGTGGGGGAACGCAAAGAGGAACAGTGCGGGTTCGTGGGGGAACGCAAAGAGCAAGGGTGCGGGTTTGTGGGGGAACGCAAAGAGCAAGGGTGCGGGTTCGTGGGGGAACACAAAGAGCAAGGGTGCGGGTTCGTGGGGGAACGCAAAGAGGAACCGTGCGGGTTCGTGGGGGAACGCAAAGAGGAACCGTGTGGGTTCGTGGGGGAACGCAAAGAGGAACCGTGCGGGTTCGTGGGGGAACGCAAAGAGCAAGGGTGCGGGTTCGTGGGGGAACGGAAAGAGGAAACGTGCGGGTTCGTGGGGGAACGCAAAGAGGAACCGTGCGGGTTCGTGGGGGAATGCAAAGAGGAACCGTGCGGGTTCGTGGGGGAGCGCAAAGAGCAACCGTGCGGGTTCGTGGGGGAACGCAAAGAGGAACCGTGCAGGTTCGTGGGGGAACGCAAAGAGCAAGGTTGCGGGTTCGTGGGGGAACGCAAAGAGCAAGGGTGCGGGTTCGTGGGGGATAGCAAAGAGGAACCGTGCGGGTTCGTGGGGGAACGCAAAGAGGAACCGTGCGGGTTCGTGGGGGAACGCAAAGAGCAAGGGTGCGGGTTTGTGGGGGAACGCAAAGAGCAAGGGTGCGGGTTCGTGAGGGAACGCAAAGAGCTAGGGTGCGGGTTCGTGGTGGAACACAAAGAGGAACCGTGCGGGTTCGTGGGGGAACGTAAAGAGCAAGGGTGCGGGTTCGTGGGGGAACGCAAAGAGCAAGGGTGCGGGTTCGTGGGGGAACGCAAAGAGCAAGGGTGCGGGTTCGTGGGGGAACGCAAAGAGCAAGGGTGCGGGTTCGTGGGGGAACGCAAAGAGCAAGGGTGCGGGTTCGTGGGGGAACGCAAAGAGCAAGGGTGCGGGTTCGTGGGGGAACGCAAAGAGCAAGGGTGCGGGTTCGTGGGGGAACGGAAAGAGCAAGGGTGCGGGTTCGTGGGGGAACGCAAAGAGCAAGGGTGCGGGTTCGTGGGGGAACGGAAAGAGGAACCGTGCGGGTTCGTGGAGGAACGCAAAGAGCTAGGGTGCGGGATTGTGGGGGAACGCAAAGAGCAAGGGTGCCGGTTCGTGGGGGAACGCAAAGAGCAAGGGTGCGGGTTCGTGGGGGAACGCAAAGAGCAAGGGTGCGGGTTCGTGGGGGAACGCAAAGAGCAAGGGTGCGGGTTCGTGGGGGAACGCAAAGAGGAACAAGGCGGGTTCGTGGGGGAACGCAAAGAGCTAGGGTGCGGGTTTGTGGGGGAACACAAAGAGCAAGGGTGCGGGTTCGTGGGGGAACACAAAGAGCAAGGGTGCGGGTTCGTGGGGGAACGCAAAGAGGAACCGTGCGGGTTCGTGGGGGAACGCAAAGAGGAACCGTGTGGGTTCGTGGGGGAACGCAAAGAGGAACCGTGCGGGTTCGTGGGGGAACGCAAAGAGCAATGGTGCGGGTTCGTGGGGGAACGGAAAGAGGAACCGTGCGGGTTCGTGGGGGAACGCAAAGAGGAACCTTGCGGGTTCGTGGGGGAACGCAAAGAGCAAGGGTGCGGGTTCGTAGGGGAACGCAAAGAGCAAGGGTGCGGGTTCGTGAGGGAACGCAAAGGGCTAGGGTGCGGGTTCGTGGGGGAACGCAAAGAGCAAGGGTGCGGGTTCGTGGGGGAACGCAAAGAGCAAGGGTGCGGGTTCGTGGGGGAACGCAAAGAGCAAGGGTGCGGGTTCGTGGGGGAACGCAAAGAGGAAACGTGCGGGTTCGTGGGGGAACGCAAAGAGCATGTGTGCGGGTTCGTGGGGGAACGCAAAGAGCAAGGGTGCGGGTTCGTGGGGGAACGCAAAGAGCAAGGGTGCGGGTTCGTGGGGGAACGCAAAGAGGAACCGTGCGGGTTCGTGGGGGAACGCAAAGAGGAACCGTGTGGGTTCGTGGGGGAACGCAAAGAGGAACCGTGCGGGTTCGTGGGGGAACGCAAAGAGCAAGGGTGCGGGTTCGTGGGGGAACGCAAAGAGCAAGGGTGCGGGTTCGTGGGGGAACGCAAAGAGCAAGGGTGCGGGTTCGTGGCGGAACGCAAAGAGCTACGGTGCGTATTCGTGGGGGAATGCAAAGAGCAAGGGTGCGGGTTCGTGGGGGAACGCAGAGAGCTAGGGTGCGGGTTCGTGGGGGAACACAAAGAGGAACCGTGCGGGTTCGTGGGGGAACGCAAAGAGCTAGGGTGCGGGTTCGTGGGGGAACGCAAAGAGCAAGGGTGCGGGTTCGTGGGGGAACGCAAAGAGCAAGGGTGCAAGTTCGTGGGGGAACGCAAAGAGCAAGGGTGCGGGTTCGTGGGGGAACGCAGAGAGCAAGGGTGCGGGTTCGTGGGGGAACGCAAAGAGCAAGGGTGCGGGTTCGTGGGGGAACGCAAAGAGCAAGGGTGCGGGTTCGTGGGGGAACGCAAAGAGCAAGGGTGCGGGTTCGTGGGGGAACACAAAGAGCTAGGGTGCGGGTTCGTGGGGGAACGCAGAGAGCTAGGGTACGGGTTCGTGGGGGAACGCAAAGAGGAACCGTGCGGGTTCGTGGGGGAATGCAAAGAGCTAGGGTGTGGGTTTGTGGGGGAACGCAAAGAGCAAGGGTGCGGGTTCGTGGGGGAACGCAAAGAGCAAGGGTGCGGGTTCGTGGGGGAACGGAAAGAGGAACCGTGCGGGTTCGTGGAGGAACGCAAAGAGCTAGGGTGCGGGATTGTGGGGGAACGCAAAGAGCAAGGGTGCCGGTTCCTGGGGGAACGCAAAGAGCAATGATTCGGGTTCGTCGGGGAACGCAAAGAGCAAGGGTGCGGGTTCGTGGGGGAACGCAAAGAGCAAGGGTGCGGGTTCGTGGGGGAACGCAAAGAGCAAGGGTGCGGGTTCGTGGGGGAACGCAAAGAGCAAGGGTGCGGGTTTGTGGGGGAACGCAAAGAGCAAGGGTGCGGGTTCGTGGGGGAACACAAAGAGCAAGGGTGCGGGTTCGTGGGGGAACGCAAAGAGGAACCGTGCGGGTTCGTGGGGGAACGCAAAGAGGAACCGTGTGGGTTCGTGGGGGAACGCAAAGAGGAACCGTGCGGGTTCGTGGGGGAACGCAAAGAGCAATGGTGCGGGTTCGTGGGGGAACGGAAAGAGGAACCGTGCGGGTTCGTGGGGGAACGCAAAGAGGAACCTTGCGGGTTCGTGGGGGAACGCAAAGACCAAGGGTGCGGGTTCGTGGGGGAACGCAAAGAGCAAGGGTGCGGGTTCGTGGGGGAACGCAAAGAGCTAGGGTGCGGGTTCGTTGGGGAACTCAAAGAGGAACCGTGCGGGTTCGTGGGGGAACGCAAAGAGCAAGGGTGCGGGTTCGTGGGGGAACGCAAAGAGCAAGGGTGCAGGTTCCTCGGGGAACGCAAAGAGGAACCGTGCGGGTTCGTGGGGGAACGCAAAGAGCAAGGGTGCGGGTTCGTGGGGGAACGCAAAGAGCAAGGGTGCGGGTTCGTGGGGGAACGCAAAGAGCAAGGGTGCGGGTTCGTGGGGGAACGCAATGAGGAACCTTGCGGGTTCGTGGGGGAACGCAAAGAGGAACCGTGCGGGTTCGTGGGGAAACGCAAAGAGGAACCGTGCGGGTTCGTGGGGGAACGCAAAGAGGAACCGTGCGGGTTCGTGGGGGATCTCAAAGAGGAACCGTGCGGGTTCGTGGGGGAACGCAAAGAGCTAGGGTGCGGGTTCGTGGGGGAACGCAAAGAGGAACCGTGCTGGTTCGTGGGGGAACGCAAAGAGCTAGGGTGCGGGTTCGTGGGGGAACGCAAAGAGCAAGGGTGCGGGTTCGTTGGGGAACGCAAAGAGGAACCTTGCGGGTTCGTGGGGGAACGCAAAGAGGAACCGTGCGGGTTCGTGGGGGAACGCAAAGAGCAAGGGTTCGGGTTCGTGGGGGAACGCAAAGAGCAAGGGTGCGGGTTCGTGGGGGAACGCAAAGAGCAAGGGTGCGGGTTCGTGGGGGAACGCAAAGAGCTAGGGTGCGGGTTCGTGGGGGAACGCAAAGAGCTAGGGTGCGGGTTCGTGGGGGAACGCAAAGAGCAAGGGTGCGGGTTCGTGGGGGAACGCAAAGAGCTAGGGTGCGGGTTCGTGGGGGAACGCAAAGAGCTAGGGTGCGGGTTCGTGGGGGAAAGCAAAGAGCAAGGGTGCGGGATCGTGGGGGAACGCAAAGAGCAAGGGTGCGGGTTTGTGGGGGAACGCAAAGAGCAAGGGTGCGGGTTCGTGGGGGAACGCAAAGAGCAAGGGTGCGGGTTCGTGGGTGAACGCAAAGAGGAACCGTGCGGGTTCGTGGGGGAACGCAAAGAGCAAGGGTGCGGGTTTTTGGGGGAACGCAAAGAGCAAGGGTGCGGTTTCGTGGGGGATCGCAAAGAGCAAGGGTGCGGGTTCGTGGGGGAACGCAAAGAGGAACCGTGCGGGATCGTGGGGGAACGCAAAGTGGAACCGTGCGGGTTCGTGGGGGAACGCAAAGAGGAACCGTGCGGTTTCGTGGGGGAACGCAAAGGGCAAGGGTGCGGGTTCGTGGGGGAACGCAAAGAGCAAGGGTGCGGGTTTGTGGATGAACGCAAAGAGCAATTGTGCAAGTTCGTGGGGGAACGCCAAGAGGAACCGTGCGGGTTCGTGGGGGAACGCAAAGAGGAACCGTGCGGGTTCGTGGGGGAATGCAAAGAGCAAGGGTGCGGGTTCTTGGGGGAACGCAGTGAGCAAGGGTGCGGGTTCGTGGGGAACGCAAAGAGGAACTGTGCAGGTTCGTGGGGGAACGCAAAGAGCAAGGGTGCGGGTTTGTGGGTAACGCAAAGAGCGAGGGTGCCGGTTCGTGGGGGAACGCAAATAGCAAGGGTGCGGGTTCGTGGGGTAACGCAGAGAGCTAGGGTGCGGGTTCGTGGGGGAACGCAAAGAGCAAGGGTGCGGGTTCGTGGGGGAACGCAAAGAGCTAGGGTGCGGGTTCGTGGGGGAACGCAAAGAGCAAGGGTGCGGGTTCGTGGGGGAACGCAAAGAGGAACCGTGCAGGTTCGTGGGAGAACGCAAAGAGCAAGGGTGCGGGTTCGTGGGGGAACACAAAGAGCAAGGGTGCGGGTTCGTGGGGGAACGCAAAGAGGAACCGTGCGGGTTCGTGGGGGAACGCAAAGAGGAACGGTGTGGGTTCGTGGGGGAACGCAAAGAGCAAGGGTGCGGGTTCGTGGGGGAACGCAAAGAGCAAGGGTGCGGGTTCGTGGGGGAACGCAAAGAGCAAGGGTGCGGGTTCGTGGGGGAACGCAAAGAGCAAGGGTGCAAGTTCGTGGGGGAACGCAAAGAGGAACCGTGCGGGTTCGTGGGGGAACGCAAAGAGCAAGGGTGCGGGTTCGTTGGGGAACGCAAAGAGGAACGGTGCGGGTTCGTGGGGGAACGCAAAGAGCAAGGGTGCGGGTTCGTGGTGGAACGCAAAGAGCAAGGGTGCGGGTTCGTGGGGGAACGCAAAGAGCAAGGGTGCAAGTTCGTGGGGGAACGCAAAGAGGAACCGTGCGGGTTCGTGGGGGAACGCAAAGAGCAAGGGTGCGGGTTCGTGGGGGAACGCAAAGAGCAAGGGTGCGGGTTCGTGGGGGAACGCAAAGAGCAAGGGTGCGGGTTCCTGGGGGAACGCAAAGAGCATGTGTGCGGGTTCGTGGGGGAACGCAAAGAGCAAGGGTGCGGGTTCGTGGGGGAACGCAAAGAGCAAGGGTGCGGGTTCGTGGGGGAACGCAAAGAGCAAGGGTGCGGGTTCCTGGGGGAACGCAAAGAGCATGTGTGCGGGTTCGTGGGGGAACGCAAAGAGCAAGGGTGCGGGTTCGTGGGGGAACGCAAAGAGCAAGGGTGCGGGTTCGTGGGGGAACGCAAAGAGCAAGGGTGCGGGTTCGTGGGGGAACACAAAGAGCTAGGGTGCGGGTTCGTGGGGGAACGCAGAGAGCTAGGGTACGGGTTCGTGGGGGAACGCAAAGAGGAACCGTGCGGGTTCGTGGGGGAATGCAAAGAGCTAGGGTGTGGGTTTGTGGGGGAACGCAAAGAGCAAGGGTGCGGGTTCGTGGGGGAACGCAAAGAGCAAGGGTGCGGGTTCGTGGGGGAACGCAAAGAGCAAGGGTGCGGGTTCGTGGGGGAACGCAAAGAGCAAGGGTGCGGGTTCGTGGGCAACGCAAAGAGCAAGAGTGCGGGTTCGTGGGGGAACGCAAAGAGCTAGGGTGCGGGTTCGTGGGGGAACGGAAAGAGGAACCGTGCGGGTTCGTGGAGGAACGCAAAGAGCTAGGGTGCGGGATTGTGGGGGAACGCAAAGAGCAAGGGTGCCGGTTCGTGGGGGAACGCAAAGAGCAAGGGTGCGGGTTCGTGGGGGAACGCAAAGAGCAAGGGTGCGGGTTCGTGGGGGAACGCAAAGAGGAACAGTGCGGGTTCGTGGGGGAACGCAAAGAGCAAGGGTGCGGGTTTGTGGGGGAACGCAAAGAGCAAGGGTGCGGGTTCGTGGGGGAACACAAAGAGCAAGGGTGCGGGTTCGTGGGGGAACGCAAAGAGGAACCGTGCGGGTTCGTGGGGGAACGCAAAGAGGAACCGTGTGGGTTCGTGGGGGAACGCAAAGAGGAACCGTGCGGGTTCGTGGGGGAACGCAAAGAGCAAGGGTGCGGGTTCGTGGGGGAACGGAAAGAGGAACCGTGCGGGTTCGTGGGGGAACGCAAAGAGGAACCGTGCGGGTTCGTGGGGGAATGCAAAGAGGAACCGTGCGGGTTCGTGGGGGAGCGCAAAGAGCAACCGTGCGGGTTCGTGGGGGAACGCAAAGAGGAACCGTGCAGGTTCGTGGGGGAACGCAAAGAGCAAGGTTGCGGGTTCGTGGGGGAACGCAAAGAGCAAGGGTGCGGGTTCGTGGGGGATAGCAAAGAGGAACCGTGCGGGTTCGTGGGGGAATGCAAAGAGGAACCGTGCGGGTTCGTGGGGGAACGCAAAGAGCAAGGGTGCGGGTTCGTGGGGGAACGCAAAGAGCAAGGGTGCGGGTTCATGAGGGAACGCAAAGAGCTAGGGTGCGGGTTCGTGGTGGAACACAAAGAGGAACCGTGCGGGTTCGTGGGGGAACGTAAAGAGCAAGGGTGCGGGTTCGTGGGGGAACGCAAAGAGCAAGGGTGCGGGTTCCTGGGGGAACGCAAAGAGCAAGGGTGCGGGTTTGTGGGGGAACGCAAAGAGCAAGGGTGCGGGTTCGTGGGGGAACGCAAAGAGCAAGGGTGCGGGTTCGTGGGGGAACGCAAAGAGCAAGGGTGCGGGTTCGTGGGGGAACGCAAAGAGCAAGGGTGCGGGTTCGTGGGGGAACGCAAAGAGCAAGGGTGCGGGTTCGTGGGGGAACGCAAAGAGCAAGGGTGCGGGTTCGTGGGGGAACGCAAAGAGCAAGGGTGCGGGTTCGTGGGGGAACGCAAAGAGCAAGGGTGCGGGTTCGTGGGGGAACGGAAAGAGGAACCGTGCGGGTTCGTGGAGGAACGCAAAGAGCTAGGGTGCGGGATTGTGGGGGAACGCAAAGAGCAAGGGTGCCGGTTCGTGGGGGAACGCAAAGAGCAAGGGTGCGGGTTCGTGGGGGAACGCAAAGAGCAAGGGTGCGGGTTCGTGGGGGAACGCAAAGAGCAAGGGTGCGGGTTCGTGGGGGAACGCAAAGAGGAACAGTGCGGGTTCGTGGGGGAACGCAAAGAGCTAGGGTGCGGGTTTGTGGGGGAACACAAAGAGCAAGGGTGCGGGTTCGTGGGGGAACACAAAGAGCAAGGGTGCGGGTTCGTGGGGGAACGCAAAGAGGAACCGTGCGGGTTCGTGGGGGAACGCAAAGAGGAACCGTGTGGGTTCGTGGGGGAACGCAAAGAGGAACCGTGCGGGTTCGTGGGGGAACGCAAAGAGCAATGGTGCGGGTTCGTGGGGGAACGGAAAGAGGAACCGTGCGGGTTCGTGGGGGAACGCAAAGAGGAACCTTGCGGGTTCGTGGGGGAACGCAAAGAGCAAGGGTGCGGGTTCGTAGGGGAACGCAAAGAGCAAGGGTGCAGGTTCATGAGGGAACGCAAAGAGCTAGTGTGCGGGTTCGTGGGGGAACGCAAAGAGCAAGGGTGCGGGTTCGTGGGGGAACGCAAAGAGCAAGGGTGCGGGTTCGTGGGGGAACGCAAAGAGCAAGGGTGCGGGTTCGTGGGGGAACGCAAAGAGGAACCGTGCGGATTCGTGGGGGAACGCAAAGAGCAAGGGTGCGGGTTCGTGGGGGAACGCAAAGAGCAAGGGTGCGGGTTCGTGGGGGAACGCAAAGAGCAAGGGTGCGGGTTCGTGGGGGAACGCAAAGAGGAACCGTGCGGGATCGTGGGGGAACGCAAAGTGGAACCGTGCGGGTTCGTGGGGGAATGCAAAGTGGAACCGTGCGGGTTCGTGGGGGAACGCAAAGAGCAAGGGTGCGGGTTCGTGGGGGAACGCAAAGAGCAAGGGTGCGGGTTCGTGGGGGAACGCAAAGAGGAACCGTGCGGGTTCGTGGGGGAACGCAAGAGCAAGGGTGCTGGTTCGTGCGGGAACGCAAAGAGGAACCGTGCGGGTTCGTGGGGAACGCAAAGAGCAAGGGTGCGGGTTCGCTGGGGAACGCAAAGAGCAAGGGTGCGGGTTCGTGGGAGAACGCAAAGAGCAAGGGTGCGGGTTTGTGGGGGAACGCAAAGAGGAACTGTGCGAGTTCGTAGGGGAACACAAAGAGAAAGGGTGCGGGTTCGTGGGGGAACGCAAAGAGCCAGGGTGCGGGTTCGTGGGGGAACGCAAGGAGGAACCGTGCGGGTTCGTGGGGGAACGCAAAGAGCAAGGGTGCGGGTTCGTGGGGGAACGCAAAGAGCAAGGGTGCGGGTTCGTGGGGGAACGCAAAGAGCAAGGGTGCGGGTTCGTGGGGGAACGCAAAGAGGAACCGTGCGGGTTTGTGGGGGAACGCGAAGAGCTACGGTGCAGGTTCGTGGGGGAACGCAAGGAGCAAAGGTTCGGGTTCGTGGGGGAACGCAAAGAGCAAGGTTGCGGGTTCGTGGGGGAACGCAAAGAGGAACTGTGCGGGTTCATGGGGGAACGCAAAGAGGAACCGTGCGGGTTCGTGGGGGAACGCAAAGAGGAACCGTGTGGGTTCGTGGGGGAACGCAAAGAGGAACCGTGTGGGTTCGTGGGGGAACGCAAAGAGGAACCGTGCGGGTTCGTGGGGGAACGCAAAGAGCAAGGGTGCGGGTTCGTGGGGGAACGCAAAGAGCAAGGGTGCGGGTTCGTGGGGGAACGCAAAGAGGAACCGTGCGGGTTCGTGGGGGAACGCAAAGAGCTACGGTGCGTATTCGTGGGGGAATGCAAAGAGCAAGCATGCGGGTTCGTGGGGGAACGCAGAGAGCTAGGGTGCGGGTTCGTGGGGGAACACAAAGAGGAACCGTGCGGGTTCGTGGGGGAACGCAAAGAGCTAGGGTGCGGGTTCGTGGGGGAACGCAAAGAGCAAGGGTGCGGGTTCGTGGGGGAACGCAAACAGGAACCGTTCGGGTTCGTGGGGGAATGCAAAGAGCAAGGGTGCGCGTTTGTGGGGGAACGCAAAGAGCAAGGGTGCGAGTTCGTGGGGGAACGCAAAGAGCAAGGGTGCGGGTTCGTGGGGGAACGCAAAGAGGAACCGTGCGGGTTCGTGGGGGAACGCAAAGAGCAAGGGTGCGGGTTCGTGGGGGAACGCAAAGAGCAAGGGTGCGGGTTCGTGGGGGAACGCAAAGAGGAACCGTGCGGGTTCGTGGGGGAACGCAAAGAGCAATGGTGCGGGTTCGTGGGGGAACGCAAACAGCAAGGGTGCGGGTTCGTGGGGGAACGCAAAGAGCAAGGGTGCTGGTTCGTGGGGGAACGCAAAGAGCAAGGGTGCGGGTTTGTGGGGGAACGCAAAGAGGAACCGTGCGGGATCGTGTGGGAACGCAAAGAGGAACCGTGCGGGTTCGTGGGGGAATGCAAAGTGGAACCGTGCGGGTTCGTGGGGGAACGCAAAGAGCAAGGGTGCGGGTTCGTGGGGGAACGCAAAGAGCAAGGGTGCGGGTTCGTGGGGGAACGCAAAGAGCAAGGGTGCGGGTTCGTGGGGGAACGCAAGAGCAAGGGTGCGGGTTCGTGCGGGAACGCAAAGAGGAACCGTGCGGGTTCGTGGGGAACGCAAAGAGCAAGGGTGCGGGTTCGCTGGGGAACGCAAAGAGCAAGGGTGCGGGTTCGTGGGAGAACGCAAAGAGCAAGGGTGCGGGTTTGTGGGGGAACGCAAAGAGGAACCGTGCGAGTTCGTGGGGGAACACAAAGAGCAAGGGTGCGGGTTCGTGGGGGAAAGCAAAGAGCCAGGGTGCGGGTTCGTGGGGGAACGCAAGGAGGAACCGTGCGGGTTCGTGGGGGAACGCAAAGAGCAAGGGTGCGGGTTCGTGGGGGAACGCAAAGAGCAAGGGTGCGGGTTCGTGGGGGAACGCAAAGAGCAAGGGTGCGGGTTCGTGTGGGAACGCAAAGAGGAACCGTGCGGGTTTGTGGGGGAACGCGAAGAGCTAGGGTGCGGGTTCGTGGGGGAACGCAAGGAGCAAAGGTCCGGGTTCGTGGGGGAACGCAAAGAGCAAGGTTGCGGGTTCGTGGGGGAACGCAAAGAGGAACCGTGCGGGTTCGTGGGGGAACGCAAAGAGGAACCGTGCGGGTTCGTGGGGGAACGCAAAGAGGAACCGTGTGGGTTCGTGGGGGAACGCAAAGAGGAACCGTGTGGGTTCGTGGGGGAACGCAAAGAGCAAGGGTGCGGGTTCGTGGGGGAACGCAAAGAGCAAGGGTGCGGGTTCGTGGGGGAACGCAAAGAGCAAGGGTGCGGGTTCGTGGGGGAACGCAAAGAGCAAGGGTGCGGGTTCGTGGGGGAACGCAAAGAGCAAGGGTGCGGGTTCATGGGGGAACGCAAAGAGCATGTGTGCGGGTTCGTGGGGGAACGCAAAGAGCAAGGGTGCGGGTTCGTGGGGGAACGCAAAGAGCAATGGTGCGGGTTCGTGGGGGAACGCAAAGAGGAACCGTGCGGGTTCGTGGGGGAACGCAAAGAGCAAGGGTGCGAGTTCGTGGGGGAACGCAAAGAGCAAGGGTGCGGGTTCGTGGGGGAACGCAAAGAGGAACCGTGCGGGTTCGTGGGGGAACGCAAAGAGCAAGGGTGCGGGTTCGTGGGGGAACGCAAAGAGCAAGGGTGCGGGTTCGTGGGGGAACGCAAACAGCAAGGGTGCGGGTTCGTGGGGGAACGCAAAGAGCAAGGGTGCTGGTTCGTGGGGGAACGCAAAGAGCAAGGGTGCGGGTTTGTGGGGGAACGCAAAGAGGAACCGTGCGGGATCGTGTGGGAACGCAAAGAGGAACCGTGCGGGTTCGTGGGGGAATGCAAAGTGGAACCGTGCGGGTTCGTGGGGGAACGCAAAGAGCAAGGGTGCGGGTTCGTGGGGGAACGCAAAGAGCAAGGGTGCGGGTTCGTGGTGGAACGCAAAGAGCAAGGGTGCGGGTTCGTGGGGGAACGCAAAGAGCAAGGGTGCGGGTTCGTGGGGGAACGCAAAGAGGAACCGTGCGGGATCGTGGGGGAACGCAAAGTGGAATCGTGCGGGTTTGTGGGGGAACGCAAAGAGCAAGGGTGCGGGTTCGTGGGGGAACGCAAAGAGCAAGGGTGCGGGTTCGTGGGGGAACGCAAAGAGCAAGGGTGCGGGTTTGTGGGGGAACACAAAGAGGAACCGTGTGTGTTCGTGGGGGAACGCAAAGAGCAAGGGTGCAGGTTCGTGGGGGAACGCAAAGAGCAAGGGTGCGGGTTCCTGGGGGAACGCAAAGAGCAAGGCTGCGGGTTCGTGGGGGAACACAAAGAGCAAGGGTGCGGGTTCGTGGGGGAACGCAAAGAGCATGGGTGCGGGTTCGTGGAGGAACGCAAAGAGGAAGCGTTCGGGTTCTTGGGGAACGCAAAGAGGAACCGTACGGGTTCGTGGGGGAACGCAAAGAGGGACGGTGCGGGTTCGTGGGGGAACGCAAAGAGGAACCGTGCAGGTTCGTGGGGGAACGCAAAGAGCAAGGGTGCGGGTTCGTGGGGGAACACATAGAGCAAGGGTGCGGGTTCGTGGGGGAACGCAAAGAGGAACCGTGCGGGTTCGTGGGGGAACGCAAAGAGGAACCGTGCGGGTTCGTGGGGGAACGCAAAGAGCAAGGGTGCGGGTTCGTGGGGAACGCAAAGAGCATGGGTGAGGGTTCGTGGGGGAACGCAAAGAGCTAGGTTGCGGGTTCGTGGGGGAACACAAAGAGGAACCGTGCGGGTTCGTGGGGGAACGCAAAGAGCAAGGGTGCGGGTTCGTGGGGGAACGCAAAGAGCAAGGGTGCGGGTTCGTGGGGGAACGCAAAGAGCAAGGGTGCGGGTTCGTGGGGGAACGCAAAGAGCAAGGGTGCGGGTTCGTCAGGGAACGCAAAGAGCAAGGGTGCGGGTTCGTGGGGGAACGCAAACAGGAACCGTTCGGGTTCGTGGGGGAACGCAAAGAGGAACCGTGCGGGTTCGTGGGGGAACGCAAAGAGGAACCGTGCGGGTTCGTGGGGGAACGCAAAGAGGAACGGTGCCGGTTCGTGGGGGAACGCAAAGAGCTAGGGTGCAGGTTCGTGGGGGAACGCAAAGAGGAACCGTGCGGGTTCGTGGGGGAACGCAAAGAGCAAGGGTGCGGGTTCGTGGGGGAACGCAAAGAGCAAGGGTGCGGGTTCGTGGGGGAACGCAAAGAGCAAGGGTGCGGGTTCGTGGGGAAACGCAAAGAGGAACCGTGCGGGTTCGTGGGGGAACGCAAAGAGCAAGGGTGTGGGTTCGTGGGGGAACGCAAAGAGCAAGGGTGCTGGTTCGTGGGGGAACGCAAAGAGCAAGGGTGCGGGTTCGTGGGGGAACGCAAGGAGGAACCGTGCGGGTTCGTGGGGGAACGCAAAGAGGAACCGTGCGGGTTCGTGGGGGAACGCAAAGAGCAAGGGTGCGGGTTCGTGGGGGAACGCAAAGAGCAAGGGTGCGGGTTCGTGGGGGAACGCAAAGAGGAACCGTGCGGGTTCGTGGGGGAACGGAAAGAGGAAACGTGCGGGTTCGTGGGGGAACGCAAAGAGGAACCGTGCGGGTTCGTGGGGGAATGCAAAGAGGAACCGTGCGGGTTCGTGGGGGAGCGCAAAGAGCAACCGTGCGGGTTCGTGGGGGAACGCAAAGAGGAACCGTGCAGGTTCGTGGGGGAACGCAAAGAGCAAGGTTGCGGGTTCGTGGGGGAACGCCAAGAGCAAGGGTGCGGGTTCGTGGGGGAACGCAAAGAGCAAGGGTGCGGGTTCGTGGGGGAACGCAAAGAGCAAGGGTGCGGGTTCATGGGGGAACGCAAAGAGCATGTGTACGGGTTCGTGGGGGAACGCAAAGAGCAAGGGTGCGGGTTCGTGGGGGAACGCCAAGAGCAAGGGTGCGGGTTCGTGGGGGAACGCAAAGAGCAAGGGTGCGGGTTCTTGGGGGAACGTAAAGACCAAGGGTGCGGGTTCGTGGGGGAACGCAAAGAGCTAGGGTGCGGGTTCGTGGGGGAACGCAAAGAGCAAGGGTGCGGGTTCGTGGGGGAACGCAAACAGGAACCGTTCGGGTTCGTGGGGGAACGCAAAGAGCAAGGGTGCGCGTTTGTGGGGGAACGCAAAGAGCAAGGGTGCGAGTTCGTGGGGGAACGCAAAGAGCAAGGGTGCGGGTTCGTGGGGGAACGCAAAGAGCAAGGGTGCGGGTTCGTGGGGGAA
The DNA here is from genome assembly GCA_036925125.1 of Oreortyx pictus. Classification (NCBI taxonomy): domain Eukaryota; kingdom Metazoa; phylum Chordata; class Aves; order Galliformes; family Odontophoridae; genus Oreortyx; species Oreortyx pictus. The sequence goes on from JAUPFR010000065.1 coordinate 296,444, forward strand.
CGCAAAGAGCAAGGGTGCGGGTTCGTGGGGGAACGCAAAGAGCAAGGGTGCGGGTTCGTGGGGGAACGCAAAGAGCAAGGGTGCGGGTTCGTGGGGGAACGCAAAGAGCAAGGGTGCGGGTTCGTGGGGGAACGCAAAGAGCAAGGGTGCGGGTTCGTGGGGGAACGCAAAGAGGAACCGTGCGGGTTCGTGGGGGAACGCAAAGAGCAAGGGTGCGGGTTCGTGGGGGAACGCAAAGAGGAACCGTGCGGGATCGTGGGGGAACGCAAAGTGGAACCGTGCGGGTTCGTGGGGGAATGCAAAGTGGAACCGTGCGGGTTCGTGGGGGAACGCAAAGAGCAAGGGTGCGGGTTCGTGGGGGAACGCAAAGAGCAAGGGTGCGGGTTCGTGGGGGAACGCAAAGAGGAACCGTGCGGGTTCGTGGGGGAACGCAAGAGCAAGGGTGCGGGTTCGTGCGGGAACGCAAAGAGGAACCGTGCGGGTTCGTGGGGAACGCAAAGAGCAAGGGTGCGGGTTCGCTGGGGAACGCAAAGAGCAAGGGTGCGGGTTCGTGGGAGAACGCAAAGAGCAAGGGTGCGGGTTTGTGGGGGAACGCAAAGAGGAACCGTGCGAGTTCGTGGGGGAACACAAAGAGCAAGGGTGCGGGTTCGTGGGGGAACGCAAAGAGCCAGGGTGCAGGTTCGTGGGGGAACGCAAGGAGGAACCGTGCGGGTTCGTGGGGGAACGCAAGGAGGAACCGTGCGGGTTCGTGGGGGAACGCAAAGAGCAAGGGTGCGGGTTCGTGGGGGAACGCAAAGAGCAAGGGTGCAGGTTCGTGGGGGAACGCAAAGAGCAAGGGTGCGGGTTTGTGGGGGAACGCGAAGAGCTAGGGTGCGGGTTCGTGGGGGAACGCAAGGAGCAAAGGTTCGGGTTCGTGGGGGAACGCAAAGAGCAAGGTTGCGGGTTCGTGGGGGAACGCAAAGAGGAACTGTGCGGGTTCGTGGGGGAACGCAAAGAGGAACCGTGCTGGTTCGTGGGGGAACGCAAAGAGGAACCGTGTGGGTTCGTGGGGGAACGCAAAGAGGAACCGTGTGGGTTCGTGGGGGAACGCAAAGAGGAACCGTGCGTGTTCGTGGGGGAACGCAAAGAGCAAGGGTGCGGGTTCGTGGGGGAACGCAAAGAGCAAGGGTGCGGGTTCGTGGGGGAACGCAAAGAGGAACCGTGCGGGTTCGTGGGGGAACGCAAAGAGCTACGGTGCGTATTCGTGGGGGAATGCAAAGAGCAAGGGTGCGGGTTCGTGGGGGAACGCAGAGAGCTAGGGTGCGGGTTCGTGGGGGAACACAAAGAGGAACCGTGCGGGTTCGTGGGAGAACGCAAAGAGCTAGGGTGCGGGTTCGTAAGGGAACGCAAAGAGCAAGGGTGCGGGTTCGTGGGGGAACGCAAAGAGCAAGGGTGCAAGTTCGTGGGGGAACGCAAAGAGGAACCGTGCGGGTTCGTGTTGGAACGCAAAGAGCAAGGGTGCGGGTTCGTGTGGGACCGCAAAGAGGAACGGTGCGGGTTCGTGGGGGAACGCAAAGAGCAAGGGTGCGGGTTCGTGGGGGAACGCAAAGAGCAAGGGTGCGGGTTCGTGGGGGAACGGAAAGAGGAACCGTGCGGGTTCGTGGGGGAACGGAAAGAGGAACCGTGCGGGTTCGTGGGGGAACGCAAAGAGCAAGGGTGCGGGTTCGTGGGGGAACGCAAAGAGCAAGGGTGCGGGTTCGTGGGGGAACGCAAAGAGCAAGGGTGCGGGTTCATGGGGGAACGCAAAGAGCATGTGTGCGGGTTCGTGGGGGAACGCAAAGAGCAAGGGTGCGGGTTCGTGGGGGAACGCAAAGAGCAAGGGTGCGGGTTCGTGGGGGAACGCAAAGAGGAACCGTGCGGGTTCGTGGGGGAACGCAAAGAGCAAGGGTGCTGGTTCGTGGGTGAACGCAAAGAGGAACCGTGCGGGTTCGTGGGGGAACGCAAAGAGCAAGGGTGCGGGTTCGTGGTGGAACGCAAAGAGCAATGGTGCGGGTTCGTGGGGGAACGCAAAGAGCAAGGGTGCGGGTTCGTGGGGGAACGCAAAGAGGAACCGTGCGGGATCGTGGGGGAACGCAAAGTGGAATCGTGCGGGTTTGTGTGGGAACGCAAAGAGCAAGGGTGCGGGTTCGTGGGGGAACGCAAAGAGCAAGGGTGCGGGTTCGTGGGGGAACGCAAAGAGCAAGGGTGCGGGTTTGTGGGGGAACACAAAGAGGAACCGTGCGTGTTCGTGGGGGAATGCAAAGAGCAAGGGTGCAGGTTCGTGGGGGAACGCAAAGAGCAAGGGTGCGGGTTCCTGGGGGAACGCAAAGAGCAAGGCTGCGGGTTCGTGGGGGAACACAAAGAGCAAGGGTGCGGGTTCGTGGGGGAACGCAAAGAGCATGGGTGCGGGTTCGTGGGGGAACGCAAAGAGGAACCGTGCGGGTTCGTGGGGGAACGCAAAGAGCAAGGGTGCTGGTTCGTGGGTGAACGCAAAGAGGAACCGTGCGGGTTCGTGGGGGAACGCAAAGAGCAAGGGTGCGGGTTCGTGGTGGAACGCAAAGAGCAATGGTGCGGGTTCGTGGGGGAACGCAAAGAGCAAGGGTGCGGGTTCATGGGGGAACGCAAAGAGGAACCGTGCGGGATCGTGGGGGAACGCAAAGTGGAATCATGCGGGTTTGTGTGGGAACGCAAAGAGCAAGGGTGCGGGTTCGTGGGGGAACGCAAAGAGCAAGGGTGCGGGTTCGTGGGGGAACGCAAAGAGCAAGGGTGCGGGTTTGTGGGGGAACACAAAGAGGAACCGTGCGTGTTCGTGGGGGAACGCAAAGAGCAAGGGTGCAGGTTCGTGGGGGAACGCAAAGAGCAAGGGTGCGGGTTCCTGGGGGAACGCAAAGAGCAAGGCTGCGGGTTCGTGGGGGAACACAAAGAGCAAGGGTGCGGGTTCGTGGGGGAACGCAAAGAGCATGGGTGCGGGTTTGTGGGGGAACGCAAAGAGGAAGCGTTCGGGTTCTTGGGGAACGCAAAGAGGAACCGTGCGGGTTCGTGGGGGAACGCAAAGAGGAACCATGCAGGTTCGTGGGGGAACGCAAAGAGCAGGGGTGCGGGTTCGTGGGGGAACACAAAGAGCAAGGGTGCGGGTTCGTGGGGGAACGCAAAGAGCAAGGGTGCGGGTTCGTGGGGTAACGCAAAGAGCAAGGGTGCGGGTTCGTGGGGGAACGCAAAGAGCAAGGGTGCGGGTTCGTGGGGGAACGCAAAGAGCTGGGTTGCGGGTTCGTGGGGGAACACAAAGAGGAACCGTGCGGGTTCGTGGGGGAACGCAAAGAGCAAGGGTGCGGGTTCGTGGGGGAACGCAAAGAGCAAGGGTGCGGGTTCGTGGGGGAACGCAAAGAGCAAGGGTGCGGGTTCATCAGGGAACGCAAAGAGCAAGGGTGCGGGTTCGTGGGGGAACACAAACAGGAACCGTTCGGGTTCGTGGGGGAACGCAAAGAGGAACCGTGCGGGTTCGTGGGGGAACGCAAAGAGGAACCGTGCGGGTTCGTGGGTGAACGCAAAGAGGAACCGTGCGGGTTCGTGGGGAAACGCAAAGAGCTAGGGTGCGGGTTCGTGGGGGAACGCAAAGAGGAACCGTGCGGGTTCGTGGGGGAACGCAAAGAGCAAGGGTGCGGGTTCGTGGGGGAACGCAAAGAGCAAGGGTGCGGGTTCGTGGGGGAACGCAAAGAGCAAGGGTGCGGGTTCGTGGGGAAACGCAAAGAGGAACCGTGCGGGTTCGTGGGGGAACGCAGAGAGCAAGGGTGTGGGTTCGTGGGGGAACGCAAAGAGCAAGGGTGCGGGTTCGTGGGGGAACGCAAAGAGCAAGGGTGCGGGTTCGTGGGGGAACGCAAAGAGGAACCGTGCGGGTTCGTGAGGGAACGCAAAGAGCTAGGGTGCGGGTTCGTGGGGGAACGCAAGGAGGAACCGTGCGGGTTCGTGGGGGAACGCAAAGAGCAAGGGTGCGGGTTCGTGGGGGAACGCAAAGAGCAAGGGTGCGGGTTCGTGGGGGAACGCAAAGAGCAAGGGTGCGGGCTCGTGGGGGAGTGCAAAGAGGAACCGTGCGGGTTCGTGGGGGAACGCAACGAGGAACCGTGCGGGTTCGTGGGGGAACGCAAAGAGCAAGGGTGCGGGTTCGTGGGGGAACGCAAAGAGCAAGGGTGCAGGTTCGTGGGGGAACGCAAAGAGCAAGGTTGCGGGTTCGTGGGGGAACGCAAAGAGCAAGGGTGCGGGTTCGTGGGGGAACTCAAAGTGCAAGGGTGCGGGTTTGTGGGGGAACGCAAAGAGCAAGGGTGCGAGTTCGTGGGGGAACGCAAAGAGCAAGGGTGCGGGTTCGTGGGGGAACGCAAAGAGGAACCGTGCGGGTTCGTGGGAGAACGCAAAGAGCAAGGGTGCGGGTTCATGGGGGAACGCAAAGAGCAAGGGTGCGGGTTCGTGGTGGAACGCAAAGAGCAAGGGTGCGGGTTCGTGGGGGAACGCAAAGAGCAAGGGTGCGGGTTCGTGGGGGAACGCCAAGAGCAAGGGTGCGGGTTCGTGGGGGAACGCAAAGAGCAAGGGTGCGGGTTCTTGGGGGAACGCAAAGACCAAGGGTGCGGGTTTGTGGGGGAACGCAAAGAGCTAGGGTGCGGGTTCGTGGGGGAACGCAAAGAGGAACCGTGCGGGTTCGTGGGGGAACGCAAAGAGCAAGGGTGCGGGTTCGTGGGGGAACGCAAAGAGCAAGGGTGCGCGTTTGTGGGGTACACAAAGAGCAAGGGTGCGAGTTCGTGGGGGAACGCAAAGAGCAAGGGTGCGGGTTCGTGGGGGAACGCAAAGAGCAAGGGTGCGGGTTCGTGGGGGAACGCAAAGAGCAAGGGTGCGGGTTCGTGGGGGAACGCAAAGAGCAAGGGTGCGGGTTCGTGGGGGAACGCAAAGAGCAAGGGTGCGGGTTCGTGGGGGAACGCAAAGAGCTAGGGTGCGGGTTCGTGGGGGAACGGAAAGAGGAACCGTGCGGGTTCGTGGAGGAACGCAAAGAGCTAGGGTGCGGGATTGTGGGGGAACGCAAAGAGCAAGGGTGCCGGTTCGTGGGGGAACGCAAAGAGCAAGGGTGCGGGTTCGTGGGGGAACGCAAAGAGCAAGGGTGCGGGTTCGTGGGGGAACGCAAAGAGCAAGGGTGCGGGTTCGTGGGGGAACGCAAAGAGGAACAGTGCGGGTTCGTGGGGGAACGCAAAGAGCAAGGGTGCGGGTTTGTGGGGGAACGCAAAGAGCAAGGGTGCGGGTTCGTGGGGGAACACAAAGAGCAAGGGTGCGGGTTCGTGGGGGAACGCAAAGAGGAACCGTGCGGGTTCGTGGGGGAACGCAAAGAGGAACCGTGTGGGTTCGTGGGGGAACGCAAAGAGGAACCGTGCGGGTTCGTGGGGGAACGCAAAGAGCAAGGGTGCGGGTTCGTGGGGGAACGGAAAGAGGAACCGTGCGGGTTCGTGGGGGAACGCAAAGAGGAACCGTGCGGGTTCGTGGGGGAACGCAAAGAGGAACCGTGCGGGTTCGTGGGGGAGCGCAAAGAGCAACCGTGCGGGTTCGTGGGGGAACGCAAAGAGCAAGGGTGCGGGTTCGTGGGGGAACGCAAAGAGCAAGGGTGCGGGTTCCTGGGGGAACGCAAAGAGCTAGGGTGCGGGTTCGTGAGGGAACGCAAAGAGCTAGGGTGCGGGTTCGTGGTGGAACACAAAGAGGAACCGTGCGGGTTCGTGGGGGAACGCAAAGAGCAAGGGTGCGGGTTCGTGGGGGAACGCAAAGAGCAAGGGTGCGGGTTCCTGGGGGAACGCAAAGAGCAAGGGTGCGGGTTCGTGGGGGAACGCAAAGAGGAACCGTGCGGGTTCGTCGGGGAACGCAAAGAGCAAGGGTGCGGGTTCGTGGGGGAACGCAAAGAGCAAGGTTGCGGGTTCGTGGGGGAACGCAAAGAGCAAGGGTGCGGGTTCGTGGGGGAACGCAAAGAGCAAGGGTGCGGGTTCGTGGGGGAACGCAAAGAGCAAGGGTGCGGGTTCGTGGGGGAATGCAAAGAGCAAGGGTGCGGGTTCGTGGGGGAACGCAAAGAGCTAGGGTGCGGGTTCGTGGGGGAACGGAAAGAGGAACCGTGCGGGTTCGTGGAGGAACGCAAAGAGCTAGGGTGCGGGTTCGTGGGGGAACGCAAAGAGCAAGGGTGCCGGTTCGTGGGGGAACGCAAAGAGCAAGGGTGCGGGTTCGTGGGGGAACGCAAAGAGCAAGGGTGCGGGTTCGTGGGGGAACGCAAAGAGCAAGGGTGCGGGTTCGTGGGGGAACGCAAAGAGGAACAGTGCGGGTTCGTGGGGGAACGCAAAGAGCTAGGGTGCGGGTTTGTGGGGGAACACAAAGAGCAAGGGTGCGGGTTCGTGGGGGAACACAAAGAGCAAGGGTGCGGGTTCGTGGGGGAACGCAAAGAGGAACCGTGCGGGTTCGTGGGGGAACGCAAAGAGGAACCGTGTGGGTTCGTGGGGGAACGCAAAGAGGAACCGTGCGGGTTCGTGGGGGAACGCAAAGAGCAATGGTGCGGGTTCGTGGGGGAACGGAAAGAGGAACCGTGCGGGTTCGTGGGGGAACGCAAAGAGGAACCTTGCGGGTTCGTGGGGGAACGCAAAGAGCAAGGGTGCGGGTTCGTAGGGGAACGCAAAGAGCAAGGGTGCGGGTTCGTGAGGGAACGCAAAGAGCTAGGGTGCAGGTTCGTGGGGGAACACAAAGAGGAACCGTGCGGGTTCGTGGGGGAACGCAAAGAGCAACGGTGCGGGTTCGTGGGGGAACGCAAAGAGCAAGGGTGCGGGTTCCTCGGGGAACGCAAAGAGCAAGGCTGCGGGTTCGTGGGGGAACGCAAAGAGCAAGGGTGCGGGTTCGTGGGGGAACGCAAAGAGCAAGGGTGCGGGTTCGTGGGGGAACGCAAACAGGAACCGTGCGGGTTCGTGGGGGAACGCAATGAGGAACCTTGCGGGTTCGTGGGGGAACGCAAAGAGAAACCGTGCGGGTTCGTGGGGAAACGCAAAGAGGAACCGTGCGGGTTCGTGGGGGAACGCAAAGAGGAACCGTGCGGGTTCGTGGGGGATCGCAAAGAGGAACCGTGCGGGTTCGTGGGGGAACGCAAAGAGCTAGGGTGCGGATTCGTGGGGGAACGCAAAGAGGAACCGTGCTGGTTCGTGGGGGAACGCAAAGAGCTAGGGTGCGGGTTCGTGGGGGAACGCAAAGAGGAACGGTGCGGGTTCGTGGGGGAACGCAAAGAGGAACCTTGCGGGTTCGTGGGGGAACGCAAAGAGCAAGGGTGCGGGTTCGTGGGGGAACGCAAAGAGCAAGGGTGCGGGTTCGTGGGGGAACGCAAAGAGCAAGGTTGCGGGTTCGTGGGGGAACGCAAAGAGCAAGGATGCGGGTTCGTGGGGGAACGCAAAGAGCAAGGCTGCGGGTTCGTGGGGGAACGCAAAGAGCAAGGCTGCGGGTTCGTGGGGGAACGCAAAGAGCTAGGGTGCGGGTTCGTGGGGGAACGCAAAGAGCAAGGGTGCGGGTTCGTGGGGGAACGCAAAGAGCTAGGGTGCGGGTTCGTGGGGGAACGCAAAGAGGAACAGTGCGGGTTCGTGGGGGAACGCAAAGAGCAAGGGTGCGGGTTTGTGGGGGAACGCAAAGAGCAAGGGTGCGGGTTCGTGGGGGAACACAAAGAGCAAGGGTGCGGGTTCGTGGGGGAACGCAAAGAGGAACCGTGCGGGTTCGTGGGGGAACGCAAAGAGGAACCGTGTGGGTTCGTGGGGGAACGCAAAGAGGAACCGTGCGGGTTCGTGGGGGAACGCAAAGAGCAAGGGTGCGGGTTCGTGGGGGAACGGAAAGAGGAACCGTGCGGGTTCGTGGGGGAACGCAAAGAGGAACCGTGCGGGTTCGTGGGGGAACGCAAAGAGGAACCGTGCGGGTTCGTGGGGGAGCGCAAAGAGCAACCGTGCGGGTTCGTGGGGGAACGCAAAGAGCAAGGGTGCGGGTTCGTGGGGGAACGCAAAGAGCAAGGGTGCGGGTTCCTGGGGGAACGCAAAGAGCTAGGGTGCGGGTTCGTGAGGGAACGCAAAGAGCTAGGGTGCGGGTTCGTGGTGGAACACAAAGAGGAACCGTGCGGGTTCGTGGGGGAACGCAAAGAGCAAGGGTGCGGGTTCGTGGGGGAACGCAAAGAGCAAGGGTGCGGGTTCCTGGGGGAACGCAAAGAGCAAGGGTGCGGGTTCGTGGGGGAACGCAAAGAGGAACCGTGCGGGTTCGTCGGGGAACGCAAAGAGCAAGGGTGCGGGTTCGTGGGGGAACGCAAAGAGCAAGGTTGCGGGTTCGTGGGGGAACGCAAAGAGCAAGGGTGCGGGTTCGTGGGGGAACGCAAAGAGCAAGGGTGCGGGTTCGTGGGGGAACGCAAAGAGCAAGGGTGCGGGTTCGTGGGGGAATGCAAAGAGCAAGGGTGCGGGTTCGTGGGGGAACGCAAAGAGCTAGGGTGCGGGTTCGTGGGGGAACGGAAAGAGGAACCGTGCGGGTTCGTGGAGGAACGCAAAGAGCTAGGGTGCGGGTTCGTGGGGGAACGCAAAGAGCAAGGGTGCCGGTTCGTGGGGGAACGCAAAGAGCAAGGGTGCGGGTTCGTGGGGGAACGCAAAGAGCAAGGGTGCGGGTTCGTGGGGGAACGCAAAGAGCAAGGGTGCGGGTTCCTGGGGGAACGCAAAGAGCAAGGGTGCGGGTTCGTGGGGGAACGCAAAGAGCAAGGGTGCGGGTTCGTGGGGGAACGCAAAGAGCAAGGGTGCGGGTTCGTGGGGGAACGCAAAGAGCTAGGGTGCGGGTTCGTGGGGGAACGGAAAGAGGAACCGTGCGGGTTCGTGGAGGAACGCAAAGAGCTAGGGTGCGGGATTGTGGGGGAACGCAAAGAGCAAGGGTGCCGGTTCGTGGGGGAACGCAAAGAGCAAGGGTGCGGGTTCGTGGGGGAACGCAAAGAGCAAGGGTGCGGGTTCGTGGGGGAACGCAAAGAGCAAGGGTGCGGGTTCGTGGGGGAACGCAAAGAGGAACAGTGCGGGTTCGTGGGGGAACGCAAAGAGCAAGGGTGCGGGTTTGTGGGGGAACGCAAAGAGCAAGGGTGCGGGTTCGTGGGGGAACACAAAGAGCAAGGGTGCGGGTTCGTGGGGGAACGCAAAGAGGAACCGTGCGGGTTCGTGGGGGAACGCAAAGAGGAACCGTGTGGGTTCGTGGGGGAACGCAAAGAGGAACCGTGCGGGTTCGTGGGGGAACGCAAAGAGCAAGGGTGCGGGTTCGTGGGGGAACGGAAAGAGGAACCGTGCGGGTTCGTGGGGGAACGCAAAGAGGAACCGTGCGGGTTCGTGGGGGAACGCAAAGAGGAACCGTGCGGGTTCGTGGGGGAGCGCAAAGAGCAACCGTGCGGGTTCGTGGGGGAACGCAAAGAGCAAGGGTGCGGGTTCGTGGGGGAACGCAAAGAGCAAGGGTGCGGGTTCCTGGGGGAACGCAAAGAGCTAGGGTGCGGGTTCGTGAGGGAACGCAAAGAGCTAGGGTGCGGGTTCGTGGTGGAACACAAAGAGGAACCGTGCGGGTTCGTGGGGGAACGCAAAGAGCAAGGGTGCGGGTTCGTGGGGGAACGCAAAGAGCAAGGGTGCGGGTTCCTGGGGGAACGCAAAGAGCAAGGGTGCGGGTTCGTGGGGGAACGCAAAGAGGAACCGTGCGGGTTCGTCGGGGAACGCAAAGAGCAAGGGTGCGGGTTCGTGGGGGAACGCAAAGAGCAAGGTTGCGGGTTCGTGGGGGAACGCAAAGAGCAAGGGTGCGGGTTCGTGGGGGAACGCAAAGAGCAAGGGTGCGGGTTCGTGGGGGAACGCAAAGAGCAAGGGTGCGGGTTCGTGGGGGAATGCAAAGAGCAAGGGTGCGGGTTCGTGGGGGAACGCAAAGAGCTAGGGTGCGGGTTCGTGGGGGAACGGAAAGAGGAACCGTGCGGGTTCGTGGAGGAACGCAAAGAGCTAGGGTGCGGGTTCGTGGGGGAACGCAAAGAGCAAGGGTGCCGGTTCGTGGGGGAACGCAAAGAGCAAGGGTGCGGGTTCGTGGGGGAACGCAAAGAGCAAGGGTGCGGGTTCGTGGGGGAACGCAAAGAGCAAGGGTGCGGGTTCGTGGGGGAACGCAAAGAGGAACAGTGCGGGTTCGTGGGGGAACGCAAAGAGCTAGGGTGCGGGTTTGTGGGGGAACACAAAGAGCAAGGGTGCGGGTTCGTGGGGGAACACAAAGAGCAAGGGTGCGGGTTCGTGGGGGAACGCAAAGAGGAACCGTGCGGGTTCGTGGGGGAACGCAAAGAGGAACCGTGTGGGTTCGTGGGGGAACGCAAAGAGGAACCGTGCGGGTTCGTGGGGGAACGCAAAGAGCAATGGTGCGGGTTCGTGGGGGAACGGAAAGAGGAACCGTGCGGGTTCGTGGGGGAACGCAAAGAGGAACCTTGCGGGTTCGTGGGGGAACGCAAAGAGCAAGGGTGCGGGTTCGTAGGGGAACGCAAAGAGCAAGGGTGCGGGTTCGTGAGGGAACGCAAAGAGCTAGGGTGCAGGTTCGTGGGGGAACACAAAGAGGAACCGTGCGGGTTCGTGGGGGAACGCAAAGAGCAACGGTGCGGGTTCGTGGGGGAACGCAAAGAGCAAGGGTGCGGGTTCCTCGGGGAACGCAAAGAGCAAGGCTGCGGGTTCGTGGGGGAACGCAAAGAGCAAGGGTGCGGGTTCGTGGGGGAACGCAAAGAGCAAGGGTGCGGGTTCGTGGGGGAACGCAAACAGGAACCGTGCGGGTTCGTGGGGGAACGCAATGAGGAACCTTGCGGGTTCGTGGGGGAACGCAAAGAGAAACCGTGCGGGTTCGTGGGGAAACGCAAAGAGGAACCGTGCGGGTTCGTGGGGGAACGCAAAGAGGAACCGTGCGGGTTCGTGGGGGATCGCAAAGAGGAACCGTGCGGGTTCGTGGGGGAACGCAAAGAGCTAGGGTGCGGATTCGTGGGGGAACGCAAAGAGGAACCGTGCTGGTTCGTGGGGGAACGCAAAGAGCTAGGGTGCGGGTTCGTGGGGGAACGCAAAGAGGAACGGTGCGGGTTCGTGGGGGAACGCAAAGAGGAACCTTGCGGGTTCGTGGGGGAACGCAAAGAGCAAGGGTGCGGGTTCGTGGGGGAACGCAAAGAGCAAGGGTGCGGGTTCGTGGGGGAACGCAAAGAGCAAGGTTGCGGGTTCGTGGGGGAACGCAAAGAGCAAGGATGCGGGTTCGTGGGGGAACGCAAAGAGCAAGGCTGCGGGTTCGTGGGGGAACGCAAAGAGCAAGGCTGCGGGTTCGTGGGGGAACGCAAAGAGCTAGGGTGCGGGTTCGTGGGGGAACGCAAAGAGCAAGGGTGCGGGTTCGTGGGGGAACGCAAAGAGCTAGGGTGCGGGTTCGTGGGGGAACGCAAAGAGGAACAGTGCGGGTTCGTGGGGGAACGCAAAGAGCAAGGGTGCGGGTTTGTGGGGGAACGCAAAGAGCAAGGGTGCGGGTTCGTGGGGGAACACAAAGAGCAAGGGTGCGGGTTCGTGGGGGAACGCAAAGAGGAACCGTGCGGGTTCGTGGGGGAACGCAAAGAGGAACCGTGTGGGTTCGTGGGGGAACGCAAAGAGGAACCGTGCGGGTTCGTGGGGGAACGCAAAGAGCAAGGGTGCGGGTTCGTGGGGGAACGGAAAGAGGAACCGTGCGGGTTCGTGGGGGAACGCAAAGAGGAACCGTGCGGGTTCGTGGGGGAACGCAAAGAGGAACCGTGCGGGTTCGTGGGGGAGCGCAAAGAGCAACCGTGCGGGTTCGTGGGGGAACGCAAAGAGCAAGGGTGCGGGTTCGTGGGGGAACGCAAAGAGCAAGGGTGCGGGTTCCTGGGGGAACGCAAAGAGCTAGGGTGCGGGTTCGTGAGGGAACGCAAAGAGCTAGGGTGCGGGTTCGTGGTGGAACACAAAGAGGAACCGTGCGGGTTCGTGGGGGAACGCAAAGAGCAAGGGTGCGGGTTCGTGGGGGAACGCAAAGAGCAAGGGTGCGGGTTCCTGGGGGAACGCAAAGAGCAAGGGTGCGGGTTCGTGGGGGAACGCAAAGAGGAACCGTGCGGGTTCGTCGGGGAACGCAAAGAGCAAGGGTGCGGGTTCGTGGGGGAACGCAAAGAGCAAGGTTGCGGGTTCGTGGGGGAACGCAAAGAGCAAGGGTGCGGGTTCGTGGGGGAACGCAAAGAGCAAGGGTGCGGGTTCGTGGGGGAACGCAAAGAGCAAGGGTGCGGGTTCGTGGGGGAATGCAAAGAGCAAGGGTGCGGGTTCGTGGGGGAACGCAAAGAGCTAGGGTGCGGGTTCGTGGGGGAACGGAAAGAGGAACCGTGCGGGTTCGTGGAGGAACGCAAAGAGCTAGGGTGCGGGTTCGTGGGGGAACGCAAAGAGCAAGGGTGCCGGTTCGTGGGGGAACGCAAAGAGCAAGGGTGCGGGTTCGTGGGGGAACGCAAAGAGCAAGGGTGCGGGTTCGTGGGGGAACGCAAAGAGCAAGGGTGCGGGTTCGTGGGGGAACGCAAAGAGGAACAGTGCGGGTTCGTGGGGGAACGCAAAGAGCTAGGGTGCGGGTTTGTGGGGGAACACAAAGAGCAAGGGTGCGGGTTCGTGGGGGAACACAAAGAGCAAGGGTGCGGGTTCGTGGGGGAACGCAAAGAGGAACCGTGCGGGTTCGTGGGGGAACGCAAAGAGGAACCGTGTGGGTTCGTGGGGGAACGCAAAGAGGAACCGTGCGGGTTCGTGGGGGAACGCAAAGAGCAATGGTGCGGGTTCGTGGGGGAACGGAAAGAGGAACCGTGCGGGTTCGTGGGGGAACGCAAAGAGGAACCTTGCGGGTTCGTGGGGGAACGCAAAGAGCAAGGGTGCGGGTTCGTAGGGGAACGCAAAGAGCAAGGGTGCGGGTTCGTGAGGGAACGCAAAGAGCTAGGGTGCAGGTTCGTGGGGGAACACAAAGAGGAACCGTGCGGGTTCGTGGGGGAACGCAAAGAGCAACGGTGCGGGTTCGTGGGGGAACGCAAAGAGCAAGGGTGCGGGTTCCTCGGGGAACGCAAAGAGCAAGGCTGCGGGTTCGTGGGGGAACGCAAAGAGCAAGGGTGCGGGTTCGTGGGGGAACGCAAAGAGCAAGGGTGCGGGTTCGTGGGGGAACGCAAACAGGAACCGTGCGGGTTCGTGGGGGAACGCAATGAGGAACCTTGCGGGTTCGTGGGGGAACGCAAAGAGAAACCGTGCGGGTTCGTGGGGAAACGCAAAGAGGAACCGTGCGGGTTCGTGGGGGAACGCAAAGAGGAACCGTGCGGGTTCGTGGGGGATCGCAAAGAGGAACCGTGCGGGTTCGTGGGGGAACGCAAAGAGCTAGGGTGCGGATTCGTGGGGGAACGCAAAGAGGAACCGTGCTGGTTCGTGGGGGAACGCAAAGAGCTAGGGTGCGGGTTCGTGGGGGAACGCAAAGAGGAACGGTGCGGGTTCGTGGGGGAACGCAAAGAGGAACCTTGCGGGTTCGTGGGGGAACGCAAAGAGCAAGGGTGCGGGTTCGTGGGGGAACGCAAAGAGCAAGGGTGCGGGTTCGTGGGGGAACGCAAAGAGCAAGGTTGCGGGTTCGTGGGGGAACGCAAAGAGCAAGGATGCGGGTTCGTGGGGGAACGCAAAGAGCAAGGCTGCGGGTTCGTGGGGGAACGCAAAGAGCAAGGCTGCGGGTTCGTGGGGGAACGCAAAGAGCTAGGGTGCGGGTTCGTGGGGGAACGCAAAGAGCAAGGGTGCGGGTTCGTGGGGGAACGCAAAGAGCTAGGGTGCGGGTTCGTGGGGGAACGCAAAGAGCTAGGGTGCGGGTTCGTGGGGGAAAGCAAAGAGCAAGGGTGCGGGATCGTGGGGGAACGCAAAGAGGAACGGTGCGGGTTTGTGGGGGAACGCAAAGAGCAAGGGTGCGGGTTCGTGGGGGAACGCAAAGAGCAAGGGTGCGGGTTCGTGGGTGAACGCAAAGAGGAACCGTGCAGGTTCGTGGGGGAACGCAAAGAGCAAGGGTGCGGGTTTTTGGGGGAACGCAAAGAGCAAGGGTGCGGTTTCGTGGGGGAACGCAAAGAGCAAGGGTGCAGGTTCGTGGGGGAACGCAAAGAGGAACCGTGCGGGATCGTGGGGGAACGCAAAGTGGAACCGTGCGGGTTCGTGGGGGAACGCAAAGAGCAACCGTGCGGTTTCGTGGGGGAACGCAAAGGGCAAGGGTGCGGGTTCGTGGGGGAACGCAAAGAGCAAGGGTGCGGGTTTGTGGATGAACGCAAAGAGCAATTGTGCAAGTTCGTGGGGGAACGCCAAGAGGAACCGTGCGGGTTCGTGGGGGAACGCAAAGAGGAACCGTGCGGGTTTGTGGGGGAATGCAAAGAGCAAGGGTGCGGGTTCTTGGGGGAACGCAATGAGCAAGGGTGCGGGTTCGTGGGGAACGCAAAGAGGAACTGTGCAGGTTCGTGGGGGAACGCAAAGAGCAAGGGTGCGGGTTTGTGGGGGAACGCAAAGAGCGAGGGTGCCGGTTTGTGGGGGAACGCAAAGAGCAAGGGTGCGGGTTCGTGGGGTAACGCAGAGAGCTAGGGTGCGGGTTCGTGGGGGAACGCAAAGAGCAAGGGTGCGGGTTCGTGGGGGAACGCAAAGAGCTAGGGTGCGGGTTCGTGGGGGAACGCAAAGAGCAAGGGTGCGGGTTCGTGGGGGTGTGCAAAGAGGAACCGTGCGGGTTCGTGGGGGAACGCAAAGAGGAACCGTGCTGGTTCGTGGGGGAACGCAAAGAGGAACGGTGCCGGTTCGTGGGGGAACGCAAAGAGCAAGGGTGCGGGTTCGTGGGGGAACGCAAAGAGCAAGGGTGCAAGTTCGTGGGGGAACACAAAGAGCAAGGGTGCAAGTTCGTGGGGGAACGCAAAGAGGAACCGTGCGGGTTCGTGGGGGAGCGCAAAGAGCAACCGTGCGGGTTCGTGGGGGAACGCAAAGAGGAACCGTGCAGGTTCGTGGGGGAACGCAAAGAGCAAGGTTGCGGGTTCGTGGGGGAATGCAAAGAGCAAGGGTGCGGGTTCGTGGGGGAACGCAAAGAGCAAGGGTGCGGGTTCGTGGGGGAACGCAAAGAGCAAGGGTGCGGGTTCGTGGGGGAACGCAAAGAGCAAGGGTGCGGGTTCGTGGGGGAACGCAAAGAGCAAGGGTGCGGGTTCCTGGGGGAACGCAAAGAGCATGTGTGCGGGTTCGTGGTGGAACGCAAAGAGCAAGGGTGCGGGTTCGTGGGGGAACGCAAAGAGCAAGGGTGCGGGTTCGTGGGGGAACGCAAAGAGCAAGGGTGCGGGTTCGTGGGCAACGCAAAGAGCAAGAGTGCGGGTTCGTGGGGGAACGCAAAGAGCTAGGGTGCGGGTTCGTGGGGGAACGGAAAGAGGAACCGTGCGGGTTCGTGGAGGAACGCAAAGAGCTAGGGTGCGGGATTGTGGGGGAACGCAAAGAGCAAGGGTGCCGGTTCGTGGGGGAACGCAAAGAGCAAGGGTGCGGGTTCGTGGGGGAACGCAAAGAGCAAGGGTGCGGGTTCGTGGGGGAACGCAAAGAGCAAGGGTGCGGGTTCGTGGGGGAACGCAAAGAGGAACAGTGCGGGTTCGTGGGGGAACGCAAAGAGCAAGGGTGCGGGTTTGTGGGGGAACGCAAAGAGCAAGGGTGCGGGTTCGTGGGGGAACACAAAGAGCAAGGGTGCGGGTTCGTGGGGGAACGCAAAGAGGAACCGTGCGGGTTCGTGGGGGAACGCAAAGAGGAACCGTGTGGGTTCGTGGGGGAACGCAAAGAGGAACCGTGCGGGTTCGTGGGGGAACGCAAAGAGCAAGGGTGCGGGTTCGTGGGGGAACGGAAAGAGGAACCGTGCGGGTTCGTGGGGGAACGCAAAGAGGAACCGTGCGGGTTCGTGGGGGAACGCAAAGAGGAACCGTGCGGGTTCGTGGGGGAGCGCAAAGAGCAACCGTGCGGGTTCGTGGGGGAACGCAAAGAGGAACCGTGCAGGTTCGTGGGGGAACGCAAAGAGCAAGGTTGCGGGTTCGTGGGGGAACGCAAAGAGCAAGGGTGCGGGTTCGTGGGGGAACGCAAAGAGCAAGGGTGCGGGTTCGTGGGGGAACGCAAAGAGGAACCGTGCGGGTTCGTCGGGGAACGCAAAGAGCAAGGGTGCGGGTTCGTGGGGGAACGCAAAGAGCAAGGTTGCGGGTTCGTGGGGGAACGCAAAGAGCAAGGGTGCGGGTTCGTGGGGGAACGCAAAGAGCAAGGGTGCGGGTTCGTGGGGGAACGCAAAGAGCAAGGGTGCGGGTTCGTGGGGGAACGCAAAGAGGAACCGTGCGGGTTCGTGGGGGAACGCAAAGAGGAACGGTGCGGGTTCGTGGGGGAACGCAAAGAGCAAGGGTGCGGGTTCGTCGGGGAACGCAAAGAGCAAGGGTGCGGGTTCGTGGGGGAACGCAAAGAGCAAGGTTGCGGGTTCGTGGGGGAACGCAAAGAGCAAGGGTGCGGGTTCGTGGGGGAACGCAAAGAGCAAGGGTGCGGGTTCGTGGGGGAATGCAAAGAGCAAGGGTGCGGGTTCGTGGGGGAACGCAAAGAGCTAGGGTGCGGGTTCGTGGGGGAACGGAAAGAGGAACCGTGCGGGTTCGTGGAGGAACGCAAAGAGCTAGGGTGCGGGATTGTGGGGGAACGCAAAGAGCAAGGGTGCCGGTTCGTGGGGGAACGCAAAGAGCAAGGGTGCGGGTTCGTGGGGGAACGCAAAGAGCAAGGGTGCGGGTTCGTGGGGGAACGCAAAGAGCAAGGGTGCGGGTTCGTGGGGGAACGCAAAGAGGAACAGTGCGGGTTCGTGGGGGAACGCAAAGAGCTAGGGTGCGGGTTTGTGGGGGAACACAAAGAGCAAGGGTGCGGGTTCGTGGGGGAACACAAAGAGCAAGGGTGCGGGTTCGTGGGGGAACGCAAAGAGGAACCGTGCGGGTTCGTGGGGGAACGCAAAGAGGAACCGTGTGGGTTCGTGGGGGAACGCAAAGAGGAACCGTGCGGGTTCGTGGGGGAACGCAAAGAGGAACCGTGTGGGTTCGTGGGGGAACGCAAAGAGGAACCTTGCGGGTTCGTGGGGGAACGCAAAGAGGAACCGTGCGGGTTCGTGGGGGAACGCAAAGAGGAACCGTGCGGGTTCGTGGGGGAACGCAAAGAGGAACCGTGCGGGTTCGTGGGGGATCGCAAAGAGGAACCGTGCGGGTTCGTGGGGGAACGCAAAGAGCTAGGGTGCGGATTCGTGGGGGAACGCAAAGAGGAACCGTGCTGGTTCGTGGGGGAACGCAAAGAGCTAGGGTGCGGGTTCGTGGGGGAACGCAAAGAGGAACGGTGCGGGTTCGTGGGGGAACGCAAAGAGGAACCTTGCGGGTTCGTGGGGGAACGCAAAGAGCAAGGGTGCTGGTTCGTGGGGGAACGCAAAGAGCAAGGGTGCGGGTTCGTGGGGGAACGCAAAGAGCAAGGTTGCGGGTTCGTGGGGGAACGCAAAGAGCAAGGATGCGGGTTCGTGGGGGAACGCAAAGAGCAAGGGTGCGGGTTCGTGGGGGAACGCAAAGAGCTAGGGTGCGGGTTCGTGGGGGAACGCAAAGAGCAAGGGTGCGGGTTCGTGGGGGAACGCAAAGAGCTAGGGTGCGGGTTCGTGGGGGAACGCAAAGAGCTAGGGTGCGGGTTCGTGGGGGAAAGCAAAGAGCAAGGGTGCGGGATCGTGGGGGAACGCAAAGAGGAACGGTGCGGGTTTGTGGGGGAACGCAAAGAGCAAGGGTGCGGGTTCGTGGGGGAACGCAAAGAGCAAGGGTGCGGGTTCGTGGGTGAACGCAAAGAGGAACCGTGCGGGTTCGTGGGGGAACGCAAAGAGCAAGGGTGCGGGTTTTTGGGGGAACGCAAAGAGCAAGGGTGCGGTTTCGTGGGGGAACGCAAAGAGCAAGGGTGCAGGTTCGTGGGGGAACGCAAAGAGGAACCGTGCGGGATCGTGGGGGAACGCAAAGTGGAACCGTGCGGGTTCGTGGGGGAACGCAAAGAGCAACCGTGCGGTTTCGTGGGGGAACGCAAAGGGCAAGGGTGCGGGTTCGTGGGGGAACGCAAAGAGCAAGGGTGCGGGTTTGTGGATGAACGCAAAGAGCAATTGTGCAAGTTCGTGGGGGAACGCCAAGAGGAACCGTGCGGGTTCGTGGGGGAACGCAAAGAGGAACCGTGCGGGTTTGTGGGGGAATGCAAAGAGCAAGGGTGCGGGTTCTTGGGGGAACGCAATGAGCAAGGGTGCGGGTTCGTGGGGAACGCAAAGAGGAACTGTGCAGGTTCGTGGGGGAACGCAAAGAGCAAGGGTGCGGGTTTGTGGGGGAACGCAAAGAGCGAGGGTGCCGGTTTGTGGGGGAACGCAAAGAGCAAGGGTGCGGGTTCGTGGGGTAACGCAGAGAGCTAGGGTGCGGGTTCGTGGGGGAACGCAAAGAGCAAGGGTGCGGGTTCGTGGGGGAACGCAAAGAGCTAGGGTGCGGGTTCGTGGGGGAACGCAAAGAGCAAGGGTGCGGGTTCGTGGGGGTGTGCAAAGAGGAACCGTGCGGGTTCGTGGGGGAACGCAAAGAGGAACCGTGCTGGTTCGTGGGGGAACGCAAAGAGGAACCGTGTGGGTTCGTGGGGGAACGCAAAGAGGAACCGTGTGGGTTCGTGGGGGAACGCAAAGAGGAACCGTGCGTGTTCGTGGGGGAACGCAAAGAGCAAGGGTGCAGGTTCGTGGGGGAACGCAAAGAGCAAGGGTGCGGGTTCCTGGGGGAACGCAAAGAGCAAGGCTGCGGGTTCGTGGGGGAACACAAAGAGCAAGGGTGCGGGTTCGTGGGGGAACGCAAAGAGCATGGGTGCGGGTTTGTGGGGGAACGCAAAGAGGAAGCGTTCGGGTTCTTGGGGAACGCAAAGAGGAACCGTGCGGGTTCGTGGGGGAACGCAAAGAGGAACCATGCAGGTTCGTGGGGGAACGCAAAGAGCAGGGGTGCGGGTTCGTGGGGGAACACAAAGAGCAAGGGTGCGGGTTCGTGGGGGAACGCAAAGAGCAAGGGTGCGGGTTCGTGGGGTAACGCAAAGAGCAAGGGTGCGGGTTCGTGGGGGAACGCAAAGAGCAAGGGTGCGGGTTCGTGGGGGAACGCAAAGAGCTGGGTTGCGGGTTCGTGGGGGAACACAAAGAGGAACCGTGCGGGTTCGTGGGGGAACGCAAAGAGCAAGGGTGCGGGTTCGTGGGGGAACGCAAAGAGCAAGGGTGCGGGTTCGTGGGGGAACGCAAAGAGCAAGGGTGCGGGTTCATCAGGGAACGCAAAGAGCAAGGGTGCGGGTTCGTGGGGGAACACAAACAGGAACCGTTCGGGTTCGTGGGGGAACGCAAAGAGGAACCGTGCGGGTTCGTGGGGGAACGCAAAGAGGAACCGTGCGGGTTCGTGGGTGAACGCAAAGAGGAACCGTGCGGGTTCGTGGGGAAACGCAAAGAGCTAGGGTGCGGGTTCGTGGGGGAACGCAAAGAGGAACCGTGCGGGTTCGTGGGGGAACGCAAAGAGCAAGGGTGCGGGTTCGTGGGGGAACGCAAAGAGCAAGGGTGCGGGTTCGTGGGGGAACGCAAAGAGCAAGGGTGCGGGTTCGTGGGGAAACGCAAAGAGGAACCGTGCGGGTTCGTGGGGGAACGCAGAGAGCAAGGGTGTGGGTTCGTGGGGGAACGCAAAGAGCAAGGGTGCGGGTTCGTGGGGGAACGCAAAGAGCAAGGGTGCGGGTTCGTGGGGGAACGCAAAGAGGAACCGTGCGGGTTCGTGAGGGAACGCAAAGAGCTAGGGTGCGGGTTCGTGGGGGAACGCAAGGAGGAACCGTGCGGGTTCGTGGGGGAACGCAAAGAGCAAGGGTGCGGGTTCGTGGGGGAACGCAAAGAGCAAGGGTGCGGGTTCGTGGGGGAACGCAAAGAGCAAGGGTGCGGGCTCGTGGGGGAGTGCAAAGAGGAACCGTGCGGGTTCGTGGGGGAACGCAACGAGGAACCGTGCGGGTTCGTGGGGGAACGCAAAGAGCAAGGGTGCGGGTTCGTGGGGGAACGCAAAGAGCAAGGGTGCAGGTTCGTGGGGGAACGCAAAGAGCAAGGTTGCGGGTTCGTGGGGGAACGCAAAGAGCAAGGGTGCGGGTTCGTGGGGGAACTCAAAGTGCAAGGGTGCGGGTTTGTGGGGGAACGCAAAGAGCAAGGGTGCGAGTTCGTGGGGGAACGCAAAGAGCAAGGGTGCGGGTTCGTGGGGGAACGCAAAGAGGAACCGTGCGGGTTCGTGGGAGAACGCAAAGAGCAAGGGTGCGGGTTCATGGGGGAACGCAAAGAGCAAGGGTGCGGGTTCGTGGTGGAACGCAAAGAGCAAGGGTGCGGGTTCGTGGGGGAACGCAAAGAGCAAGGGTGCGGGTTCGTGGGGGAACGCCAAGAGCAAGGGTGCGGGTTCGTGGGGGAACGCAAAGAGCAAGGGTGCGGGTTCTTGGGGGAACGCAAAGACCAAGGGTGCGGGTTTGTGGGGGAACGCAAAGAGCTAGGGTGCGGGTTCGTGGGGGAACGCAAAGAGGAACCGTGCGGGTTCGTGGGGGAACGCAAAGAGCAAGGGTGCGGGTTCGTGGGGGAACGCAAAGAGCAAGGGTGCGCGTTTGTGGGGTACACAAAGAGCAAGGGTGCGAGTTCGTGGGGGAACGCAAAGAGCAAGGGTGCGGGTTCGTGGGGGAACGCAAAGAGCAAGGGTGCGGGTTCGTGGGGGAACGCAAAGAGCAAGGGTGCGGGTTCGTGGGGGAACGCAAAGAGCAAGGGTGCGGGTTCGTGGGGGAACGCAAAGAGCAAGGGTGCGGGTTCGTGGGGGAACGCAAAGAGCTAGGGTGCGGGTTCGTGGGGGAACGGAAAGAGGAACCGTGCGGGTTCGTGGAGGAACGCAAAGAGCTAGGGTGCGGGATTGTGGGGGAACGCAAAGAGCAAGGGTGCCGGTTCGTGGGGGAACGCAAAGAGCAAGGGTGCGGGTTCGTGGGGGAACGCAAAGAGCAAGGGTGCGGGTTCGTGGGGGAACGCAAAGAGCAAGGGTGCGGGTTCGTGGGGGAACGCAAAGAGGAACAGTGCGGGTTCGTGGGGGAACGCAAAGAGCAAGGGTGCGGGTTTGTGGGGGAACGCAAAGAGCAAGGGTGCGGGTTCGTGGGGGAACACAAAGAGCAAGGGTGCGGGTTCGTGGGGGAACGCAAAGAGGAACCGTGCGGGTTCGTGGGGGAACGCAAAGAGGAACCGTGTGGGTTCGTGGGGGAACGCAAAGAGGAACCGTGCGGGTTCGTGGGGGAACGCAAAGAGCAAGGGTGCGGGTTCGTGGGGGAACGGAAAGAGGAACCGTGCGGGTTCGTGGGGGAACGCAAAGAGGAACCGTGCGGGTTCGTGGGGGAACGCAAAGAGGAACCGTGCGGGTTCGTGGGGGAGCGCAAAGAGCAACCGTGCGGGTTCGTGGGGGAACGCAAAGAGCAAGGGTGCGGGTTCGTGGGGGAACGCAAAGAGCAAGGGTGCGGGTTCCTGGGGGAACGCAAAGAGCTAGGGTGCGGGTTCGTGAGGGAACGCAAAGAGCTAGGGTGCGGGTTCGTGGTGGAACACAAAGAGGAACCGTGCGGGTTCGTGGGGGAACGCAAAGAGCAAGGGTGCGGGTTCGTGGGGGAACGCAAAGAGCAAGGGTGCGGGTTCCTGGGGGAACGCAAAGAGCAAGGGTGCGGGTTCGTGGGGGAACGCAAAGAGGAACCGTGCGGGTTCGTCGGGGAACGCAAAGAGCAAGGGTGCGGGTTCGTGGGGGAACGCAAAGAGCAAGGTTGCGGGTTCGTGGGGGAACGCAAAGAGCAAGGGTGCGGGTTCGTGGGGGAACGCAAAGAGCAAGGGTGCGGGTTCGTGGGGGAACGCAAAGAGCAAGGGTGCGGGTTCGTGGGGGAATGCAAAGAGCAAGGGTGCGGGTTCGTGGGGGAACGCAAAGAGCTAGGGTGCGGGTTCGTGGGGGAACGGAAAGAGGAACCGTGCGGGTTCGTGGAGGAACGCAAAGAGCTAGGGTGCGGGTTCGTGGGGGAACGCAAAGAGCAAGGGTGCCGGTTCGTGGGGGAACGCAAAGAGCAAGGGTGCGGGTTCGTGGGGGAACGCAAAGAGCAAGGGTGCGGGTTCGTGGGGGAACGCAAAGAGCAAGGGTGCGGGTTCGTGGGGGAACGCAAAGAGGAACAGTGCGGGTTCGTGGGGGAACGCAAAGAGCTAGGGTGCGGGTTTGTGGGGGAACACAAAGAGCAAGGGTGCGGGTTCGTGGGGGAACACAAAGAGCAAGGGTGCGGGTTCGTGGGGGAACGCAAAGAGGAACCGTGCGGGTTCGTGGGGGAACGCAAAGAGGAACCGTGTGGGTTCGTGGGGGAACGCAAAGAGGAACCGTGCGGGTTCGTGGGGGAACGCAAAGAGCAATGGTGCGGGTTCGTGGGGGAACGGAAAGAGGAACCGTGCGGGTTCGTGGGGGAACGCAAAGAGGAACCTTGCGGGTTCGTGGGGGAACGCAAAGAGCAAGGGTGCGGGTTCGTAGGGGAACGCAAAGAGCAAGGGTGCGGGTTCGTGAGGGAACGCAAAGAGCTAGGGTGCAGGTTCGTGGGGGAACACAAAGAGGAACCGTGCGGGTTCGTGGGGGAACGCAAAGAGCAACGGTGCGGGTTCGTGGGGGAACGCAAAGAGCAAGGGTGCGGGTTCCTCGGGGAACGCAAAGAGCAAGGCTGCGGGTTCGTGGGGGAACGCAAAGAGCAAGGGTGCGGGTTCGTGGGGGAACGCAAAGAGCAAGGGTGCGGGTTCGTGGGGGAACGCAAACAGGAACCGTGCGGGTTCGTGGGGGAACGCAATGAGGAACCTTGCGGGTTCGTGGGGGAACGCAAAGAGAAACCGTGCGGGTTCGTGGGGAAACGCAAAGAGGAACCGTGCGGGTTCGTGGGGGAACGCAAAGAGGAACCGTGCGGGTTCGTGGGGGATCGCAAAGAGGAACCGTGCGGGTTCGTGGGGGAACGCAAAGAGCTAGGGTGCGGATTCGTGGGGGAACGCAAAGAGGAACCGTGCTGGTTCGTGGGGGAACGCAAAGAGCTAGGGTGCGGGTTCGTGGGGGAACGCAAAGAGGAACGGTGCGGGTTCGTGGGGGAACGCAAAGAGGAACCTTGCGGGTTCGTGGGGGAACGCAAAGAGCAAGGGTGCGGGTTCGTGGGGGAACGCAAAGAGCAAGGGTGCGGGTTCGTGGGGGAACGCAAAGAGCAAGGTTGCGGGTTCGTGGGGGAACGCAAAGAGCAAGGATGCGGGTTCGTGGGGGAACGCAAAGAGCAAGGCTGCGGGTTCGTGGGGGAACGCAAAGAGCAAGGCTGCGGGTTCGTGGGGGAACGCAAAGAGCTAGGGTGCGGGTTCGTGGGGGAACGCAAAGAGCAAGGGTGCGGGTTCGTGGGGGAACGCAAAGAGCTAGGGTGCGGGTTCGTGGGGGAACGCAAAGAGGAACAGTGCGGGTTCGTGGGGGAACGCAAAGAGCAAGGGTGCGGGTTTGTGGGGGAACGCAAAGAGCAAGGGTGCGGGTTCGTGGGGGAACACAAAGAGCAAGGGTGCGGGTTCGTGGGGGAACGCAAAGAGGAACCGTGCGGGTTCGTGGGGGAACGCAAAGAGGAACCGTGTGGGTTCGTGGGGGAACGCAAAGAGGAACCGTGCGGGTTCGTGGGGGAACGCAAAGAGCAAGGGTGCGGGTTCGTGGGGGAACGGAAAGAGGAACCGTGCGGGTTCGTGGGGGAACGCAAAGAGGAACCGTGCGGGTTCGTGGGGGAACGCAAAGAGGAACCGTGCGGGTTCGTGGGGGAGCGCAAAGAGCAACCGTGCGGGTTCGTGGGGGAACGCAAAGAGCAAGGGTGCGGGTTCGTGGGGGAACGCAAAGAGCAAGGGTGCGGGTTCCTGGGGGAACGCAAAGAGCTAGGGTGCGGGTTCGTGAGGGAACGCAAAGAGCTAGGGTGCGGGTTCGTGGTGGAACACAAAGAGGAACCGTGCGGGTTCGTGGGGGAACGCAAAGAGCAAGGGTGCGGGTTCGTGGGGGAACGCAAAGAGCAAGGGTGCGGGTTCCTGGGGGAACGCAAAGAGCAAGGGTGCGGGTTCGTGGGGGAACGCAAAGAGGAACCGTGCGGGTTCGTCGGGGAACGCAAAGAGCAAGGGTGCGGGTTCGTGGGGGAACGCAAAGAGCAAGGTTGCGGGTTCGTGGGGGAACGCAAAGAGCAAGGGTGCGGGTTCGTGGGGGAACGCAAAGAGCAAGGGTGCGGGTTCGTGGGGGAACGCAAAGAGCAAGGGTGCGGGTTCGTGGGGGAATGCAAAGAGCAAGGGTGCGGGTTCGTGGGGGAACGCAAAGAGCTAGGGTGCGGGTTCGTGGGGGAACGGAAAGAGGAACCGTGCGGGTTCGTGGAGGAACGCAAAGAGCTAGGGTGCGGGTTCGTGGGGGAACGCAAAGAGCAAGGGTGCCGGTTCGTGGGGGAACGCAAAGAGCAAGGGTGCGGGTTCGTGGGGGAACGCAAAGAGCAAGGGTGCGGGTTCGTGGGGGAACGCAAAGAGCAAGGGTGCGGGTTCGTGGGGGAACGCAAAGAGGAACAGTGCGGGTTCGTGGGGGAACGCAAAGAGCTAGGGTGCGGGTTTGTGGGGGAACACAAAGAGCAAGGGTGCGGGTTCGTGGGGGAACACAAAGAGCAAGGGTGCGGGTTCGTGGGGGAACGCAAAGAGGAACCGTGCGGGTTCGTGGGGGAACGCAAAGAGGAACCGTGTGGGTTCGTGGGGGAACGCAAAGAGGAACCGTGCGGGTTCGTGGGGGAACGCAAAGAGCAATGGTGCGGGTTCGTGGGGGAACGGAAAGAGGAACCGTGCGGGTTCGTGGGGGAACGCAAAGAGGAACCTTGCGGGTTCGTGGGGGAACGCAAAGAGCAAGGGTGCGGGTTCGTAGGGGAACGCAAAGAGCAAGGGTGCGGGTTCGTGAGGGAACGCAAAGAGCTAGGGTGCAGGTTCGTGGGGGAACACAAAGAGGAACCGTGCGGGTTCGTGGGGGAACGCAAAGAGCAACGGTGCGGGTTCGTGGGGGAACGCAAAGAGCAAGGGTGCGGGTTCCTCGGGGAACGCAAAGAGCAAGGCTGCGGGTTCGTGGGGGAACGCAAAGAGCAAGGGTGCGGGTTCGTGGGGGAACGCAAAGAGCAAGGGTGCGGGTTCGTGGGGGAACGCAAACAGGAACCGTGCGGGTTCGTGGGGGAACGCAATGAGGAACCTTGCGGGTTCGTGGGGGAACGCAAAGAGAAACCGTGCGGGTTCGTGGGGAAACGCAAAGAGGAACCGTGCGGGTTCGTGGGGGAACGCAAAGAGGAACCGTGCGGGTTCGTGGGGGATCGCAAAGAGGAACCGTGCGGGTTCGTGGGGGAACGCAAAGAGCTAGGGTGCGGATTCGTGGGGGAACGCAAAGAGGAACCGTGCTGGTTCGTGGGGGAACGCAAAGAGCTAGGGTGCGGGTTCGTGGGGGAACGCAAAGAGGAACGGTGCGGGTTCGTGGGGGAACGCAAAGAGGAACCTTGCGGGTTCGTGGGGGAACGCAAAGAGCAAGGGTGCGGGTTCGTGGGGGAACGCAAAGAGCAAGGGTGCGGGTTCGTGGGGGAACGCAAAGAGCAAGGTTGCGGGTTCGTGGGGGAACGCAAAGAGCAAGGATGCGGGTTCGTGGGGGAACGCAAAGAGCAAGGCTGCGGGTTCGTGGGGGAACGCAAAGAGCAAGGCTGCGGGTTCGTGGGGGAACGCAAAGAGCTAGGGTGCGGGTTCGTGGGGGAACGCAAAGAGCAAGGGTGCGGGTTCGTGGGGGAACGCAAAGAGCTAGGGTGCGGGTTCGTGGGGGAACGCAAAGAGCTAGGGTGCGGGTTCGTGGGGGAAAGCAAAGAGCAAGGGTGCGGGATCGTGGGGGAACGCAAAGAGGAACGGTGCGGGTTTGTGGGGGAACGCAAAGAGCAAGGGTGCGGGTTCGTGGGGGAACGCAAAGAGCAAGGGTGCGGGTTCGTGGGTGAACGCAAAGAGGAACCGTGCAGGTTCGTGGGGGAACGCAAAGAGCAAGGGTGCGGGTTTTTGGGGGAACGCAAAGAGCAAGGGTGCGGTTTCGTGGGGGAACGCAAAGAGCAAGGGTGCAGGTTCGTGGGGGAACGCAAAGAGGAACCGTGCGGGATCGTGGGGGAACGCAAAGTGGAACCGTGCGGGTTCGTGGGGGAACGCAAAGAGCAACCGTGCGGTTTCGTGGGGGAACGCAAAGGGCAAGGGTGCGGGTTCGTGGGGGAACGCAAAGAGCAAGGGTGCGGGTTTGTGGATGAACGCAAAGAGCAATTGTGCAAGTTCGTGGGGGAACGCCAAGAGGAACCGTGCGGGTTCGTGGGGGAACGCAAAGAGGAACCGTGCGGGTTTGTGGGGGAATGCAAAGAGCAAGGGTGCGGGTTCTTGGGGGAACGCAATGAGCAAGGGTGCGGGTTCGTGGGGAACGCAAAGAGGAACTGTGCAGGTTCGTGGGGGAACGCAAAGAGCAAGGGTGCGGGTTTGTGGGGGAACGCAAAGAGCGAGGGTGCCGGTTTGTGGGGGAACGCAAAGAGCAAGGGTGCGGGTTCGTGGGGTAACGCAGAGAGCTAGGGTGCGGGTTCGTGGGGGAACGCAAAGAGCAAGGGTGCGGGTTCGTGGGGGAACGCAAAGAGCTAGGGTGCGGGTTCGTGGGGGAACGCAAAGAGCAAGGGTGCGGGTTCGTGGGGGTGTGCAAAGAGGAACCGTGCGGGTTCGTGGGGGAACGCAAAGAGGAACCGTGCTGGTTCGTGGGGGAACGCAAAGAGGAACGGTGCCGGTTCGTGGGGGAACGCAAAGAGCAAGGGTGCGGGTTCGTGGGGGAACGCAAAGAGCAAGGGTGCAAGTTCGTGGGGGAACACAAAGAGCAAGGGTGCAAGTTCGTGGGGGAACGCAAAGAGGAACCGTGCGGGTTCGTGGGGGAGCGCAAAGAGCAACCGTGCGGGTTCGTGGGGGAACGCAAAGAGGAACCGTGCAGGTTCGTGGGGGAACGCAAAGAGCAAGGTTGCGGGTTCGTGGGGGAATGCAAAGAGCAAGGGTGCGGGTTCGTGGGGGAACGCAAAGAGCAAGGGTGCGGGTTCGTGGGGGAACGCAAAGAGCAAGGGTGCGGGTTCGTGGGGGAACGCAAAGAGCAAGGGTGCGGGTTCGTGGGGGAACGCAAAGAGCAAGGGTGCGGGTTCCTGGGGGAACGCAAAGAGCATGTGTGCGGGTTCGTGGTGGAACGCAAAGAGCAAGGGTGCGGGTTCGTGGGGGAACGCAAAGAGCAAGGGTGCGGGTTCGTGGGGGAACGCAAAGAGCAAGGGTGCGGGTTCGTGGGCAACGCAAAGAGCAAGAGTGCGGGTTCGTGGGGGAACGCAAAGAGCTAGGGTGCGGGTTCGTGGGGGAACGGAAAGAGGAACCGTGCGGGTTCGTGGAGGAACGCAAAGAGCTAGGGTGCGGGATTGTGGGGGAACGCAAAGAGCAAGGGTGCCGGTTCGTGGGGGAACGCAAAGAGCAAGGGTGCGGGTTCGTGGGGGAACGCAAAGAGCAAGGGTGCGGGTTCGTGGGGGAACGCAAAGAGCAAGGGTGCGGGTTCGTGGGGGAACGCAAAGAGGAACAGTGCGGGTTCGTGGGGGAACGCAAAGAGCAAGGGTGCGGGTTTGTGGGGGAACGCAAAGAGCAAGGGTGCGGGTTCGTGGGGGAACACAAAGAGCAAGGGTGCGGGTTCGTGGGGGAACGCAAAGAGGAACCGTGCGGGTTCGTGGGGGAACGCAAAGAGGAACCGTGTGGGTTCGTGGGGGAACGCAAAGAGGAACCGTGCGGGTTCGTGGGGGAACGCAAAGAGCAAGGGTGCGGGTTCGTGGGGGAACGGAAAGAGGAACCGTGCGGGTTCGTGGGGGAACGCAAAGAGGAACCGTGCGGGTTCGTGGGGGAACGCAAAGAGGAACCGTGCGGGTTCGTGGGGGAGCGCAAAGAGCAACCGTGCGGGTTCGTGGGGGAACGCAAAGAGGAACCGTGCAGGTTCGTGGGGGAACGCAAAGAGCAAGGTTGCGGGTTCGTGGGGGAACGCAAAGAGCAAGGGTGCGGGTTCGTGGGGGAACGCAAAGAGCAAGGGTGCGGGTTCGTGGGGGAACGCAAAGAGGAACCGTGCGGGTTCGTCGGGGAACGCAAAGAGCAAGGGTGCGGGTTCGTGGGGGAACGCAAAGAGCAAGGTTGCGGGTTCGTGGGGGAACGCAAAGAGCAAGGGTGCGGGTTCGTGGGGGAACGCAAAGAGCAAGGGTGCGGGTTCGTGGGGGAACGCAAAGAGCAAGGGTGCGGGTTCGTGGGGGAACGCAAAGAGGAACCGTGCGGGTTCGTGGGGGAACGCAAAGAGGAACGGTGCGGGTTCGTGGGGGAACGCAAAGAGCAAGGGTGCGGGTTCGTCGGGGAACGCAAAGAGCAAGGGTGCGGGTTCGTGGGGGAACGCAAAGAGCAAGGTTGCGGGTTCGTGGGGGAACGCAAAGAGCAAGGGTGCGGGTTCGTGGGGGAACGCAAAGAGCAAGGGTGCGGGTTCGTGGGGGAATGCAAAGAGCAAGGGTGCGGGTTCGTGGGGGAACGCAAAGAGCTAGGGTGCGGGTTCGTGGGGGAACGGAAAGAGGAACCGTGCGGGTTCGTGGAGGAACGCAAAGAGCTAGGGTGCGGGATTGTGGGGGAACGCAAAGAGCAAGGGTGCCGGTTCGTGGGGGAACGCAAAGAGCAAGGGTGCGGGTTCGTGGGGGAACGCAAAGAGCAAGGGTGCGGGTTCGTGGGGGAACGCAAAGAGCAAGGGTGCGGGTTCGTGGGGGAACGCAAAGAGGAACAGTGCGGGTTCGTGGGGGAACGCAAAGAGCTAGGGTGCGGGTTTGTGGGGGAACACAAAGAGCAAGGGTGCGGGTTCGTGGGGGAACACAAAGAGCAAGGGTGCGGGTTCGTGGGGGAACGCAAAGAGGAACCGTGCGGGTTCGTGGGGGAACGCAAAGAGGAACCGTGTGGGTTCGTGGGGGAACGCAAAGAGGAACCGTGCGGGTTCGTGGGGGAACGCAAAGAGGAACCGTGTGGGTTCGTGGGGGAACGCAAAGAGGAACCTTGCGGGTTCGTGGGGGAACGCAAAGAGGAACCGTGCGGGTTCGTGGGGGAACGCAAAGAGGAACCGTGCGGGTTCGTGGGGGAACGCAAAGAGGAACCGTGCGGGTTCGTGGGGGATCGCAAAGAGGAACCGTGCGGGTTCGTGGGGGAACGCAAAGAGCTAGGGTGCGGATTCGTGGGGGAACGCAAAGAGGAACCGTGCTGGTTCGTGGGGGAACGCAAAGAGCTAGGGTGCGGGTTCGTGGGGGAACGCAAAGAGGAACGGTGCGGGTTCGTGGGGGAACGCAAAGAGGAACCTTGCGGGTTCGTGGGGGAACGCAAAGAGCAAGGGTGCTGGTTCGTGGGGGAACGCAAAGAGCAAGGGTGCGGGTTCGTGGGGGAACGCAAAGAGCAAGGTTGCGGGTTCGTGGGGGAACGCAAAGAGCAAGGATGCGGGTTCGTGGGGGAACGCAAAGAGCAAGGGTGCGGGTTCGTGGGGGAACGCAAAGAGCTAGGGTGCGGGTTCGTGGGGGAACGCAAAGAGCAAGGGTGCGGGTTCGTGGGGGAACGCAAAGAGCTAGGGTGCGGGTTCGTGGGGGAACGCAAAGAGCTAGGGTGCGGGTTCGTGGGGGAAAGCAAAGAGCAAGGGTGCGGGATCGTGGGGGAACGCAAAGAGGAACGGTGCGGGTTTGTGGGGGAACGCAAAGAGCAAGGGTGCGGGTTCGTGGGGGAACGCAAAGAGCAAGGGTGCGGGTTCGTGGGTGAACGCAAAGAGGAACCGTGCGGGTTCGTGGGGGAACGCAAAGAGCAAGGGTGCGGGTTTTTGGGGGAACGCAAAGAGCAAGGGTGCGGTTTCGTGGGGGAACGCAAAGAGCAAGGGTGCAGGTTCGTGGGGGAACGCAAAGAGGAACCGTGCGGGATCGTGGGGGAACGCAAAGTGGAACCGTGCGGGTTCGTGGGGGAACGCAAAGAGCAACCGTGCGGTTTCGTGGGGGAACGCAAAGGGCAAGGGTGCGGGTTCGTGGGGGAACGCAAAGAGCAAGGGTGCGGGTTTGTGGATGAACGCAAAGAGCAATTGTGCAAGTTCGTGGGGGAACGCCAAGAGGAACCGTGCGGGTTCGTGGGGGAACGCAAAGAGGAACCGTGCGGGTTTGTGGGGGAATGCAAAGAGCAAGGGTGCGGGTTCTTGGGGGAACGCAATGAGCAAGGGTGCGGGTTCGTGGGGAACGCAAAGAGGAACTGTGCAGGTTCGTGGGGGAACGCAAAGAGCAAGGGTGCGGGTTTGTGGGGGAACGCAAAGAGCGAGGGTGCCGGTTTGTGGGGGAACGCAAAGAGCAAGGGTGCGGGTTCGTGGGGTAACGCAGAGAGCTAGGGTGCGGGTTCGTGGGGGAACGCAAAGAGCAAGGGTGCGGGTTCGTGGGGGAACGCAAAGAGCTAGGGTGCGGGTTCGTGGGGGAACGCAAAGAGCAAGGGTGCGGGTTCGTGGGGGTGTGCAAAGAGGAACCGTGCGGGTTCGTGGGGGAACGCAAAGAGGAACCGTGCTGGTTCGTGGGGGAACGCAAAGAGGAACGGTGCCGGTTCGTGGGGGAATGCAAAGAGCAAGGGTGCGGGTTCGTGGGGGAACGCAAAGAGCAAGGGTGCAAGTTCGTGGGGGAACGCAAAGAGCAAGGGTGCAAGTTCGTGGGGGAACGCAAAGAGGAACCGTGCGGGTTCGTGGGGGAGCGCAAAGAGCAACCGTGCGGGTTCGTGGGGGAACGCAAAGAGGAACCGTGCAGGTTCGTGGGGGAACGCAAAGAGCAAGGTTGCGGGTTCGTGGGGGAACGCAAAGAGCAAGGGTGCGGGTTCGTGGGGGAACGCAAAGAGCAAGGGTGCGGGTTCGTGGGGGAACGCAAAGAGCAAGGGTGCGGGTTCGTGGGGGAACGCAAAGAGCAAGGGTGCGGGTTCGTGGGGGAACGCAAAGAGCAAGGGTGCGGGTTCGTGGGGGAACGCAAAGAGCAAGGGTGCGGGTTCGTGGGGGAACGCAAAGAGCAAGGGTGCGGGTTCGTGGGGGAACGCAAAGAGCAAGGGTGCGGGTTCGTGGGGGAACGCAAAGAGCTAGGGTGCGGGTTCGTGGGGGAACGGAAAGAGGAACCGTGCGGGTTCGTGGAGGAACGCAAAGAGCTAGGGTGCGGGATTGTGGGGGAACGCAAAGAGCAAGGGTGCCGGTTCGTGGGGGAACGCAAAGAGCAAGGGTGCGGGTTCGTGGGGGAACGCAAAGAGCAAGGGTGCGGGTTCGTGGGGGAACGCAAAGAGCAAGGGTGCGGGTTCGTGGGGGAACGCAAAGAGCAAGGGTGCGGGTTCGTGGGGGAACGCAAAGAGCAAGGGTGCGGGTTTGTGGGGGAACGCAAAGAGCAAGGGTGCGGGTTCGTGGGGGAACACAAAGAGCAAGGGTGCGGGTTCGTGGGGGAACGCAAAGAGGAACCGTGCGGGTTCGTGGGGGAACGCAAAGAGGAACCGTGTGGGTTCGTGGGGGAACGCAAAGAGGAACCGTGCGGGTTCGTGGGGGAACGCAAAGAGCAAGGGTGCGGGTTCGTGGGGGAACGGAAAGAGGAACCGTGCGGGTTCGTGGGGGAACGCAAAGAGGAACCGTGCGGGTTCGTGGGGGAATGCAAAGAGGAACCGTGCGGGTTCTTGGGGAGCGCAAAGAGCAACCGTGCGGGTTCGTGGGGGAACGCAAAGAGGAACCGTGCAGGTTCGTGGGGGAACGCAAAGAGCAAGGTTGCGGGTTCGTCGGGGAACGCAAAGAGCAAGGGTGCGGGTTCGTGGGGGAACGCAAAGAGGAACCGTGCGGGTTCGTGGGGGAACGCAAAGAGGAACCGTGCGGGTTCGTGGGGGAACGCAAAGAGCAAGGGTGCGGGTTCGTGGGGGAACGCAAAGAGCAAGGGTGCGGGTTCGAGGGTGCGGGTTCGTGGTGGAACACAAAGAGGAACCGTGCGGGTTCGTGGGGGAACGCAAAGAGCAAGGGTGCGGGTTCGTGGGGGAACGCAAAGAGCAAGGGTGCGGGTTCCTGGGGGAACGCAAAGAGCAAGGCTGCGGGTTCGTGGGGGAACGCAAAGAGCAAGGGTGCGGGTTCTTGGGGGAACGCAAAGAGCAAGGGTGCGGGTTCGTGGGGGAACGCAAACAGGAACCGTGCGGGTTCGTGGGGGAACGCAATGAGGAACCTTGCGAGTTCGTGGGGGAACGCAAAGAGGAACCGTGCGGGTTCGTGGGGAAACGCAAAGAGGAGCCGTGCGGGTTCGTGGGGGAACGCAAAGAGGAACCGTGCGGGTTCGTGGGGGATCGCAAAGAGGAACCGTGCGGGTTCGTGGGGGAACGCAAAGAGCTAGGGTGCGGGTTCGTGGGGGAACGCGAAGAGGAACCGTGCGGGTTCGTGGGCGAACGCAAAGAGCAAGGGTGCGGGTTCGTGGGGGAACGCAATGAGCAAGGGTGCGGGTTCGTGGGGAACGCAAAGAGGAACTGTGCAGGTTCGTGGGGGAACGCAAAGAGGAACCGTGCGGGTTTGTGGGGGAACGGAAAGAGCGAGGGTGCCGGTTCGTGGGGGAACGCAAAGAGCAAGGGTGCGGGTTCGTGGGGTAACGCAGAGAGCTAGGGTGCGGGTTCGTGGGGGAACGCAAAGAGCAAGGGTGCGGGTTCGTGGGGGTGTGCAAAGAGGAACCGTGCGGGTTCGTGGGGGAACGCAAAGAGGAACCGTGCGGGTTCGTGGGGGAACGCAAAGAGGAACGGTGCCGGTTCGTGGGGGAACGCAAAGAGCAAGGGTGCGGGTTCGTGGGGGATCGCAAAGAGCAAGGGTGCAAGTTCGTGGGGGAACGCAAAGAGCAAGGGTGCAAGTTCGTGGGGGAACGCAAAGAGGAACCGTGCGGGTTCGTGGGGGAACGCAAAGAGGAACGGTGCGGGTTCGTGGGGGAACGCAAAGAGCAAGGGTGCGGGTTCGTGGGGGAACGCAAAGAGCAAGGGTGCGGGTTCGTGGGGAAACGCAAAGAGGAACAGTGCGGGTTCGTGGGGGAACGCAAAGAGCAAGGGTGCGGGTTCGTGGGGGAACGCAAAGAGCAAGGGTGCGGGTTCGTGGGGGAACACAAAGAGCAAGGGTGCGGGTTCATGGGGGAACGGAAAGAGGAACCGTGCGGGTTCGTGGGGGAACGCAAAGAGGAACCGTGCGGGTTCGTGGGGGAATGCAAAGAGGAACCGTGCGGGTTCGTGGGGGAGCGCAAAGAGCAACCGTGCGGGTTCGTGGGGGAACGCAAAGAGGAACCGTGCAGGTTCGTGGGGGAACGCAAAGAGCAAGGTTGCGGGTTCGTGGGGGAACGCAAAGAGCAAGGGTGCGGGTTCGTGGGGGAACGCAAAGAGGAACCGTGCGGGTTCGTGGGGGAACGCAAAGAGCAAGGGTGCGGGTTCGTGGGGGAACGCAAAGAGCAAGGGTGCGGGTTCGAGGGTGCGGGTTCATGGTGGAACACAAAGAGGAACCGTGCGGGTTCGTGGGGGAACGCAAAGAGCAAGGGTGCGGGTTCGTGGGGGAACGCAAAGAGCAAGGGTGCGGGTTCCTGGGGGAACGCAAAGAGCAAGGCTGCGGGTTCGTGGGGGAACGCAAAGAGCAAGGGTGCGGGTTCTTGGGGGAACGCAAAGAGCAAGGGTGCGGGTTCGTGGGGGAACGCAAACAGGAACCGTGCGGGTTCGTGGGGGAACGCAATGAGGAACCTTGCGAGTTCGTGGGGGAACGCAAAGAGGAACCGTGCGGGTTCGTGGGGAAACGCAAAGAGGAGCCGTGCGGGTTCGTGGGGGAACGCAAAGAGGAACCGTGCGGGTTCGTGGGGGATCGCAAAGAGGAACCGTGCGGGTTCGTGGGGGAACGCAAAGAGCTAGGGTGCGGGTTCGTGGGGGAACGCAAAGAGGAACCGTGCGGGTTCGTGGGCGAACGCAAAGAGCAAGGGTGCGGGTTCGTGGGGGAACGCAATGAGCAAGGGTGCGGGTTCGTGGGGAACGCAAAGAGGAACTGTGCAGGTTCGTGGGGGAACGCAAAGAGCAAGGGTGCGGGTTTGTGGGGGAACGCAAAGAGCGAGGGTGCCGGTTCGTGGGGGAACGCAAAGAGCAAGGGTGCGGGTTCGTGGGGTAACGCAGAGAGCTAGGGTGCGGGTTCGTGGGGGAACGCAAAGAGCAAGGGTGCGGGTTCGTGGGGGAACGCAAAGAGCTAGGGTGCGGGTTCGTGGGGGAACGCAAAGAGCAAGGGTGCGGGTTCGTGGGGGTGTGCAAAGAGGAACCGTGCGGGTTCGTGGGGGAACGCAAAGAGGAACCGTGCGGGTTCGTGGGGGAACGCAAAGAGGAACGGTGCCGGTTCGTGGGGGAACGCAAAGAGCAAGGGTGCGGGTTCGTGGGGGAACGCAAAGAGCAAGGGTGCAAGTTCGTGGGGGAACGCAAAGAGCAAGGGTGCAAGTTCGTGGGGGAACGCAAAGAGGAACCGTGCGGGTTCGTGGGGGAACGCAAAGAGGAACGGTGCGGGTTCGTGGGGGAACGCAAAGAGCAAGGGTGCGGGTTCGTGGGGGAACGCAAAGAGCAAGGGTGCGGGTTCGTGGGGAAACGCAAAGAGGAACAGTGCGGGTTCGTGGGGGAACGCAAAGAGCAAGGGTGCGGGTTCGTGGGGGAACGCAAAGAGCAAGGGTGCGGGTTCGTGGGGGAACACAAAGAGCAAGGGTGCGGGTTCGTGGGGGAACGCAAAGAGGAACCGTGCGGGTTCGTGGGGGAACGCAAAGAGGAACCGTGCGGGTTCGTGGGGGAACGCAAAGAGCAAGGGTGCGGGTTCGTGGGGGAACGCAAAGAGCATGGGTGCGGGTTCATGGGGGAACGCAAAGACCATGTGTGCGGGTTCGTGGGGGAACGCAAAGAGCAAGGGTGCGGGTTCGTGGGGGAACGCAAAGAGCAAGGGTGCGGGTTCGTGGGGGAACGCAAAGAGCAAGGGTGCGGGTTCGTGGGGGAACACAAAGAGCTAGGGTGCGGGTTCGTTGGGGATCGCAGAGAGCTAGGGTACGGGTTCGTGGGGGAACGCAAAGAGGAACCGTGCGGGTTCGTGGGGGAATGCAAAGAGCTAGGGTGTGGGTTTGTGGGGGAACGCAAAGAGCAAGGGTGCGGGTTTGTGGGGGAACGCAAAGAGCAAGGGTGCGGGTTCTTGGGGAACGCAAAGAGCAAGGGTGCGGGTTCGTGGGGGAACGCAAAGAGCAAGGGTGCGGGTTCATGGGGGAACGCAAAGAGCAAGGGTGCGGGTTCGTGGGGGAACGCAAAGAGCAAGGGTGCGGGTTTGTGGGGGAACGCAAAGAGCAAGGGTGCGGGTTCGTGGGGGAACACAAAGAGCAAGGGTGCGGGTTCGTGGGGGAACGCAAAGAGGAACCGTGCGGGTTCGTGGGGGAACGCAAAGAGGAACCGTGTGGGTTCGTGGGGGAACGCAAAGAGGAACCGTGCGGGTTCGTGGGGGAACGCAAAGAGCAAGGGTGCGGGTTCGTGGGGGAACGGAAAGAGCAAGGGTGCGGGTTCCTGGGGGAACGCAAAGAGCAAGGCTGCGGGTTCGTGGGGGAACGCAAAGAGCAAGGGTGCGGGTTCTTGGGGGAACGCAAAGAGCAAGGGTGCGGGTTCGTGGGGGAACGCAAACAGGAACCGTGCGGGTTCGTGGGGGAACGCAATGAGGAACCTTGCGAGTTCGTGGGGGAACGCAAAGAGGAACCGTGCGGGTTCGTGGGGAAACGCAAAGAGGAGCCGTGCGGGTTCGTGGGGGAACGCAAAGAGGAACCGTGCGGGTTCGTGGGGGATCGCAAAGAGGAACCGTGCGGGTTCGTGGGGGAACGCAAAGAGCTAGGGTGCGGGTTCGTGGGGGAACGCAAAGAGGAACCGTGCGGGTTCGTGGGCGAACGCAAAGAGCAAGGGTGCGGGTTCGTGGGGGAACGCAATGAGCAAGGGTGCGGGTTCGTGGGGAACGCAAAGAGGAACTGTGCAGGTTCGTGGGGGAACGCAAAGAGGAACCGTGCGGGTTTGTGGGGGAACGCAAAGAGCGAGGGTGCCGGTTCGTGGGGGAACGCAAAGAGCAAGGGTGCGGGTTCGTGGGGTAACGCAGAGAGCTAGGGTGCGGGTTCGTGGGGGAACGCAAAGAGCAAGGGTGCGGGTTCGTGGGGGTGTGCAAAGAGGAACCGTGCGGGTTCGTGGGGGAACGCAAAGAGGAACCGTGCGGGTTCGTGGGGGAACGCAAAGAGGAACGGTGCCGGTTCGTGGGGGAACGCAAAGAGCAAGGGTGCGGGTTCGTGGGGGATCGCAAAGAGCAAGGGTGCAAGTTCGTGGGGGAACGCAAAGAGCAAGGGTGCAAGTTCGTGCGGGAACGCAAAGAGGAACCGTGCGGGTTCGTGGGGGAATGCAAAGAGGAACGGTGCGGGTTCGTGGGGGAACGCAAAGAGCAAGGGTGCGGGTTCGTGGGGGAACGCAAAGAGCAAGGGTGCGGGTTCGTGGGGAAACGCAAAGAGGAACAGTGCGGGTTCGTGGGGGAACGCAAAGAGCAAGGGTGCGGGTTCGTGGGGGAACGCAAAGAGCAAGGGTGCGGGTTCGTGGGGGAACACAAAGAGCAAGGGTGCGGGTTCGTGGGGGAACGGAAA
This sequence comes from Oreortyx pictus, assembly GCA_036925125.1. Classification (NCBI taxonomy): domain Eukaryota; kingdom Metazoa; phylum Chordata; class Aves; order Galliformes; family Odontophoridae; genus Oreortyx; species Oreortyx pictus. The sequence goes on from JAUPFR010000065.1 coordinate 333,355, forward strand.
GAGGAACCGTGCGGGTTCGTGGGGGAACGCAAAGAGGAACCGTGCGGGTTCGTGGGGGAATGCAAAGAGGAACCGTGCGGGTTCGTGGGGGAGCGCAAAGAGCAACCGTGCGGGTTCGTGGGGGAACGCAAAGAGGAACCGTGCAGGTTCGTGGGGGAACGCAAAGAGCAAGGTTGCGGGTTCGTGGGGGAACGCAAAGAGCAAGGGTGCGGGTTCGTGGGGGAACGCAAAGAGGAACCGTGCGGGTTCGTGGGGGAACGCAAAGAGCAAGGGTGCGGGTTCGTGGGGGAACGCAAAGAGCAAGGGTGCGGGTTCGAGGGTGCGGGTTCGTGGTGGAACACAAAGAGGAACCGTGCGGGTTCGTGGGGGAACGCAAAGAGCAAGGGTGCGGGTTCGTGGGGGAACGCAAAGAGCAAGGGTGCGGGTTCCTGGGGGAACGCAAAGAGCAAGGCTGCGGGTTCGTGGGGGAACGCAAAGAGCAAGGGTGCGGGTTCTTGGGGGAACGCAAAGAGCAAGGGTGCGGGTTCGTGGGGGAACGCAAACAGGAACCGTGCGGGTTCGTGGGGGAACGCAATGAGGAACCTTGCGAGTTCGTGGGGGAACGCAAAGAGGAACCGTGCGGGTTCGTGGGGAAACGCAAAGAGGAGCCGTGCGGGTTCGTGGGGGAACGCAAAGAGGAACCGTGCGGGTTCGTGGGGGATCGCAAAGAGGAACCGTGCGGGTTCGTGGGGGAACGCAAAGAGCTAGGGTGCGGGTTCGTGGGGGAACGCAAAGAGGAACCGTGCGGGTTCGTGGGCGAACGCAAAGAGCAAGGGTGCGGGTTCGTGGGGGAACGCAATGAGCAAGGGTGCGGGTTCGTGGGGAACGCAAAGAGGAACTGTGCAGGTTCGTGGGGGAACGCAAAGAGCAAGGGTGCGGGTTTGTGGGGGAACGCAAAGAGCGAGGGTGCCGGTTCGTGGGGGAACGCAAAGAGCAAGGGTGCGGGTTCGTGGGGTAACGCAGAGAGCTAGGGTGCGGGTTCGTGGGGGAACGCAAAGAGCAAGGGTGCGGGTTCGTGGGGGAACGCAAAGAGCTAGGGTGCGGGTTCGTGGGGGAACGCAAAGAGCAAGGGTGCGGGTTCGTGGGGGTGTGCAAAGAGGAACCGTGCGGGTTCGTGGGGGAACGCAAAGAGGAACCGTGCGGGTTCGTGGGGGAACGCAAAGAGGAACGGTGCGGGTTCGTGGGGGAACGCAAAGAGCAAGGGTGCGGGTTCGTGGGGGAACGCAAAGAGCAAGGGTGCAAGTTCGTGGGGGAACGCAAAGAGCAAGGGTGCAAGTTCGTGGGGGAACGCAAAGAGGAACCGTGCGGGTTCGTGGGGGAACGCAAAGAGGCACGGTGCGGGTTCGTGGGGGAACGCAAAGAGCAAGGGTGCGGGTTCGTGGGGGAACGCAAAGAGCAAGGGTGCGGGTTCGTGGGGAAACGCAAAGAGGAACAGTGCGGGTTCGTGGGGGAACGCAAAGAGCAAGGGTGCGGGTTCGTGGGGGAACGCAAAGAGCAAGGGTGCGGGTTCGTGGGGGAACACAAAGAGCAAGGGTGCGGGTTCGTGGGGGAACGCAAAGAGGAACCGTGCGGGTTCGTGGGGGAACGCAAAGAGGAACCGTGCGGGTTCGTGGGGGAACGCAAAGAGCAAGGGTGCGGGTTCGTGGGGGAACGCAAAGAGCATGGGTGCGGGTTCATGGGGGAACGCAAAGACCATGTGTGCGGGTTCGTGGGGGAACGCAAAGAGCAAGGGTGCGGGTTCGTGGGGGAACGCAAAGAGCAAGGGTGCGGGTTCGTGGGGGAACGCAAAGAGCAAGGGTGCGGGTTCGTGGGGGAACACAAAGAGCTAGGGTGCGGGTTCGTGGGGGAACGCAGAGAGCTAGGGTATGGGTCCGTGGGGGAACGCAAAGAGGAACCGTGCGGGTTCGTGGGGGAATGCAAAGAGCTAGGGTGTGGGTTTGTGGGGGAACGCAAAGAGCAAGGGTGCGGGTTCGTGGGGGAACGCAAAGAGCAAGGGTGCGGGTTCTTGGGGAACGCAAAGAGCAAGGGTGCGGGTTCGTGGGGGAACGCAAAGAGCAAGGGTGCGGGTTCGTGGGGGAACGCAAAGAGCAAGGGTGCGGGTTCGTGGGGGAACGCAAAGAGCAAGGGTGCGGGTTTGTGGGGGAACGCAAAGAGCAAGGGTGCGGGTTCGTGGGGGAACACAAAGAGCAAGGGTGCGGGTTCGTGGGGGAACGCAAAGAGGAACCGTGCGGGTTCGTGGGGGAACGCAAAGAGGAACCGTGTGGGTTCGTGGGGGAACGCAAAGAGGAACCGTGCGGGTTCGTGGGGGAACGCAAAGAGCAAGGGTGCGGGTTCGTGGGGGAACGGAAAGAGGAACCGTGCGGGTTCGTGGGGGAACGCAAAGAGGAACCGTGCGGGTTCGTGGGGGAATGCAAAGAGGAACCGTGCGGGTTCGTGGGGGAGCGCAAAGAGCAACCGTGCGGGTTCGTGGGGGAACGCAAAGAGGAACCGTGCAGGTTCGTGGAGGAACGCAAAGAGCAAGGTTGCGGGTTCGTGGGGGAACGCAAAGAGCAAGGGTGCGGGTTCGTGGGGGAACGCAAAGAGGAACCGTGCGGGTTCGTGGGGGAACGCAAAGAGGAACCGTGCGGGTTCGTGGGGGAACGCAAAGAGCAAGGGTGCGGGTTCGTGGGGGAACGCAAAGAGGAACCGTGCGGGTTCGAGGGTGCGGGTTCGTGGTGGAACACAAAGAGGAACCGTGCGGGTTCGTGGGGGAACGCAAAGAGCAAGGGTGCGGGTTCGTGGGGGAACGCAAAGAGCAAGGGTGCGGGTTCCTGGGGGAACGCAAAGAGCAAGGCTGCGGGTTCGTGGGGGAACGCAAAGAGCAAGGGTGCGGGTTCGTGGGGGAACGCAAAGAGCAAGGGTGCGGGTTCGTGGGGGAACGCAAACAGGAACCGTGCGGGTTCGTGGGGGAACGCAATGAGGAACCTTGCGAGTTCGTGGGGGAACGCAAAGAGGAACCGTGCGGGTTCGTGGGGAAACGCAAAGAGGAGCCGTGCGGGTTCGTGGGGGAACGCAAAGAGGAACCGTGCGGGTTCGTGGGGGATCGCAAAGAGGAACCGTGCGGGTTCGTGGGGGAACGCAAAGAGCTAGGGTGCGGGTTCGTGGGGGAACGCAAAGAGGAACCGTGCGGGTTCGTGGGCGAACGCAAAGAGCAAGGGTGCGGGTTCGTGGGGGAACGCAAAGAGGAAGGGTGCAGGTTCGTGGGGGAACGCAAAGAGGAACCTTGCGGGTTCGTGGGCGAACGCAAAGAGGAACCGTGCGGGTTCGTGGGGGAACGCAAAGAGCAAGGGTGCGGGTTCGTGGGGGAACGCAAAGAGCAAGGGTGCGGGTTCGTGGGGGAACGCAAAGAGCAAGGGTGCGGGTTCGTGGGGGAACGCAAAGAGCTAGGGTGCGGGTTCGTGGGGGAACGCAAAGTGCTAGGGTGCGGGTTCGTGGGGGAACGCAAAGAGGAACCGTGCAGGTTCGTGGGGGAACGCAAAGAGCTAGGGTGCGGGTTCGTGGGGGAACGCAAAGAGCTAGGGTGCGGGTTCGTGGGGGAACGCAAAGAGCAAGGGTGCGGGTTCGTGGGGGAACGCAAAGAGGAACGGTGCGGGTTTGTGGGGGAACGCAAAGAGCAAGGGTGCGGGTTCGTGGGGGAACGCAAAGAGCAAGGGTGCGGGTTCGTGGGTGAACGCAAAGAGGAACCGTGCGGTTTCGTGGGGGAACGCAAAGAGCAAGGGTGCGGGTTTTTGGGGGAACGCAAAGAGCAAGGGTGCGGTTTCGTGGGGGAACGCAAAGAGCAAGGGTGCGGGTTCGTGGGGGAACGCAAAGAGCAAGGGTGCGGGATCGAGGGGGAACGCAAAGTGGAACCGTGCGGGTTCGTGGGGGAACGCAAAGAGGAACCGTGCGGTTTCGTGGGGGAACGCAAAGGGCAAGGGTGCGGGTTCGTGGGGGAACGCAAAGAGCAAGGGTGCGGGTTTGTGGATGAACGCAAAGAGCAATTGTGCAAGTTCGTGGGGGAACGCCAATAGGAACCGTGCGGGTTCGTGGGGGAACGCAAAGAGGAACCGTGCGGGTTCGTGGGGGAATGCAAAGAGCAAGGGTGCGGGTTCTTGGGGGAACGCAATGAGCAAGGGTGCGGGTTCGTGTGGGAACGCAAAGAGGAACTGTGCAGGTTCGTGGGGGAACGCAAAGAGCAAGGGTGCGGGTTTGTGGGGGAACGCAAAGAGCGAGGGTGCGGGTTCGTGGGGGAACGCAAAGAGCAAGGGTGCGGGTTCGTGGGGTAACGCAGAGAGCTAGGGTGCGGGTTCGTGGGGGAACGCAAAGAGCAAGGGTGCGGGTTCGTGGGGGAACGCAAAGAGCTAGGGTGCGGGTTCGTGGGGGAACGCAAAGAGCAAGGGTGCGGGTTCGTGGGGGAGTGCAAAGAGGAACCGTGCGGGTTCGTGGGGGAACGCAAAGAGTAACCGTGCGGGTTCGTGGGGGAACGCAAAGAGGAACGGTGCCGGTTCGTGGGGGAACGCAAAGAGCAAGGGTGCGGGTTCGTGGGGGAACGCAAAGAGGAACGGTGCGGGTTCGTGGGGGAACGCAAAGAGCAAGGGTCTGGGTTCGTGGGGGAACGCAAAGAGGAACCGTGCGGGTTCGTGGGGGAATGCAAAGAGCAAGGGTGCGGGTTCGTGGGGGAACGCAAAGAGCAAGGGTGCGGGTTCGTGGGGGAACACAAAGAGCAAGGGTGCGGGTTCGTGGGGGAACGCAAAGAGCAAGGGTGCGGGTTCGTGGGGGAACGCAAAGAGGAACCGTGTGGGTTCGTGGGGGAACGCAAAGAGTAACCGTGCGGGTTCGTCGGGGAACGCAAAGAGCAAGGGTGCGGGTTCGTGGGGGAACGCAAAGAGCAAGGGTGCGGGTTCGTGGGGGAACGCAAAGAGCAAGGGTGCGGGTTCGTGGGGGAACGCAAAGAGCAAGGGTGCGGGTTCGTGGGGGAACGCAAAGAGGAACGGTGCGGGTTCGTGGGGGAACGCAAAGAGCAAGGGTGCGGGATCGTGGGGGAACGCAAAGAGGAACGGTGCGGGTTCGTGGGGGAACGCAAAGAGCAAGGGTGCGGGTTCGTGGGGGAACGCAAAGAGCAAGGGTGCGGGTTCGTGGGTGAACGCAAAGAGGAACCGTGCGGGTTCGTGGGGGAACGCAAAGAGCAAGGGTGCGGGTTTTTGGGGGAACGCAAAGAGCAAGGGTGCGGTTTCGTGGGGGAACGCAAAGAGCAAGGGTTCGGGTTCGTGGGGGAACGCAAAGAGGCACCGTGCGGGTTCGTGGGGGAACGCAAAGTGGAACCGTGCGGGTTCGTGGGGGAACGCAAAGAGGAACCGTGCGGTTTCGTGGGGGAACGCAAAGGGCAAGGGTGCGGGTTCGTGGGGGAACGCAAAGAGCAAGTGTGCGGGTTTGTGGATGAACGCAAAGAGCAATTGTGCAAGTTCGTGGGGGAACGCCAAGAGGAACCGTGCGGGTTCGTGGGGGAACGCAAAGAGGAACCGTGCTGGTTCGTGGGGGAATGCAAAGAGCAAGGGTGCGGGTTCTTGGGGGAACGCAATGAGCAAGGGTGCGGGTTCGTGTGGGAACGCAAAGAGGACCTGTGCAGGTTCGTGGGGGAACGCAAAGAGCAAGGGTGCGGGTTCGTGGGGGAACGCAAAGAGCTAGGGTGCGGGTTCGTGGGGGAACGCAAAGAGCAAGGGTGCGGGTTCGTGGGGTAACGCAGAGAGCTAGGGTGCGGGTTCGTGGGGGAACGCAAAGAGCAAGGGTGCGGGTTCGTGGGGGAACGCAAAGAGGAACCGTGCGGGTTCGTGGGGGAACGCAAAGAGCAAGGGTGCGGGTTCGTGGGGGAGTGCAAAGAGGAACCGTGCGGGTTCGTGGGGGAACGCAAAGAGGAACCGTGCGGGTTCGTGGGGGAACGCAAAGAGCAAGGGTGACGGTTCGTGGGGGAACGCAAAGAGGAACCGTGCGGGTTCGTGGGGGAACGCAAAGAGCAAGGGTGCGGGTTCGTGGGGGACGCAAAGAGCAAGGGTGCGGGTTCGTGGGGGAACGCAAAGAGCAAGGGTGCGGGTTCGTGGGGGAACGCAAAGAGCAAGGGTGCGGGTTCGTGGGGGAACGCAAAGAGCAAGGGTGCGGGTTCGTGGGGGAACGCAAAGAGCAAGGGTACAGGTTCGTGGGGGAACGCAAAGAGGAACTGTGCAGGTTCGTGGGGGAACGCAAAGAGCAAGGGTGCGGGTTCGTGGGGGAACGCAAAGAGCAAGGGTGCGGGTTCGTGGGGGAACGCAAAGAGCAAGGGTGCGGGTTCGTGGGGGAACGCAAAGAGCAAGGGTGCGGGTTCGTGGGGGAACGCAAAGAGGAACAGTGCGGGTTCGTGGGGGAACGCAAAGAGCAAGGGTGCGGGTTCGTGGGGGATCGCAAAGAGCAAGGGTGCGGGTTCCTGGGGGAACGCAAAGAGCAAGGTTGCGGGTTCGTGGGGGAACGCAAAGAGCAAGGGTGCGAGTTCGTGGGGGAACGCAAAGAGCAAGGGTGCGGGTTCGTGGGGGAACGCAAAGAGGAACCGTGCGGGTTCGTGGGGGAATGCAAAGAGGAACCGTGCGCGTTCGTGGGGGAACGCAAAGAGCAACGGTACGGGTTCGTGGGGGAACGCAAAGAGGAACCGTGCAGGTTCGTGGGGGAACGCAAAGAGCAAGGGTGCGGGTTCGTGGGGGAACGCAAAGAGCAAGGGTGCGGGTTCGTGGGGGAAAGCAAAGAGGAACCGTGCGGGTTCATGGGGGAACGCAAAAAGCAAGTGTGCGGGTTCGTGGGGGAACGCAAAGAGCTAGGGTGCGGGTTCGTGGGGGAACGCAAAGAGCTAGGGTGCGGGTTCGTGGGGGAACACAAAGAGCAAGGGTGCGGGTTCGTGGGGGAACGCAAAGAGGAACCGTGCGGGTTCGTGGGGGAACGCAAAGAGCAAGGGTGCGGGTTCGTGGGGAACGCAAAGAGGAACCGTGCGGGTTCGTGGGGGAACGCAAAGAGGAACCGTGCGGGTTCGTGGGGGAACGCAAAGAGCAAGGGTGCGGGTTCGTGGGGGAACGCAAAGAGCAAGGGTGCGGGTTCGTGGGGGAACGCAAAGAGCTAGGGTGCGGGTTCGTGGGGGAACGCAGAGAGCTAGGGTACGGGTTCGTGGGGGAACGCAAAGAGCAAGGGTGCGGGTTCGTGGGGGAACGCAAAGAGCAAGGGTGCGGGTTCGTGGGGGAACGCAAAGATCAAGGGTGCGGGTTCGTGGGGGAACGCAAAGAGCAAGGGTGCGGGTTCGTGGGGGAACGCAAAGAGCAAGGGTGCGGGTTCGTGGGGGAACGCAAAGAGGAACCGTGCGGGTTCGTGGAGGAACGCAAAGAGCTAGGGTGCGGGACTGTGGGGGAACGCAAAGAGCAAGGGTGCCGGTTCGTGGGGGAACGCAAAGAGCAAGGGTGCGGGTTCGTGGGGGAACGCAAAGAGCAAGGGTGCGGGTTCGTGGGGGAACGCAAAGAGCAAGGGTGCGGGTTCGTGGGGGAACTCAAAGAGGAACAGTGCGGGTTCATGGGGGAACGTAAAGAGCAAGGGTGCGGGTTCGTGGGGGAACGCAAAGAGCAAGGGTGCGGGTTCGTGGGGGAACACAAAGAGCAAGGGTGCGGGTTCCTGGGGGAACGCAAAGAGGAACCGTGCGGGTTCGTGGGGGAACGCAAAGAGGAACCGTGTGGGTTCGTGGGGGAACGCAAAGAGGAACCGTGCGGGTTCGTGGGGGAACGCAAAGAGCAAGGGTGCGGGTTCGTGGGGGAACGCAAAGAGGAACTGTGCGGGTTCGTGGGGGAACGCAAAGAGCAAGGGTGCGGGTTCGTGGGGGAACGCAAAGAGCAAGGGTGCGGGTTCGTGGGGGAACGCAAAGAGCAAGGGTGCGGGTTCGTGGGGGAACGCAAAGAGCAAGGGTGCGGGTTCGTGGGGGAACGCAAAGAGGAACCGTGCAGGTTCGTGGGGGAACGCAAAGAGGAACCGTGCAGGTTCGTGGGGGAACGCAAAGAGGAACCGTGCGGGTTCGTGGGGGAACGCAAAGAGCTACGGTGCGGGATTGTGGGGGAACGCAAAGAGCAAGGGTGCCGGTTCGTGGGGGAACGCAAAGAGCAAGGGTGCGGGTTCGTGGGGGAACGCAAAGAGCAAGGGTGCGGGTTCGTGGGGGAACGCAAAGAGCAAGGGTGCGGGTTCGTGGGGGAACGCAAAGAGCAAGGGTGCGGGTTCGTGGGGGAACGCAAAGAGCAAGGGTGCGGGTTCGTGGGGGAACGCAAAGAGGAACCGTGCGGGTTCGTGGGGGAACGCAAAGAGCAAGGGTGCGGGTTCGTGGGGGAACGCAAAGAGCAAGGGTGCGGGTTCGTGGGGGAACGCAAAGAGCAAGGGTGCGGGTTCGTGGGGGAACGCAAAGAGCAAGGGTGCGGGTTCGTGGGGGAACGCAAAGAGCAAGGGTGCGGGTTCGTGGGGGAACGCAAAGAGCAAGGGTGCGGGTTCGTGGGGGAACGCAAACAGGAACCGTGCGGGTTCGTGGGGGAACGCAAAGAGGAACCGTGCGGGTTCGTGGGGGAATGCAAAGAGGAACCGTGCGCGTTCGTGGGGGAACGCAAAGAGCAACGGTACGGGTTCGTGGGGGAACGCAAAGAGGAACCGTGCAGGTTCGTGGGGGAACGCAAAGAGCAAGGGTGCGGGTTCGTGGGGGAACGCAAAGAGCAAGGGTGCGGGTTCGTGGGGGAACGCAAAGAGGAACCGTGCGGGTTCATGGGGGAACGCAAAAAGCAAGTGTGCGGGTTCGTGGGGGAACGCAAAGAGCTAGGGTGCGGGTTCGTGGGGGAACGCAAAGAGCTAGGGTGCGGGTTCGTGGGGGAACGCAAAGAGCAAGTGTGCGGGTTCGTGGGGGAACGCAAAGAGGAACCGTGCGGGTTCGTGGGGGAACGCAAAGAGCAAGGGTGCGGGTTCGTGGGGAACGCAAAGAGGAACCGTGCGGGTTCGTGGGGGAACGCAAAGAGGAACCGTGCGGGTTCGTGGGGGAACGCAAAGAGCAAGGGTGCGGGTTCGTGGGGGAACGCAAAGAGCAAGGGTGCGGGTTCGTGGGGGAACGCAAAGAGGAACCGTGCGGGTTCGTGGGGGAACGCAGAGAGCTAGGGTACGGGTTCGTGGGGGAACGCAAAGAGCAAGGGTGCGGGTTCGTGGGGGAACTCAAAGAGCAAGGGTGCGGGTTCGTGGGGGAACTCAAAGAGGAACAGTGCGGGTTCATGGGGGAACGTAAAGAGCAAGGGTGTGGGTTCGTGGGGGAACGCAAAGAGCAAGGGTGCGGGTTCGTGGGGGAACACAAAGAGCAAGGGTGCGGGTTCCTGGGGGAACGCAAAGAGGAACCGTGCGGGTTCGTGGGGGAACGCAAAGAGGAACCGTGTGGGTTCGTGGGGGAACGCAAAGAGGAACCGTGCGGGTTCGTGGGGGAACGCAAAGAGCAATGGTGCGGGTTCGTGGGGGAACGCAAAGAGGAACCGTGCGGGTTCGTGGGGGAACGCAAAGAGGAACCGTGCGGGTTCGTGGGGGAATGCAAAGAGGAACCGTGCGGGTTCGTGGGGGAACGCAAAGAGCAACCGTGCGGGTTCGTGGGGGAACGCAAAGAGGAACCGTGCAGGTTCGTGGGGGAACGCAAAGAGCAAGGTTGCGGGTTCGTGGGGGAACGCAAAGAGCAAGGGTGCGGGTTCGTGGGGGATAGCAAAGAGGAACCGTGCGGGTTCGTGGGGGAACGCAAAGAGGAACCGTGCGGGTTCGTGGGGGAACGCAAAGAGCAAGGGTGCGGGTTCGTGGGGGAACGCAAAGAGCAAGGGTGCGGGTTCGTGGGGGAACGCAAAGAGCAAGGGTGCGGGTTCGTGGGGGAACGCAAAGAGCAAGGGTGCGGGTTCGTGGGGGAACGCAAAGTGCTAGGGTGCGGGTTCGTGGGGGAACGCAAAGAGCAAGGGTGCGGGTTCGTGGGGGAACGCAAAGAGCAAGGGTGCGGGTTCGTGGGGGAACGCAAAGAGCAAGGGTGCGGGTTCGTGGGGGAACGCAAAGAGCAAGGGTGCGGGTTCCTGGGGGAACGCAAAGAGCAAGGCTGCGGGTTCGTCGGGGAACGCAAAGAGCAAGGGTGCGGGTTCGTGGGGGAACGCAAAGAGCAAGGGTGCGGGTTCGTGGGGGAACGCAAACAGGAACCGTGCGGGTTCGTGGGGAAACGCAAAGAGGAACCTTGCGGTTTCGTGGGGGAACGCAAAGAGGAACCGTGCGGGTTCGTGGGGAAACGCAAATAGGAACCGTGCGGGTTCGTGGGGGAACGCAAAGAGGAACCGTGCGGGTTCGTGGGGGAACGCAAAGAGGAACCGTGCGGGTTCGTGGGGGAACGCAAAGAGCTAGGGTGCGGGTTCGTGGGGGAACGCAAAGAGGAACCGTGCGGGTTCGTGGGGGAACGCAAAGAGCTAGGGTGCGGGTTCGTGGGGGAACGCAAAGAGCAAGGGTGCGGGTTCGTGGGGGAACGCAAAGAGCAAGGGTGCGGGTTCGTGGGGGAACGCAAAGAGGAACCGTGCGGGTTCGTGGGGGAACGCAAAGAGCAAGGGTGCGGGTTCGTGGGGGAACGCAAAGAGCAAGGGTGCGGGTTCGTGGGGGAACGCAAAGAGCAAGGGTGCGGGTTCGTGGGGGAACGCAAAAAAGCTAGGGTGCGGGTTCGTGAGGGAACGCAAAGAGGAACCGTGCGGGTTCGTGGGGGAACGCAAAGAGGAACCGTGCGGGTTCATGGGGGAACGCAAAGGGCTAGGGTGTGGGTTCGTGGGGGAACGCAAAGAGCAAGGGTGCGGGTTCGTGGGGGAACGCAAAGAGGAACGGTGCGGGTTCGTGGGGGAACGCAAAGAGCAAGGGTGCGGGTTCTTGGGGGAACGCAAAGAGCAAGGGTGCGGGTTCGTGGGGGAACGCAAAGAGCAAGGGTGCGGGTTCGTGGGGGAACGCAAAGAGGAACCGTGCGGGATCGTGGGGGAACGCAAAGTGGAACCGTGCGGGTTCGTGGGGGAACGCAAAGAGGAACCGTGCGGTTTCGTGGGGGAACGCAAATGGCAAGGGTGCGGGTTCGTGGGGGAACGCAAAGAGCAAGGGTGCGGGTTTGTGGATGAACGCAAAGAGCAATTGTGCAAGTTCGTGGGGGAACGCAAAGAGCAAGGGTGCGGGTTCATGGGGGAACGCAAAGAGGAACCGTGCGGGTTCGTGGGGGAACGCAAAGAGCAAGGGTGCGGGTTCTTGGGGGAACGCAATGAGCAAGGGTGCGGGTTCGTGGGGGAACGCAAAGAGCAAGGGTGCGGGTTCGTGGGGGAACGCAAAGAGCAAGGGTGCGGGTTCGTGGGGGAACGCAAAGAGCTAGGGTGCGGGTTCGTGGGGGAACGCAAAGAGCAAGGGTGCGGGTTCGTGGGGGAACGCAGAGAGCTAGGGTGCGGGTTCGTGGGGGAACGCAAAGAGCAAGGGTGCGGGTTCGTGGGGGAACGCAAAGAGGAACCGTGCGGGTTCGTGGGGGAACGCAAAGAGCAAGGGTGCGGGTTCGTGGGGGAGTGCAAAGAGGAACCGTGTGGGTTCGTGGGGGAACGCAAAGAGTAACCGTGCGGGTTCGTGTGGGAACGCAAAGAGCAAGGGTGCGGGTTCGTGGGGGAACGCAAAGAGGAACCGTGCGGGTTCGTGGGGGAACGCAAATAGGAACCGTGCGGGTTCGTGGGGGAACGCAAAGAGGAACCGTGCGGGTTCGTGGGGGAACGCAAAGAGGAACCGTGCGGGTTCGTGGGGGAACGCAAAGAGCAAGGGTGCGGGTTCTTGGGGGAACGCAAAGAGCAAGGGTGCGGGTTCGTGGGGGAACGCAATGAGGAACCGTGCAGGTTCGTGGGGGAACGCAAAGAGCTAGGGTGCGGGTTCGTGGGGGAACGCAAAGAGGAACGGTGCGGGTTCGTGGGGGAACGCAAAGAGCAAGGATGCGGGTTCGTGGGGGAACGCAAAGAGCAAGGGTGCGGGTTCGTGGGTGCACGCAAAGAGGAACCGTGCGGGTTCGTGGGGGAACGCAAAGAGCAAGGGTGCGGGTTCTTGGGGGAACGCAAAGAGCAAGGGTGCGGGTTCGTGGGGGAACGCAAAGAGCAAGGGTGCAGGTTCGTGGGGGAACGCAAAGAGGAACCGTGCGGGATCGTGGGGGAACGCAAAGTGGAACCGTGCGGGTTCGTGGGGGAACGCAAAGAGGAACCGTGCGGTTTCGTGGGGGAACGCAAAGGGCAAGGGTGCGGGTTCGTGGGGGAACGCAAAGAGCAAGGGTGCGGGTTTGTGGATGAACGCAAAGAGCAATTGTGCAAGTTCGTGGGGGAACGCAAAGAGCAAGGGTGCGGGTTCATGGGGGAACGCAAAGAGGAACCGTGCGGGTTCGTGGGGGAACGCAAAGAGCAAGGGTGCGGGTTCTTGGGGGAACGCAATGAGCAAGGGTGCGGGTTCGTGGGGGAACGCAAAGAGCAAGGGTGCGGGTTCGTGGGGGAACGCAAAGAGCAAGGGTGCGGGTTCGTGGGGGAACGCAAAGAGCAAGGGTGCGGGTTCGTGGGGGAACGCAAAGAGCAAGGGTGCGGGTTCGTGGGGGAACGCAAAGAGTAACCGTGTGGGTTCGTGGGGGAACGCAAAGAGTAACCGTGCGGGTTCGTGGGGGAACGCAAAGAGCAAGGGTGCGGGTTCGTGCGGGAACGCAAAGAGGAACCGTGCGGGTTCGTGGGGGAACGCAAAGAGGAACCGTGCGGGTTCGTGGGGGAACGCAAAGAGGAACCGTGCGGGTTCGTGGGGGAACGCAAAGAGGAACCGTGCAGGTTCGTGGGGGAACGCAAAGAGCTAGGGTGCGGGTTCGTGGGGGAACGCAAAGAGCAAGGGTGCGGGTTCGTGGGGGAACGCAAAGTGGAACCGTGCAGGTTCGTGGGGGAACGCAAAGAGCTAGGGTGCGGGTTCGTGGGGGAACGCAAAGAGGAACGGTGCGGGTTCGTGGGGGAACGCAAAGAGCAAGGGTGCGGGTTCGTGGGGGAACGCAAAGAGCAAGGGTGCGGGTTCGTGGGTGAACGCAAAGAGGAACCGTGCGGGTTCGTGGGGGAACGCAAAGAGCAAGGGTGCGGGTTCTTGGGGGAACGCAAAGAGCAAGGGTGCGGGTTCGTGGGGGAACGCAAAGAGCAAGGGTGCGGGTTCGTGGGGGAACGCAAAGAGGAACCGTGCGGGATCGTGGGGGAACGCAAAGAGCTAGGGTGCGGGTTCGTGGGGGAACGCAAAGAGGAACCGCGCGGGATCGTGGGGGAACGCAAAGTGGAACCGTGCGGGTTCGTGGGGGAACGCAAAGAGCAAGGGTGCGGGTTCGTGGGGGAACGCAAAGAGCAAGGGTGCGGGTTCGTGGGGGAACGCAAAGAGCAAGGGTGCGGGTTCATGGGGGAACGCAAAGAGGAACCGTGCGGGTTCGTGGGGGAACGCAAAGAGCAAGGGTGCGGGTTCTTGGGGGAACGCAATGAGCAAGGGTGCGGGTTCGTGGGGGAACGCAAAGAGCAAGGGTGCGGGTTCGTGGGGGAACGCAAAGAGCAAGGGTGCGGGTTCGTGGGGGAACGCAAAGAGCAAGGGTGCGGGTTCGTGGGGGAACGCAAAGAGCAAGGGTGCGGGTTCGTGGGGGAACGCAAAGAGCAAGGGTGCGGGTTCGTTGGGGAACGCAAAGAGCAAGGGTGCGGGTTCGTGGGGGAACGCAAAGAGGAACCGTGTGGGTTCGTGGGGGAACGCAAAGAGTAACCGTGCGGGTTCGTGGGGGAACGCAAAGAGCAAGGGTGCGGGTTCGTGCGGGAACGCAAAGAGGAACCGTGCGGGTTCGTGGGGGAACGCAAAGAGGAACCGTGCGGGTTCGTGGGGGAACGCAAAGAGGAACCGTGCGGGTTCGTGGGGGAACGCAAAGAGGAACCGTGCAGGTTCGTGGGGGAACGCAAAGAGCTAGGGTGCGGGTTCGTGGGGGAACGCAAAGAGGAACCGTGCGGGTTCGTGGGGGAACGCAAAGAGCAAGGGTGCGGGTTCGTGGGGGAACGCAAAGAGCAAGGGTGCGGGTTCGTGGGGGAACGCAAAGAGGAACGGTGCGGGTTCGTGTGGGAACGCAAAGAGCAAGGGTGCAAGTTCGTGGGGGAACGCAAAGAGGAACCGTGCGGGTTCGTGGGGGAACGCAAAGAGCAAGGGTGCGGGTTCTTGGGGGAACGCAAAGAGCAAGGGTGCGGGTTCGTGGGGGAACGCAAAGAGCAAGGGTGCGGGTTCGTTGGGGAACGCAAAGAGCAAGGGTGCGGGTTCGTGGGGGAACGCAAAGAGGAACCGTGCGGGTTCGTGGGGGAACGCAAAGAGGAACCGTGCGGGTTCGTGGGGGAACGCAAAGAGCAAGGGTGCGGGTTCTTGGGGGAACGCAAAGAGCAAGGGTGCGGGTTCGTGGGGGAACGCAAAGAGCAAGGGTGCGGGTTCGTGGGGGAACGCAAAGAGCAAGGGTGCGGGTTCGTTGGGGAACGCAAAGAGCAAGGGTGCGGGTTCGTGGGGGAACGCAAAGAGGAACCGTGTGGGTTCGTGGGGGAACGCAAAGAGTAACCGTGCGGGTTCGTGGGGGAACGCAAAGAGCAAGGGTGCGGGTTCGTGGGGGAACGCAAAGAGGAACCGTGCGGGTTCGTGGGGGAACGCAAAGAGGAACCGTGCGGGTTCGTGGGGGAACGCAAAGAGGAACCGTGCGGGTTCGTGGGGGAACGCAAAGAGCTAGGGTGCGGGTTCGTGGGGGAACGCAAAGAGGAACCGTGCGGGTTCGTGGGGGAACGCAAAGAGCTAGGGTGCGGGTTCGTGGGGGAACGGAAAGAGGAACCGTGCGGGTTCGTGGAGGAACGCAAATAGCTACGGTGCGGGATTGTGGGGGAACGCAAACAGCAAGGGTGCCGGTTCGTGGGGGAACGCAAAGAGCAAGGGTGCGGGTTCGTGGGGGAACGCAAAGAGCAAGGCTGCGGGTTCGTGGGGGAACGCAAAGAGCAAGGGTGCGGGTTTGTGGATGAACGCAAAGAGCAATTGTGCAAGTTCGTGGGGGAACGCAAAGAGCAAGGGTGCGGGTTCATTGGGGAACGCAAAGAGGAACCGTGCGGGTTCGTGGGGGAACGCAAAGAGCAAGGGTGCGGGTTCTTGGGGGAACGCAATGAGCAAGGGTGCGGGTTCGTGGGGGAACGCAAAGAGCAAGGGTGCGGGTTCGTGGGGGAACGCAAAGAGCAAGGGTGCGGATTCGTGGGTGAACGCAAAGAGGAACCGTGCGGGTTCGTGGGGGAACGCAAAGAGCAAGGTTGCGGGTTCTTGGGGGAACGCAAAGAGCAAGGGTGCGGGTTCGTGGGGGAACGCAAAGAGCAAGGGTGCGGGTTCGTGGGGGAACGCAAAGAGGAACCGTGCGGGATCGTGGGGGAACGCAAAGTGGAACCGTGCGGGTTCGTGGGGGAACGCAAAGAGGAACCGTGCGGTTTCGTGGGGGAACGCAAAGGGCAAGGGTGCGGGTTCGTGGGGGAACGCAAAGAGCAAGGGTGCGGGTTTGTGGATGAACGCAAAGAGCAATTGTGCAAGTTCGTGGGGGAACGCAAAGAGCAAGGGTGCGGGTTCATGGGGGAACGCAAAGAGGAACCGTGCGGGTTCGTGGGGGAACGCAAAGAGCAAGGGTGCGGGTTCTTGGGGGAACGCAATGAGCAAGGGTGCGGGTTCGTGGGGGAACGCAAAGAGCAAGGGTGCGGGTTCGTGGGGGAACGCAAAGAGCAAGGGTGCGGGTTCGTGGGGGAACGCAAAGAGCAAGGGTGCGGGTTCGTGGGGGAACGCAAAGAGCAAGGGTGCGGGTTCGTGGGGGAACGCAAAGAGCAAGGGTGCGGGTTCGTTGGGGAACGCAAAGAGCAAGGGTGCGGGTTCGTGGGGGAACGCAAAGAGGAACCGTGTGGGTTCGTGGGGGAACGCAAAGAGTAACCGTGCGGGTTCGTGGGGGAACGCAAAGAGCAAGGGTGCGGGTTCGTGGGGGAACGCAAAGAGGAACCGTGCGGGTTCGTGGGGGAACGCAAAGAGGAACCGTGCGGGTTCGTGGGGGAACGCAAAGAGGAACCGTGCGGGTTCGTGGGGGAACGCAAAGAGGAACCGTGCAGGTTCGTGGGGGAACGCAAAGAGCTAGGGTGCGGGTTCGTGGGGGAACGCAAAGAGGAACCGTGCGGGTTCGTGGGGGAACGCAAAGAGCAAGGGTGCGGGTTCGTGGGGGAACGCAAAGAGCAAGGGTGCGGGTTCGTGGGGGAACGCAAAGAGCAAGGGTGCGGGTTCGTGGGGGAACGCAAAGAGGAACGGTGCGGGTTCGTGGGGGAACGCAAAGAGCAAGGGTGCGGGTTCTTGGGGGAACGCAAAGAGCAAGGGTGCGGGTTCGTGGGGGAACCCAAAGAGCAAGGGTGCGGGTTCGTGGGGGAACGCAAAGAGGAACCGTGCGGGATCGTGGGGGAACGCAAAGTGGAACCGTGCGGGTTCGTGGGGGAACGCAAAGAGGAACCGTGCGGTTTCGTGGGGGAACGCAAAGGGCAAGGGTGCGGGTTCGTGGGGGAACGCAAAGAGCAAGGGTGCGGGTTTGTGGATGAACGCAAAGAGCAATTGTGCAAGTTCGTGGGGGAACGCAAAGAGCAAGGGTGCGGGTTCATGGGGGAACGCAAAGAGGAACCGTGCGGGTTCGTGGGGGAACGCAAAGAGCAAGGGTGCGGGTTCTTGGGGGAACGCAATGAGCAAGGGTGCGGGTTCGTGGGGGAACGCAAAGAGCAAGGGTGCGGGTTCGTGGGGGAACGCAAAGAGCAAGGGTGCGGGTTCGTGGGGGAACGCAAAGAGCTATGGTGCGGGTTCGTGGGGGAACGCAAAGAGCAAGGGTGCGGGTTCGTGGGGGAACGCAGAGAGCTAGGGTGCGGGTTCGTGGGGGAACGCAAAGAGCAAGGGTGCGGGTTCGTGGGGGAACGCAAAGAGCTAGGGTGCGGGTTCGTGGGGGAACGCAAAGAGCAAGGGTGCGGGTTCGTGGGGGAGTGCAAAGAGGAACCGTGCGGGTTCGTGGGGGAACGCAAAGAGGAAACGTGCGGGTTCGTGGGGGAACGCAAAGAGCAAGGGTGCGGGTTCGTGGGGGATCGCAAAGAGCAAGGGTGCGGGTTCGTGGGGGAACACAAAGAGCAAGGGTGCGGGTTCGTGGGGGAACGCAAAGAGCAAGGGTGCGGGTTCGTGGGGGAACGCAAAGAGGAACCGTGTGGGTTCGTGGGGGAACGCAAAGAGGAACCGTGCGGGTTCGTGGGGGAACGCAAAGAGCAAGGGTGCGGGTTCGTGGGGGAACGCAAAGAGGAACCGTGCGGGTTCGTGGGGGAACGCAAAGAGGAACCGTGCGGGTTCGTAGGGGAACGCAAAGACGAACCGTGCAGGTTCGTGGGGGAACGCAAAGAGCTAGGGTGCGGGTTCGTGGGGGAACGCAAAGAGGAACCGTGCGGGTTCGTGGGGGAACGCAAAGAGCAAGGGTGCGGGTTCGTGGGGGAACGCAAAGAGGAACCGTGCGGGATCGTGGGGGAACGCAAAGAGGAACCGTGCGGGTTCGTGGGGGAACGCAAAGAGCAAGGGTGCGGGTTCTTGGGGGAACGCAAAGAGCAAGGGTGCGGGTTCGTGGGGGTACGCAAAGAAGAACCGTGCAGGTTCGTGGGGGAACGCAAAGAGCTAGGGTGCGGGTTCGTGGGGGAACGCAAAGAGGAACGGTGCGGGTTCGTGGGGGAACGCAAAGAGCAAGGGTGCGGGTTCGTGGGGGAACGCAAAGAGCAAGGGTGCGGGTTCGTGGGTGAACGCAAAGAGGAACCGTGCGGGTTCGTGGGGGAACGCAAAGAGCAAGGGTGCGGGTTCTTGGGGGAACGCAAAGAGCAAGGGTGCGGGTTCGTGGGGGAACGCAAAGAGCAAGGGTGCGGGTTCGTGGGGGAACGCAAAGAGGAACCGTGCGGGATCGTGGGGAACGCAAAGTGGAACCGTGCGGGTTCGTGGGGGAACGCAAAGAGGAACCGTGCATTTTCGTGGGGGAACGCAAAGGGCAAGGGTGCGGGTTCGTGGGGGAACGCAAAGAGCAAGGGTGCGGGTTTGTGGATGAACGCAAAGAGCAATTGTGCAAGTTCGTGGGGGAACGCAAAGAGCAAGGGTGCGGGTTCATGGGGGAACGCAAAGAGGAACCGTGCGGGTTCTTGGGGGAACGCAATGAGCAAGGGTGCGGGTTCGTGGGGGAACGCAAAGAGCAAGGGTGCGGGTTCGTGGGGGAACGCAAAGAGCAAGGGTGCGGGTTCGTGGGGGAACGCAAAGAGCAAGGGTGCGCGTTCGTGGGGGAACGCAAAGAGCAAGGGTGCGGGTTCGTGGGGGAACGCAAAGAGCAAGGGTGCGGGTTCGTGGGGGAACACAAAGAGCAAGGGTGCGGGTTCGTTGGGGAACGCAAAGAGCAAGGGTGCGGGCTCGTGGGGGAACGCAAAGAGGAACTTTGTGGGTTCGTGGGGGAACGCAAAGAGTAACCGTGCGGGTTCGTGGGGGAACGCAAAGAGCAAGGGTGCGGGTTCGTGGGGGAACGCAAAGAGGAACCGTGCGGGTTCGTGGGGGAACGCAAAGAGGAACCGTGCGGGTTCGTGGGGGAACGCAAAGAGGAACCGTGCGGGTTCGTGGGGGAACGCAAAGAGGAACCGTGCAGGTTCGTGGGGGAACGCAAAGAGCTAGGGTGCGGGTTCGTGGGGGAACGCAAAGAGGAACCGTGCGGGTTCGTGGGGGAATGCAAAGAGGAACCGTGCGGGTTCGAGGAGGAACGCAAAGAGCTACGGTGCGGGATTGTGGGGGAACGCAAAGAGCAAGGGTGCCGGTTCGTGGGAGAACGCTAAGAGCAAGGGTGCGGGTTCGTGGGGGAACGCAAAGAGCAAGGGTGCGGGTTCGTGGGGGAACGCAAAGAGCAAGGGTGCGGGTTCGTGGGGGAACGCAAAGAGCAAGGGTGCGGGTTCGTGGGGGAACGCAAAGAGCAAGGGTGCGGGTTCGTGGGGGAACGCAAAG
This sequence comes from Oreortyx pictus, assembly GCA_036925125.1. Taxonomy (NCBI): domain Eukaryota; kingdom Metazoa; phylum Chordata; class Aves; order Galliformes; family Odontophoridae; genus Oreortyx; species Oreortyx pictus. The sequence continues at coordinate 352,552 of JAUPFR010000065.1, forward strand.
AGGAACCGTGCGGGATCGTGGGGGAACGCAAAGTGGAACCGTGCGGGTTCGTGGGGAAACGCAAAGAGGAACCGTGCGGTTTCGTGGGGGAACGCAAAGGGCAAGGGTGCGGGTTCGTGGGGGAACGCAAAGAGCAAGGGTGCGGGTTCGTGGGGGAGTGCAAAGAGGAACCGTGCGGGTTCGTGGGGGAACGCAAAGAGGAACCGTGCGGGTTCGTGGGGGAACGCAAAGAGCAAGGGTGCGGGTTCGTGGGGGATCGCAAAGAGCAAGGGTGCGGGTTCGTGGGGGAACACAAAGAGCAAGGGTGCGGGTTCGTGGGGGAACGCAAAGAGCAAGGGTGCGGGTTCGTGGGGGAACGCAAAGAGGAACCGTGTGGGTTCGTGGGGGAACGCAAAGAGTAACCGTGCGGGTTCGTTGGGGAACGCAAAGAGCAAGGGTGCGGGTTCGTGGGGGAACGCAAAGAGCTAGGGTGCGGGTTCGTGGGGGAACGCAAAGAGGAACCGTGCGGGTTCGTGGGGGAACGCAAAGAGGAACCGTGCGGGTTCGTGGGGGAACGCAAGGAGGAACCGTGCAGGTTCGTGGGGGAACGCAAAGAGCTAGGGTGCGGGTTCGTGGGGGAACGCAAAGAGGAACCGTGCGGGTTCGTGGGGGAACGCAAAGAGCAAGGGTGCGGGTTCGTGGGGGAACGCAAAGAGCAAGGGTGCGGGTTCGTGGGGGAACGCAAAGAGCAAGGGTGCGGGTTCGTGGGGGAACGCAAAGAGCAAGGGTGCGGGTTCTTGGGGGAATGCAAAGAGCAAGGGTGCGGGTTCGTGGGGGAACGCAAAGAGGAACCGTGCAGGTTCGTGGGGGAACGCAAAGAGCTAGGGTGCGGGTTCGTGGGGGAACGCAAAGAGGAACGGTGTGGGTTCGTGGGGGAACGCAAAGAGCAAGGGTGCGGGTTCGTGGGGGAACGCAAAGAGCAAGGGTGCGGGTTCGTGGGTGAACGCAAAGAGGAACCGTGCGGGTTCGTGGGGGAACGCAAAGAGCAAGGGTGCGGGTTCTTGGGGGAACGCATGAGGAACCGTGCGGGTTCTTGGGGGAACGCAATGAGCAAGGGTGCGGGTTCGTGGGGGAACGCAAAGAGCAAGGGTGCGGGTTCGTGGGGGAACGCAAAGAGCAAGGGTGCGGGTTCGTGGGGGAACGCAAAGAGCAAGGGTGCGCGTTCGTGGGGGAACGCAAAGAGCAAGGGTGCGGGTTCGTGGGGGAACGCAAAGAGCAAGGGTGCGGGTTCGTGGGGGAACACAAAGAGCAAGGGTGCGGGTTCGTTGGGGAACGCAAAGAGCAAGGGTGCGGGCTCGTGGGGGAACGCAAAGAGGAACTTTGTGGGTTCGTGGGGGAACGCAAAGAGTAACCGTGCGGGTTCGTGGGGGAACGCAAAGAGCAAGGGTGCGGGTTCGTGGGGGAACGCAAAGAGGAACCGTGCGGGTTCGTGGGGGAACGCAAAGAGGAACCGTGCGGGTTCGTGGGGGAACGCAAAGAGGAACCGTGCGGGTTCGTGGGGGAACGCAAAGAGGAACCGTGCAGGTTCGTGGGGGAACGCAAAGAGCTAGGGTGCGGGTTCGTGGGGGAACGCAAAGAGGAACCGTGCGGGTTCGTGGGGGAATGCAAAGAGGAACCGTGCGGGTTCGAGGAGGAACGCAAAGAGCTACGGTGCGGGATTGTGGGGGAACGCAAAGAGCAAGGGTGCCGGTTCGTGGGAGAACGCTAAGAGCAAGGGTGCGGGTTCGTGGGGGAACGCAAAGAGCAAGGGTGCGGGTTCGTGGGGGAACGCAAAGAGCAAGGGTGCGGGTTCGTGGGGGAACGCAAAGAGCAAGGGTGCGGGTTCGTGGGGGAACGCAAAGAGCAAGGGTGCGGGTTCGTGGGGGAACGCAAAGAGGAACCGTGCGGGATCGTGGGGGAACGCAAAGTGGAACCGTGCGGGTTCGTGGGGAAACGCAAAGAGGAACCGTGCGGGTTCGTGGGGAAACGCAAAGAGGAACCGTGCGGTTTCGTGGGGGAACGCAAAGAGCAAGGGTGCGGGTTCGTGGGGGAGTGCAAAGAGGAACCGTGCGGGTTCGTGGGGGAACGCAAAGAGGAACCGTGCGGGTTCGTGGGGGAACGCAAAGAGCAAGGGTGCGGGTTCGTGGGGGATCGCAAAGAGCAAGGGTGCGGGTTCGTGGGGGAACACAAAGAGCAAGGGTGCGGGTTCGTGGGGGAACGCAAAGAGCAAGGGTGCGGGTTCGTGGGGGAACGCAAAGAGGAACCGTGTGGGTTCGTGGGGGAACGCAAAGAGTAACCGTGCGGGTTCGTTGGGGAACGCAAAGAGCAAGGGTGCGGGTTCGTGGGGGAACGCAAAGAGCTAGGGTGCGGGTTCGTGGGGGAACGCAAAGAGGAACCGTGCGGGTTCGTGGGGGAACGCAAAGAGGAACCGTGCGGGTTCGTGGGGGAACGCAAGGAGGAACCGTGCAGGTTCGTGGGGGAACGCAAAGAGCTAGGGTGCGGGTTCGTGGGGGAACGCAAAGAGGAACCGTGCGGGTTCGTGGGGGAACGCAAAGAGCAAGGGTGCGGGTTCGTGGGGGAACGCAAAGAGCAAGGGTGCGGGTTCGTGGGGGAACGCAAAGAGCAAGGGTGCGGGTTCGTGGGGGAACGCAAAGAGCAAGGGTGCGGGTTCTTGGGGGAATGCAAAGAGCAAGGGTGCGGGTTCGTGGGGGAACGCAAAGAGGAACCGTGCAGGTTCGTGGGGGAACGCAAAGAGCTAGGGTGCGGGTTCGTGGGGGAACGCAAAGAGGAACGGTGTGGGTTCGTGGGGGAACGCAAAGAGCAAGGGTGCGGGTTCGTGGGGGAACGCAAAGAGCAAGGGTGCGGGTTCGTGGGTGAACGCAAAGAGGAACCGTGCGGGTTCGTGGGGGAACGCAAAGAGCAAGGGTGCGGGTTCTTGGGGGAACGCAAAGAGCAAGGGTGCGGGTTCGTGGGGGAACGCAAAGAGCAAGGGTGCGGGTTCGTGGGGGAACGCAAAGAGGAACCGTGCGGGATCGTGGGGATCGCAAAGTGGAACCGTGCGGGTTCGTGGGGGAACGCAAAGAGGAACCGTGCGGTTTCGTGGGGAACGCAAAGGGCAAGGGTGCGGGTTCGTGGGGGAACGCAAAGAGGAACCGTGCGGGTTTGTGGATGAACGCAAAGAGCAATTGTGCAAGTTCGTGGGGGAACGCAAAGAGCAAGGGTGCGGGTTCATGGGGGAACGCAAAGAGCAAGGGTGCGGGTTCGTGGGGGAACGCAAAGAGCAAGGGTGCGGGTTCTTGGGGGAACGCAATGAGCAAGGGTGCAGGTTCGTGGGGGAACGCAAAGAGCAAGGGTGCGGGTTCGTGGGGGAACGCAAAGAGCAAGGGTGCGGGTTCGTGGGGGAACGCAAAGAGCTAGGGTGCGGGTTCGTGGGGGAACGCAAAGAGCAATGGTGCGGGTTCGTGGGGGAACGCAGAGAGCTAGGGTGCGGGTTCGTGGGGGAACGCAAAGAGCAAGGGTGCGGGTTCGTGGGGGAACGCAAAGAGGAACCGTGTGGTTTCGTGGGGGAACGCAAAGAGCAAGGGTGCGGGTTCGTGGGGGAACGCAAAGAGGAACCGTGCGGGTTCGTGGGGGAACGCAAAGAGGAACCGTGCGGGTTCGTGGGGGAACGCAAAGAGGAACCGTGCGGGATCGTGGGGGAACGCAAAGTGGAACCGTGCGGGTTCGTGGGGAAACGCAAAGAGGAACCGTGCGGTTTCGTGGGGGAACGCAAAGGGCAAGGGTGCGGGTTCGTGGGGGAACGCAAAGAGCAAGGGTGCGGGTTCGTGGGGGAGTGCAAAGAGGAACCGTGCGGGTTCGTGGGGGAACGCAAAGAGGAACCGTGCGGGTTCGTGGGGGAACGCAAAGAGCAAGGGTGCGGGTTCGTGGGGGATCGCAAAGAGCAAGGGTGCGGGTTCGTGGGGGAACACAAAGAGCAAGGGTGCGGGTTCGTGGGGGAACGCAAAGAGCAAGGGTGCGGGTTCGTGGGGGAACGCAAAGAGGAACCGTGTGGGTTCGTGGGGGAACGCAAAGAGTAACCGTGCGGGTTCGTTGGGGAACGCAAAGAGCAAGGGTGCGGGTTCGTGGGGGAACGCAAAGAGCTAGGGTGCGGGTTCGTGGGGGAACGCAAAGAGGAACCGTGCGGGTTCGTGGGGGAACGCAAAGAGGAACCGTGCGGGTTCGTGGGGGAACGCAAGGAGGAACCGTGCAGGTTCGTGGGGGAACGCAAAGAGCTAGGGTGCGGGTTCGTGGGGGAACGCAAAGAGGAACCGTGCGGGTTCGTGGGGGAACGCAAAGAGCAAGGGTGCGGGTTCGTGGGGGAACGCAAAGAGCAAGGGTGCGGGTTCGTGGGGGAACGCAAAGAGCAAGGGTGCGGGTTCGTGGGGGAACGCAAAGAGCAAGGGTGCGGGTTCTTGGGGGAATGCAAAGAGCAAGGGTGCGGGTTCGTGGGGGAACGCAAAGAGGAACCGTGCAGGTTCGTGGGGGAACGCAAAGAGCTAGGGTGCGGGTTCGTGGGGGAACGCAAAGAGGAACGGTGTGGGTTCGTGGGGGAACGCAAAGAGCAAGGGTGCGGGTTCGTGGGGGAACGCAAAGAGCAAGGGTGCGGGTTCGTGGGTGAACGCAAAGAGGAACCGTGCGGGTTCGTGGGGGAACGTAAAGAGCAAGGGTGCGGGTTCTTGGGGGAACGCAAAGAGCAAGGGTGCGGGTTCGTGGGGGAACGCAAAGAGCAAGGGTGCGGGTTCGTGGGGGAACGCAAAGAGGAACCGTGCGGGATCGTGGGGGAACGCAAAGTGGAACCGTGCGGGTTCGTGGGGGAACGCAAAGAGGAACCGTGCGGTTTCGTGGTGAACGCAAAGGGCAAGGGTGCGGGTTCGTGGGGGAACGCAAAGAGCAAGGGTGCGGGTTTGTGGATGAACGCAAAGAGCAATTGTGCAAGTTCGTGGGGGAACGCAAAGAGCAAGGGTGCGGGTTCATGGGGGAACGCAAAGAGGAACCGTGCGGGTTCGTGGGGGAACGCAAAGAGCAAGGGTGCGGGTTCTTGGGGGAACGCAATGAGCAAGGGTGCGGGTTCGTGGGGGAACGCAAAGAGCAAGGGTGCGGGTTCGTGGGGGAACGCAAAGAGCAAGGGTGCGGGTTCGTGGGGGAACGCAAAGAGCTAGGGTGCGGGTTCGTGGGGGAACGCAAAGAGCAATGGTGCGGGTTCGTGGGGGAACGCAGAGAGCTAGGGTGCGGGTTCGTGGGGGAACGCAAAGAGCAAGGGTGCGGGTTCGTGGGGGAACGCAAAGAGCTAGGGTGCGGGTTCGTGGGGGAACGCAAAGAGCAAGGGTGCGGGTTCGTGGGGGAACGCAAAGAGGAACCGTGCGGGTTCGTGGGGGAACGCAAAGAGGAACCGTGCGGGTTCGTGGGGGAACGCAAAGAGCAAGGGTGCGGGTTCGTGGGGGATCGCAAAGAGCAAGGGTGCGGGTTCGTGGGGGAACACAAAGAGCAAGGGTGCGGGTTCGTGGGGGTACGCAAAGAGCAATGGTGCGGGTTCGTGGGGGAACGCAAAGAGGAACCGTGTGGGTTCGTGGGGGAACGCAAAGAGTAACCGTGCGGGTTCGTGGGGGAACGCAAAGACGAACCGTGCGGGTTCGTGGGGGAACGCAAAGAGCAAGTGTGCGGGTTCGTGGGGGAACGCAAAGAGGAACCGTGCGGGTTCGTGGGGGAACGCAAAGAGCAAGGGTGCGGGTTCGTGGGGGAACGCAAAGAGCAACCGTGCAGGTTCGTGGGGGAACGCAAAGAGCTAGGGTGCGGGTTCGTGGGGGAACGCAAAGAGGAACCGTGCGGGTTCGTGGGGGAACGCAAAGAGCAAGGGTGCGGGTTCGTGGGGGAACGCAAAGAGCTAGGGTGCGGGTTCGTGGGGGAACGCAAAGAGCAAGGGTGCGGGTTCGTGGGGGAACGCAAAGAGGAACCGTGCGGTTTCGTGGGGGAACGCAAAGAGCAAGGGTGCGGGTTCGTGGGGGAACGCAAAGAGCAAGGGTGCGGGTTCGTGGGGGAACGCAAAGAGCTAGGGTGCGGGTTCGTGGGGGAATGCAAAGAGGAACCGTGCGGGTTCTTGGGGGAACGCAAAGAGCTACGGTGCGGGATTGTGGGGGAACGCAAAGAGCAAGGGTGCCGGTTCGTGGGGGAACGCAAAGAGCAAGGGTGCGGGTTCGTGGGGGAACGCAAAGAGCAAGGGTGCGGGTTCATGGGGGAACGCAAAGAGCAAGGGTGCGGGTTCGTGGTGGAACGCAAAGAGCAAGGGTGCGGGTTCGTGGGGGAACGCAAAGAGGAACCGTGCGGGTTCGTGGGGGAACGCAAAGAGCTAGGGTGCGGGTTCGTGGGTGAATGCAAAGAGGAACCGTACAGGTTCGTGGGGGAATGCAAAGAGGAACCGTGCAGGTTCGTGGGGGAACGCAAAGAGCAAGGGTGCGGGTTCGTGGGGGAACGCAAAGAGCAAGGGTGCGGGTTCGTGGGGGAACGCAAAGAGGAACCGTGCGGTTTCATGGGGGAACGCAAAAAGGAAGTGTGCGGGTTCGTGGGGGAACGCAAAGAGCTAGGGTGCGGGTTCGTGGGGGAACGCAATGAGCTAGGGTGCGGGTTCGTGGGGGAACGCAAAGAGCAAGGGTGCGGGTTCGTGGGGGAACGCAAAGAGGAACCGCGCGGGATCGTGGGGGAACGCAAAGTGGAACCGTGCGGGTTCGTGGGGGAACGCAAAGTGGAACCGTGCGGTTTCGTGGGGGAACGCAAAGGGCAAGGGTGCGGGTTCGTGGGGGAACGCAAAGAGCAAGGGTGCGGGTTCATTGTGGAACGCAAAGAGCAAGGGTGCGGGTTCGTGGGGGAACGCAAAGAGCAAGGGTGCGGGTTCGTGGGGGAACGCAAAGAGGAACCGTGCGGGTTCGTGGGGGAACGCAAAGAGCAAGGGTGCGGGTTCTTGGGGGAACGCAATGAGCAAGGGTGCGGGTTCGTGGGGGAACGCAAAGAGCAAGGGTGCGGGTTCGTGGGGGAACGCAAAGAGCTACGGTGCGGGTTCGTGGGGGAACGCAAAGAGCAATGGTGCGGGTTCGTGGGGGAATGCAGAGAGCTAGGGTGCGGGTTCGTGGGGGAACGCAAAGAGCAAGGGTGCGGGTTCGTGGGGGAACGCAGAGAGCTAGGGTGCGGGTTCGTGGGGGAACGCAAAGAGCAAGGGTGCGGGTTCGTGGGGGAACGCAAAGAGCAAGGGTGCGGGTTCGTGGGGGAGTGCAAAGAGGAACCATGCGGGTTCGTGGGGGAACGCAAAGAGCAAGGGTGCCGGTTCGTGGGGGAACGCAAAGAGCAAGGGTGCGGGTTCGTGGGGGAACGCAAAGAGGAACCGTGCGGGTTCGTGGGGGAACGCAAAGAGCAAGGGTGCGGGTTCTTGGGGGAACGCAAAGAGCAAGGGTGCGGGTTCGTGGGGGAACGCAAAGAGCAATGGTGCGGGTTCGTGGGGGAACGCAAAGAGGAACCGTGCGGGATCGTGGGGGAACGCAAAGTGGAACCGTGCGGGTTCGTGGGGGAACGCAAAGAGGAACCGTGCGGTTTCGTGGGGGAACGCAAAGGGCAAGGGTGCGGGTTCGTGGGGGAACGCAAAGAGCAAGGGTGCGGGTTTGTGGATGAATGCAAAGAGCAATTGTGCAAGTTCGTGGGGGAAAGCAAAGAGCAAGGGTGCGGGTTCATGGGGGAACGCAAAGAGGAACCGTGCGGGTTCGTGGGGGAACGCAAATAGCAAGGGTGCGGGTTCGTGGGGGAACGCAAAGAGGAACCGTGCGGGTTCTTGGGGGAACGCAATGAGCAAGGGTGCGGGTTCGTGGGGGAACGCAAAGAGCAAGGGTGCGGGTTCGTGGGGGAACGCAAAGAGCAAGGGTGCGGGTTCGTTGGGGAACGCAAAGAGCAAGGGTGCGGGTTCGTGGGGGAACGCAAAGAGGAACCGTGCGGGTTCGTGGGGGAACGCAAAGAGGAACCGTGCGGGTTCGTGGGGGAACGCAAAGAGCAAGGGTGCGGGTTCGTGGGGGAACGCAAAGAGGAACCGTGCGGGTTCGTGGGGGAACGCAAAGAGGAACCGTGCGGGTTCGTGGGGGAACGCAAAGAGGAACCGTGCGGGTTCGTGGGGGAACGCAAAGAGGAACCGTGCAGGTTCGTGGGGGAACGCAAAGAGCTAGGGTGCGGGTTCGTGGGGGAACGCAAAGAGGAACCGTGCGGGTTCGTGGGGGAACGCAAAGAGCAAGGGTGCGGGTTCGTGGGGGAACGCAAAGAGCAAGGGTGCGGGTTCGTGGGGGAACGCAAAGAGGAACCGTGCGGGTTCGTGGGGGAACGCAAAGAGCAAGGGTGCGGGTTCGTGGGGGAACGCAAAGAGCAAGGGTGCGGGTTCGTGGGGGAACGCAAAGAGGAACGGTGCGGGTTCGTGGGGGAACGCAAAGAGCAAGGGTGCGGGTTCGTGGGGGAACGCAAAGAGCAAGGGTGCGGGTTCTTGGGGGAACGCAAAGAGCAAGGGTGCGGGTTCGTGGGGGAACGCAAAGAGCAAGGGTGCGGGTTCGTGGGGGAACGCAAAGAGGAACCGTGCGGGATCGTGGGGGAACGCAAAGTGGAACCGTGCGGGTTCGTGGGGGAACGCAAAGAGGAACCGTGCGGTTTCGTGGGGGAACGCAAAGGGCAAGGGTGCGGGTTCGTGGGGGAACGCAAAGAGCAAGGGTGCGGGTTTGTGGATGAACTCAAAGAGCAATTGTGCAAGTTCGTGGGGGAACGCAAAGAGCAAGGGTGCGGGTTCATGGGGGAACGCAAAGAGGAACCGTGCGGGTTCGTGGGGGAACGCAAAGAGCAAGGGTGCGGGTTCTTGGGGGAACGCAATGAGCAAGGGTGCGGGTTCGTGGGGGAACGCAAAGAGCAAGGGTGCGGGTTCGTGGGGGAACGCAAAGAGCAAGGGTGCGGGTTCGTGGGGGAACGCAAAGAGCAAGGGTGCGCGTTCGTGGGGGAACGCAAAGAGCAAGGGTGCGGGTTCGTGGGGGAATGCAAAGAGCAAGGGTGCGGGTTCGTGGGGGAACACAAAGAGCAAGGGTGCGGGTTCGTTGGGGAACGCAAAGAGCAAGGGTGCGGGCTCGTGGGGGAACGCAAAGAGGAACCGTGTGGGTTCGTGGGGGAACGCAAATAGTAACCGTGCGGGTTCGTGGGGGAACGCAAAGAGCAAGGGTGCGGGTTCGTGGGGGAACGCAAAGAGGAACCGTGCGGGTTCGTGGGGGAACGCAAAGAGGAACCGTGCGGGTTCGTGGGGGAACGCAAAGAGGAACCGTGCGGGTTCGTGGGGGAACGCAAAGAGGAACCGTGCAGGTTCGTGGGGGAACGCAAAGAGCTAGGGTGCGGGTTCGTGGGGGAACGCAAAGAGCAAGGGTGCGGGTTCGTGGGGGAATGCAAAGAGGAACCGTGCGGGTTCGAGGGGGAACGCAAAGAGCTACGGTGCGGGATTGTGGGGGAACGCAAAGAGCAAGGGTGCCGGTTCGTGGGAGAACGCAAAGAGCAAGGGTGCGGGTTCGTGGGGGAACGCAAAGAGCAAGGGTGCGGGTTCGTGGGGGAACGCAAAGAGCAAGGGTGCGGGTTCGTGGGGGAACGCAAAGAGCAAGGGTGCGGGTTCGTGGGGGAACGCAAAGAGCAAGGGTGCGGGTTCGTGGGGGAACGCAAAGAGGAACCGTGCGGGATCGTGGGGGAACGCAAAGGGCAAGGGTGCGGGTTCGTGGGGGAACGCAAAGAGCAAGGGTGCGGGTTCGTGGGGGAGTGCAAAGAGGAACCGTGCGGGTTCGTGGGGGAACGCAAATAGGAACCGTGCGGGTTCGTGGGGGAACGCAAAGAGCAAGGGTGCGGGTTCGTGGGGGATCGCAAAGAGCAAGGGTGCGGGTTCGTGGGGGAACACAAAGAGCAAGGGTGCGGGTTCGTGGGGGAACGCAAAGAGCAAGGGTGCGGGTTCGTGGGGGAACGCAAAGAGGATCCGTGTGGGTTCGTGGGGGAACGCAAAGAGTAACCGTGCGGGTTCGTGGGGGAACGCAAAGAGCAAGGGTGCGGGTTCGTGGGGGAACGCAAAGAGCAAGGGTGCGGGTTCGTGGGGGAACGCAAAGAGGAACCGTGCGGGTTCGTGGGGGAACGCAAAGAGGAACCGTGCGGGTTCGTGGGGGAACGCAAAGAGGAACCGTGCAGGTTCGTGGGGGAACGCAAAGAGCTAGGGTGCGGGTTCGTGGGGGAACGCAAAGAGGAACCGTGCGGGTTCGTGGGGGAACGCAAAGAGCAAGGGTGCGGGTTCGTGGGGGAACGCAAAGAGCAAGGGTGCGGGTTCGTGGGGGAACGCAAAGAGCAAGGGTGCGGGTTCGTGGGGGAACGCAAAGAGCAAGGGTGCGGGTTCGTGGGGGAACGCAAAGAGCAAGGGTGCGGGTTCTTGGGGGAATGCAAAGAGCAAGGGTGCGGGTTCGTGGGCGAACGCAAAGAGGAACCGTGCAGGTTCGTGGGGGAACGCAAAGAGGTAGGGTGCGGGTTCGTGGGGGAAAGCAAAGAGGAACGGTGCGGGTTCGTGGGGGAACGCAAAGAGCAAGGGTGCGGGTTCGTGGGGGAACGCAAAGAGCAAGGGTGCGGGTTCGTGGGTGAACGCAAAGAGGAACCGTGCGGGTTCGTGGGGGAACGCAAAGAGCAAGGGTGCGGGTTCTTGGGGGAACGCAAAGAGCAAGGGTGCGGGTTCGTGGGGGAACGCAAAGAGCAAGGGTGCGGGTTCGTGGGGGAACGCAAAGAGGAACCGTGCGGGATCGTGGGGGAACGCAAAGTGGAACCGTGCGGGTTCGTGGGGGAACGCAAAGAGGAACCGTGCGGTTTCGTGGGGGAACGCAAAGAGCTAGGGTGCGGGTTCGTGGGGGAACGCAAAGAGCAAGGGTGCGGGTTTGTGGATGAACGCAAAGAGCAATTGTGCAAGTTCGTGGGGGAACGCAAAGAGCAAGGGTGCGGGTTCATGGGGGAACGCAAAGAGGAACCGTGCGGGTTCGTGGGGGAACGCAAAGAGCAAGGGTGCGGGTTCTTGGGGGAACGCAATGAGCAAGGGTGCGGGTTCGTGGGGGAACGCAAAGAGCAAGGGTGCGGGTTCGTGGGGGAACGCAAAGAGCAAGGGTGCGGGTTCGTGGGGGAACGCAAAGAGCTAGGGTGCGGGTTCGTGGGGGAACGCAAAGAGCAAGGGTGCGGGTTCGTGGGGGAACGCAGAGAGCTAGGGTGCGGGTTCGTGGGGGAACGCAAAGAGCAAGGGTGCGGGTTCGTGGGGGAACGCAAAGAGCTAGGGTGCGGGTTCGTGGGGGAACGCAAAGAGCAAGGGTGCGGGTTCGTGGGGGAACGCAAAGAGGAACCGTGCGGTTTCGTGGGGGAACGCAAAGAGCAAGGGTGCGGGTTCGTGGGGGAACGCAAAGAGCAAGGGTGCGGGTTCGTGGGGGAACGCAAAGAGCTAGGGTGCGGGTTCGTGGGGGAATGCAAAGAGGAACCGTGCGGGTTCGTGGGGGAACGCAAAGAGCTACGGTGTGGGATTGTGGGGGAACGCAAAGAGCAAGGGTGCCGGTTCGTGGGGGAACGCAAAGAGCAAGGGTGCGCGTTCGTGGGGGAACGCAAAGAGCAAGGGTGCGGGTTCGCGGGGGAACGCAAAGAGGAACAGTGCGGGTTCGTGGGGGAACGCAAAGAGCAAGGGTGCGGGTTCGTGGGGGAACGCAAAGAGCAAGGGTGCGGGTTCATGGGGGAACGCAAAGAGCAAGGCTGCGGGTTCGTGGTGGAACGCATAGAGCAAGGGTGCGGGTTCGTGGGGGAACGCAAACAGGAACCGTGCGGGTTCGTGGGGGAACGCAAAGAGGAACCGTGCGGGTTCGTGGGTGAATGCAAAGAGGAACCGTACGGGTTCGTGGGGGAATGCAATGAGGAACCGTGCAGGTTCGTGGGGGAACGCAAAGAGCAAGGGTGCGGGTTCGTGGGGGAACGCAAAGAGCAAGGGTGCGGGTTCGTGGGGGAACGCAAAGAGGAACCGTGCGGTTTCATGGGGGAATGCAAAAAGGAAGTGTGCGGGTTCGTGGGGGAACGCAAAGATCTAGGGTGCGGGTTCGTGGGGGAACGCAATGAGCTAGGGTGCGGGTTCGTGGGGGAACGCAAAGAGCAAGGGTGCGGGTTCGTGGGGGAACGCAAAGAGGAACCGTGCGGGTTCGTGGGGGAACGCAAAGAGCAAGGGTGCGGGTTCGTGGGGGAACGCAAAGAGGAACCGAGCGGGTTCGTGGGAGAACGCAAAGAGGAACCGTGCGGGTTCGTGGGGGAACGCAAAGAGCAAGGGTGCGGGTTCGTGAGGGAACGCAAAGAGCTAGGGTGCGGGTTCGTGGGGGAACGCAAAGAGCAAGGGTGCGGGTTCGTGGGGGAACGCAAAGTGGAACCGTGCGGGTTCGTGGGGGAACGCAAAGAGCAAGGGTGCGGGTTCGTGGGGGAACGCAAAGAGCAAGGGTGCGGGTTCGTGGGGGAACGCAAAGAGCAAGGGTGCGGGTTCATTGTGGAACGCAAAGAGCAAGGGTGCGGGTTCGTGGGGGAACGCAAAGAGCAAGGGTGCGGGTTCGTGGGGGAACGCAAAGAGGAACCGTGCGGGTTCGTGGGGGAACGCAAAGAGCAAGGGTGCGGGTTCTTGGGGGAACGCAATGAGCAAGGGTGCGGGTTCGTGGGGGAACGCAAAGAGCAAGGGTGCGGGTTCGTGGGGGAACGCAAAGAGCAAGGGTGCGGGTTCGTGGGGGAACGCAAAGAGCTACGGTGCGGGTCCGTGGGGGAACGCAAAGAGCAATGGTGCGGGTTCGTGGGGGAATGCAGAGAGCTAGGGTGCGGGTTCGTGGGGGAACGCAAAGAGCAAGGGTGCGGGTTCGTGGGGGAACGCAGAGAGCTAGGGTGCGGGTTCGTGGGGGAACGCAAAGAGCAAGGGTGCGGGTTCGTGGGGGAACGCAAAGAGCAAGGGTGCGGGTTCGTGGGGGAGTGCAAAGAGGAACCATGCGGGTTCGTGGGGGAACGCAAAGAGCAAGGGTGCGGGTTCGTGGGGAACGCAAAGAGCAAGGGTGCGGGTTCGTGGGGGAACGCAAAGAGGAACGGTGCGGGTTCGTGGGGGAACGCAAAGAGCAAGGGTGCGGGTTCGTGGGGGAACGCAAAGAGCAAGGGTGCGGTTTCGTGGGGGAACGCAAAAGGCAAGGGTGCGGGTTCGTGGGGGAACGCAAAGAGCAAGGGTGCGGGTTCGTGGGGGAACGCAAAGAGGAACGGTGCAGGTTCGTGGGGGAACGCAAAGAGCAAGGGTGCGGTTTCGTGGGGGAACGCAAAGAGCAAGGGTGCGGGTTCGTGGGGGAACGCAAAGAGGAACGGTGCGGGTTCGTGGGGGAACGCAAAGAGCAAGGGTGCGGGTTCGTGGGGGAACGCAAAGAGTAAGGGTGCGGGTTCGTGGGGGAACGCAAAGAGGAACGGTGCGGGTTCGTGGGGGAACGCAAAGAGCAAGGGTGCGGGTTCGTGGGGGAACGCAAAGAGCAAGGGTGCGGGTTCGTGGGGGAACGCAAAGAGGAACCGTGCGGGATCGTGGGGGAACGCAAAGTGGAACCGTGCGGGTTCGTGGGGGAACGCAAAGAGGAACCGTGCGGTTTCGAGGGGGAACGCAAAGGGCAAGGGTGCGGGTTCGTGGGGGAACGCAAAGAGCAAGGGTGCGGGTTTGTGGATGAACGCAAAGAGCAATTGTGCAAGTTCGTGGGGGAACGCAAAGAGCAAGGGTGCGGGTTCATGGGGGAACGCAAAGAGGAACCGTGCGGGTTCGTGGGGGAACGCAAAGAGCAAGGGTGCGGGTTCTTGGGGGAACGCAATGAGCAAGGGTGCGGGTTCGTGGGGGAACGCAAAGAGCAAGGGTGCGGGTTCGTGGGGGAACGCAAAGAGCAAGGGTGCGGGTTCGTGGGGGAACGCAAAGAGCTAGGGTGCGGGTTCGTGGGGGAACGCAAAGAGCAAGGGTGCGGGTTCGTGGGGGAACGCAGAGAGCTAGGGTGCGGGTTCGTGGGGGAACGCAAAGAGCAAGGGTGCGGGTTCGTGGGGGAACGCAAAGAGCTAGGGTGCGGGTTCGTGGGGGAACGCAAAGAGCAAGGGTGCGGGTTCGTGGGGGAACGCAAAGAGGAACCGTGCGGGTTCGTGGGGGAACGCAAAGAGCAAGGGTGCGGGTTCGTGGGGGAACGCAAAGAGCAAGGGTGCGGGTTCGTGGGGGAACGCAAAGAGCTAGGGTGCGGGTTCGTGGGGGAATGCAAAGAGGAACCGTGCGGGTTCGTGGGGGAACGCAAAGAGCTACGGTGCGGGATTGTGGGGGAACGCAAAGAGCAAGGGTGCCGGTTCGTGGGGGAACGCAAAGAGCAAGGGTGCGGGTTCGTGGGGGAACGCAAAGAGCAAGGGTGCGGGTTCGCGGGGGAACGCAAAGAGGAACAGTGCGGGTTCGTGGGGGAACGCAAAGAGCAAGGGTGCGGGTTCGTGGGGGAACGCAAAGAGCAAGGGTGCTGGTTCATGGGGGAACGCAAAGAGCAAGGCTGCGGGTTCGTGGTGGAACGCATAGAGCAAGGGTGCGGGTTCGTGGGGGAACGCAAACAGGAACCGTGCGGGTTCGTGGGGGAACGCAAAGAGGAACCGTGCGGGTTCGTGGGTGAATGCAAAGAGGAACCGTACGGGTTCGTGGGGGAATGCAATGAGGAACCGTGCAGGTTCGTGGGGGAACGCAAAGAGCAAGGGTGCGGGTTCGTGGGGGAACGCAAAGAGCAAGGGTGCGGGTTCGTGGGGGAACGCAAAGAGGAACCGTGCGGTTTCATGGGGGAACGCAAAAAGGAAGTGTGCGGGTTCGTGGGGGAACGCAAAGTGCTAGGGTGCGGGTTCGTGGGGGAACGCAATGAGCTAGGGTGCGGGTTCGTGGGGGAACGCAAAGAGCAAGGGTGCGGGTTCGTGGGGGAACGCAAAGAGGAACCGTGCGGGTTCGTGGGGGAACGCAAAGAGCAAGGGTGCGGGTTCGTGGGGGAACGCAAAGAGGAACCGTGCGGGTTCGTGGGAGAACGCAAAGAGGAACCGTGCGGGTTCGTGGGGGAACGCAAAGAGCAAGGGTGCGGGTTCGTGGGGGAACGCAAAGAGCTAGGGTGCGGGTTCGTGGGGGAACGCAAAGAGGAACCGCGCGGGATCGTGGGGGAACGCAAAGTGGAACCGTGCGGGTTCGTGGGGGAACGCAAAGAGCAAGGGTGCGGGTTCGTGGGGGAACGCAAAGAGCAAGGGTGCGGGTTCGTGGGGGAACGCAAAGAGCAAGGGTGCGGGTTCATTGTGGAACGCAAAGAGCAAGGGTGCGGGTTCGTGGGGGAACGCAAAGAGCAAGGGTGCGGGTTCGTGGGGGAACGCAAAGAGGAACCGTGCGGGTTCGTGGGGGAACACAAAGAGCAAGGGTGCGGGTTCTTGGGGGAACGCAATGAGCAAGGGTGCGGGTTCGTGGGGGAACGCAAAGAGCAAGGGTGCGGGTTCGTGGGGGAACGCAAAGAGCAAGGGTGCGGGTTCGTGGGGGAACGCAAAGAGCTACGGTGCGGGTCCGTGGGGGAACGCAAAGAGCAATGGTGCGGGTTCGTGGGGGAATGCAGAGAGCTAGGGTGCGGGTTCGTGGGGGAACGCAAAGAGCAAGGGTGCGGGTTCGTGGGGGAACGCAGAGAGCTAGGGTGCGGGTTCGTGGGGGAACGCAATGAGCAAGGGTGCGGGTTCGTGGGGGAACGCAAAGAGCAAGGGTGCGGGTTCGTGGGGGAGTGCAAAGAGGAACCATGCGGGTTCGTGGGGAAACGCAAAGAGCAAGGGTGCGGGTTCGTGGGGAACGCAAAGAGCAAGGGTGCGGGTTCGTGGGGGAACGCAAAGAGGAACCGTGCGGGTTCGTGGGGGAACGCAAAGAGCAAGGGTGCGGGTTCGTGGGGGAACGCAAAGAGGAACCGTGCGGGTCGTGGGGGAACGCAAAGAGCAAGGGTGCGGGTTCGTGGGGGAACGCAAAGAGCAAGGGTGCGGGTTCGTGGGGGAACGCAAAGAGGAACGGTGCAGGTTCGTGGGGGAACGCAAAGAGCAAGGGTGCGGGTTCGTGGGGGAACGCAAAGAGCAAGGGTGCGGGTTCGTGGGGGAACGCAAAGAGGAACGGTGCGGGTTCGTGGGGGAACGCAAAGAGCAAGGGTGCGGGTTCGTGGGGGAACGCAAAGAGTAAGGGTGCGGGTTCGTGGGGGAACGCAAAGAGGAACGGTGCGGGTTCGTGGGGGAACGCAAAGAGCAAGGGTGCGGGTTCGTGGGGGAACGCAAAGAGCAATGGTGCGGGTTCGTGGGGGAACACAAAGAGCAAGGGTGCGGGTTCGTGGGGGAATGCAAAGAGGATCCGTGCGGGTTCGTGGGGGAACGCAAAGAACAAGGGTGCGGGTTCGTGGGGGAGTGCAAAGAGGAACCGTGCGGCTTCGTGGGGGAACACAATGAGGAACCGTGCGGGTTCATGGGGGAACGCAAAGAGCAAGGGTGCGGGTTCGTGGGTGAATGCAAAGAGCAAGGGTGCGAGTTCGTGGGGGAACGCAAAGAGGAACGGTGCGGTTTCGTGGGGGAACGCAAAGAGCTAGGGTGCGGGTTCGTGGGGGAACGCAAAGAGGAACCGTGCGGGTTCGTGGGGGAACGCAAAGAGCTACGGTGCGGGATTGTGGGGGAACGCAAACAGCAAGGGTGCCGGTTCGTGGGGGAACGCAAAGAGCAAGGGTGCGGGTTCGTGGGGGAACGCAAAGAGCAAGGGTGCGGGTTCGTGGGGGAACGCAAAGAGCAAGGGTGCGGGTTCGTGGGGGAACGCAAAGAGGAACCGTGCGGGTTCGTGGGGGAACGCAAAGAGGAAGGGTGCGGGTTCGTGGGGGAACGCAAAGAGCAAGGGTGCGGGTTCCTGGGGGAACGCAAAGAGCAAGGCTGCGGGTTCGTGGGGGAACGCAAAGAGCAAGGGTGCGGGTTCGTGGGGGAATGCAAAGAGCAAGGGTGCGGGTTCGTGGGGGAACGCAAACAGGAACCGTTTGGGTTCGTGGGGGAACGCAAAGAGGAACCGTGCGGGTTCGTGGGTGAATGCAAAGAGGAACCGTGTGGGTTCGTGTGGGAACGCAAAGAGCAACGGTACGGGTTCGTGGGGGAACGCAAAGAGGAACCGTGCAGGTTTGTGGGGGAACGCAAAGAGCAAGGGTGCGGGTTCGTGGGGGAACGCAAAGAGCAAGGGTGCGGGTTCGTGGGGGAACGCAAAGAGCAAGGGTGCGGGTTCGTGGGGGAACGCAAAGAGCAAGGATGCGGGTTCGTGGGGGAACGCAAAGAGCAAGGGTGCGGGTTCGTGGGGGAACGCAAAGAGCAAGGGTGCAGGTTCGTGGGGGAACGCAAAGAGCAAGGGTGCGGGTTCGTGGGGGAGTGCAAAGAGGAACCGTGCGGGTTCGTGGGGGAACGCAAAGAGGAAACGTGCGGGTTCGTGGGGGAACGCAAAGAGCAAGGGTGCGGGTTCGTGGGGGATCGCAAAGAGCTAGGGTGCGGGTTCGTGGGGGAACACAAAGAGCAAGGGTGCGGGTTCGTGGGGGAACGCAAAGAGCAAGGGTGCGGGTTCGTGGGGGAACGCAAAGAGGAACCGTGCGGGTTCGTGGGGGAACGCAAAGAGCAAGGCTGCGGGTTCGTGGGGGAACGCAGAGAGCTAGGGTGCGGGTTCGTGGGGGAACGCAAAGAGCAAGGGTGCGGGTTCGTGGGGGAACGCAAAGAGCAAGGGTGCGGGTTCGTGGGGGAACGCAAAGAGCAAGGGTGCGGGTTCGTGGGGGAACGCAAAGAGCAAGGGTGCGGGTTCGTGGGGGAGTGCAAAGAGGAACCGTGCGGGTTCGTGGGGGAACACAAAGAGGAACCGTGCGGGTTCGTGGGGGAACGCAACGAGCAAGGGTGCGGGTTCGTGGGGGAACGCAAAGAGCAAGGGTGCGGGTTCGTGGGGGAACGCAAAGAGGAACGGTGCGGGTTCGTGGGGGAACGCAAAGAGCAAGGGTGCGGGTTCGTGGGGGAACGCAAAGAGCAATGGTGCGGGTTCGTGGGGGAACACAAAGAGCTAGGGTGCGGGTTCGTGGGGGAACGCAAAGAGGAACCGTGCGGGTTCGTGGGGGAACGCAAAGAGGAACCGTGTGGTTTCGTGGTGGAATGCAAAGAGGAACCGTGCTGGTTCGTGGGGGAACGAAAAGAGGATCCGTGCGGGTTCGTGGGGGAGCGCAAAGAGGAACCGTGCGGGTTCGTGGGGGAACGCAAAGAGCAAGGGTGCGGGTTCATGGGGGAACGCAAAGAGGAACCGTGCGGGTTTGTGGGGGAACGCAAAGAGCAAGGGTGCGGGTTCGTGGGGGAACGCAAAGAGCAAGGGTGCGGGTTCGTGGGGGAACGCAAAGAGCAAGGGTGCGGGTTCGTGGGGGAACGCAAAGAGCTAGGGTGCGGGTTCGTGGGGGAACGCAAAGAGCTAGGGTGCGGGTTCGTGGGGGAACGCAAAGAGCAAGGGTGCGGGTTCGTGGGGGAACGCAAAGAGCTAGGGTGCGGGTTCGTGGGGGAACGCAAAGAGCTCGGGTGCGGGTTCGTGGGGGAACGCAAAGAGCAAGGGTGCGGGTTCGTGGGGGAACGCAAAGAGGAACGGTGCAGGTTCGTGGGGGAACGCAAAGAGCAAGGGTGCGGGTTCGTGGGGGAACGCAAAGAGCAAGGGTGCGGGTTCGTGGGGGAACGCTAGGAGGAACCGTGCGGGTTCGTGGGGGAACGCAAAGAGCAAGGGTGCGGGTTCTTGGTGGAACGCAAAGAGCAAGGGTGCGGGTTCGTGGGGGAACGCAAAGAGCAAGGGTTCGGGTTCGTGGGGGAACGCAAAGAGGAACCGTGCGGGATCGTGGGGGAACGCAAAGTGGAACCGTGCGGGTTCGTGGGGGAACGCAAAGAGGAACCGTGCGGTTTCGTGGAGGAACGCAAAGGGCAAGGGTGCGGGTTCGTGGGGAACGCAAAGAGCAAGGGTGCGGGTTTGTGGATGAACGGAAAGAGCAATTGTGCAAGTTCGTGGGGGAACGCAAAGAGCAAGGGTGCGGGTTCATGGGGGAACGCAAAGAGGAACCGTGCGGGTTCGTGGGGGAACGCAAAGAGCAAGGGTGCGGGTTCTTGGGGGAACGCAATGAGCAAGGGTGCGGGTTCGTGGTGGAACGCAAAGAGCAAGGGTGCGGGTTCGTGGGGAACGCAAAGAGCAAGGGTGCGGGTTCGTGGGGGAACGCAAAGAGCTAGGGTGCGGGTTCGTGGGGGAACGCAAAGAGCAAGGGTGCGGGTTCGTGGGGGAACGCAGAGAGCTAGGGTGCGGGTTCGTGGGGGAACGCAAAGAGCAAGGGTGCGGGTTCGTGGGGGAACGCAAAGAGCAAGGGTGCGGGTTCGTGGGGGAACGCAAAGAGCAAGGGTGCGGGTTCGTGGGGGAACGCAAAGAGCAAGGGTGCGGGTTCGTGGGGGAGTGCAAAGAGGAACCGTGCGGGCTCGTGGGGGAACACAATGAGGAACCGTGCGGGTTCGTGGGGGAACGCAAAGAGCAAGGGTGCGGGTTCGTGGGGGAACGCAAAGAGCAAGGGTGCGGGTTCGTGGGGGAACGCAAAGAGGAACGGTGCGGGTTCGTGGGGGAACGCAAAGAGCAAGGGTGCGGGTTCGTGGGGGAACGCAAAGAGCAATGGTGCGGGTTCGTGGGGGAACACAAAGAGCAAGGGTGCGGGTTCGTGGGGGAACGCAAAGAGGAACCGTGCGGGTTCGTGGGGGAACGCAAAGAGGAACCGTGTGGTTTCGTGGGGGAATGCAAAGAGGAACCGTGCGGGTTCGTGGGGGAACGAAAAGAGCAAGGGTGCGGGTTCGTGGGGGAGCGCAAAGAGGAACCGTGCGGGTTCGTGGGGGAACGCAAAGAGCAAGGGTGCGGGTTCATGGGGGAACGCAAAGAGGACCCGTGCGGGTTTGTGGGGGAACGCAAAGAGCAAGGGTGCGGGTTCGTGGGGGAACGCAAAGAGCAAGGGTGCGGGTTCGTGGGGGAACGCAAAGAGCAAGGGTGCGGGTTCGTGGGGGAACGCAAAGAGCAAGGGTGCGGGTTCGTGGGGGAACGCAAAGAGCAAGGGTGCGGGTTCGTGGGGGAACGCAAAGAGCTAGGGTGCGGGTTCGTGGGGGAACGCAAAGAGCAAGGGTGCGGGTTCGTGGGGGAACGCAGAGAGCTAGGGTGCGGGTTCGTGGGGGAACGCAAAGAGCAAGGGTGCGGGTTCGTGGGGGAACGCAAAGAGCAAGGGTGCGGGTTCGTGGGGGAACGCAAAGAGCAAGGGTGCGGGTTCGTGGGGGAACGCAAAGAGCAAGGGTGCGGGTTCGTGGGGGAGTGCAAAGAGGAACCGTGCGGGTTCGTGGGGGAACACAATGAGGAACCGTGCGGGTTCGTGGGGGAACGCAAAGAGCAAGGGTGCGGGTTCGTGGGGGAACGCAAAGAACAAGGGTGCGGGTTCGTGGGGGAACTCAAAGAGGAACGGTGCGGGTTCGTGGGGGAACGCAAAGAGCAAGGGTGCGGGTTCGTGGGGGAACGCAAAGAGCAATGGTGCGGGTTCGTGGGGGAACACAAAGAGCAAGGGTGCGGGTTCGTGGGGGAACGCAAAGAGGAACCGTGCGGGTTCGTGGGGGAACGCAAAGAGGAACCGTGTGGTTTCGTGGGGGAATGCAAAGAGGAACCGTGCGGGTTCGTGGGGGAACGAAAAGAGGATCCGTGCGGGTTCGTGGGGGAGCGCAAAGAGGAACTGTGCGGGTTCGTGGGGGAACGCAAAGAGCAAGGGTGCGGGTACATGGGGGAACGCAAAGAGGAACCGTGCGGGTTTGTGGGGGAACGCAAAGAGCAAGGGTGCGGGTTCGTGGGGGAACGCAAAGAGCAAGGGTGCGGGTTCGTGGGGGAACGCAAAGAGGAACCGTGCGGGTTCATGGGGGAACGCAAAGAGCAAGGGTGCGGGTTCGTGGGGGAACGCAAAGAGCTAGGGTGCGGGTTCGTGGGGGAACGCAAAGAGCTAGGGTGCGGGTTCGTGGGGGAACGCAAAGAGCAAGGGTGCGGGTTCGTGGGGGAACGCAAAGAGGAACCGTGCGGGTTCGTGGGGGAACGCAAAGAGCAAGGGTGCGGGTTCGTGGGGGAACGCAGAGAGCTAGGGTGCGGGTTCGTGGGGGAACGCAAAGAGCAAGGGTGCGGGTTTGTGGGGGAACGCAAAGAGCAAGGGTGCGGGTTCGTGGGGGAACGCAAAGAGCAAGGGTGCGGGTTCGTGGGGGAACGCAAAGAGCAAGGGTGCGGGTTCGTGGGGGAGTGCAAAGAGGAACCGTGCGGGTTCGTGGGGGATCACAAAGAGGAACCGTGCGGGTTCGTGGGGGAACGCCAAGAGCAAGGGTGCGGGTTCGTGGGGGAACGCAAAGAGCAAGGGTGCGGGTTCGTGGGGGAACGCAAAGAGGAACGGTGCGGGTTCGTGGGGGAACGCAAAGAGCAAGGGTGCGGGTTCGTGGGGGAACGCAAAGAGCAATGGTGCGGGTTCGTGGGGGAACACAAAGAGCAAGGGTGCGGGTTCGTGGGGTAACGCAAAGAGGAACCGTGCGGGTTCGTGGGGGAACGCAAAGAGGAACCGTGTGGTTTCGTGGGGGAATGCAAAGAGGAACCGTGCGGGTTCGTGGGGGAACGAAAAGAGGATCCGTGCGGGTTCGTGGGGGAGCGCAAAGAGGAACCGTGCGGGTTCGTGGGGGAACGCAAAGAGCAAGGGTGCGGGTTCATGGGGGAACGCAAAGAGGAACCGTGCGGGTTTGTGGGGGAACGCAAAGAGCAAGGGTGCGGGTTCGTGGGGGAACGCAAAGAGCAATAGTGCGGGTTCGTGGGGGAACGCAAAGAGCAAGGGTGCGGGTTCGTGGGGGAACGCAAAGAGCAAGGGTGCGGGTTCGTGGGGGAACGCAAAGAGCAAGGGTGCGGGTTCGTGGGGGAACGCAAAGAGCTAGGGTGCGGGTTCGTGGGGGAACGCAAAGAGCAAGGGTGCGGGTTCGTGGGGGAACGCAGAGAGCTAGGGTGCGGGTTCGTGGGGGAACGCAAAGAGCAAGGGTGCGGGTTCATGGGGGAACGCAAAGAGCAAGGGTGCGGGTTCGTGGGGGAACGCAAAGAGGAACCGTGCGGGTTCGTGGGGGAACGCAAAGAGCAAGGGTGCGGGTTCGTGGGGGAACGCAAAGAGCAAGGGTGCGGGTTCGTGGGGGAGTGCAAAGAGGAACCGTGCGGGTTCGTGGGGGAACACAATGAGGAACCGTGCGGGTTCGTGGGGGAACGCAAAGAGCAAGGGTGCGGGTTCGTGGGGGAACGCAAAGAGCAAGGGTGCGGGTTCGTGGGGGAATGCAAAGAGCAAGGGTGCGGGTTCGTGGGGGAACGCAAAGAGGAACGGTGCGGGTTCGTGGGGGAACGCAAAGAGCAATGGTGCGGGTTCGTGGGGGAACACAAAGAGCAAGGGTGCGGGTTCGTGGGGGAACGCAAAGAGGAACCGTGCGGGTTCGTGGGGGAACGCAAAGAGGAACCGTGTGGTTTCGTGGGGGAATGCAAAGAGGAACCGTGCGGGTTCGTGGGGGAACGAAAAGAGGATCCGTGCGGGTACGTGGGGGAGCGCAAAGAGGAACCGTGCGGGTTCGTGGGGGAACGCAAAGAGCAAGGGTGCGGGTTCATGGGGGAACGCAAAGAGGAACCGTGCGGGTTTGTGGGGGAACGCAAAGAGCAAGGGTGCGGGTTCGTGGGGGAACGCAAAGAGCAAGGGTGCGGGTTCGTGGGGGAACGCAAAGAGGAACCGTGCGGGTTCATGGGGGAACGCAAAGAGCAAGGGTGCGGGTTCGTGGGGGAACGCAAAGAGCTAGGGTGCGGGTTCGTGGGGGAACGCAAAGAGCTAGGGTGCGGGTTCGTGGGGGAACGCAAAGAGCAAGGGTGCGGGTTCGTGGGGGAACGCAAAGAGGAACCGTGCGGGTTCGTGGGGGAACGCAAAGAGCAAGGGTGCGGGTTCGTGGGGGAACGCAGAGAGCTAGGGTGCGGGTTCGTGGGGGAACGCAAAGAGCAAGGGTGCGGGTTCGTGGGGGAACGCAAAGAGCAAGGGTGCGGGTTCGTGGGGGAACGCAAAGAGCAAGGGTGCGGGTTCGTGGGGGAACGCAAAGAGCAAGGGTGCGGGTTCGTGGGGGAGTGCAAAGAGGAACCGTGCGGGTTCGTGGGGGAACACAAAGAGGAACCGTGCGGGTTCGTGGGGGAACGCAAAGAGCAAGGGTGCGGGTTCGTGGGGGAATGCAAAGAGCAAGGGTGCGGGTTCGTGGGGGAACGCAAAGAGGAACGGTGCGGGTTCGTGGGGGAACGCAAAGAGCAAGGGTGCGGGTTCGTGGGGAAACGCAAAGAGCAATGGTGCGGGTTCGTGGGGGAACACAAAGAGCAAGGGTGCGGGTTCGTGGGGGAACGCAAAGAGGAACCGTGCGGGTTCGTGGGGGAACGCAAAGAGGAACCGTGTGGTTTCGTGGGGGAATGGAAAGAGGAACCGTGCGGGTTCGTGGGGGAACGAAAAGAGGATCCGTGCGGGTTCGTGGGGGAGCGCAAAGAGGAACCGTGCGGGTTCGTGGGGGAACGCAAAGAGCAAGGGTGCGGGTTCATGGGGGAACGCAAAGAGGAACCGTGCGGGTTTGTGGGGGAACGCAAAGAGCAAGGGTGCGGGTTCGTGGGGGAACGCAAAGAGCAAGGGTGCGGGTTCGTGGGGGAACGCAAAGAGCAAGGGTGCGGGTTCGTGGGGGAACGCAAAGAGCAAGGGTGCGGGTTCGTGGGGGAACGCAAAGAGCAAGGGTGCGGGTTCGTGGGGGAACGCAAAGAGCAAGGGTGCGGGTTCGTGGGGGAACGCAAAGAGCAAGGGTGCGGGTTCGTGGGGGAACGCAGAGAGCAAGGGTGCGGGTTCGTGGGGGAACGCAGAGAGCTAGGGTGCGGGTTCGTGGGGGAACGCAAAGAGCAAGGGTGCGGGTTCGTGGGGGAACGCAAAGAGCAAGGGTGCGGGTTCGTGGGGGAACGCAAAGAGCAAGGGTGCGGGTTCGTGGGGGAACGCAAAGAGCAAGGGTGCGGGTTCGTGGGGGAACGCAAACAGCAAGGGTGCGGGTTCGTGGGGGAGTGCAAAGAGGAACCGTGCGGGTTCGTGGGGGAACACAATGAGGAACCGTGCGGGTTCGTGGGGTAACGCAAAGAGCAAGGGTGCGGGTTCGTGGGGGAACGCAAAGAGCAAGGGTGCGGGTTCGTGGGGGAACGCAAACAGGAACGGTGCGGGTTCGTGGGGGAACGCAAAGAGCAAGGGTGCGGGTTCGTGGGGGAACGCAAAGAGCAATGGTGCGGGTTCGTGGGGGAACACAAAGAGCAAGGGTGCGGGTTCGTGGGGGAACGCAAAGAGGAACCGTGCGGGTTCGTGGAGGAACGCAAAGAGGAACCGTGTGGTTTCGTGGGGGAATGCAAAGAGGAACCGTGCGGGTTCGTGGGGGAACGAAAAGAGGATCCGTGCGGGTTCGTGGGGGAGCGCAAAGAGGAACCGTGCGGGTTCGTGGGGGAACGCAAAGAGCAAGGGTGCGGTTTCGTGGGGGAACGAAAAGAGGATCCGTGCGGGTTCGTGGGGGAGCGCAAAGAGGAACCGTGCGGGTTCGTGGGGGAACGCAAAGAGCAAGGGTGCGGGTTCGTGGGGGAACTCAAAGAGGAACCGTGCGGGTTTGTGGGGGAACGCAAAGAGCAAGGGTGCGGGTTCGTGGGGGAACGCAAAGAGCAAGGGTGCGGGTTCGTGGGGGAACGCAAAGAGGAACCGTGCGGGTTCATGGGGGAACGCAAAGAGCAAGGGTGCGGGTTCATGGGGGAACGCAAAGAGCTAGGGTGCGGGTTCGTGGGGGAACGCAAAGAGCTAGGGTGCGGGTTCGTGGGGGAACGCAAAGAGCAAGGGTGCGGGTTCGTGGGGGAACGCAAAGAGGAACCGTGCGGGTTCGTGGGGGAACGCAAAGAGGAACCGTGTGGTTTCGTGGGGGAATGCAAAGAGGAACCGTGCGGGTTCGTGGGGGAACGAAAAGAGCAAGGGTGCGGGTTCGTGGGGGAGCGCAAAGAGGAACCGTGCGGGTTCGTGGGGGAACGCAAAGAGCAAGGGTGCGGGTTCATGGGGGAACGCAAAGAGGACCCGTGCGGGTTTGTGGGGGAACGCAAAGAGCAAGGGTGCGGGTTCGTGGGGGAACGCAAAGAGCAAGGGTGCGGGTTCGTGGGGGAACGCAAAGAGCAAGGGTGCGGGTTCGTGGGGGAACGCAAAGAGCAAGGGTGCGGGTTCGTGGGGGAACGCAAAGAGCAAGGGTGCGGGTTCGTGGGGGAACGCAAAGAGCTAGGGTGCGGGTTCGTGGGGGAACGCAAAGAGCAAGGGTGCGGGTTCGTGGGGGAACGCAGAGAGCTAGGGTGCGGGTTCGTGGGGGAACGCAAAGAGCAAGGGTGCGGGTTCGTGGGGGAACGCAAAGAGCAAGGGTGCGGGTTCGTGGGGGAACGCAAAGAGCAAGGGTGCGGGTTCGTGGGGGAACGCAAAGAGCAAGGGTGCGGGTTCGTGGGGGAGTGCAAAGAGGAACCGTGCGGGTTCGTGGGGGAACACAATGAGGAACCGTGCGGGTTCGTGGGGGAACGCAAAGAGCAAGGGTGCGGGTTCGTGGGGGAACGCAAAGAACAAGGGTGCGGGTTCGTGGGGGAACTCAAAGAGGAACGGTGCGGGTTCGTGGGGGAACGCAAAGAGCAAGGGTGCGGGTTCGTGGGGGAACGCAAAGAGCAATGGTGCGGGTTCGTGGGGGAACACAAAGAGCAAGGGTGCGGGTTCGTGGGGGAACGCAAAGAGGAACCGTGCGGGTTCGTGGGGGAACGCAAAGAGGAACCGTGTGGTTTCGTGGGGGAATGCAAAGAGGAACCGTGCGGGTTCGTGGGGGAACGAAAAGAGGATCCGTGCGGGTTCGTGGGGGAGCGCAAAGAGGAACTGTGCGGGTTCGTGGGGGAACGCAAAGAGCAAGGGTGCGGGTACATGGGGGAACGCAAAGAGGAACCGTGCGGGTTTGTGGGGGAACTCAAAGAGCAAGGGTGCGGGTTCGTGGGGGAACGCAAAGAGCAAGGGTGCGGGTTCGTGGGGGAACGCAAAGAGGAACCGTGCGGGTTCATGGGGGAACGCAAAGAGCAAGGGTGCGGGTTCGTGGGGGAACGCAAAGAGCTAGGGTGCGGGTTCGTGGGGGAACGCAAAGAGCTAGGGTGCGGGTTCGTGGGGGAACGCAAAGAGCAAGGGTGCGGGTTCGTGGGGGAACGCAAAGAGGAACCGTGCGGGTTCGTGGGGGAACGCAAAGAGCAAGGGTGCGGGTTCGTGGGGGAACGCAGAGAGCTAGGGTGCGGGTTCGTGGGGGAACGCAAAGAGCAAGGGTGCGGGTTTGTGGGGGAACGCAAAGAGCAAGGGTGCGGGTTCGTGGGGGAACGCAAAGAGCAAGGGTGCGGGTTCGTGGGGGAACGCAAAGAGCAAGGGTGCGGGTTCGTGGGGGAGTGCAAAGAGGAACCGTGCGGGTTCGTGGGGGATCACAAAGAGGAACCGTGCGGGTTCGTGGGGGAACGCCAAGAGCAAGGGTGCGGGTTCGTGGGGGAACGCAAAGAGCAAGGGTGCGGGTTCGTGGGGGAACGCAAAGAGGAACGGTGCGGGTTCGTGGGGGAACGCAAAGAGCAAGGGTGCGGGTTCGTGGGGGAACGCAAAGAGCAATGGTGCGGGTTCGTGGGGGAACACAAAGAGCAAGGGTGCGGGTTCGTGGGGTAACGCAAAGAGGAACCGTGCGGGTTCGTGGGGGAACGCAAAGAGGAACCGTGTGGTTTCGTGGGGGAATGCAAAGAGGAACCGTGCGGGTTCGTGGGGGAACGAAAAGAGGATCCGTGCGGGTTCGTGGGGGAGCGCAAAGAGGAACCGTGCGGGTTCGTGGGGGAACGCAAAGAGCAAGGGTGCGGGTTCATGGGGGAACGCAAAGAGGAACCGTGCGGGTTTGTGGGGGAACGCAAAGAGCAAGGGTGCGGGTTCGTGGGGGAACGCAAAGAGCAATAGTGCGGGTTCGTGGGGGAACGCAAAGAGCAAGGGTGCGGGTTCGTGGGGGAACGCAAAGAGCAAGGGTGCGGGTTCGTGGGGGAACGCAAAGAGCAAGGGTGCGGGTTCGTGGGGGAACGCAAAGAGCTAGGGTGCGGGTTCGTGGGGGAACGCAAAGAGCAAGGGTGCGGGTTCGTGGGGGAACGCAGAGAGCTAGGGTGCGGGTTCGTGGGGGAACGCAAAGAGCAAGGGTGCGGGTTCATGGGGGAACGCAAAGAGCAAGGGTGCGGGTTCGTGGGGGAACGCAAAGAGGAACCGTGCGGGTTCGTGGGGGAACGCAAAGAGCAAGGGTGCGGGTTCGTGGGGGAACGCAAAGAGCAAGGGTGCGGGTTCGTGGGGGAGTGCAAAGAGGAACCGTGCGGGTTCGTGGGGGAACACAATGAGGAACCGTGCGGGTTCGTGGGGGAACGCAAAGAGCAAGGGTGCGGGTTCGTGGGGGAACGCAAAGAGCAAGGGTGCGGGTTCGTGGGGGAATGCAAAGAGCAAGGGTGCGGGTTCGTGGGGGAACGCAAAGAGGAACGGTGCGGGTTCGTGGGGGAACGCAAAGAGCAATGGTGCGGGTTCGTGGGGGAACACAAAGAGCAAGGGTGCGGGTTCGTGGGGGAACGCAAAGAGGAACCGTGCGGGTTCGTGGGGGAACGCAAAGAGGAACCGTGTGGTTTCGTGGGGGAATGCAAAGAGGAACCGTGCGGGTTCGTGGGGGAACGAAAAGAGGATCCGTGCGGGTACGTGGGGGAGCGCAAAGAGGAACCGTGCGGGTTCGTGGGGGAACGCAAAGAGCAAGGGTGCGGGTTCATGGGGGAACGCAAAGAGGAACCGTGCGGGTTTGTGGGGGAACGCAAAGAGCAAGGGTGCGGGTTCGTGGGGGAACGCAAAGAGCAAGGGTGCGGGTTCGTGGGGGAACGCAAAGAGGAACCGTGCGGGTTCATGGGGGAACGCAAAGAGCAAGGGTGCGGGTTCGTGGGGGAACGCAAAGAGCTAGGGTGCGGGTTCGTGGGGGAACGCAAAGAGCTAGGGTGCGGGTTCGTGGGGGAACGCAAAGAGCTAGGGTGCGGGTTCGTGGGGGAACGCAAAGAGGAACCGTGCGGGTTCGTGGGGGAACGCAAAGAGCAAGGGTGCGGGTTCGTGGGGGAACGCAGAGAGCTAGGGTGCGGGTTCGTGGGGGAACGCAAAGAGCAAGGGTGCGGGTTCGTGGGGGAACGCAAAGAGCAAGGGTGCGGGTTCGTGGGGGAACGCAAAGAGCAAGGGTGCGGGTTCGTGGGGGAACGCAAAGAGCAAGGGTGCGGGTTCGTGGGGGAGTGCAAAGAGGAACCGTGCGGGTTCGTGGGGGAACACAAAGAGGAACCGTGCGGGTTCGTGGGGGAACGCAAAGAGCAAGGGTGCGGGTTCGTGGGGGAATGCAAAGAGCAAGGGTGCGGGTTCGTGGGGGAACGCAAAGAGGAACGGTGCGGGTTCGTGGGGGAACGCAAAGAGCAAGGGTGCGGGTTCGTGGGGAAACGCAAAGAGCAATGGTGCGGGTTCGTGGGGGAACACAAAGAGCAAGGGTGCGGGTTCGTGGGGGAACGCAAAGAGGAACCGTGCGGGTTCGTGGGGGAACGCAAAGAGGAACCGTGTGGTTTCGTGGGGGAATGGAAAGAGGAACCGTGCGGGTTCGTGGGGGAACGAAAAGAGGATCCGTGCGGGTTCGTGGGGGAGCGCAAAGAGGAACCGTGCGGGTTCGTGGGGGAACGCAAAGAGCAAGGGTGCGGGTTCATGGGGGAACGCAAAGAGGAACCGTGCGGGTTTGTGGGGGAACGCAAAGAGCAAGGGTGCGGGTTCGTGGGGGAACGCAAAGAGCAAGGGTGCGGGTTCGTGGGGGAACGCAAAGAGCAAGGGTGCGGGTTCGTGGGGGAACGCAAAGAGCAAGGGTGCGGGTTCGTGGGGGAACGCAAAGAGCAAGGGTGCGGGTTCGTGGGGGAACGCAAAGAGCAAGGGTGCGGGTTCGTGGGGGAACGCAAAGAGCAAGGGTGCGGGTTCGTGGGGGAACGCAGAGAGCAAGGGTGCGGGTTCGTGGGGGAACGCAGAGAGCTAGGGTGCGGGTTCGTGGGGGAACGCAAAGAGCAAGGGTGCGGGTTCGTGGGGGAACGCAAAGAGCAAGGGTGCGGGTTCGTGGGGGAACGCAAAGAGCAAGGGTGCGGGTTCGTGGGGGAACGCAAAGAGCAAGGGTGCGGGTTCGTGGGGGAACGCAAACAGCAAGGGTGCGGGTTCGTGGGGGAGTGCAAAGAGGAACCGTGCGGGTTCGTGGGGGAACACAATGAGGAACCGTGCGGGTTCGTGGGGTAACGCAAAGAGCAAGGGTGCGGGTTCGTGGGGGAACGCAAAGAGCAAGGGTGCGGGTTCGTGGGGGAACGCAAACAGGAACGGTGCGGGTTCGTGGGGGAACGCAAAGAGCAAGGGTGCGGGTTCGTGGGGGAACGCAAAGAGCAATGGTGCGGGTTCGTGGGGGAACACAAAGAGCAAGGGTGCGGGTTCGTGGGGGAACGCAAAGAGGAACCGTGCGGGTTCGTGGAGGAACGCAAAGAGGAACCGTGTGGTTTCGTGGGGGAATGCAAAGAGGAACCGTGCGGGTTCGTGGGGGAACGAAAAGAGGATCCGTGCGGGTTCGTGGGGGAGCGCAAAGAGGAACCGTGCGGGTTCGTGGGGGAACGCAAAGAGCAAGGGTGCGGTTTCGTGGGGGAACGAAAAGAGGATCCGTGCGGGTTCGTGGGGGAGCGCAAAGAGGAACCGTGCGGGTTCGTGGGGGAACGCAAAGAGCAAGGGTGCGGGTTCGTGGGGGAACTCAAAGAGGAACCGTGCGGGTTTGTGGGGGAACGCAAAGAGCAAGGGTGCGGGTTCGTGGGGGAACGCAAAGAGCAAGGGTGCGGGTTCGTGGGGGAACGCAAAGAGGAACCGTGCGGGTTCATGGGGGAACGCAAAGAGCAAGGGTGCGGGTTCATGGGGGAACGCAAAGAGCTAGGGTGCGGGTTCGTGGGGGAACGCAAAGAGCTAGGGTGCGGGTTCGTGGGGGAACGCAAAGAGCAAGGGTGCGGGTTCGTGGGGGAACGCAAAGAGGAACCGTGCGGGTTCGTGGGGGAACGCAAAGAGCAAGGGTGCGGGTTCGTGGGGGAATGCAAAGAGGAACCGTGCGGGTTCGTGGGGGAACGCAAAGAGCAACGGTACGGGTTCGTGGGGGAACGCAAAGAGGAACCGTGCAGGTTTGTGGGGGAACGCAAAGAGCAAGGGTGCGGGTTCGTGGGGGAACGCAAAGAGCAAGGGTGCGGGTTCGTGGGGGAACGCAAAGAGCAAGGGTGCGGGTTCGTGGGGGAACGCAAAGAGCAAGGATGCGGGTTCGTGGGGGAACGCAAAGAGCAAGGGTGCGGGTTCGTGGGGGAACGCAAAGAGCAAGGGTGCAGGTTCGTGGGGGAACGCAAAGAGCAAGGGTGCGGGTTCGTGGGGGAGTGCAAAGAGGAACCGTGCGGGTTCGTGGGGGAACGCAAAGAGGAAACGTGCGGGTTCGTGGGGGAACGCAAAGAGCAAGGGTGCGGGTTCGTGGGGGATCGCAAAGAGCTAGGGTGCGGGTTCGTGGGGGAACACAAAGAGCAAGGGTGCGGGTTCGTGGGGGAACGCAAAGAGGAACCGTGCGGGTTCGTGGGGGAACGCAAAGAGCAAGGGTGCGGGTTCGTGGGGGAACGCAAAGAGCAAGGGTGCGGGTTCGTGGGAGAACGCAAAGAGGAACCGTGCGGGTTCGTGGGGGAACGCAAAGAGCAAGGGTGCGGGTTCGTGGGGGAACGCAAAGAGCTAGGGTGCGGGTTCGTGGGGGAACGCAAAGAGGAACCGCGCGGGATCGTGGGGGAACGCAAAGTGGAACCGTGCGGGTTCGTGGGGGAACGCAAAGAGCAAGGGTGCGGGTTCGTGGGGGAACGCAAAGAGCAAGGGTGCGGGTTCGTGGGGGAACGCAAAGAGCAAGGGTGCGGGTTCATTGTGGAACGCAAAGAGCAAGGGTGCGGGTTCGTGGGGGAACGCAAAGAGCAAGGGTGCGGGTTCGTGGGGGAACGCAAAGAGGAACCGTGCGGGTTCGTGGGGGAACACAAAGAGCAAGGGTGCGGGTTCTTGGGGGAACGCAATGAGCAAGGGTGCGGGTTCGTGGGGGAACGCAAAGAGCAAGGGTGCGGGTTCGTGGGGGAACGCAAAGAGCAAGGGTGCGGGTTCGTGGGGGAACGCAAAGAGCTACGGTGCGGGTCCGTGGGGGAACGCAAAGAGCAATGGTGCGGGTTCGTGGGGGAATGCAGAGAGCTAGGGTGCGGGTTCGTGGGGGAACGCAAAGAGCAAGGGTGCGGGTTCGTGGGGGAACGCAGAGAGCTAGGGTGCGGGTTCGTGGGGGAACGCAATGAGCAAGGGTGCGGGTTCGTGGGGGAACGCAAAGAGCAAGGGTGCGGGTTCGTGGGGGAGTGCAAAGAGGAACCATGCGGGTTCGTGGGGAAACGCAAAGAGCAAGGGTGCGGGTTCGTGGGGGAACGCAAAGAGCAAGGGTGCGGGTTCGTGGGGGAACGCAAAGAGGAACGGTGCGGGTTCGTGGGGGAACGCAAAGAGCAAGGGTGCGGGTTCGTGGGGGAACGCAAAGAGGAACCGTGCGGGTTCGTGGGGGAACGCAAAGAGCAAGGGTGCGGGTTCGTGGGGGAACGCAAAGAGCAAGGGTGCGGGTTCGTGGGGGAACGCAAAGAGGAACGGTGCAGGTTCGTGGGGGAACGCAAAGAGCAAGGGTGCGGGTTCGTGGGGGAACGCAAAGAGCAAGGGTGCGGGTTCGTGGGGGAACGCAAAGAGGAACGGTGCGGGTTCGTGGGGGAACGCAAAGAGCAAGGGTGCGGGTTCGTGGGGGAACGCAAAGAGTAAGGGTGCGGGTTCGTGGGGGAACGCAAAGAGGAACGGTGCGGGTTCGTGGGGGAACGCAAAGAGCAAGGGTGCGGGTTCGTGGGGGAACGCAAAGAGCAATGGTGCGGGTTCGTGGGGGAACACAAAGAGCAAGGGTGCGGGTTCGTGGGGGAATGCAAAGAGGATCCGTGCGGGTTCGTGGGGGAACGCAAAGAACAAGGGTGCGGGTTCGTGGGGGAGTGCAAAGAGGAACCGTGCGGCTTCGTGGGGGAACACAATGAGGAACCGTGCGGGTTCATGGGGGAACGCAAAGAGCAAGGGTGCGGGTTCGTGGGTGAACGCAAAGAGCAAGGGTGCGGGTTCGTGGGGGAACGCAAAGAGGAACGGTGCGGTTTCGTGGGGGAACGCAAAGAGCTAGGGTGCGGGTTCGTGGGGGAACGCAAAGAGGAACCGTGCGGGTTCGTGGGGGAACGCAAAGAGCTACGGTGCGGGATTGTGGGGGAACGCAAACAGCAAGGGTGCCGGTTCGTGGGGGAACGCAAAGAGCAAGGGTGCGGGTTCGTGGGGGAACGCAAAGAGCAAGGGTGCGGGTTCGTGGGGGAACGCAAAGAGCAAGGGTGCGGGTTCGTGGGGGAACGCAAAGAGGAACCGTGCGGGTTCGTGGGGGAACGCAAAGAGGAAGGGTGCGGGTTCGTGGGGGAACGCAAAGAGCAAGGGTGCGGGTTCCTGGGGGAACGCAAAGAGCAAGGCTGCGGGTTCGTGGGGGAACGCAAAGAGCAAGGGTGCGGGTTCGTGGGGGAATGCAAAGAGCAAGGGTGCGGGTTCGTGGGGGAACG
The DNA here is from genome assembly GCA_036925125.1 of Oreortyx pictus. NCBI lineage: Eukaryota > Metazoa > Chordata > Aves > Galliformes > Odontophoridae > Oreortyx > Oreortyx pictus. The sequence goes on from JAUPFR010000065.1 coordinate 385,571, forward strand.
CAAACAGGAACCGTTTGGGTTCGTGGGGGAACGCAAAGAGGAACCGTGCGGGTTCGTGGGTGAATGCAAAGAGGAACCGTGTGGGTTCGTGTGGGAACGCAAAGAGCAACGGTACGGGTTCGTGGGGGAACGCAAAGAGGAACCGTGCAGGTTTGTGGGGGAACGCAAAGAGCAAGGGTGCGGGTTCGTGGGGGAACGCAAAGAGCAAGGGTGCGGGTTCGTGGGGGAACGCAAAGAGCAAGGGTGCGGGTTCGTGGGGGAACGCAAAGAGCAAGGATGCGGGTTCGTGGGGGAACGCAAAGAGCAAGGGTGCAGGTTCGTGGGGGAACGCAAAGAGCAAGGGTGCGGGTTCGTGGGGGAGTGCAAAGAGGAACCGTGCGGGTTCGTGGGGGAACGCAAAGAGGAAACGTGCGGGTTCGTGGGGGAACGCAAAGAGCAAGGGTGCGGGTTCGTGGGGGATCGCAAAGAGCTAGGGTGCGGGTTCGTGGGGGAACACAAAGAGCAAGGGTGCGGGTTCGTGGGGGAACGCAAAGAGCAAGGGTGCGGGTTCGTGGGGGAACGCAAAGAGGAACCGTGCGGGTTCGTGGGGGAACGCAAAGAGCAAGGCTGCGGGTTCGTGGGGGAACGCAGAGAGCTAGGGTGCGGGTTCGTGGGGGAACGCAAAGAGCAAGGGTGCGGGTTCGTGGGGGAACGCAAAGAGCAAGGGTGCGGGTTCGTGGGGGAACGCAAAGAGCAAGGGTGCGGGTTCGTGGGGGAACGCAAAGAGCAAGGGTGCGGGTTCGTGGGGGAGTGCAAAGAGGAACCGTGCGGGTTCGTGGGGGAACACAAAGAGGAACCGTGCGGGTTCGTGGGGGAACGCAAAGAGCAAGGGTGCGGGTTCGTGGGGGAACGCAAAGAGCAAGGGTGCGGGTTCGTGGGGGAACGCAAAGAGGAACGGTGCGGGTTCGTGGGGGAACGCAAAGAGCAAGGGTGCGGGTTCGTGGGGGAACGCAAAGAGCAATGGTGCGGGTTCGTGGGGGAACACAAAGAGCTAGGGTGCGGGTTCGTGGGGGAACGCAAAGAGGAACCGTGCGGGTTCGTGGGGGAACGCAAAGAGGAACCGTGTGGTTTCGTGGTGGAATGCAAAGAGGAACCGTGCTGGTTCGTGGGGGAACGAAAAGAGGATCCGTGCGGGTTCGTGGGGGAGCGCAAAGAGGAACCGTGCGGGTTCGTGGGGGAACGCAAAGAGCAAGGGTGCGGGTTCATGGGGGAACGCAAAGAGGAACCGTGCGGGTTTGTGGGGGAACGCAAAGAGCAAGGGTGCGGGTTCGTGGGGGAACGCAAAGAGCAAGGGTGCGGGTTCGTGGGGGAACGCAAAGAGCAAGGGTGCGGGTTCGTGGGGGAACGCAAAGAGCTAGGGTGCGGGTTCGTGGGGGAACGCAAAGAGCTAGGGTGCGGGTTCGTGGGGGAACGCAAAGAGCAAGGGTGCGGGTTCGTGGGGGAACGCAAAGAGCTAGGGTGCGGGTTCGTGGGGGAACGCAAAGAGCTCGGGTGCGGGTTCGTGGGGGAACGCAAAGAGCAAGGGTGCGGGTTCGTGGGGGAACGCAAAGAGGAACGGTGCAGGTTCGTGGGGGAACGCAAAGAGCAAGGGTGCGGGTTCGTGGGGGAACGCAAAGAGCAAGGGTGCGGGTTCGTGGGGGAACGCTAGGAGGAACCGTGCGGGTTCGTGGGGGAACGCAAAGAGCAAGGGTGCGGGTTCTTGGTGGAACGCAAAGAGCAAGGGTGCGGGTTCGTGGGGGAACGCAAAGAGCAAGGGTTCGGGTTCGTGGGGGAACGCAAAGAGGAACCGTGCGGGTTCGTGGGGGAACGCAAAGAGGAACCGTGTGGTTTCGTGGGGGAATGCAAAGAGGAACCGTGCGGGTTCGTGGGGGAACGAAAAGAGGATCCGTGCGGGTTCGTGGGGGAGCGCAAAGAGGAACTGTGCGGGTTCGTGGGGGAACGCAAAGAGCAAGGGTGCGGGTACATGGGGGAACGCAAAGAGGAACCGTGCGGGTTTGTGGGGGAACGCAAAGAGCAAGGGTGCGGGTTCGTGGGGGAACGCAAAGAGCAAGGGTGCGGGTTCGTGGGGGAACGCAAAGAGGAACCGTGCGGGTTCATGGGGGAACGCAAAGAGCAAGGGTGCGGGTTCGTGGGGGAACGCAAAGAGCTAGGGTGCGGGTTCGTGGGGGAACGCAAAGAGCTAGGGTGCGGGTTCGTGGGGGAACGCAAAGAGCAAGGGTGCGGGTTCGTGGGGGAACGCAAAGAGGAACCGTGCGGGTTCGTGGGGGAACGCAAAGAGCAAGGGTGCGGGTTCGTGGGGGAACGCAGAGAGCTAGGGTGCGGGTTCGTGGGGGAACGCAAAGAGCAAGGGTGCGGGTTTGTGGGGGAACGCAAAGAGCAAGGGTGCGGGTTCGTGGGGGAACGCAAAGAGCAAGGGTGCGGGTTCGTGGGGGAACGCAAAGAGCAAGGGTGCGGGTTCGTGGGGGAGTGCAAAGAGGAACCGTGCGGGTTCGTGGGGGATCACAAAGAGGAACCGTGCGGGTTCGTGGGGGAACGCCAAGAGCAAGGGTGCGGGTTCGTGGGGGAACGCAAAGAGCAAGGGTGCGGGTTCGTGGGGGAACGCAAAGAGGAACGGTGCGGGTTCGTGGGGGAACGCAAAGAGCAAGGGTGCGGGTTCGTGGGGGAACGCAAAGAGCAATGGTGCGGGTTCGTGGGGGAACACAAAGAGCAAGGGTGCGGGTTCGTGGGGTAACGCAAAGAGGAACCGTGCGGGTTCGTGGGGGAACGCAAAGAGGAACCGTGTGGTTTCGTGGGGGAATGCAAAGAGGAACCGTGCGGGTTCGTGGGGGAACGAAAAGAGGATCCGTGCGGGTTCGTGGGGGAGCGCAAAGAGGAACCGTGCGGGTTCGTGGGGGAACGCAAAGAGCAAGGGTGCGGGTTCATGGGGGAACGCAAAGAGGAACCGTGCGGGTTTGTGGGGGAACGCAAAGAGCAAGGGTGCGGGTTCGTGGGGGAACGCAAAGAGCAATAGTGCGGGTTCGTGGGGGAACGCAAAGAGCAAGGGTGCGGGTTCGTGGGGGAACGCAAAGAGCAAGGGTGCGGGTTCGTGGGGGAACGCAAAGAGCAAGGGTGCGGGTTCGTGGGGGAACGCAAAGAGCTAGGGTGCGGGTTCGTGGGGGAACGCAAAGAGCAAGGGTGCGGGTTCGTGGGGGAACGCAGAGAGCTAGGGTGCGGGTTCGTGGGGGAACGCAAAGAGCAAGGGTGCGGGTTCATGGGGGAACGCAAAGAGCAAGGGTGCGGGTTCGTGGGGGAACGCAAAGAGGAACCGTGCGGGTTCGTGGGGGAACGCAAAGAGCAAGGGTGCGGGTTCGTGGGGGAACGCAAAGAGCAAGGGTGCGGGTTCGTGGGGGAGTGCAAAGAGGAACCGTGCGGGTTCGTGGGGGAACACAATGAGGAACCGTGCGGGTTCGTGGGGGAACGCAAAGAGCAAGGGTGCGGGTTCGTGGGGGAACGCAAAGAGCAAGGGTGCGGGTTCGTGGGGGAATGCAAAGAGCAAGGGTGCGGGTTCGTGGGGGAACGCAAAGAGGAACGGTGCGGGTTCGTGGGGGAACGCAAAGAGCAATGGTGCGGGTTCGTGGGGGAACACAAAGAGCAAGGGTGCGGGTTCGTGGGGGAACGCAAAGAGGAACCGTGCGGGTTCGTGGGGGAACGCAAAGAGGAACCGTGTGGTTTCGTGGGGGAATGCAAAGAGGAACCGTGCGGGTTCGTGGGGGAACGAAAAGAGGATCCGTGCGGGTACGTGGGGGAGCGCAAAGAGGAACCGTGCGGGTTCGTGGGGGAACGCAAAGAGCAAGGGTGCGGGTTCATGGGGGAACGCAAAGAGGAACCGTGCGGGTTTGTGGGGGAACGCAAAGAGCAAGGGTGCGGGTTCGTGGGGGAACGCAAAGAGCAAGGGTGCGGGTTCGTGGGGGAACGCAAAGAGGAACCGTGCGGGTTCATGGGGGAACGCAAAGAGCAAGGGTGCGGGTTCGTGGGGGAACGCAAAGAGCTAGGGTGCGGGTTCGTGGGGGAACGCAAAGAGCTAGGGTGCGGGTTCGTGGGGGAACGCAAAGAGCAAGGGTGCGGGTTCGTGGGGGAACGCAAAGAGGAACCGTGCGGGTTCGTGGGGGAACGCAAAGAGCAAGGGTGCGGGTTCGTGGGGGAACGCAGAGAGCTAGGGTGCGGGTTCGTGGGGGAACGCAAAGAGCAAGGGTGCGGGTTCGTGGGGGAACGCAAAGAGCAAGGGTGCGGGTTCGTGGGGGAACGCAAAGAGCAAGGGTGCGGGTTCGTGGGGGAGTGCAAAGAGGAACCGTGCGGGTTCGTGGGGGAACACAAAGAGGAACCGTGCGGGTTCGTGGGGGAACGCAAAGAGCAAGGGTGCGGGTTCGTGGGGGAATGCAAAGAGCAAGGGTGCGGGTTCGTGGGGGAACGCAAAGAGGAACGGTGCGGGTTCGTGGGGGAACGCAAAGAGCAAGGGTGCGGGTTCGTGGGGAAACGCAAAGAGCAATGGTGCGGGTTCGTGGGGGAACACAAAGAGCAAGGGTGCGGGTTCGTGGGGGAACGCAAAGAGGAACCGTGCGGGTTCGTGGGGGAACGCAAAGAGGAACCGTGTGGTTTCGTGGGGGAATGGAAAGAGGAACCGTGCGGGTTCGTGGGGGAACGAAAAGAGGATCCGTGCGGGTTCGTGGGGGAGCGCAAAGAGGAACCGTGCGGGTTCGTGGGGGAACGCAAAGAGCAAGGGTGCGGGTTCATGGGGGAACGCAAAGAGGAACCGTGCGGGTTTGTGGGGGAACGCAAAGAGCAAGGGTGCGGGTTCGTGGGGGAACGCAAAGAGCAAGGGTGCGGGTTCGTGGGGGAACGCAAAGAGCAAGGGTGCGGGTTCGTGGGGGAACGCAAAGAGCAAGGGTGCGGGTTCGTGGGGGAACGCAAAGAGCAAGGGTGCGGGTTCGTGGGGGAACGCAAAGAGCAAGGGTGCGGGTTCGTGGGGGAACGCAAAGAGCAAGGGTGCGGGTTCGTGGGGGAACGCAGAGAGCAAGGGTGCGGGTTCGTGGGGGAACGCAGAGAGCTAGGGTGCGGGTTCGTGGGGGAACGCAAAGAGCAAGGGTGCGGGTTCGTGGGGGAACGCAAAGAGCAAGGGTGCGGGTTCGTGGGGGAACGCAAAGAGCAAGGGTGCGGGTTCGTGGGGGAACGCAAAGAGCAAGGGTGCGGGTTCGTGGGGGAACGCAAACAGCAAGGGTGCGGGTTCGTGGGGGAGTGCAAAGAGGAACCGTGCGGGTTCGTGGGGGAACACAATGAGGAACCGTGCGGGTTCGTGGGGTAACGCAAAGAGCAAGGGTGCGGGTTCGTGGGGGAACGCAAAGAGCAAGGGTGCGGGTTCGTGGGGGAACGCAAACAGGAACGGTGCGGGTTCGTGGGGGAACGCAAAGAGCAAGGGTGCGGGTTCGTGGGGGAACGCAAAGAGCAATGGTGCGGGTTCGTGGGGGAACACAAAGAGCAAGGGTGCGGGTTCGTGGGGGAACGCAAAGAGGAACCGTGCGGGTTCGTGGAGGAACGCAAAGAGGAACCGTGTGGTTTCGTGGGGGAATGCAAAGAGGAACCGTGCGGGTTCGTGGGGGAACGAAAAGAGGATCCGTGCGGGTTCGTGGGGGAGCGCAAAGAGGAACCGTGCGGGTTCGTGGGGGAACGCAAAGAGCAAGGGTGCGGTTTCGTGGGGGAACGAAAAGAGGATCCGTGCGGGTTCGTGGGGGAGCGCAAAGAGGAACCGTGCGGGTTCGTGGGGGAACGCAAAGAGCAAGGGTGCGGGTTCGTGGGGGAACTCAAAGAGGAACCGTGCGGGTTTGTGGGGGAACGCAAAGAGCAAGGGTGCGGGTTCGTGGGGGAACGCAAAGAGCAAGGGTGCGGGTTCGTGGGGGAACGCAAAGAGGAACCGTGCGGGTTCATGGGGGAACGCAAAGAGCAAGGGTGCGGGTTCATGGGGGAACGCAAAGAGCTAGGGTGCGGGTTCGTGGGGGAACGCAAAGAGCTAGGGTGCGGGTTCGTGGGGGAACGCAAAGAGCAAGGGTGCGGGTTCGTGGGGGAACGCAAAGAGGAACCGTGCGGGTTCGTGGGGGAACGCAAAGAGCAAGGGTGCGGGTTCGTGGGGGAATGCAAAGAGGAACCGTGCGGGTTCGTGGGGGAACGCAAAGAGCAACGGTACGGGTTCGTGGGGGAACGCAAAGAGGAACCGTGCAGGTTTGTGGGGGAACGCAAAGAGCAAGGGTGCGGGTTCGTGGGGGAACGCAAAGAGCAAGGGTGCGGGTTCGTGGGGGAACGCAAAGAGCAAGGGTGCGGGTTCGTGGGGGAACGCAAAGAGCAAGGATGCGGGTTCGTGGGGGAACGCAAAGAGCAAGGGTGCGGGTTCGTGGGGGAACGCAAAGAGCAAGGGTGCAGGTTCGTGGGGGAACGCAAAGAGCAAGGGTGCGGGTTCGTGGGGGAGTGCAAAGAGGAACCGTGCGGGTTCGTGGGGGAACGCAAAGAGGAAACGTGCGGGTTCGTGGGGGAACGCAAAGAGCAAGGGTGCGGGTTCGTGGGGGATCGCAAAGAGCTAGGGTGCGGGTTCGTGGGGGAACACAAAGAGCAAGGGTGCGGGTTCGTGGGGGAACGCAAAGAGCAAGGGTGCGGGTTCGTGGGGGAACGCAAAGAGGAACCGTGCGGGTTCGTGGGGGAACGCAAAGAGCAAGGGTGCGGGTTCGTGGGGGAACGCAGAGAGCTAGGGTGCGGGTTCGTGGGGGAACGCAAAGAGCAAGGGTGCGGGTTCGTGGGGGAACGCAAAGAGCAAGGGTGCGGGTTCGTGGGGGAACGCAAAGAGCAAGGGTGCGGGTTCGTGGGGGAACGCAAAGAGCAAGGGTGCGGGTTCGTGGGGGAGTGCAAAGAGGAACCGTGCGGGTTCGTGGGGGAACACAAAGAGGAACCGTGCGGGTTCGTGGGGGAACGCAAAGAGCAAGGGTGCGGGTTCGTGGGGGAACGCAAAGAGCAAGGGTGCGGGTTCGTGGGGGAACGCAAAGAGGAACGGTGCGGGTTCGTGGGGGAACGCAAAGAGCAAGGGTGCGGGTTCGTGGGGGAACGCAAAGAGCAATGGTGCGGGTTCGTGGGGGAACACAAAGAGCTAGGGTGCGGGTTCGTGGGGGAACGCAAAGAGGAACCGTGCGGGTTCGTGGGGGAACGCAAAGAGGAACCGTGTGGTTTCGTGGTGGAATGCAAAGAGGAACCGTGCTGGTTCGTGGGGGAACGAAAAGAGGATCCGTGCGGGTTCGTGGGGGAGCGCAAAGAGGAACCGTGCGGGTTCGTGGGGGAACGCAAAGAGCAAGGGTGCGGGTTCGTGGGGGAACGCAAAGAGCAAGGGTGCGGGTTCGTGGGGGAACGCAAAGAGCTAGGGTGCGGGTTCGTGGGGGAACGCAAAGAGCTAGGGTGCGGGTTCGTGGGGGAACGCAAAGAGCAAGGGTGCGGGTTCGTGGGGGAACGCAAAGAGCTAGGGTGCGGGTTCGTGGGGGAACGCAAAGAGCTAGGGTGCGGGTTCGTGGGGGAACGCAAAGAGCAAGGGTGCGGGTTCGTGGGGGAACGCAAAGAGCTAGGGTGCGGGTTCGTGGGGGAACGCAAAGAGCTCGGGTGCGGGTTCGTGGGGGAACGCAAAGAGCAAGGGTGCGGGTTCGTGGGGGAACGCAAAGAGCAAGGGTGCGGGTTCGTGGGGGAACGCTAAGAGGAACCGTGCGGGTTCGTGGGGGAACGCAAAGAGCAAGGGTGCGGGTTCTTGGTGGAACGCAAAGAGCAAGGGTGCGGGTTCGTGGGGGAACGCAAAGAGCAAGGGTTCGGGTTCGTGGGGGAACGCAAAGAGGAACCGTGCGGGATCGTGGGGGAACGCAAAGTGGAACCGTGCGGGTTCGTGGGGGAACGCAAAGAGGAACCGTGCGGTTTCGTGGAGGAACGCAAAGGGCAAGGGTGCGGGTTCGTGGGGAACGCAAAGAGCAAGGGTGCGGGTTTGTGGATGAACGGAAAGAGCAATTGTGCAAGTTCGTGGGGGAACGCAAAGAGCAAGGGTGCGGGTTCATGGGGGAACGCAAAGAGGAACCGTGCGGGTTCGTGGGGGAACGCAAAGAGCAAGGGTGCGGGTTCTTGGGGGAACGCAATGAGCAAGGGTGCGGGTTCGTGGGGGAACGCAAAGAGCAAGGGTGCGGGTTCGTGGGGAACGCAAAGAGCAAGGGTGCGGGTTCGTGGGGGAACGCAAAGAGCTAGGGTGCGGGTTCGTGGGGGAACGCAAAGAGCAAGGGTGCGGGTTTGTGGGGGAACGCAGAGAGCTAGGGTGCGGGTTCGTGGGGGAACGCAAAGAGCAAGGGTGCGGGTTCGTGGGGGAACGCAAAGAGCAAGGGTGCGGGTTCGTGGGGGAACGCAAAGAGCAAGGGTGCGGGTTCGTGGGGGAACGCAAAGAGCAAGGGTGCGGGTTCGTGGGGGAACGCAAAGAGCAAGGGTGCGGGTTCGTGGGGGAGTGCAAAGAGGAACCGTGCGGGCTCGTGGGGGAACACAATGAGGAACCGTGCGGGTTCGTGGGGGAACGCAAAGAGCAAGGGTGCGGGTTCGTGGGGGAACGCAAAGAGCAAGGGTGCGGGTTCGTGGGGGAACGCAAAGAGGAACGGTGCGGGTTCGTGGGGGAACGCAAAGAGCAAGGGTGCGGGTTCGTGGGGGAACGCAAAGAGCAATGGTGCGGGTTCGTGGGGGAACACAAAGAGCAAGGGTGCGGGTTCGTGGGGGAACGCAAAGAGGAACCGTGCGGGTTCGTGGGGGAACGCAAAGAGGAACCGTGTGGTTTCGTGGGGGACTGCAAAGAGGAACCGTGCGGGTTCGTGGGGGGAACGAAAAGAGGATCCGTGCGGGTTCGTGGGGGAGCGCAAAGAGGAACCGTGCGGGTTCGTGGGGGAACGCAAAGAGCAAGGGTGCGGGTTCATGGGGGAACGCAAAGAGGAACCGTGCGGGTTTGTGTGGGAACGCAAAGAGCAAGGGTGCGGGTTCGTGGGGGAACGCAAAGAGCAAGGGTGCGGGTTCGTGGGGGAACGCAAAGAGGAACCGTGCGGGTTCATGGGGGAACGCAAAGAGCAAGGGTGCGGGTTCGTGGGGGAACGCAAAGAGCTAGGGTGCGGGTTCGTGGGGGAACGCAAAGAGCTAGGGTGCGGGTTCGTGGGGGAACGCAAAGAGCAAGGGTGCGGGTTCGTGGGGGAACGCAAAGAGGAACCGTGCGGGTTCGTGGGGGAACGCAAAGAGCAAGGGTGCGGGTTCGTGGGGGAACGCAGAGAGCTAGGGTGCGGGTTCGTGGGGGAACGCAAAGAGCAAGGGTGCGGGTTCGTGGGGGAACGCAAAGAGCAAGGGTGCGGGTTCGTGGGGGAACGCAAAGAGCAAGGGTGCGGGTTCGTGGGGGAACGCAAAGAGCAAGGGTGCGGGTTCGTGGGGGAGTGCAAAGAGGAACCGTGCGGGTTCGTGGGGGAACACAAAGAGGAACCGTGCGGGTTCGTGGGGGAACGCAAAGAGCAAGGGTGCGGGTTCGTGGGGGAACGCAAAGAGCAAGGGTGCGGGTTCGTGGGGGAACGCAAAGAGGAACGGTGCGGGTTCGTGGGGGAACGCAAAGAGCAAGGGTGCGGGTTCGTGGGGGAACGCAAAGAGCAATGGTGCGGGTTCGTGGGGGAACACAAAGAGCAAGGGTGCGGGTTCGTGGGGGAACGCAAAGAGGAACCGTGCGGGTTCGTGGGGGAACGCAAAGAGGAACCGTGTGGTTTCGTGGGGGAATGCAAAGAGGAACCGTGCGGGTTCGTGGGGGAAAGAAAAGAGCAAGGGTGCGGGTTCATGGGGGAGCGCAAAGAGGAACCGTGTGGGTTCGTGGGGGAACGCAAAGAGCAAGGGTGCGGGTTCATGGGGGAACGCAAAGAGGACCCGTGCGGGTTTGTGGGGGAACGCAAAGAGCAAGGGTGCGGGTTCGTGGGGGAACGCAAAGAGCAAGGGTGCGGGTTCGTGGGGGAACGCAAAGAGCAAGGGTGCGGGTTCGTGGGGGAACGCAAAGAGCAAGGGTGCGGGTTCGTGGGGGAACGCAAAGAGCAAGGGTGCGGGTTCGTGGGGGAACGCAAAGAGCTAGGGTGCGGGTTCGTGGGGGAACGCAAAGAGCAAGGGTGCGGGTTCGTGGGGGAACGCAGAGAGCTAGGGTGCGGGTTCGTGGGGGAACGCAAAGAGCAAGGGTGCGGGTTCGTGGGGGAACGCAAAGAGCAAGGGTGCGGGTTCGTGGGGGAACGCAAAGAGCAAGGGTGCGGGTTCGTGGGGGAACGCAAAGAGCAAGGGTGCGGGTTCGTGGGGGAGTGCAAAGAGGAACCGTGCGGGTTCGTGGGGGAACACAATGAGGAACCGTGCGGGTTCGTGGGGGAACGCAAAGAGCAAGGGTGCGGGTTCGTGGGGGAACGCAAAGAACAAGGGTGCGGGTTCGTGGGGGAACTCAAAGAGGAACGGTGCGGGTTCGTGGGGGAACGCAAAGAGCAAGGGTGCGGGTTCGTGGGGGAACGCAAAGAGCAATGGTGCGGGTTCGTGGGGGAACACAAAGAGCAAGGGTGCGGGTTCGTGGGGGAACGCAAAGAGGAACCGTGCGGGTTCGTGGGGGAACGCAAAGAGGAACCGTGTGGTTTCGTGGGGGAATGCAAAGAGGAACCGTGCGGGTTCGTGGGGGAACGAAAAGAGGATCCGTGCGGGTTCGTGGGGGAGCGCGAAGAGGAACTGTGCGGGTTCGTGGGGGAACGCAAAGAGCAAGGGTGCGGGTACATGGGGGAACGCAAAGAGGAACCGTGCGGGTTTGTGGGGGAACGCAAAGAGCAAGGGTGCGGGTTCGTGGGGGAACGCAAAGAGCAAGGGTGCGGGTTCGTGGGGGAACGCAAAGAGGAACCGTGCGGGTTCATGGGGGAACGCAAAGAGCAAGGGTGCGGGTTCGTGGGGGAACGCAAAGAGCTAGGGTGCGGGTTCGTGGGGGAACGCAAAGAGCTAGGGTGCGGGTTCGTGGGGGAACGCAAAGAGCAAGGGTGCGGGTTCATGGGGGAACGCAAAGAGGAACCGTGCGGGTTCGTGGGGGAACGCAAAGAGCAAGGGTGCGGGTTCGTGGGGGAACGCAGAGAGCTAGGGTGCGGGTTCGTGGGGGAACGCAAAGAGCAAGGGTGCGGGTTTGTGGGGGAACGCAAAGAGCAAGGGTGCGGGTTCGTGGGGGAACGCAAAGAGCAAGGGTGCGGGTTCGTGGGGGAACGCAAAGAGCAAGGGTGCGGGTTCGTGGGGGAGTGCAAAGAGGAACCGTGCGGGTTCGTGGGGGATCACAAAGAGGAACCGTGCGGGTTCGTGGGGGAACGCCAAGAGCAAGGGTGCGGGTTCGTGGGGGAACGCAAAGAGCAAGGGTGCGGGTTCGTGGGGGAACGCAAAGAGGAACGGTGCGGGTTCGTGGGGGAACGCAAAGAGCAAGGGTGCGGGTTCGTGGGGGAACGCAAAGAGCAATGGTGCGGGTTCGTGGGGGAACACAAAGAGCAAGGGTGCGGGTTCGTGGGGGAACGCAAAGAGCAAGGGTGCGGGTTCGTGGGGGAACGCAAAGAGGAACCGTGTGGTTTCGTGGGGGAATGCAAAGAGGAACCGTGCGGGTTCGTGGGGGAACGAAAAGAGGATCCGTGCGGGTTCGTGGGGGAGCGCAAAGAGGAACCGTGCGGGTTCGTGGGGGAACGCAAAGAGCAAGGGTGCGGGTTCATGGGGGAACGCAAAGAGGAACCGTGCGGGTTTGTGGGGGAACGCAAAGAGCAAGGGTGCGGGTTCGTGGGGGAACGCAAAGAGCAATAGTGCGGGTTCGTGGGGGAACGCAAAGAGCAAGGGTGCGGGTTCGTGGGGGAACGCAAAGAGCAAGGGTGCGGGTTCGTGGGGGAACGCAAAGAGCAAGGGTGCGGGTTCGTGGGGGAACGCAAAGAGCAAGGGTGCGGGTTCGTGGGGGAACGCAAAGAGCAAGGGTGCGGGTTCGTGGGGGAACGCAAAGAGCAAGGGTGCGGGTTCGTGGGGGAACGCAAAGAGCAAGGGTGCGGGTTCGTGGGGGAACGCAAAGAGCAAGGGTGCGGGTTCGTGGGGGAACGCAAAGAGCAAGGGTGCGGGTTCGTGGGGGAACGCAGAGAGCAAGGGTGCGGGTTCGTGGGGGAACGCAGAGAGCTAGGGTGCGGGTTCGTGGGGGAACGCAAAGAGCAAGGGTGCGGGTTCGTGGGGGAACGCAAAGAGCAAGGGTGCGGGTTCGTGGGGGAACGCAAAGAGCAAGGGTGCGGGTTCGTGGGGGAACGCAAAGAGCAAGGGTGCGGGTTCGTGGGGGAACGCAAACAGCAAGGGTGCGGGTTCGTGGGGGAGTGCAAAGAGGAACCGTGCGGGTTCGTGGGGGAACACAATGAGGAACCGTGCGGGTTCGTGGGGGAACGCAAAGAGCAAGGGTGCGGGTTCGTGGGGGAACGCAAAGAGCAAGGGTGCGGGTTCGTGGGGGAACGCAAACAGGAACGGTGCGGGTTCGTGGGGGAACGCAAAGAGCAAGGGTGCGGGTTCGTGGGGGAACGCAAAGAGCAATGGTGCGGGTTCGTGGGGGAACACAAAGAGCAAGGGTGCGGGTTCGTGGGGGAACGCAAAGAGGAACCGTGCGGGTTCGTGGAGGAACGCAAAGAGGAACCGTGTGGTTTCGTGGGGGAATGCAAAGAGGAACCGTGCGGGTTCGTGGGGGAACGAAAAGAGGATCCGTGCGGGTTCGTGGGGGAGCGCAAAGAGGAACCGTGCGGGTTCGTGGGGGAACGCAAAGAGCAAGGGTGCGGTTTCGTGGGGGAACGAAAAGAGGATCCGTGCGGGTTCGTGGGGGAGCGCAAAGAGGAACCGTGCGGGTTCGTGGGGGAACGCAAAGAGCAAGGGTGCGGGTTCGTGGGGGAACGCAAAGAGCAAGGGTGCGGGTTCGTGGGGGAACGCAAAGAGCTAGGGTGCGGGTTCGTGGGGGAACGCAAAGAGCTAGGGTGCGGGTTCGTGGGGGAACGCAAAGAGCAAGGGTGCGGGTTCGTGGGGGAACGCAAAGAGGAACCGTGCGGGTTCGTGGGGGAACGCAAAGAGCAAGGGTGCGGGTTCGTGGGGGAATGCAAAGAGGAACCGTGCGGGTTCGTGGGGGAACGCAAAGAGCAACGGTACGGGTTCGTGGGGGAACGCAAAGAGGAACCGTGCAGGTTTGTGGGGGAACGCAAAGAGCAAGGGTGCGGGTTCGTGGGGGAACGCAAAGAGCAAGGGTGCGGGTTCGTGGGGGAACGCAAAGAGCAAGGGTGCGGGTTCGTGGGGGAACGCAAAGAGCAAGGATGCGGGTTCGTGGGGGAACGCAAAGAGCAAGGGTGCGGGTTCGTGGGGGAACGCAAAGAGCAAGGGTGCAGGTTCGTGGGGGAACGCAAAGAGCAAGGGTGCGGGTTCGTGGGGGAGTGCAAAGAGGAACCGTGCGGGTTCGTGGGGGAACGCAAAGAGGAAACGTGCGGGTTCGTGGGGGAACGCAAAGAGCAAGGGTGCGGGTTCGTGGGGGATCGCAAAGAGCTAGGGTGCGGGTTCGTGGGGGAACACAAAGAGCTAGGGTGCGGGTTCGTGGGGGAACGCAAAGAGCTAGGGTGCGGGTTCGTGGGGGAACGCAAAGAGCAAGGGTGCGGGTTCGTGGGGGAACGCAAAGAGCTAGGGTGCGGGTTCGTGGGGGAACGCAAAGAGCTCGGGTGCGGGTTCGTGGGGGAACGCAAAGAGCAAGGGTGCGGGTTCGTGGGGGAACGCAAAGAGGAACGGTGCAGGTTCGTGGGGGAACGCAAAGAGCAAGGGTGCGGGTTCGTGGGGGAACGCAAAGAGCAAGGGTGCGGGTTCGTGGGGGAACGCTAAGAGGAACCGTGCGGGTTCGTGGGGGAACGCAAAGAGCAAGGGTGCGGGTTCTTGGTGGAACGCAAAGAGCAAGGGTGCGGGTTCGTGGGGGAACGCAAAGAGCAAGGGTTCGGGTTCGTGGGGGAACGCAAAGAGGAACCGTGCGGGATCGTGGGGGAACGCAAAGTGGAACCGTGCGGGTTCGTGGGGGAACGCAAAGAGGAACCGTGCGGTTTCGTGGAGGAACGCAAAGGGCAAGGGTGCGGGTTCGTGGGGAACGCAAAGAGCAAGGGTGCGGGTTTGTGGATGAACGGAAAGAGCAATTGTGCAAGTTCGTGGGGGAACGCAAAGAGCAAGGGTGCGGGTTCATGGGGGAACGCAAAGAGGAACCGTGCGGGTTCGTGGGGGAACGCAAAGAGCAAGGGTGCGGGTTCTTGGGGGAACGCAATGAGCAAGGGTGCGGGTTCGTGGGGGAACGCAAAGAGCAAGGGTGCGGGTTCGTGGGGAACGCAAAGAGCAAGGGTGCGGGTTCGTGGGGGAACGCAAAGAGCTAGGGTGCGGGTTCGTGGGGGAACGCAAAGAGCAAGGGTGCGGGTTTGTGGGGGAACGCAGAGAGCTAGGGTGCGGGTTCGTGGGGGAACGCAAAGAGCAAGGGTGCGGGTTCGTGGGGGAACGCAAAGAGCAAGGGTGCGGGTTCGTGGGGGAACGCAAAGAGCAAGGGTGCGGGTTCGTGGGGGAACGCAAAGAGCAAGGGTGCGGGTTCGTGGGGGAACGCAAAGAGCAAGGGTGCGGGTTCGTGGGGGAGTGCAAAGAGGAACCGTGCGGGCTCGTGGGGGAACACAATGAGGAACCGTGCGGGTTCGTGGGGGAACGCAAAGAGCAAGGGTGCGGGTTCGTGGGGGAACGCAAAGAGGAACCGTGCGGGTTCGTGGGGGAACGCAAAGAGCAAGGGTGCGGGTTCGTGGGGGAACGCAAAGAGCAAGGGTGCGGGTTCGTGGGGGAACGCAAAGAGCAAGGGTGCGGGTTCGTGGGGGAACGCAAAGAGGAACCGTGCGGGTTCGTGGGGGAACGCAAAGAGCAAGGGTGCGGGTTCGTGGGGGAACGCAAAGAGCAAGGGTGCGGGTTCGTGGGGGAACGCAAAGAGCAAGGGTGCGGGTTCGTGGGGGAACGCAAAGAGGAACCGTGCGGGATCGTGTGGGAACGCAAATTGGAACCGTGCGGGTTCGTGGGGGAACGCAAAGAGCAAGGGTGCGGGTTCATGGGGGAACGCAAAGAGGAACCGTGCGGGTTTGTGTGGGAACGCAAAGAGCAAGGGTGCGGGTTCGTGGGGGAACGCAAAGAGCAAGGGTGCGGGTTCGTGGGGGAACGCAAAGAGGAACCGTGCGGGTTCATGGGGGAACGCAAAGAGCAAGGGTGCGGGTTCGTGGGGGAACGCAAAGAGCTAGGGTGCGGGTTCGTGGGGGAACGCAAAGAGCTAGGGTGCGGGTTCGTGGGGGAACGCAAAGAGCAAGTGTGCGGGTTCGTGGGGGAACGCAAAGAGGAACCGTGCGGGTTCGTGGGGGAACGCAAAGAGCAAGGGTGCGGGTTCGTGGGGGAACGCAGAGAGCTAGGGTGCGGGTTCGTGGGGGAACGCAAAGAGCAAGGGTGCGGGTTCGTGGGGGAACGCAAAGAGCAAGGGTGCGGGTTCGTGGGGGAACGCAAAGAGCAAGGGTGCGGGTTCGTGGGGGAACGCAAAGAGCAAGGGTGCGGGTTCGTGGGGGAGTGCAAAGAGGAACCGTGCGGGTTCGTGGGGGAACACAAAGAGGAACCGTGCGGGTTCGTGGGGGAACGCAAAGAGCAAGGGTGCGGGTTCGTGGGGGAACGCAAAGAGCAAGGGTGCGGGTTCGTGGGGGAACGCAAAGAGGAACGGTGCGGGTTCGTGGGGGAACGCAAAGAGCAAGGGTGCGGGTTCGTGGGGGAACGCAAAGAGCAATGGTGCGGGTTCGTGGGGGAATACAAAGAGCAAGGGTGCGGGTTCGTGGGGGAACGCAAAGAGGAACCGTGCGGGTTCGTGGGGGAACGCAAAGAGGAACCGTGTGGTTTCGTGGGGGAATGCAAAGAGGAACCGTGCGGGTTCGTGGGGGAACACAAAGAGCAAGGGTGCGGGTTCGTGGGGGAACGCAAAGAGGAACCGTGCGGGTTCGTGGGGGAACGCAAAGAGGAACCGTGTGGTTTCGTGGGGGAATGGAAAGAGGAACCGTGCGGGTTCGTGGGGGAACGAAAAGAGGATCTCTGCGGGTTCGTGGGGGAGCGCAAAGAGGAACCGTGCGGGTTCGTGGGGGAACGCAAAGAGCAAGGGTGAGGGTTCATGGGGGAACGCAAAGAGGAACCGTGCGGGTTTGTGGGGGAACGCAAAGAGCAAGGGTGCGGGTTCGTGGGGGAACGCAAAGAGCAAGGGTGCGGGTTCGTGGGGGAACGCAAAGAGCAAGGGTGCGGGTTCGTGTGGGAACACAAAGAGCAAGGGTGCGGGTTCGTGGGGGAGTGCAAAGAGGAACCGTGCGGGTTCGTGGGGGAACACAATGAGGAACCGTGCGGGTTCGTGGGGGAACGCAAAGAGCAAGGGTGCGGGTTCGTGGGGGAACGCAAAGAGCAAGGGTGCGGGTTCGTGGGGGAACGCAAAGAGCAAGGGTGCGGGTTCGTGGGGGAACGCAAAGAGGAACGGTGCGGGTTCGTGGGGGAACGCAAAGAGCAAGGGTGCGGGTTCGTGGGGGAACGCAAAGAGCAATGGTGCGGGTTCGTGGGGGAACACAAAGAGCAAGGGTGCGGGTTCGTGGGGGAACGCAAAGAGGAACCGTGCGGGTTCGTGGGGGAACGCAAAGAGGAACCGTGTGGTTTCGTGGGGGAATGCAAAGAGGAACCGTGCGGGTTCGTGGGGGAACGAAAAGAGCAAGGGTGCGCGTTCGTGGGGGAGCGCAAAGAGGAACCGTGCGGGTTCGTGGGGGAACGCAAAGAGCAAGGGTGCGGGTTCATGGGGGAACGCAAAGAGGACCCGTGCGGGTTTGTGTGGGAACGCAAAGAGCAAGGGTGCGGGTTCGTGGGGGAACGCAAAGAGCAAGGGTGCGGGTTCGTGGGGGAACGCAAAGAGCAAGGGTGCGGGTTCGTGGGGGAACGCAAAGAGCAAGGGTGCGGGTTCGTGGGGGAACGCAAAGAGCAAGGGTGCGGGTTCGTGGGGGAACGCAAAGAGCTAGGGTGCGGGTTCGTGGGGGAACGCAAAGAGCAAGGGTGCGGGTTCGTGGGGGAACGCAGAGAGCTAGGGTGCGGGTTCATTGTGGAACGCAAAGAGCAAGGGTGCGGGTTCGTGGGGGAACGCAAAGAGCAAGGGTGCGGGTTCGTGGGGGAACGCAAAGAGGAACCGTGCGGGTTCGTGGGGGAACACAAAGAGCAAGGGTGCGGGTTCGTGGGGGAGTGCAAAGAGGAACCATGCGGGTTCGTGGGGGAACACAATGAGGAACCGTGCGGGTTCGTGGGGGAACGCAAAGAGCAAGGGTGCGGGTTCGTGGGGGAACGCAAAGAACAAGGGTGCGGGTTCGTGGGGGAACTCAAAGAGGAACGGTGCGGGTTCGTGGGGGAACGCAAAGAGCAAGGGTGCGGGTTCGTGGGGGAACGCAAAGAGCAATGGTGCGGGTTCGTGGGGGAACACAAAGAGCAAGGGTGCGGGTTCGTGGGGGAACGCAAAGAGGAACCGTGCGGGTTCGTGGGGGAACGCAAAGAGGAACCGTGTGGTTTCGTGGGGGAATGCAAAGAGGAACCGTGCGGGTTCGTGGGGGAACGAAAAGAGGATCCGTGCGGGTTCGTGGGGGAGCGCAAAGAGGAACTGTGCGGGTTCGTGGGGGAACGCAAAGAGCAAGGGTGCGGGTACATGGGGGAACGCAAAGAGGAACCGTGCGGGTTTGTGGGGGAACGCAAAGAGCAAGGGTGCGGGTTCGTGGGGGAACGCAAAGAGCAAGGGTGCGGGTTCGTGGGGGAACGCAAAGAGGAACCGTGCGGGTTCATGGGGGAACGCAAAGAGCAAGGGTGCGGGTTCGTGGGGGAACGCAAAGAGCTAGGGTGCGGGTTCGTGGGGGAACGCAAAGAGCTAGGGTGCGGGTTCGTGGGGGAACGCAAAGAGCAAGGGTGCGGGTTCGTGGGGGAACGCAAAGAGGAACCGTGCGGGTTCGTGGGGGAACGCAAAGAGCAAGGGTGCGGGTTCGTGGGGGAACGCAGAGAGCTAGGGTGCGGGTTCGTGGGGGAACGCAAAGAGCAAGGGTGCGGGTTTGTGGGGGAACGCAAAGAGCAA
The DNA here is from genome assembly GCA_036925125.1 of Oreortyx pictus. NCBI lineage: Eukaryota > Metazoa > Chordata > Aves > Galliformes > Odontophoridae > Oreortyx > Oreortyx pictus. The sequence goes on from JAUPFR010000065.1 coordinate 403,860, forward strand.
GGGTGCGGGTTCGTGGGGGAACGCAAAGAGCAAGGGTGCGGGTTCGTGGGGGAACGCAAAGAGCAAGGGTGCGGGTTCGTGGGGGAGTGCAAAGAGGAACCGTGCGGGTTCGTGGGGGATCACAAAGAGGAACCGTGCGGGTTCGTGGGGGAACGCCAAGAGCAAGGGTGCGGGTTCGTGGGGGAACGCAAAGAGCAAGGGTGCGGGTTCGTGGGGGAACGCAAAGAGGAACGGTGCGGGTTCGTGGGGGAACGCAAAGAGCAAGGGTGCGGGTTCGTGGGGGAACGCAAAGAGCAATGGTGCGGGTTCGTGGGGGAACACAAAGAGCAAGGGTGCGGGTTCGTGGGGGAACGCAAAGAGGAACCGTGCGGGTTCGTGGGGGAACGCAAAGAGGAACCGTGTGGTTTCGTGGGGGAATGCAAAGAGGAACCGTGCGGGTTCGTGGGGGAACGAAAAGAGGATCCGTGCGGGTTCGTGGGGGAGCGCAAAGAGGAACCGTGCGGGTTCGTGGGGGAACGCAAAGAGCAAGGGTGCGGGTTCATGGGGGAACGCAAAGAGGAACCGTGCGGGTTTGTGGGGGAACGCAAAGAGCAAGGGTGCGGGTTCGTGGGGGAACGCAAAGAGCAATAGTGCGGGTTCGTGGGGGAACGCAAAGAGCAAGGGTGCGGGTTCGTGGGGGAACACAAAGAGCAAGGGTGCGGGTTCGTGGGGGAACGCAAAGAGCAAGGGTGCGGGTTCGTGGGGGAACGCAAAAAGCTAGGGTGCGGGTTCGTGGGGGAACGCAAAGAGCAAGGGTGCGGGTTCGTGGGGGAACGCAGAGAGCTAGGGTGCGGGTTCGTGGGGGAACGCAAAGAGCAAGGGTGCGGGTTCATGGGGGAACGCAAAGAGCAAGGGTGCGGGTTCGTGGGGGAACGCAAAGAGCAAGGGTGCGGGTTCGTGGGGGAACGCAAAGAGCAAGGGTGCGGGTTCGTGGGGGAACGCAAAGAGCAAGGGTGCGGGTTCGTGGGGGAGTGCAAAGAGGAACCGTGCGGGTTCGTGGGGGAACACAATGAGGAACCGTGCGGGTTCGTGGGGGAACGCAAATAGCAAGGGTGCGGGTTCGTGGGGGAACGCAAAGAGCAAGGGTGTGGGTTCGTGGGGGAACGCAAAGAGCAAGGGTGCGGGTTCGTGGGGGAACGCAAAGAGGAACGGTGCGGGTTCGTGGGGGAACGCAAAGAGCAATGGTGCGGGTTCGTGGGGGAACACAAAGAGCAAGGGTGCGGGTTCGTGGGGGAACGCAAAGAGGAACCGTGCGGGTTCGTGGGAGAACGCAAAGAGGAACCGTGTGGTTTCGTGGGGGAATGCAAAGAGGAACCGTGCGGGTTCGTGGGGGAACGAAAAGAGGATCCGTGCGGGTACGTGGGGGAGCGCAAAGAGGAACCGTGCGGGTTCGTGGGGGAACGCAAAGAGCAAGGGTGCGGGTTCATGGGGGAACGCAAAGAGGAACCGTGCGGGTTTGTGGGGGAACGCAAAGAGCAAGGGTGCGGGTTCGTGGGGGAACGCAAAGAGCAAGGGTGCGGGTTCGTGGGGGAACGCAAAGAGGAACCGTGCGGGTTCATGGGGGAACGCAAAGAGCAAGGGTGCGGGTTCGTGGGGGAACGCAAAGAGCTAGGGTGCGGGTTCGTGGGGGAACGCAAAGAGCTAGGGTGCGGGTTCGTGGGGGAACGCAAAGAGCAAGGGTGCGGGTTCGTGGGGGAACGCAAAGAGGAACCGTGCGGGTTCGTGGGGGAACGCAAAGAGCAAGGGTGCGGGTTCGTGGGGGAACGCAGAGAGCTAGGGTGCGGGTTCGTGGGGGAACGCAAAGAGCAAGGGTGCGGGTTCGTGGGGGAACGCAAAGAGCAAGGGTGCGGGTTCGTGGGGGAACGCAAAGAGCAAGGGTGCGGGTTCGTGGGGGAACGCAAAGAGCAAGGGTGCGGGTTCGTGGGGGAGTGCAAAGAGGAACCGTGCGGGTTCGTGGGGGAACACAAAGAGGAACCGTGCGGGTTCGTGGGGGAACGCAAAGAGCAAGGGTGCGGGTTCATGGGGGAATGCAAAGAGCAAGGGTGCGGGTTCGTGGGGGAACGCAAAGAGGAACGGTGCGGGTTCGTGGGGGAACGCAAAGAGCAAGGGTGCGGGTTCGTGGGGAAACGCAAAGAGCAATGGTGCGGATTCGTGGGGGAACACAAAGAGCAAGGGTGCGGGTTCGTGGGGGAACGCAAAGAGGAACCGTGCGGGTTCGTGGGGGAACGCAAAGAGGAACCGTGTGGTTTCGTGGGGGAATGGAAAGAGGAACCGTGCGGGTTCGTGGGGGAACGAAAAGAGGATCCGTGCGGGTTCGTGGGGGAGCGCAAAGAGGAACCGTGCGGGTTCGTGGGGGAACGCAAAGAGCAAGGGTGCGGGTTCATGGGGGAACGCAAAGAGGAACCGTGCGGGTTTGTGGGGGAACGCAAAGAGCAAGGGTGCGGGTTCGTGGGGGAACGCAAAGAGCAAGGGTGCGGGTTCGTGGGGGAACGCAAAGAGCAAGGGTGCGGGTTCGTGGGGGAACGCAAAGAGCAAGGGTGCGGGTTCGTGGGGGAACGCAAAGAGCAAGGGTGCGGGTTCGTGGGGGAACGCAAAGAGCAAGGGTGCGGGTTCATGGGGGAACGCAAAGAGCAAGGGTGCGGGTTCGTGGGGGAACGCAGAGAGCAAGGGTGCGGGTTCGTGGGGGAACGCAGAGAGCTAGGGTGCGGGTTCGTGGGGGAACGCAAAGAGCAAGGGTGCGGGTTCGTGGGGGAACGCAAAGAGCAAGGGTGCGGGTTCGTGGGGGAACGCAAAGAGCAAGGGTGCGGGTTCGTGGGGGAACGCAAAGAGCAAGGGTGCGGGTTCGTGGGGGAACGCAAAGAGGAACCGTGCGGGTTCGTGGGGGAGTGCAAAGAGGAACCGTGCGGGTTCGTGGGGGAACACAATGAGGAACCGTGCGGGTTCGTGGGGGAACGCAAAGAGCAAGGGTGCGGGTTCGTGGGGGAACGCAAAGAGCAAGGGTGCGGGTTCGTGGGGGAACGCAAACAGGAACGGTGCGGGTTCGTGGGGGAACGCAAAGAGCAAGGGTGCGGGTTCGTGGGGGAACGCAAAGAGCAATGGTGCGGGTTCGTGGGGGAACACAAAGAGCAAGGGTGCGGGTTCGTGGGGGAACGCAAAGAGGAACCGTGCGGGTTCGTGGAGGAACGCAAAGAGGAACCGTGTGGTTTCGTGGGGGAATGCAAAGAGGAACCGTGCGGGTTCGTGGGGGAACGAAAAGAGGATCCGTGCGGGTTCGTGGGGGAGCGCAAAGAGGAACCGTGCGGGTTCGTGGGGGAACGCAAAGAGCAAGGGTGCGGTTTTGTGGGGGATCGAAAAGAGGATCCGTGCGGGTTCGTGGGGGAGCGCAAAGAGGAACCGTGCGGGTTCGTGGGGGAACGCAAAGAGCAAGGGTGCGGGTTCGTGGGGGAACTCAAAGAGGAACCGTGCGGGTTTGTGGGGGAACGCAAAGAGCAAGGGTGCGGGTTCGTGGGGGAACGCAAAGAGCAAGGGTGCGGGTTCGTGGGGGAACGCAAAGAGGAACCGTGCGGGTTCATGGGGGAACGCAAAGAGCAAGGGTGCGGGTTCGTGGGGGAACGCAAAGAGCTAGGGTGCGGGTTCGTGGGGGAACGCAAAGAGCTAGGGTGCGGGTTCGTGGGGGAACGCAAAGAGCAAGGGTGCGGGTTCGTGGGGGAACGCAAAGAGGAACCGTGCGGGTTCGTGGGGGAACGCAAAGAGCAAGGGTGCGGGTTCGTGGGGGAACGCAGAGAGCTAGGGTGCGGGTTCGTGGGGGAACGCAAAGAGCAAGGGTGCGGGTTCGTGGGGGAACGCAAAGAGCAAGGGTGCGGGTTCGTGGGGGAACGCAAAGAGCAAGGGTGCGGGTTCGTGGGGGAACGCAAAGAGCAAGGGTGCGGGTTCGTGGGGGAGTGCAAAGAGGAACCGTGCGGGTTCGTGGGGGAACACAAAGAGGAACCGTGCGGGTTCGTGGGGGAACGCAAAGAGCAAGGGTGCGGGTTCGTGGGGGAACGCAAAGAGCAAGGGTGCGGGTTCGTGGGGGAACGCAAAGAGGAACGGTGCGGGTTCGTGGGGGAACGCAAAGAGCAAGGGTGCGGGTTCGTGGGGGAACGCAAAGAGCAATGGTGCGGGTTCGTGGGGGAACACAAAGAGCAAGGGTGCGGGTTCGTGGGGGAACGCAAAGAGGAACCGTGCGGGTTCGTGGGGGAACGCAAAGAGGAACCGTGTGGTTTCGTGGGGGAATGGAAAGAGGAACCGTGCGGGTTCGTGGGGGAACGAAAAGAGGATCTCTGCGGGTTCGTGGGGGAGCGCAAAGAGGAACCGTGCGGGTTCGTGGGGGAACGCAAAGAGCAAGGGTGAGGGTTCATGGGGGAACGCAAAGAGGAACCGTGCGGGTTTGTGGGGGAACGCAAAGAGCAAGGGTGCGGGTTCGTGGGGGAACGCAAAGAGCAAGGGTGCGGGTTCGTGGGGGAACGCAAAGAGCAAGGGTGCGGGTTCGTGTGGGAACGCAAAGAGCAAGGGTGCGGGTTCGTGGGGGAGTGCAAAGAGGAACCGTGCGGGTTCGTGGGGGAACACAATGAGGAACCGTGCGGGTTCGTGGGGGAACGCAAAGAGCAAGGGTGCGGGTTCGTGGGGGAACGCAAAGAGCAAGGGTGCGGGTTCGTGGGGGAACGCAAACAGGAACGGTGCGGGTTCGTGGGGGAACGCAAAGAGCAAGGGTGCGGGTTCGTGGGGGAACGCAAAGAGCAATGGTGCGGGTTCGTGGGGGAACACAAAGAGCAAGGGTGCGGGTTCGTGGGGGAACGCAAAGAGGAACCGTGCGGGTTCTTGGGGGAACACAATGAGGAACCGTGCGGGTTCGTGGGGGAACGCAAAGAGCAAGGGTGCGGGTTCGTGGGGGAACGCAAAGAACAAGGGTGCGGGTTCGTGGGGGAACTCAAAGAGGAACGGTGCGGGTTCGTGGGGGAACGCAAAGAGCAAGGGTGCGGGTTCGTGGGGGAACGCAAAGAGCAATGGTGCGGGTTCGTGGGGGAACACAAAGAGCAAGGGTGCGGGTTCGTGGGGGAACGCAAAGAGGAACCGTGCGGGTTCGTGGGGGAACACAAAGAGGAACCGTGTGGTTTCGTGGGGGAATGCAAAGAGGAACCGTGCGGGTTCGTGGGGGAACGAAAAGAGGATCCGTGCGGGTTCGTGGGGGAGCGCAAAGAGGAACTGTGCGGGTTCGTGGGGGAACGCAAAGAGCAAGGGTGCGGGTACATGGGGGAACGCAAAGAGGAACCGTGCGGGTTTGTGGGGGAACGCAAAGAGCAAGGGTGTGGGTTCGTGGGGGAACGCAAAGAGCAAGGGTGCGGGTTCGTGGGGGAACGCAAAGAGGAACCGTGCGGGTTCATGGGGGAACGCAAAGAGCAAGGGTGCGGGTTCGTGGGGGAACGCAAAGAGCTAGGGTGCGGGTTCGTGGGGGAACGCAAAGAGCTAGGGTGCGGGTTCGTGGGGGAACGCAAAGAGCAAGGGTGCGGGTTCGTGGGGGAACGCAAAGAGGAACCGTGCGGGTTCGTGGGGGAACGCAAAGAGCAAGGGTGCGGGTTCGTGGGGGAACGCAGAGAGCTAGGGTGCGGGTTCGTGGGGGAACGCAAAGAGCAAGGGTGCGGGTTTGTGGGGGAACGCAAAGAGCAAGGGTGCGGGTTCGTGGGGGAACGCAAAGAGCAAGGGTGCGGGTTCGTGGGGGAACGCAAAGAGCAAGGGTGCGGGTTCGTGGGGGAGTGCAAAGAGGAACCGTGCGGGTTCGTGGGGGATCACAAAGAGGAACCGTGCGGGTTCGTGGGGGAACGCCAAGAGCAAGGGTGCGGGTTCGTGGGGGAACGCAAAGAGCAAGGGTGCGGGTTCGTGGGGGAACGCAAAGAGGAACGGTGCGGGTTCGTGGGGGAACGCAAAGAGCAAGGGTGCGGGTTCGTGGGGGAACGCAAAGAGCAATGGTGCGGGTTCGTGGGGGAACACAAAGAGCAAGGGTGCGGGTTCGTGGGGGAACGCAAAGAGGAACCGTGCGGGTTCGTGGGGGAACGCAAAGAGGAACCGTGTGGTTTCGTGGGGGAATGCAAAGAGGAACCGTGCGGGTTCGTGGGGGAACGAAAAGAGGATCCGTGCGGGTTCGTGGGGGAGCGCAAAGAGGAACCGTGCGGGTTCGTGGGGGAACGCAAAGAGCAAGGGTGCGGGTTCATGGGGGAACGCAAAGAGGAACCGTGCGGGTTTGTGGGGGAACGCAAAGAGCAAGGGTGCGGGTTCGTGGGGGAACGCAAAGAGCAATAGTGCGGGTTCGTGGGGGAACGCAAAGAGCAAGGGTGCGGGTTCGTGGGGGAACGCAAAGAGCAAGGGTGCGGGTTCGTGGGGGAACGCAAAGAGCAAGGGTGCGGGTTCGTGGGGGAACGCAAAGAGCTAGGGTGCGGGTTCGTGGGGGAACGCAAAGAGCAAGGGTGCGGGTTCGTGGGGGAACGCAGAGAGCTAGGGTGCGGGTTCGTGGGGGAACGCAAAGAGCAAGGGTGCGGGTTCATGGGGGAACGCAAAGAGCAAGGGTGCGGGTTCGTGGGGGAACGCAAAGAGCAAGGGTGCGGGTTCGTGGGGGAACGCAAAGAGCAAGGGTGCGGGTTCGTGGGGGAACGCAAAGAGCAAGGGTGCGGGTTCGTGGGGGAGTGCAAAGAGGAACCGTGCGGGTTCGTGGGGGAACACAATGAGGAACCGTGCGGGTTCGTGGGGGAACGCAAAGAGCAAGGGTGCGGGTTCGTGGGGGAACGCAAAGAGCAAGGGTGCGGGTTCGTGGGGGAATGCAAAGAGCAAGGGTGCGGGTTCGTGGGGGAACGCAAAGAGCAAGGGTGCGGGTTCGTGGGGGAACGCAAAGAGCAAGGGTGCGGGTTCGTGGGGGAACACAAAGAGCAAGGGTGCGGGTTCGTGGGGGAACGCAAAGAGGAACCGTGCGGGTTCGTGGGGGAACGCAAAGAGGAACCGTGTGGTTTCGTGGGGGAATGCAAAGAGGAACCGTGCGGGTTCGTGGGGGAACGAAAAGAGGATCCGTGCGGGTACGTGGGGGAGCGCAAAGAGGAACCGTGCGGGTTCGTGGGGGAACGCAAAGAGCAAGGGTGCGGGTTCATGGGGGAACGCAAAGAGGAACCGTGCGGGTTTGTGGGGGAACGCAAAGAGCAAGGGTGCGGGTTCGTGGGGGAACGCAAAGAGCAAGGGTGCGGGTTCGTGGGGGAACGCAAAGAGGAACCGTGCGGGTTCATGGGGGAACGCAAAGAGCAAGGGTGCGGGTTCGTGGGGGAACGCAAAGAGCTAGGGTGCGGGTTCGTGGGGGAACGCAAAGAGCTAGGGTGCGGGTTCGTGGGGGAACGCAAAGAGCAAGGGTGCGGGTTCGTGGGGGAACGCAAAGAGCAAGGGTGCGGGTTCGTGGGGGAACGCAAAGAGCAAGGGTGCGGGTTCGTGGGGGAGTGCAAAGAGGAACCGTGCGGGTTCGTGGGGGAACACAAAGAGGAACCGTGCGGGTTCGTGGGGGAACGCAAAGAGCAAGGGTGCGGGTTCGTGGGGGAATGCAAAGAGCAAGGGTGCGGGTTCGTGGGGGAACGCAAAGAGGAACGGTGCGGGTTCGTGGGGGAACGCAAAGAGCAAGGGTGCGGGTTCGTGGGGAAACGCAAAGAGCAATGGTGCGGGTTCGTGGGGGAACACAAAGAGCAAGGGTGCGGGTTCGTGGGGGAACGCAAAGAGGAACCGTGCGGGTTCGTGGGGGAACGCAAAGAGGAACCGTGTGGTTTCGTGGGGGAATGGAAAGAGGAACCGTGCGGGTTCGTGGGGGAACGAAAAGAGGATCCGTGCGGGTTCGTGGGGGAGCGCAAAGAGGAACCGTGCGGGTTCGTGGGGGAACGCAAAGAGCTAGGGTGCGGGTTCGTGGGGGAACGCAAAGAGCAAGGGTGCGGGTTCATGGGGGAACGCAAAGAGCAAGGGTGCGGGTTCGTGGGGGAACGCAAAGAGCAAGGGTGCGGGTTCGTGGGGGAACGCAAAGAGCAAGGGTGCGGGTTCGTGGGGGAACGCAAAGAGCAAGGGTGCGGGTTCGTGGGGGAACGCAAAGAGCAAGGGTGCGGGTTCGTGGGGGAACGCAAAGAGCAAGGGTGCGGGTTCGTGGGGGAACGCAAAGAGCAAGGGTGCGGGTTCGTGGGGGAACGCAGAGAGCAAGGGTGCGGGTTCGTGGGGGAACGCAGAGAGCTAGGGTGCGGGTTCGTGGGGGAACGCAAAGAGCAAGGGTGCGGGTTCGTGGGGGAACGCAAAGAGCAAGGGTGCGGGTTCGTGGGGGAACGCAAAGAGCAAGGGTGCGGGTTCGTGGGGGAACGCAAAGAGCAAGGGTGCGGGTTCGTGGGGGAACGCAAACAGCAAGGGTGCGGGTTCGTGGGGGAGTGCAAAGAGGAACCGTGCGGGTTCGTGGGGGAACACAATGAGGAACCGTGCGGGTTCGTGGGGGAACGCAAAGAGCAAGGGTGCGGGTTCGTGGGGGAACGCAAAGAGCAAGGGTGCGGGTTCGTGGGGGAACGCAAACAGGAACGGTGCGGGTTCGTGGGGGAACGCAAAGAGCAAGGGTGCGGGTTCGTGGTGGAACGCAAAGAGCAATGGTGCGGGTTCGTGCGGGAACACAAAGAGCAAGGGTGCGGGTTCGTGGGGGAACGCAACGAGGAACCGTGCGGGTTCGTGGGGGAACGCAAAGAGGAACCGTGTGGTTTCGTGGGGGAAAGCAAAGAGGAACCGTGCGGGTTCGTGGGGGAACGAAAAGAGGATCCGTGCGGGTTCGTGGGGGAGCGCAAAGAGGAACCGTGCGGGTTCGTGGGGGAACGCAATGAGCAAGGGTGCGGTTTTGTGGGGGAACGAAAAGAGGATCCGTGCGGGTTCGTGGGGGAGCGCAAAGAGGAACCGTGCGGGTTCGTGGGGGAACGCAAAGAGCAAGGGTGCGGGTTCGTGGGGGAACTCAAAGAGGAACCGTGCGGGTTTGTGGGGGAACGCAAAGAGCAAGGGTGCGGGTTCGTGGGGGAACGCAAAGAGCAAGGGTGCGGGTTCGTGGGGGAACGCAAAGAGGAACCGTGCGGGTTCATGGGGGAACGCAAAGAGCAAGGGTGCGGGTTCGTGGGGGAACGCAAAGAGCTAGGGTGCGGGTTCGTGGGGGAACGCAAAGAGCTAGGGTGCGGGTTCGTGGGGGAACGCAAAGAGCAAGGGTGCGGGTTCGTGGGGGAACGCAAAGAGGAACCGTGCGGGTTCGTGGGGGAACGCAAAGAGCAAGGGTGCGGGTTCGTGGGGGAACGCAGAGAGCTAGGGTGCGGGTTCGTGGGGGAACGCAAAGAGCAAGGGTGCGGGTTCGTGGGGGAACGCAAAGAGCAAGGGTGCGGGTTCGTGGGGGAACGCAAAGAGCAAGGGTGCGGGTTCGTGGGGGAACGCAAAGAACAAGGGTGCGGGTTCGTGGGGGAGTGCAAAGAGGAACCGTGCGGGTTCGTGGGGGAACACAAAGAGGAACCGTGCGGGTTCGTGGGGGAACGCAAAGAGCAAGGGTGCGGGTTCGTGGGGGAACGCAAAGAGCAAGGGTGCGGGTTCGTGGGGGAACGCAAAGAGGAACGGTGCGGGTTCGTGGGGGAACGCAAAGAGCAAGGGTGCGGGTTCGTGGGGGAACGCAAAGAGCAATGGTGCGGGTTCGTGGGGGAACACAAAGAGCAAGGGTGCGGGTTCGTGGGGGAACGCAAAGAGGAACCGTGCGGGTTCGTGGGGGAACGCAAAGAGGAACCGTGTGGTTTCGTGGGGGAATGGAAAGAGGAACCGTGCGGGTTCGTGGGGGAACGAAAAGAGGATCTCTGCGGGTTCGTGGGGGAGTGCAAAGAGGAACCGTGCGGGTTCGTGGGGGAACGCAAAGAGCAAGGGTGAGCGTTCATGGGGGAACGCAAAGAGGAACCGTGCGGGTTTGTGGGGGAACGCAAAGAGCTAGGGTGCGGGTTCGTGGGGGAACGCAAAGAGCAAGGGTGCGGGTTCGTGGGGGAACGCAAAGAGCAAGGGTGCGGGTTCGTGTGGGAACGCAAAGAGCAAGGGTGCGGGTTCGTGGGGGAGTGCAAAGAGGAACCGTGCGGGTTCGTGGGGGAACACAATGAGGAACCGTGCGGGTTCGTGGGGGAACGCAAAGAGCAAGGGTGCGGGTTCGTGGGGGAACGCAAAGAGCAAGGGTGCGGGTTCGTGGGGGAACGCAAACAGGAACGGTGCGGGTTTGTGGGGGAACGCAAAGAGCAAGGGTGCGGGTTCGTGGGGGAACGCAAAGAGCAATGGTGCGGGTTCGTGGGGGAACACAAAGAGCAAGGGTGCGGGTTCGTGGGGGAACGCAAAGAGGAACCGTGCGGGTTCGTGGGGGAACGCAAAGAGGAACCGTGTGGTTTCGTGGGGGAATGCAAAGAGGAACCGTGCGGGTTCGTGGGGGAACGAAAAGAGGATCCGTGCGGGTTCGTGGGGGAGCGCAAAGAGGAACCGTGCGGGTTCGTGGGGGAACGCAAAGAGCAAGGGTGCGGTTTCGTGGGGGAACGAAAAGAGGATCCGTGCGGGTTCGTGGGGGAGCGCAAAGAGGAACCGTGCGGGTTCGTGGGGGAACGCAAAGAGCAAGGGTGCGGGTTCGTGGGGGAACTCAAAGAGGAACCGTGCGGGTTTGTGGGGGAACGCAAAGAGCAAGGGTGCGGGTTCGTGGGGGAACGCAAAGAGCAAGGGTGCGGGTTCGTGGGGGAACGCAAAGAGGAACCGTGCGGGTTCATGGGGGAACGCAAAGAGCAAGGGTGCGGGTTCGTGGGGGAACGCAAAGAGCTAGGGTGCGGGTTCGTGGGGGAACGCAAAGAGCTAGGGTGCGGGTTCGTGGGGGAACGCAAAGAGCAAGGGTGCGGGTTCGTGGGGGAACGCAAAGAGGAACCGTGCGGGTTCGTGGGGGAACGCAAAGAGCAAGGGTGCGGGTTCGTGGGGGAACGCAGAGAGCTAGGGTGCGGGTTCGTGGGGGAACGCAAAGAGCAAGGGTGCGGGTTCGTGGGGGAACGCAAAGAGCAAGGGTGCGGGTTCGTGGGGGAACGCAAAGAGCAAGGGTGCGGGTTCGTGGGGGAACGCAAAGAACAAGGGTGCGGGTTCGTGGGGGAGTGCAAAGAGGAACCGTGCGGGTTCGTGGGGGAACACAAAGAGGAACCGTGCGGGTTCGTGGGGGAACGCAAAGAGCAAGGGTGCGGGTTCGTGGGGGAACGCAAAGAGCAAGGGTGCGGGTTCGTGGGGGAACGCAAAGAGGAACGGTGCGGGTTCGTGGGGGAACGCAAAGAGCAAGGGTGCGGGTTCGTGGGGGAACGCAAAGAGCAATGGTGCGGGTTCGTGGGGGAACACAAAGAGCAAGGGTGCGGGTTCGTGTGGGAACGCAAAGAGGAACCGTGCGGGTTCGTGGGGGAACGCAAAGAGGAACCGTGTGGTTTCGTGGGGGAATGGAAAGAGGAACCGTGCGGGTTCGTGGGGGAACGAAAAGAGGATCTCTGCGGGTTCGTGGGGGAGTGCAAAGAGGAACCGTGCGGGTTCGTGGGGGAACGCAAAGAGCAAGGGTGAGGGTTCATGGGGGAACGCAAAGAGGAACCGTGCGGGTTTGTGGGGGAACGCAAAGAGCAAGGGTGCGGGTTCGTGGGGGAACGCAAAGAGCAAGGGTGCGGGTTCGTGGGGGAACGCAAAGAGCAAGGGTGCGGGTTCGTGGGGGAACGCAAAGAGCAAGGGTGCGGGTTCGTGGGGGAACGCAAAGAGCAAGGGTGCGGTTTCGTGGGGGAACGCAAAGAGCTAGGGTGCGGGTTCGTGGGGGAACGCAAAGAGCAAGGGTGCGGGTTCGTGGGGGAACGCAGAGAGCTAGGGTGCGGGTTCGTGGGGGAACGCAAAGAGTAAGGGTGCGGGTTCGTGGGGGAACGCAAAGAGCAAGGGTGCGGGTTCGTGGGGGAACGCAAAGAGCAAGGGTGCGGGTTCGTGGGGGAACGCAAAGAGCAAGGGTGCGGGTTCGTGGGGGAACGCAAAGAGCAAGGGTGCGGGTTCGTGGGGGAGTGCAAAGAGGAACCGTGCGGGTTCGTGGGGGAACACAATGAGGAACCGTGCGGGTTCGTGGGGGAACGCAAAGAGCAAGGGTGCGGGTTCGTGGGGGAACGCAAAGAGCAAGGGTGCGGGTTCGTGGGGGAACGCAAAGAGGAACGGTGCGGGTTCATGGGGGAACGCAAAGAGCAAGGGTGCGGGTTCGTGGGGGAACGCAAAGAGCAATGGTGCGGGTTCGTGGGGGAACACAAAGAGCAAGGGTGCGGGTTCGTGGGGGAACGCAAAGAGGAACCGTGCGGGTTCGTGGGGGAACACAAAGAGGAACCGTGTGGTTTCATGGGGGAATGCAAAGAGGAACCGTGCGGGTTCGTGGGGGAACGAAAAGAGGATCCGTGCGGGTTCGTGGGGGAGCGCAAAGAGGAACCGTGCGGGTTCGTGGGGGAACGCAAAGAGCAAGGGTGCGGGTTCATGGGGGAACGCAAAGAGGAACCGTGCGGGTTTGTGGGGGAACGCAAAGAGCAAGGGTGCGGGTTCGTGGGGGAACGCAAAGAGCAAGGGTGCGGGTTCGTGGGGGAACGCAAAGAGGAACCGTGCGGGTTCATGGGGGAACGCAAAGAGCAAGGGTGCGGGTTCGTGGGGGAACGCAAAGAGGAACCGTGCGGGTTCGTGGGGGAACGCAAAGAGCAAGGGTGCGGGTTCGTGGGGGAACGCAGAGAGCTAGGGTGCGGGTTCGTGGGGGAACGCAAAGAGCAAGGGTGCGGGTTCGTGGGGGAACGCAAAGAGCTAGGGTGCGGGTTCGTGGGGGAACGCAAAGAGCAAGGGTGCGGGTTCGTGGGGGAGTGCAAAGAGGAACCTTGCGGGTTCGTGGGGGAACGCAAAGAGGAACCGTGCTGGTTCGTGGGGGAACGCAAAGAGCAAGGGTGCGGGTTCGTGGGGGATCGCAAAGAGCAAGGGTGCGGGTTCGTGGGGGAACACAAAGAGCAAGGGTGCGGGTTCGTGGGGGAACGCAAAGAGCAAGGGTGCGGGTTCGTGGGGGAACGCAAAGAGGAACCGTGTGGGTTCGTGGGGGAACGCAAAGAGTAAGCGTGCGGGTTCGTGGGGGAACGCAAAGAGCAAGGGTGCGGGTTCGTGGGGGAACGCAAAGAGGAACCGTGCGGGTTCGTGGGGGAACGCAAAGAGGAACCGTGCGGGTTCGTGGGGGAACGCAAAGAGGAACCGTGCGGGTTCGTGGGGGAATGCAAAGAGGAACCGTGCGGGTTCGTGGGGGAACGCAAAGAGCAAGGGTGCGGGTTCGTGGGGGAACGCAAAGAGCAAGGGTGCGGGTTCGTGGGGGAACGAAAAGAGGATCTCTGCGGGTTCGTGGGGGAGTGCAAAGAGGAACCGTGCGGGTTCGTGGGGGAACGCAAAGAGCAAGGGTGAGGGTTCATGGGGGAACGCAAAGAGGAACCGTGCGGGTTTGTGGGGGAACGCAAAGAGCAAGGGTGCGGGTTCGTGGGGGAACGCAAAGAGCAAGGGTGCGGGTTCGTGGGGGAACGCAAAGAGCAAGGGTGCGGGTTCGTGGGGGAACGCAAAGAGCAAGGGTGCGGGTTCGTGGGGGAACGCAAAGAGCAAGGGTGCGGTTTCGTGGGGGAACGCAAAGAGCTAGGGTGCGGGTTCGTGGGGGAACGCAAAGAGCAAGGGTGCGGGTTCGTGGGGGAACGCAGAGAGCTAGGGTGCGGGTTCGTGGGGGAACGCAAAGAGTAAGGGTGCGGGTTCGTGGGGGAACGCAAAGAGCAAGGGTGCGGGTTCGTGGGGGAACGCAAAGAGCAAGGGTGCGGGTTCGTGGGGGAACGCAAAGAGCAAGGGTGCGGGTTCGTGGGGGAACGCAAAGAGCAAGGGTGCGGGTTCGTGGGGGAGTGCAAAGAGGAACCGTGCGGGTTCGTGGGGGAACACAATGAGGAACCGTGCGGGTTCGTGGGGGAACGCAAAGAGCAAGGGTGCGGGTTCGTGGGGGAACGCAAAGAGCAAGGGTGCGGGTTCGTGGGGGAACGCAAAGAGCAAGGGTGCGGGTTCGTGGGGGAACGCAAAGAGGAACGGTGCGGGTTCATGGGGGAACGCAAAGAGCAAGGGTGCGGGTTCGTGGGGGAACGCAAAGAGCAATGGTGCGGGTTCGTGGGGGAACACAAAGAGCAAGGGTGCGGGTTCGTGGGGGAACGCAAAGAGGAACCGTGCGGGTTCGTGGGGGAACACAAAGAGGAACCGTGTGGTTTCATGGGGGAATGCAAAGAGGAACCGTGCGGGTTCGTGGGGGAACGAAAAGAGGATCCGTGCGGGTTCGTGGGGGAGCGCAAAGAGGAACCGTGCGGGTTCGTGGGGGAACGCAAAGAGCAAGGGTGCGGGTTCATGGGGGAACGCAAAGAGGAACCGTGCGGGTTTGTGGGGGAACGCAAAGAGCAAGGGTGCGGGTTCGTGGGGGAACGCAAAGAGCAAGGGTGCGGGTTCGTGGGGGAACGCAAAGAGGAACCGTGCGGGTTCATGGGGGAACGCAAAGAGCAAGGGTGCGGGTTCGTGGGGGAACGCAAAGAGGAACCGTGCGGGTTCGTGGGGGAACGCAAAGAGCAAGGGTGCGGGTTCGTGGGGGAACGCAGAGAGCTAGGGTGCGGGTTCGTGGGGGAACGCAAAGAGCAAGGGTGCGGGTTCGTGGGGGAACGCAAAGAGCTAGGGTGCGGGTTCGTGGGGGAACGCAAAGAGCAAGGGTGCGGGTTCGTGGGGGAGTGCAAAGAGGAACCTTGCGGGTTCGTGGGGGAACGCAAAGAGGAACCGTGCTGGTTCGTGGGGGAACGCAAAGAGCAAGGGTGCGGGTTCGTGGGGGATCGCAAAGAGCAAGGGTGCGGGTTCGTGGGGGAACACAAAGAGCAAGGGTGCGGGTTCGTGGGGGAACGCAAAGAGCAAGGGTGCGGGTTCGTGGGGGAACGCAAAGAGGAACCGTGTGGGTTCGTGGGGGAACGCAAAGAGTAAGCGTGCGGGTTCGTGGGGGAACGCAAAGAGCAAGGGTGCGGGTTCGTGGGGGAACGCAAAGAGGAACCGTGCGGGTTCGTGGGGGAACGCAAAGAGGAACCGTGCGGGTTCGTGGGGGAACGCAAAGAGGAACCGTGCGGGTTCGTGGGGGAATGCAAAGAGGAACCGTGCGGGTTCGTGGGGGAACGCAAAGAGCAAGGGTGCGGGTTCGTGGGGGAACGCAAAGAGCAAGGGTGCGGGTTCATGGGGGAACGCAAAGAGCAGGGGTGCGGGTTCGTGGGGGAACGCAAACAGCAAGGGTGCGGGTTTGTGGGGGAACGCAAAGATGAAGGGTGCTGGTTCGTGGGGGAACGCAAAGAGCTACGGTGCGGGTTCGTGGGGGAACGCAAAGAGCAAGGGTGCGGGTTCGTGGGGGAACGCAGAGAGCAAGGGTGCGGGTTCTTGGGGATCGCAAAGAGGAACCGTGCGGGTTCGTGGGGGAACGCAAAGAGCTAGGGTGCGGGTTCATGGGGGAACGCAAAGAGCAAGGGTGCGGGTTCATGGGGGAGTGCAAAGAGGAACCGTGCGGGTTCGTGGGGGAACGCAAAGAGGAACCGTGCGGGTTCGTGGGTAACGCAAAGAGGAACCGTGCGGGTTCGTGGGGGAACGCAAAGAGCAAGGGTGCGGGTTCGTGGGGGAACGCAAAGAGCAAGGGTGCGGGTTCGTGGGGGAACGCAAAGAGGAACGGTGCGGGTTCGTGGGGGAACGCAAAGAGCAAGGGTGCGGGTTCGTGGGGGAACGCAAAGAGCAATGGTGCGGGTTCGTGGGGGAACACAAAGAGCAAGGGTGCGGGTTCGTGGGGGAACGCAAAGACGAACCGTGCGGGTTCGTGGGGGAACGCAAAGAGGAACCGTATGGTTTCGTGGGGGAATGCAAAGAGGAACCGTGTGGGTTCGTGGGGGAACGAAAAGAGGATCCGTGCGGGTTCGTGGGGGAGCGCAAAGAGGAACCGTGCGGGTTCGTGGGGGAACGCAAAGAGCAAGGGTGCGGGTTCATGGGGGAACGCAAAGAGGAACCGTGCGGGTTTGTGGGGGAACGCAAAGAGCAAGGGTGCGGGTTCGTGGGGGAACGCAAAGAGCAAGGGTGCGGGTTCGTGGGGGAACGCAAAGAGCAAGGGTGCGGGTTCGTGGGGGAACGCAAAGAGCAAGGGTGCGGGTTCGTGGGGGAACGCAAAGAGCAAGGGTGCGGGTTCGTGGGGGAGTGCAAAGAGGAACCGTGCGGGTTCGTGGGGGAACACAATGAGGAACCGTGCGGGTTCGTGGGGGAACGCAAAGAGCAAGGGTGCGGGTTCGTGGGGGAACGCAAAGAGCAAGGGTGCGGGTTCGTGGGGGAACGCAAAGAGGAACCGTGCGGGTTCGTGGGGGAACGCAAAGAGCAAGGGTGCGGGTTCGTGGGGGAACGCAAAGAGGAACCGTGCGGGTTCGTGGGAGAACGCAAAGAGGAACCGTGCGGGTTCGTGGGGGAACGCAAAGAGCAAGGGTGCGGGTTCGTGGGGGAACGCAAAGAGCAAGGGTGCGGGTTCGTGGGGGAACGCAAAGAGGAACCGCGCGGGATCGTGGGGGAACGCAAAGTGGAACCGTGCGGGTTCGTGGGGGAACGCAAAGTGGAACCGTGCGGTTTCGTGGGGGAACGCAAAGGGCAAGGGTGCGGGTTCGTGGGGGAACGCAAAGAGCAAGGGTGCGGGTTCATTGTGGAACGCAAAGAGCAAGGGTGCGGGTTCGTGGGGGAACGCAAAGAGCAAGGGTGCGGGTTCGTGGGGGAACGCAAAGAGGAACCGTGCGGGTTCGTGGGGGAACGCAAAGAGCAAGGGTGCGGGTTCTTGGGGGAACGCAATGAGCAAGGGTGCGGGTTCGTGGGGGAACGCAAAGAGCAAGGGTGCGGGTTCGTGGGGGAACGCAAAGAGCAAGGGTGCGGGTTCGTGGGGGAACGCAAAGAGCTACGGGGCTGGTTCGTGGGGGAACGCAAAGAGCAATGGTGCGGGTTCGTGGGGGAATGCAGAGAGCTAGGGTGCGGGTTCGTGGGGGAACGCAAAGAGCAAGGGTGCGGGTTCGTGGGGGAACGCAGAGAGCTAGGGTGCGGGTTCGTGGGGGAACGCAAAGAGCAAGGGTGCGGGTTCGTGGGGGAACGCAAAGAGCAAGGGTGCGGGTTCGTGGGGGAGTGCAAAGAGGAACCATGCGGGTTCGTGGGGGAACGCAAAGAGCAAGGGTGCGGGTTCGTGGGGAACGCAAAGAGCAAGGGTGCGGGTTCGTGGGGGAACGCAAAGAGGAACGGTGCGGGTTCGTGGGGGAACGCAAAGAGCAAGGGTGCGGGTTCGTGGGGGAACGCAAAGAGGAACCGTGCGGGTTCGTGGGGGAACGCAAAGAGCAAGGGTGCGGGTTCGTGGGGGAACGCAAAGAGCAAGGGTGCGGGTTCGTGGGGGAACGCAAAGAGGAACGGTGCGGGTTCGTGGGGGAACGTAAAGATCAAGGGTGCGGGTTCGTGGGGGAACGCAAAGAGCAATGGTGCGGGTTCGTGGGGGAACACAAAGAGCAAGGGTGCGGGTTCGTGGGGGAACGCAAAGAGGAACCGTGCGGGTTCGTGGGGGAACGCAAAGAGGAACCGTGTGGTTTCGTGGTGGAATGCAAAGAGGAACCGTGCGGGTTCGTGGGGGAACGAAAAGAGGATCCGTGCGGGTTCGTGGGGGAGCGCAAAGAGCAAGGGTGCGGGTTCTTGGGGGAACGAAAAGAGGATCCGTGCGGGTTCGTGGGGGAGCGCAAAGGGGAACCGTGCGGGTTCGTGGGGGAACGCAAAGAGCAAGGGTGCGGGTTCATGGGGGAACGCAAAGAGGAACCGTGCGGGTTTGTGGGGGAACGCAAAGAGCAAGGGTGCGGGTTCGTGGGGGAACGCAAAGAGCAAGGGTGCGGGTTCGTGGGGGAACGCAAAGAGGAACCGTGCGGGTTCATGGGGGAACGCAAAGAGCAAGGGTGCGGGTTCGTGGGGGAACGCAAAGAGGAACCGTGCGGGTTCGTGGGGGAACGCAAAGAGCAAGGGTGCGGGTTCGTGGGGGAACGCAGAGAGCTAGGGTGCGGGTTCGTGGGGGAACGCAAAGAGCAAGGGTGCGGGTTCGTGGGGGAACGCAAAGAGCTAGGGTGCGGGTTCGTGGGGGAACGCAAAGAGCAAGGGTGCGGGTTCGTGGGGGAGTGCAAAGAGGAACCGTGCGGGTTCGTGGGGGAACGCAAAGAGGAACCGTGCGGGTTCGTGGGGGAACGCAAAGAGCAAGGGTGCGGGTTCGTGGGGGATCGCAAAGAGCAAGGGTGCGGGTTCGTGGGGGAACACAAAGAGCAAGGGTGCGGGTTCGTGGGGGAACGCAAAGAGCAAGGGTGCGGGTTCGTGGGGGAACGCAAAGAGGAACCGTGTGGGTTCGTGGGGGAACGCAAAGAGTAAGCGTGCGGGTTCGTGGGGGAACGCAAAGAGCAAGGGTGCGGGTTCGTGGGGGAACGCAAAGAGGAACCGTGCGGGTTCTTGGGGGAACGCAAATAGGAACCGTGCGGGTTCGTGGGGGAACGCAAAGAGGAACCGTGCGGGTTCGTGGGGGAATGCAAAGAGGAACCGTGCGGGTTCGTGGGGGAACGCAAAGAGCAAGGGTGCGGGTTCGTGGGGGAACGCAAAGAGCAAGGGTGCGGGTTCGTGGGGGAACGCAAAGAGCAAGGGTGCGGGTTCGTGGGGGAACGCAAAGAGCAAGGGTGCGGGTTCGTGGGGGAACGCAAAGAGGAAGGGTGCGGGTTCGTGGGGGAACGCAAAGAGCTACGGTGCGGGTTCGTGGGGGAACGCAAAGAGCAAGGGTGCGGGTTCGTGGGGGAACGCAGAGAGCAAGGGTGCGGGTTCTTGGGGATCGCAAAGAGGAACCGTGCGGGTTCGTGGGGGAACGCAAAGAGCTAGGGTGCGGGTTCGTGGGGGAACGCAAAGAGCAAGGGTGCGGGTTCATGGGGGAGTGCAAAGAGGAACCGTGCGGGTTCGTGGGGGAACGCAAAGAGGAACCGTGCGGGTTCGTGGGTAACGCAAAGAGGAACCGTGCGGGTTCGTGGGGGAACGCAAAGAGCAAGGGTGCGGGTTCGTGGGGGAACGCAAAGAGCAAGGGTGCGGGTTCGTGGGGGAACGCAAAGAGGAACGGTGCGGGTTCGTGGGGGAACGCAAAGAGCAAGGGTGCGGGTTCGTGGGGGAACGCAAAGAGCAATGGTGCGGGTTCGTGGGGGAACACAAAGAGCAGGGGTGCGGGTTCGTGGGGGAACGCAAAGATGAACCGTGCGGGTTCGTGGGGGAACGCAAAGAGGAACCGTGTGGTTTCGTGGGGGAATGCAAAGAGGAACCGTGCGGGTTCGTGGGGGAACGAAAAGAGGATCCGTGCGGGTTCGTGGGGGAGCGCAAAGAGGAACCGTGCGGGTTCGTGGGGGAACGCAAAGAGCAAGGGTGCGGGTTCATGGGGGAACGCAAAGAGGAACCGTGCGGGTTTGTGGGGGAACGCAAAGAGCAAGGGTGCGGGTTCGTGGGGGAACGCAAAGAGCAAGGGTGCGGGTTCGTGGGGGAACGCAAAGAGCAAGGGTGCGGGTTCGTGGGGGAACGCAAAGAGCAAGGGTGCGGGTTCGTGGGGGAACGCAAAGAGCAAGGGTGCGGGTTCGTGGGGGAACGCAAAGAGCTAGGGTGCGGGTTCGTGGGGGAACGCAAAGAGCAAGGGTGCGGGTTCGTGGGGGAACGCAGAGAGCTAGGGTGCGGGTTCGTGGGGGAACGCAAAGAGCAAGGGTGCGGGTTCGTGGGGGAACGCAAAGAGCAAGGGTGCGGGTTCGTGGGGGAACGCAAAGAGCAAGGGTGCGGGTTCGTGGGGGAACGCAAAGAGCAAGGGTGCGGGTTCGTGGGGGAACGCAAAGAGCAAGGGTGCGGGTTCGTGGGGGAGTGCAAAGAGGAACCGTGCGGGTTCGTGGGGGAACACAATGAGGAACCGTGCGGGTTCGTGGGGGAACACAAAGAGCAAGGGTGCGGGTTCGTGGGGGAACGCAAAGAGCAAGGGTGCGGGTTCGTGGGGGAACGCAAAGAGGAACGGTGCGGGTTCGTGGGGGAACGCAAAGAGCAAGGGTGCGGGTTCGTGGGGGAACGCAAAGAGCAAGGGTGCGGGTTCGTGGGGGAACGCAAAGAGCAAGGGTGCGGGTTCGTGGGGGAACGCAAAAAGGAAGTGTGCGGGTTCGTGGGGGAACGCAAAGAGGAACCGTGCGGGTTCGTGGGAGAACGCAAAGAGGAACCGTGCGGGTTCGTGGGGGAACGCAAAGAGCAAGGGTGCGGGTTCGTGGGGGAACGCAAAGAGCAAGGGTGCGGGTTCGTGGGGGAACGCAAAGAGGAACCGCGCGGGATCGTGGGGGAACGCAAAGAGGAACCGTGCGGGTTCGTGGGGGAACGCAAAGTGGAACCGTGCGGTTTCGTGGGGGAACGCAAAGGGCAAGGGTGCGGGTTCGTGGGGGAACGCAAAGAGCAAGGGTGCGGGTTCATTGTGGAACGCAAAGAGCAAGGGTGCGGGTTCGTGGGGGAACGCAAAGAGCAAGGGTGCGGGTTCGTGGGGGAACGCAAAGAGGAACCGTGCGGGTTCGTGGGGGAACGCAAAGAGCAAGGGTGCGGGTTCGTGGGGGAACGCAAAGAGCAAGGGTGCGGGTTCGTGGGGGAACGCAAAGAGCTACGGTGCGGGTTCGAGGGGGAACGCAAAGAGCAATGGTGCGGGTTCGTGGGGGAATGCAGAGAGCTAGGGTGCGGGTTCGTGGGGGAACGCAAAGAGCAAGGGTGCGGGTTCGTGGGGGAACGCAGAGAGCTAGGGTGCGGGTTCGTGGGGGAACGCAAAGAGCAAGGGTGCGGGTTCGTGGGGGAACGCAAAGAGCAAGGGTGCGGGTTCGTGGGGGAGTGCAAAGAGGAACCATGCGGGTTCGTGGGGGAACGCAAAGAGCAAGGGTGCGGGTTCGTGGGGAACGCAAAGAGCAAGGGTGCGGGTTCGTGGGGGAACGCAAAGAGGAACGGTGCGGGTTCGTGGGGGAACGCAAAGAGGAACCGTGCGGGTTCGTGGGGGAACGCAAAGAGGAACCGTGCGGGTTCGTGGGGGAACGCAAAGAGCAAGGGTGCGGGTTCGTGGGGGAACGCAAAGAGCAAGGGTGCGGGTTCGTGGGGGAACGCAAAGAGGAACGGTGTGGGTTCGTGGGGGAACGCAAAGAGCAAGGGTGCGGGTTCGTGGGGGAACGCAAAGAGCAAGGGTGCGGGTTCGTGGGGGAACGCAAAGAGGAACGGTGCGGGTTCGTGGGGGAACGCAAAGAGCAAGGGTGCGGGTTCGTGGGGGAACGCAAAGAGTAAGGGTGCGGGTTCGTGGGGGAACGCAAAGAGGAACGGTGCGGGTTCGTGGGGGAACGCAAAGAGCAAGGGTGCGGGTTCGTGGGGGAACGCAAAGAGCAATGGTGCGGGTTCGTGGGGGAACACAAAGAGCAAGGGTGCGGGTTCGTGGGGGAACGCAAAGAGGATCCGTGCGGGTTCGTGGGGGAACGCAAAGAACAAGGGTGCGGGTTCGTGGGGGAGTGCAAAGAGGAACCGTGCGGCTTCATGGGGGAACACAATGAGGAACCGTGCGGGTTCCTGGGGGAACGCAAAGAGCAAGGGTGCGGGTTCGTGGGGGAACGCAAAGAGCAAGGGTGCGGGTTCGTGGGGGAACGCAAAGAGGAACGGTGCGGGTTCGTGGGGGAACGCAAAGAGCTAGGGTGCGGGTTCGTGGGGGAACGCAAAGAGGAACCGTGCGGGTTCGTGGGGGAACGCAAAGAGCTACGGTGCGGGATTGTGGGGGAACGCAAAGAGCAAGGGTGCCGGTTCGTGGGGGAACGCAAAGAGCAAGGGTGCGGGTTCGTGGGGGAACGCAAAGAGGAACCGTGCGGGTTCGTGGGGGAACGCAAAGAGCAAGGGTGCGGGTTCGTGGGGGAACGCAAAGAGGAAGGGTGCGGGTTCGTGGGGGAACGCAAAGAGCAAGGCTGCGGGTTCGTGGGGGAACGCAAAGAGCAAGGCTGCGGGTTCGTGGGGGAACGCAAAGAGCAAGGGTGCGGGTTCGTGGGGGAATGCAAAGAGCAATGGTGCGGGTTCGTGGGGGAACGCAAACAGGAACCGTTTGGGTTCGTGGGGGAACGCAAAGAGGAACCGTGCGGGTTCGTGGGTGAATGCAAAGAGGAAACGTGCGGGTTCGTGGGGGAACGCAAAGAGCAACGGTACGGGTTCGTGGGGGAACGCAAAGAGGAACCGTGCAGGTTTGTGGGGGAACGCAAAGAGCAAGGGTGCGGGTTCGTGGGGGAACGCAAAGAGCAAGGGTGCGGGTTCGTGGGGGAACGCAAAGAGGAACCGTGCGGGTTCATGGGGGAACGCAAAGAGCAAGGGTGCGGGTTCGTGGGGGAATGCAAAGAGCAAGGGTGCGGGTTCGTGGGGGAACGCAAACAGGAACCGTTTGGGTTCGTGGGGGAACGCAAAGAGGAACCGTGCGGGTTCGTGGGTGAATGCAAAGAGGAACCGTGCGGGTTCGTGGGGGAACGCAAAGAGCAACGGTACGGGTTCGTGGGGGAACGCAAAGAGGAACCGTGCAGGTTTGTGGGGGAACGCAAAGAGCAAGGGTGCGGGTTCGTGGTGGAACGCAAAGAGCAAGGGTGCGGGTTCGTGGGGGAACGCAAAGAGGAACCGTGCGGGTTCATGGGGGAACGCAAAGAGCAAGGGTGCGGGTTCGTGGGGGAACGCAAAGAGCTAGGGTGCGGGTTCGTGGGGGAACGCAAAGAGCTAGGGTGCGGGTTCGTGGGGGAACGCAAAGAGCAAGGGTGCGGGTTCGTGGGGGAACGCAAAGAGGAACCGTGCGGGTTCGTGGGGGAACGCAAAGAGCAAGGGTGCGGGTTCGTGGGGGAACGCAGAGAGCTAGGGTGCGGGTTCGTGGGGGAACGCAAAGAGCAAGGGTGCGGGTTCGTGGGGGAACGCAAAGAGCAAGGGTGCGGGTTCGTGGGGGAACGCAAAGAGCAAGGGTGCGGGTTCGTGGGGGAACGCAAAGAGCAAGGGTGCGGGTTCGTGGGGGAGTGCAAAGAGGAACCGTGCGGGTTCGTGGGGGAACACAAAGAGGAACCGTGCGGGTTCGTGGGGGAACGCAAAGAGCAAGGGTGCGGGT
Organism: Oreortyx pictus; assembly: GCA_036925125.1. NCBI lineage: Eukaryota > Metazoa > Chordata > Aves > Galliformes > Odontophoridae > Oreortyx > Oreortyx pictus. Next base: position 427,228 of record JAUPFR010000065.1, read on the forward strand.
TCGTGGGGGAACGCAAAGAGCAAGGGTGCGCGTTCGTGGGGGAACGCAAAGAGGAACGGTGCGGGTTCGTTGGGGAACGCAAAGAGCAAGGGTGCGGGTTCGTGGGGGAACGCAAAGAGCAAGGGTGCGGGTTCATGGGGGAGTGCAAAGAGGAACCGTGCGGGTTCGTGGGGGAACGCAAAGAGGAACCGTGCGGGTTCGTGGGTAACGCAAAGAGGAACCGTGCGGGTTCGTGGGGGAACGCAAAGAGCAAGGGTGCGGGTTCGTGGGGGAACGCAAAGAGCAAGGGTGCGGGTTCGTGGGGGAACGCAAAGAGGAACGGTGCGGGTTCGTGGGGGAACGCAAAGAGCGAGGGTGCGGGTTCGTGGGGGAACGCAAAGAGCAATGGTGCGGGTTCGTGGGGGAACACAAAGAGCAGGGGTGCGGGTTCGTGGGGGAACGCAAAGATGAACCGTGCGGGTTCGTGTGGGAACGCAAAGAGGAACCGTGTGGTTTCGTGGGGGAATGCAAAGAGGAACCGTGCGGGTTCGTGGGGGAACGAAAAGAGGATCCGTGCGGGTTCGTGGGGGAGCGCAAAGAGGAACCGTGCGGGTTTGTGGGGGAACGCAAAGAGCAAGGGTGCAGGTTCATGGGGGAACGCAAAGAGGAACCGTGCGGGTTTCTGGGGGAACGCAAAGAGCAAGGGTGCGGGTTCGTGGGGGAACGCAAAGAGCAAGGGTGCGGGTTCGTGGGGGAACGCAAAGAGCAAGGGTGCGGGTTCGTGGGGGAACGCAAAGAGCAAGGGTGCGGGTTCGTGGGGGAACGCAAAGAGCAAGGGTGCGGGTTCGTGGGGGAACGCAAAGAGCTAGGGTGCGGGTTCGTGGGGGAACGCAAAGAGCAAGGGTGCGGGTTCGTGGGGGAACGCAGAGAGCTAGGGTGCGGGTTCGTGGGGGAACGCAAAGAGCAAGGGTGCGGGTTCGTGGGGGAACGCAAAGAGCAAGGGTGCGGGTTCGTGGGGGAACGCAAAGAGCAAGGGTGCGGGTTCGTGGGGGAACGCAAAGAGCAAGGGTGCGGGTTCGTGGGGGAACGCAAAGAGCAAGGGTGCGGGTTCGTGGGGGAACGCAAAGAGGAACCGTGCGGTTTCATGGGGGAACGCAAAAAGGAAGTGTGCGGGTTCGTGGGGGAACGCAAAGAGCTAGGGTGCGGGTTCGTGGGAAAACGCAATGAGCTAGGGTGCGGGTTCGTGGGGGAACGCAAAGAGCAAGGGTGCGGGTTCGTGGGGGAACGCAAAGAGGAACCGTGCGGGTTCGTGGGGGAACGCAAAGAGCAAGGGTGCGGGTTCGTGGGGGAACGCAAAGAGGAACCGTGCGGGTTCGTGGGAGAACGCAAAGAGGAACCGTGCGGGTTCGTGGGGGAACGCAAAGAGCAAGGGTGCGGGTTCGTGGGGGAACGCAAAGAGCAAGGGTGCGGGTTCGTGGGGGAACGCAAAGAGGAACCGCGCGGGATCGTGGGGGAACGCAAAGTGGAACCGTGCGGGTTCGTGGGGGAACGCAAAGTGGAACCGTGCGGGTTCGTGGGGGAACGCAAAGGGCAAGGGTGCGGGTTCGTGGGGGAACGCAAAGAGCAAGGGTGCGGGTTCATTGTGGAACGCAAAGAGCAAGGGTGCGGGTTCATTGTGGAACGCAAAGAGCAAGGGTGCGGGTTCGTGGGGGAACGCAAAGAGCAAGGGTGCGGGTTCGTGGGGGAACGCAAAGAGCAACGGTGCGGGTTCGTGGGGGAACGCAAAGAGCAAGGATGCGCGTTCGTGGGGGAACGCAAAGAGCAAGGGTGCGCGTTCGTGGGGGAACGCAAAGAGCAAGGGTGCGGGTTCGTGGGGGAACGCAAAGAGCAAGGGTGTGGGTTCGTGGGGGAACGCAAAGAGAAAGGGTGCGGGTTCGTGGGGGAACGCAAAGAGGAACCGTGCGGGTTCGTGGGGGAACGCAAAGAGCAAGGGTGCGGGTTCGTGGGGGAACGCAAAGAGCAAGGGTGCGGGTTCGTGGGGGAACGCAGAGAGCTAGGGTGCGGGTTCGTGGGGGAACGCAAAGAGCTAGGGTGCGGGTTCGTGGGGGAACGCAAAGAGCAAGGGTGCGGGTTCGTGGGGGAGTGCAAAGAGGAACCATGCGGGTTCGTGGGGGAACGCAAAGAGCAAGGATGCGGGTTCGTGGGGAACGCAAAGAGCAAGGGTGCGGGTTCGTGGGGGAACGCAAAGAGGAACGGTGCGGGTTCGTGGGGGAACGCAAAGAGGAACCGTGCGGGTTCGTGGGGGAACGCAAAGAGGAACCGTGCGGGTTCGTGGGGGAACGCAAAGAGCAAGGGTGCGGGTTCGTGGGGGAACGCAAAGAGCAAGGGTGCGGGTTCGTGGGGGAACGCAAAGAGGAACGGTGCGGGTTCGTGGGGGAACGCAAAGAGCAAGGGTGCGGGTTCGTGGGGGAACGCAAAGAGCAAGGGTGCGGGTTCGTGGGGGAACGCAAAGAGGAACGGTGCGGGTTCGTGGGGGAACGCAAAGAGCAAGGGTGTGGGTTCGTGGGGGAACGCAAAGAGTAAGGGTGCGGGTTCGTGGGGGAACGCAAAGAGGAACGGTGCGGGTTCGTGGGGGAACGCAAAGAGCAAGGGTGCGGGTTCGTGGGGGAACGCAAAGAGCAATGGTGCAGGTTCGTGGGGGAACACAAAGAGCAAGGGTGCGGGTTCGTGGGGGAACGCAAAGAGGATCCGTGCGGGTTCGTGGGGGAACGCAAAGAACAAGGGTGCGGGTTCGTGGGGGAGTGCAAAGAGGAACCGTGCGGCTTCATGGGGGAACACAATGAGGAACCGTGCGGGTTCATGGGGGAACGCAAAGAGCAAGGGTGCGGGTTCGTGGGGGAACGCAAAGTGCAAGGGTGCGGGTTCGTGGGGGTACGCAAAGAGGAACGGTGCGGGTTCGTGGGGGAACGCAAAGAGCTAGGGTGCGGGTTCGTGGGGGAACGCAAAGAGGAACCGTGCGGGTTCGTGGGGGAACGCAAAGAGCTACGGTGCGGGATTGTGGGGGAACGCAAAGAGCAAGGGTGCCGGTTCGTGGGGGAACGCAAAGAGCAAGGGTGCGGGTTCGTGGGGGAACGCAAAGAGCAAGGGTGCGGGTTCGTGGGGGAACGCAAAGAGGAACCGTGCGGGTTCGTGGGGGAACGCAAAGAGGAAGGGTGCGGGTTCGTGGGGGAACGCAAAGAGGAAGGGTGCGGGTTCGTGGGGGAACGCAAAGAGCAAGGCTGCGGGTTCGTGGGGGAACGCAAAGAGCAAGGCTGCGGGTTCGTGGGGGAACGCAAAGAGCAAGGGTGCGGGTTCGTGGGGGAATGCAAAGAGCAATGGTGCGGGTTCGTGGGGGAACGCAAACAGGAACCGTTTGGGTTCGTGGGGGAACGCAAAGAGGAACCGTGCGGGTTCGTGGGTGAATGCAAAGAGGAAACGTGCGGGTTCGTGGGGGAACGCAAAGAGCAACGGTACGGGTTCGTGGGGGAACGCAAAGAGGAACCGTGCAGGTTTGTGGGGGAAATCAAAGAGCAAGGGTGCGGGTTCGTGGGGGAACGCAAAGAGCAAGGGTGCGGGTTCGTGGGGGAACGCAAAGAGCAAGGGTGCGGGTTCGTGGGGGAACGCAAAGAGGAACCGTGCGGGTTCATGGGGGAACGCAAAGAGCAAGGGTGCGGGTTCGTGGGGGAATGCAAAGAGCAAGGGTGCGGGTTCGTGGGGGAACGCAAACAGGAACCGTTTGGGTTCGTGGGGGAACGCAAAGAGGAACCGTGCGGGTTCGTGGGTGAATGCAAAGAGGAACCGTGCGGGTTCGTGGGGGAACGCAAAGAGCAACGGTACGGGTTCGTGGGGGAACGCAAAGAGGAACCGTGCAGGTTTGTGGGGGAACGCAAAGAGCAAGGGTGCGGGTTCGTGGTGGAACGCAAAGAGCAAGGGTGCGGGTTCGTGGGGGAACGCAAAGAGGAACCGTGCGGGTTCATGGGGGAACGCAAAGAGCTAGGGTGCGGGTTCGTGGGGGAACGCAAAGAGCTAGGGTGCGGGTTCGTGGGGGAACGCAAAGAGCTAGGGTGCGGGTTCGTGGGGGAACGCAAAGAGCAAGGGTGCGGGTTCGTGGGGGAACGCAAAGAGGAACCGTGCGGGTTCGTGGGGGAACGCAAAGAGCAAGGGTGCGGGTTCGTGGGGGAACGCAGAGAGCTAGGGTGCGGGTTCGTGGGGGAACGCAAAGAGCAAGGGTGCGGGTTCGTGGGGGAACGCAAAGAGCAAGGGTGCGGGTTCGTGGGGGAACGCAAAGAGCAAGGGTGCGGGTTCGTGGGGGAGTGCAAAGAGGAACCGTGCGGGCTCGTGGGGGAACACAATGAGGAACCGTGCGGGTTCGTGGGGGGAACGCAAAGAGCAAGGGTGCGGGTTCGTGGGGGAACGCAAAGAGCAAGGGTGCGGGTTCGTGGGGGAACGCAAAGAGGAACGGTGCGGGTTCGTGGGGGAACGCAAAGAGCAAGGGTGCGGGTTCGTGCGGGAAAAGAGCAATGGTGCGGGTTCGTGGGGGAACACAAAGAGCAAGGGTGCGGGTTCGTGGGGGAACGCAAAGAGGAACCGTGACGGGTTCGTGGGGGAACGCAAAGAGGAACCGTGCGGTTCGTGGGGGAACGCAAAGAGGAACCGTGTGGTTTCGTGGGGGAATGCAAAGAGGAACCGTGCGGGTTCGTGGGGGAACGAAAAGAGGATCCGTGCGGGTTCGTGGGGGAGCGCAAAGAGGAACCGTGCGGTTTCGTGGGGGAACGCAAAGAGCAAGGGTGCGGGTTCATGGGGGAACGCAAAGAGGAACCGTGCGGGGTTTGTGGGGAACGCAAAGAGCAAGGGTGCGGGTTCGTGGGGGAACGCAAAGAGCAAGGGTGCGGGTTCGTGGGGGAACGCAAAGAGCAAGGGTGCGGGTTCGTGGGGGAACGCAAAGAGCTAGGGTGCGGGTTCGTGGGGGGAACGCAAAGAGCTAGGGGTGCGGGTTTGTGGGGGGAACGCAAAGAGCAAGGGTGCGGGTTCGTGGGGGAACGCAAAGAGGAACGGTGCGGGTTCGTGGGGGAACGCAAAGAGCAAGGGTGCGGGTTCGTGGGGGAACGCAAAGAGCAAGGGTGCGGGTTCGTGGGGGAACGCAAAGAGGAACCGTGCGGTTTCATGGGGGAACGCAAAAAAGGAAGTGTGCGGGTTCGTGGGGGAACGCAAAGAGCTAGGGTGCGCGTTCGTGGGGGAACGCAATGAGCTAGGGTGCGGGTTCGTGGGGGAACGCAAAGAGCAAGGGTGCGGGTTCGTGGGGAACGCAAAGAGGAACCGTGCGGGTTCGTGGGGGAACGCAAAGAGCAAGGGTGCGGGTTCGTGGGGGAACGCAAAGAGGAACCGTGCGGGTTCGTGGGAGAACGCAAAGAGGAACCGTGCGGGTTCGTGGGGGAACGCAAAGAGCAAGGGTGCGGGTTCGTGGGGGGAACGCAAAGAGCAAGGGTGCGGGTTCGTGGGGGAACGCAAAGAGGAACCGCGCGGGATCGTGGGGGAACGCAAAGAGGAACCGTGCGGGTTCGTGGGGGAACGCAAAGTGGAACCGTGCGGTTTCGTGGGGGAACGCAAAGGGCAAGTGTGCGGGTTCGTGGGGGAAGGCAAAGAGCAAGGGTGCGGGTTCATTGTGGAACGCAAAGAGCAAGGGTGCGGGTTCGTGGGGGAACGCAAAGAGCAAGGGTGCGGGTTCGTGGGGGAACGCAAAGAGGAACCGTGCGGGTTCGTGGGGGAACGCAAAGAGCTAGGGTGCGGGTTCGTGGGGGAACGCAAAGAGCAAGGGTGCGGGTTCGTGGGGGAACGCAAAGAGCAAGGGTGCGGGTTCGTGGGGGAACGCAAAGAGCTACGGTGCGGGTTCGTGGGGGAACGCAAAGAGCAATGGTGCGGGTTCGTGGGGGAATGCAGAGAGCTAGGGTGCGGGTTCGTGGGGGAACGCAAAGAGCAAGGGTGCGGGTTCGTGGGGGAACGCAGAGAGCTAGGGTGCGGGTTCGTGGGGGAACGCAAAGAGCAAGGGTGCGGGTTCGTGGGGGAACGCAAAGAGCAAGGGTGCGGGTTCGTGGGGGAGTGCAAAGAGGAACCATGCGGGTTCGTGGGGGAACGCAAAGAGCAAGGGTGCGGGTTCGTGGGGAACGCAAAGAGCAAGGGTGCGGGTTCGTGGGGGAACGCAAAGAGGAACGGTGGCGGGTTCGTGGGGGAACGCAAAGAGGAACCGTGCGGGTTCGTGGGGGAACGCAAAGAGGAACCGTGCGGGTTCGTGGGGGAACGCAAAGAGCAAGGGTGCGGGTTCGTGGGGAACGCAAAGAGCAAGGGTGCGGGTTCGTGGGGGAACGCAAAGAGGAACGGTGTGGGTTCGTGGGGGAACGCAAAGAGCAAGGGTGCGGGTTCGTGGGGGAACGCAAAGAGCAAGGGTGCGGGTTCGTGGGGGAACGCAAAGAGGAACGGTGCGGGTTCGTGGGGGAACGCAAAGAGCAAGGGTGCGGGTTCGTGGGGGAACGCAAAGAGTAAGGGTGCGGGTTCGTGGGGGAACGCAAAGAGGAACGGTGCGGGTTCGTGGGGGAACGCAAAGAGCAAGGGTGCGGGTTCGTGGGGGAACGCAAAGAGCAATGGTGCGGGTTCGTGGGGGAACACAAAGAGCAAGGGTGCGGGTTCGTGGGGGAACGCAAAGAGGATCCGTGCGGGTTCGTGGGGGAACGCAAAGAACAAGGGTGCGGGTTCGTGGGGGAGTGCAAAGAGGAACCGTGCGGCTTCATGGGGGAACACAATGAGGAACCGTGCGGGTTCATGGGGGAACGCAAAGAGCAAGGGTGCGGGTTCGTGGGGGAACGCAAAGAGCAAGGGTGCGGGTTCGTGGGGGAACGCAAAGAGGAACGGTGCGGGTTCGTGGGGGAACGCAAAGAGCTAGGGTGCGGGTTCGTGGGGGAACGCAAAGAGGAACCGTGCGGGTTCGTGGGGGAACGCAAAGAGCTACGGTGCGGGATTGTGGGGGAACGCAAAGAGCAAGGGTGCCGGTTCGTGGGGGAACGCAAAGAGCAAGGGTGCGGGTTCGTGGGGGAACGCAAAGAGCAAGGGTGCGGGTTCGTGGGGGAACGCAAAGAGCAAGGGTGCGGGTTCGTGGGGGAACGCAAAGAGGAACCGTGCGGGTTCGTGGGGGAACGCAAAGAGGAAGGGTGCGGGTTCGTGGGGGAACGCAAAGAGGAAGGGTGCGGGTTCGTGGGGGAACGCAAAGAGCAAGGCTGCGGGTTCGTGGGGGAACGCAAAGAGCAAGGCTGCGGGTTCGTGGGGGAACGCAAAGAGCAAGGGTGCGGGTTCGTGGGGGAATGCAAAGAGCAATGGTGCGGGTTCGTGGGGGAACGCAAACAGGAACCGTTTGGGTTCGTGGGGGAACGCAAAGAGGAACCGTGCGGGTTCGTGGGTGAATGCAAAGAGGAAACGTGCGGGTTCGTGGGGGAACGCAAAGAGCAACGGTACGGGTTCGTGGGGGAACGCAAAGAGGAACCGTGCAGGTTTGTGGGGGAACGCAAAGAGCAAGGGTGCGGGTTCGTGGGGGAACGCAAAGAGCAAGGGTGCGGGTTCGTGGGGGAACGCAAAGAGGAACCGTGCGGGTTCATGGGGGAACGCAAAGAGCAAGGGTGCGGGTTCGTGGGGGAATGCAAAGAGCAAGGGTGCGGGTTCGTGGGGGAACGCAAACAGGAACCGTTTGGGTTCGTGGGGGAACGCAGAGAGGAACCGTGCGGGTTCGTGGGTGAATGCAAAGAGGAACCGTGCGGGTTCGTGGGGGAACGCAAAGAGCAACGGTACGGGATTGTGGGGGAACGCAAAGAGGAACCGTGCAGGTTTGTGGGGGAACGCAAAGAGCAAGGGTGCGGGTTCGTGGTGGAACGCAAAGAGCAAGGGTGCGGGTTCGTGGGGGAACGCAAAGAGGAACCGTGCGGGTTCGTGGGGAACGCAAAGAGCAAGGGTGCGGGTTCGTGGGGGAACGCAAAGAGCTAGGGTGCGGGTTCGTGGGGGAACGCAAAGAGCTAGGGTGCGGGTTCGTGGGGGAACGCAAAGAGCAAGGGTGCGGGTTCGTGGGGGAACGCAAAGAGGAACCGTGCGGGTTCGTGGGGGAACGTAAAGAGCAAGGGTGCGGGTTCGTGGGGGAACGCAGAGAGCTAGGGTGCGGGTTCGTGGGGGAACGCAAAGAGCAAGGGTGCGGGTTCGTGGGGGAACGCAAAGAGCAAGGGTGCGGGTTCGTGGGGGAACGCAAAGAGCAAGGGTGCGGGTTCGTGGGGGAACGCAAAGAGCAAGGGTGCGGGTTCGTGGGGGAGTGCAAAGAGGAACCGTGCGGGTTCGTGGGGGAACACAAAGAGGAACCGTGCGGGTTCGTGGGGGAACGCAAAGAGCAAGGGTGCGGGTTCGTGGGGGAACGCAAAGAGCAAGGGTGCGCGTTCGTGGGGGAACGCAAAGAGGAACGGTGCGGGTTCGTGGGGGAACGCAAAGAGCAAGGGTGCGGGTTCGTGGGGGAACGCAAAGAGCAAGGGTGCGGGTTCATGGGGGAGTGCAAAGAGGAACCGTGCGGGTTCGTGGGGGAACGCAAAGAGGAACCGTGCGGGTTCGTGGGTAACGCAAAGAGGAACCGTGCGGGTTCGTGGGGGAACGCAAAGAGCAAGGGTGCGGGTTCGTGGGGGAACGCAAAGAGCAAGGGTGCGGGTTCGTGGGGGAACGCAAAGAGGAACGGTGCGGGTTCGTGGGGGAACGCAAAGAGCAAGGGTGCGGGTTCGTGGGGGAACGCAAAGAGCAATGGTGCGGGTTCGTGGGGGAACACAAAGAGCAGGGGTGCGGGTTCGTGGGGGAACGCAAAGATGAACCGTGCGGGTTCGTGTGGGAACGCAAAGAGGAACCGTGTGGTTTCGTGGGGGAATGCAAAGAGGAACCGTGCGGGTTCGTGGGGGAACGAAAAGAGGATCCGTGCGGGTTCGTGGGGGAGCGCAAAGAGGAACCGTGCGGGTTCGTGGGGGAACGCAAAGAGCAAGGGTGCGGGTTCATGGGGGAACGCAAAGAGGAACCGTGCGGGTTTCTGGGGGAACGCAAAGAGCAAGGGTGCGGGTTCGTGGGGGAACGCAAAGAGCAAGGGTGCGGGTTCGTGGGGGAACGCAAAGAGCAAGGGTGCGGGTTCGTGGGGGAACGCAAAGAGCAAGGGTGCGGGTTCGTGGGGGAACGCAAAGAGCTAGGGTGCGGGTTCGTGGGGGAACGCAAAGAGCAAGGGTGCGGGTTCGTGGGGGAACGCAGAGAGCTAGGGTGCGGGTTCGTGGGGGAACGCAAAGAGCAAGGGTGCGGGTTCGTGGGGGAACGCAAAGAGCAAGGGTGCGGGTTCGTGGGGGAACGCAAAGAGCAAGGGTGCGGGTTCGTGGGGGAACGCAAAGAGCAAGGGTGCGGGTTCGTGGGGGAACGCAAAGAGCAAGGGTGCGGGTTCGTGGGGGAGTGCAAAGAGGAACCGTGCGGGTTCGTGGGGGAACACAATGAGGAACCGTGCGGGTTCGTGGGGGAACGCAAAGAGCAAGGGTGCGGGTTCGTGGGGGAACGCAAAGAGCAAGGGTGCGGGTTCGTGGGGGAACGCAAAGAGGAACGGTGCGGGTTCGTGGGGGAACGCAAAGAGCAAGGGTGCGGGTTCGTGGGGGAACGCAAAGAGCAAGGGTGCGGGTTCGTGGGGGAACGCAAAGAGGAACCGTGCGGTTTCATGGGGGAACGCAAAAAGGAAGTGTGCGGGTTCGTGGGGGAACGCAAAGAGCTAGGGTGCGGGTTCGTGGGGGAACGCAATGAGCTAGGGTGCGGGTTCGTGGGGGAACGCAAAGAGCAAGGGTGCGGGTTCGTGGGGGAACGCAAAGAGGAACCGTGCGGGTTCGTGGGGGAACGCAAAGAGCAAGGGTGCGGGTTCGTGGGGGAACGCAAAGAGGAACCGTGCGGGTTCGTGGGAGAACGCAAAGAGGAACCGTGCGGGTTCGTGGGGGAACGCAAAGAGCAAGGGTGCGGGTTCGTGGGGGAACGCAAAGAGCAAGGGTGCGGGTTCGTGGGGGAACGCAAAGAGGAACCGCGCGGGATCGTGGGGGAACGCAAAGTGGAACCGTGCGGGTTCGTGGGGGAACGCAAAGTGGAACCGTGCGGTTTCGTGGGGGAACGCAAAGGGCAAGGGTGCGGGTTCGTGGGGGAACGCAAAGAGCAAGGGTGCGGGTTCATTGTGGAACGCAAAGAGCAAGGGTGCGGGTTCATTGTGGAACGCAAAGAGCAAGGGTGCGGGTTCGTGGGGGAACGCAAAGAGCAAGGGTGCGGGTTCGTGGGGGAACGCAAAGAGCAACGGTGCGGGTTCGTGGGGGAACGCAAAGAGCAAGGATGCGCGTTCGTGGGGGAACGCAAAGAGCAAGGGTGCGCGTTCGTGGGGGAACGCAAAGAGCAAGGGTGCGGGTTCGTGGGGGAACGCAAAGAGCAAGGGTGTGGGTTCGTGGGGGAACGCAAAGAGAAAGGGTGCGGGTTCGTGGGGGAACGCAAAGAGGAACCGTGCGGGTTCGTGGGGGAACGCAAAGAGCAAGGGTGCGGGTTCGTGGGGGAACGCAAAGAGCAAGGGTGCGGGTTCGTGGGGGAACGCAGAGAGCTAGGGTGCGGGTTCGTGGGGGAACGCAAAGAGCAAGGGTGCGGGTTCGTGGGGGAACGCAAAGAGCAAGGGTGCGGGTTCGTGGGGGAGTGCAAAGAGGAACCATGCGGGTTCGTGGGGGAACGCAAAGAGCAAGGATGCGGGTTCGTGGGGAACGCAAAGAGCAAGGGTGCGGGTTCGTGGGGGAACGCAAAGAGGAACGGTGCGGGTTCGTGGGGGAACGCAAAGAGGAACCGTGCGGGTTCGTGGGGGAACGCAAAGAGGAACCGTGCGGGTTCGTGGGGGAACGCAAAGAGCAAGGGTGCGGGTTCGTGGGGGAACGCAAAGAGCAAGGGTGCGGGTTCGTGGGGGAACGCAAAGAGGAACGGTGCGGGTTCGTGGGGGAACGCAAAGAGCAAGGGTGCGGGTTCGTGGGGGAACGCAAAGAGCAAGGGTGCGGGTTCGTGGGGGAACGCAAAGAGGAACGGTGCGGGTTCGTGGGGGAACGCAAAGAGCAAGGGTGCGGGTTCGTGGGGGAACGCAGAGTAAGGGTGCGGGTTCGTGGGGGAACGCAAAGAGGAACGGTGCGGGTTCGTGGGGGAACGCAAAGAGCAAGGGTGCGGGTTCGTGGGGGAACGCAAAGAGCAATGGTGCGGGTTCGTGGGGGAACACAAAGAGCAAGGGTGCGGGTTCGTGGGGGAACGCAAAGAGGATCCGTGCGGGTTCGTGGGGGAACGCAAAGAACAAGGGTGCGGGTTCGTGGGGGAGTGCAAAGAGGAACCGTGCGGCTTCATGGGGGAACACAATGAGGAACCGTGCGGGTTCATGGGGGAACGCAAAGAGCAAGGGTGCGGGTTCGTGGGGGAACGCAAAGTGCAAGGGTGCGGGTTCGTGGGGGAACGCAAAGAGGAACGGTGCGGGTTCGTGGGGGAACGCAAAGAGCTAGGGTGCGGGTTCGTGGGGGAACGCAAAGAGGAAACGTGCGGGTTCGTGGGGGAACGCAAAGAGCTACGGTGCGGGTTTGTGGGGGAACGCAAAGAGCAAGGGTGCCGGTTCATGGGGGAACGCAAAGAGCAAGGGTGCGGGTTCGTGGGGGAACGCAAAGAGCAAGGGTGCGGGTTCGTGGGGGAACGCAAAGAGCAAGGGTGCGGGTTCGTGGGGGAACGCAAAGAGGAACCGTGCGGGTTCGTGGGGGAACGCAAAGAGGAAGGGTGCGGGTTCGTGGGGGAACGCAAAGAGGAAGGGTGCGGGTTCGTGGGGGAACGCAAAGAGCAAGGCTGCGGGTTCGTGGGGGAACGCAAAGAGCAAGGCTGCGGGTTCGTGGGGAACGCAAAGAGCAAGGGTGCGGGTTCGTGGGGGAATGCAAAGAGCAATGGTGCGGGTTCGTGGGGGAACGCAAACAGGAACCGTTTGGGTTCGTGGGGGAACGCAATGAGCAAGGGTGCGGGTTCGTGGGGGAACGCAAAGAGGAACGGTGCGGGTTCGTGGGGGAACGCAAAGAGCAAGGGTGCGGGTTCGTGGGGGAACGCAAAGAGCAAGGGTGCGGGTTCGTGGGGGAACGCAAAGAGGAACCGTGCGGGTTCGTGGGGGAACGCAAAGAGCAAGGGTGCGGGTTCTTGGGGGAACGCAACGAGCAAGGGTGCGGGTTCGTGGGGGAACGCAAAGAGCAAGGGTTCGGGTTCGTGGGGGAACGCAAAGAGGAACCGTGCGGGATCGTGGGGGAACGCAAAGTGGAACCGTGCGGGTTCGTGGGGGAACGCAAAGAGGAACCGTGCGGTTTCGTGGAGGAACGCAAAGGGCAAGGGTGCGGGTTCGTGGGGAACGCAAAGAGCAAGGGTGCGGGTTTGTGGATGAACGGAAAGAGCAATTGTGCAAGTTCGTGGGGGAACGCAAAGAGCAAGGGTGCGGGTTCATGGGGGAACGCAAAGAGGAACCGTGCGGGTTCGTGGGGGAACGCAAAGAGCAAGGGTGCGGGTTCTTGGGGGAACGCAATGAGCAAGGGTGCGGGTTCGTGGGGGAACGCAAAGAGCAAGGGTGCGGGTTCGTGGGGGAACGCAAAGAGCAAGGGCGCGGGTTCGTGGGGGAACGCAAAGAGCTAGGGTGCGGGTTCGTGGGGGAACGCAAAGAGCAAGGGTGCGGGTTTGTGGGGGAACGCAGAGAGCTAGGGTGCGGGTTCGTGGGGGAACGCAAAGAGCTAGGGTGCGGGTTCGTGGGGGAACGCAAAGAGCAAGGGTGCGGGTTCGTGGGGGAACGCAAAGAGGAACCGTGCGGGTTCGTGGGGGAACGCAAAGAGCAAGGGTGCGGGTTCGTGGGGGAACGCAGAGAGCTAGGGTGCGGGTTCGTGGGGGAACGCAAAGAGCAAGGGTGCGGGTTCGTGGGGGAACGCAAAGAGCAAGGGTGCGGGTTCGTGGGGGAGTGCAAAGAGGAACCGTGCGGGTTCGTGGGGGAACGCAAAGAGCAAGGGTGCGGGTTCGTGGGGGAGTGCAAAGAGGAACCGTGCGGGTTCGTGGGGGAACACAAAGAGGAACCGTGCGGGTTCGTGGGGGAACGCAAAGAGCAAGGGTGCGGGTTCGTGGGGGAACGCAAAGAGCAAGGGTGCGCGTTCGTGGGGGAACGCAAAGAGGAACGGTGCGGGTTCGTGGGGGAACGCAAAGAGCAAGGGTGCGGGTTCGTGGGGGAACGCAAAGAGCAATGGTGCGGGTTCGTGGGGGAATGCAAAGAGCAATGGTGCGGGTTCGTGTGGGAACGCAAAGAGGAACCGTGTGGTTTCGTGGGGGAATGCAAAGAGGAACCGTGCGGGTTCGTGGGGGAACGAAAAGAGGATCCGTGCGGGTTCGTGGGGGAGCGCAAAGAGGAACCGTGCGGGTTCGTGGGGGAACGCAAAGAGCAAGGGTGCGGGTTCATGGGGGAACGCAAAGAGGAACCGTGCGGGTTTCTGGGGGAACACAAAGAGCAAGGGTGCGGGTTCGTGGGGGAACGCAAAGAGCAAGGGTGCGAGTTCGTGGGGGAACGCAAAGAGCAAGGGTGCGGGTTCGTGGGGGAACGCAAAGAGCAAGGGTGCGGGTTCGTGGGGGAACGCAAAGAGCAAGGGTGCGGGTTCGTGGGGGAACGCAAAGAGCTAGGGTGCGGGTTCGTGGGGGAACGCAAAGAGCAAGGGTGCGGGTTCGTGGGGGAACGCAGAGAGCTAGGGTGCGGGTTCGTGGGGGAACGCAAAGAGCAAGGGTGCGGGTTCGTGGGGGAACGCAAAGAGCAAGGGTGCGGGTTCGTGGGGGAACGCAAAGAGCAAGGGTGCGGTTTCGTGGGGGAACGCAAAGAGCAATGGTGCGGGTTCGTGGGGGAACGCAAAGAGCAAGGGTGCGGGTTCGTGGGGGAGTGCAAAGAGGAACCGTGCGGGTTCGTGGGGGAACACAATGAGGAACCGTGCGGGTTCGTGGGGGAACGCAAAGAGCAAGGGTGCGGGTTCGTGGGGGAACGCAAAGAGCAAGGGTGCGGGTTCGTGGGGGAACGCAAAGAGGAACGGTGCGGGTTCGTGGGGGAACGCAAAGAGCAAGGGTGCGGGTTCGTGGGGGAACGCAAAGAGCAAGGGTGCGGGTTCGTGGGGGAACGCAAAGAGGAACCGTGCGGTTTCATGGGGGAACGCAAAAAGGAAGTGTGCGGGTTCGTGGGGGAACGCAAAGAGCTAGGGTGCGGGTTCGTGGGGGAACGCAATGAGCTAGGGTGCGGGTTCGTGGGGGAACGCAAAGAGCAAGGGTGCGGGTTCGTGGGGGAACGCAAAGAGGAACTGTGCGGGTTCGTGGGGGAACGCAAAGAGGAACCGTGCGGGTTCGTGGGGGAACGCAAAGAGGAACCGTGCGGGTTCGTGGGAGAACGCAAAGAGGAACCGTGCGGGTTCGTGGGGGAACGCAAAGAGCAAGGGTGCGGGTTCGTGGGGGAACGCAAAGAGCAAGGGTGCGGGTTCGTGGGGGAACGCAAAGAGGAACCGCGCGGGATCGTGGGGGAACGCAAAGTGGAACCGTGCGGGTTCGTGGGGGAACGCAAAGTGGAACCGTGCGGTTTCGTGGGGGAACGCAAAGGGCAAGGGTGCGGGTTCGTGGGGGAACGCAAAGAGCAAGGGTGCGGGTTCATTGTGGAACGCAAAGAGCAAGGGTGCGGGTTCATTGTGGAACGCAAAGAGCAAGGGTGCGGGTTCGTGGGGGAACGCAAAGAGCAAGGGTGCGGGTTCGTCGGGGAACGCAAAGAGGAACCGTGCGGGTTCGTGGGGGAACGCAAAGAGCTAGGGTGCGGGTTCGTGGGGGAACGCAATGAGCAAGGGTGCGGGTTCGTGGGGGAACGCAAAGAGCAAGGGTGCGGGTTCGTGGGGGAACGCAAAGAGCAAGGGTGCGGGTTCGTGGGGGAACGCAAAGAGCTACGGTGCGGGTTCGTGGGGGAACGCAAAGAGCAATGGTGCGGGTTCGTGGGGGAATGCAGAGAGCTAGGGTGCGGGTTCGTGGGGGAACGCAAAGAGCAAGGGTGCGGGTTCGTGGGGGAACGCAGAGAGCTAGGGTGCGGGTTCGTGGGGGAACGCAAAGAGCAAGGGTGCGGGTTCGTGGGGGAACGCAAAGAGCAAGGGTGCGGGTTCGTGGGGGAGTGCAAAGAGGAACCATGCGGGTTCGTGGGGGAACGCAAAGAGCAAGGATGCGGGTTCGTGGGGAACGCAAAGAGCAAGGGTGCGGGTTCGTGGGGGAACGCAAAGAGGAACGGTGCGGGTTCGTGGGGGAACGCAAAGAGCAAGGGTGCGGGTTCGTGGGGGAACGCAAAGAGGAACCGTGCGGGTTCGTGGGGGAACGCAAAGAGCAAGGGTGCGGGTTCGTGGGGGAACGCAAAGAGAAAGGGTGCGGGTTCGTGGGGGAACGCAAAGAGGAACGGTGCGGGTTCGTGGGGGAACGCAAAGAGCAAGGGTGCGGGTTCGTGGGGGAACGCAAAGAGCAAGGGTGCGGGTTCGTGGGGGAACGCAAAGAGGAACGGTGCGGGTTCGTGGGGGAACGCAAAGAGCAAGGGTGCGGGTTCGTGGGGGAACGCAAAGAGTAAGGGTGCGGGTTCGTGGGGGAACGCAAAGAGGAACGGTGCGGGTTCGTGGGGGAACGCAAAGAGCAATGGTGCGGGTTCGTGGGGGAACACAAAGAGCAAGGGTGCGGGTTCGTGGGGGAACGCAAAGAGGATCCGTGCGGGTTCGTGGGGGAACGCAAAGAACAAGGGTGCGGGTTCGTGGGGGAGTGCAAAGAGGAACCGTGCGGCTTCATGGGGGAACACAATGAGGAACCGTGCGGGTTCATGGGGGAACGCAAAGAGCAAGGGTGCGGGTTCGTGGGGGAACGCAAAGAGCAAGGGTGCGGGTTCGTGGGGGAACGCAAAGAGGAACGGTGCGGGTTCGTGGGGGAACGCAAAGAGCTAGGGTGCGGGTTCGTGGGGGAACGCAAAGAGGAACCGTGCGGGTTCGTGGGGGAACGCAAAGAGCTACGGTGCGGGATTGTGGGGGAACGCAAACAGCAAGGGTGCCGGTTCGTGGGGGAACGCAAAGAGCAAGGGTGCGGGTTCGTGGGGGAACGCAAAGAGCAAGGGTGCGGGTTCGTGGGGGAACGCAAAGAGCAAGGGTGCGGGTTCGTGGGGGAACGCAAAGAGGAACCGTGCGGGTTCGTGGGGGAACGCAAAGAGGAAGGGTGCGGGTTCGTGGGGGAACGCAAAGAGGAAGGGTGCGGGTTCGTGGGGGAACGCAAAGAGCAAGGCTGCGGGTTCGTGGGGGAACGCAAAGAGCAAGGCTGCGGGTTCGTGGGGGAACGCAAAGAGCAAGGGTGCGGGTTCGTGGGGGAATGCAAAGAGCAATGGTGCGGGTTCGTGGGGGAACGCAAACAGGAACCGTTTGGGTTCGTGGGGGAACGCAAAGAGGAACCGTGCGGGTTCGTGGGTGAATGCAAAGAGGAAACGTGCGGGTTCGTGGGGGAACGCAAAGAGCAACGGTACGGGTTCGTGGGGGAACGCAAAGAGGAACCGTGCAGGTTTGTGGGGGAACGCAAAGAGCAAGGGTGCGGGTTCGTGGGGGAACGCAAAGAGCAAGGATGCGGGTTCGTGGGGGAACGCAAAGAGGAACCGTGCGGGTTCATGGGGGAACGCAAAGAGCAATGGTGCGGGTTCGTGGGGGAATGCAAAGAGCAAGGGTGCGGGTTCGTGGGGGAACGCAAACAGGAACCGTTTGGGTTCGTGGGGGAACGCAAAGAGGAACCGTGCGGGTTCGTGGGTGAATGCAAAGAGGAACCGTGCGGGTTCGTGGGGGAACGCAAAGAGCAACGGTACGGTTTCGTGGGGGAACGCAAAGAGGAACCGTGCAGGTTTGTGGGGGAACGCAAAGAGCAAGGGTGCGGGTTCGTGGTGGAACGCAAAGAGCAAGGGTGCGGGTTCGTGGGGGAACGCAAAGAGGAACCGTGCGGGTTCATGGGGGAACGCAAAGAGCTAGGGTGCGGGTTCGTGGGGGAACGCAAAGAGCTAGGGTGCGGGTTCGTGGGGGAACGCAAAGAGCTAGGGTGCGGGTTCGTGGGGGAACGCAAAGAGCAAGGGTGCGGGTTCGTGGGGGAACGCAAAGAGGAACCGTGCGGGTTCGTGGGGGAACGCAAAGAGCAAGGGTGCGGGTTCGTGGGGGAACGCAGAGAGCTAGGGTGCGGGTTCGTGGGGGAACGCAAAGAGCAAGGGTGCGGGTTCGTGGGGGAACGCAAAGAGCAAGGGTGCGGGTTCGTGGGGGAACGCAAAGAGCAAGGGTGCGGGTTCGTGGGGGAACGCAAAGAGCAAGGGTGCGGGTTCGTGGGGGAGTGCAAAGAGGAACCGTGCGGGCTCGTGGGGGAACACAATGAGGAACCGTGCGGGTTCGTGGGGGAACGCAAAGAGCAAGGGTGCGGGTTCGTGGGGGAACGCAAAGAGCAAGGGTGCGGGTTCATGGGGGAACGCAAAGAGGAACGGTGCGGGTTCGTGGGGGAACGCAAAGAGCAAGGGTGCGGGTTCGTGGGGGAACGCAAAGAGCAAGGGTGCGGGTTCGTGGGGGAACACAAAGAGCAAGGGTGCGGGTTCGTGGGGGAACGCAAAGAGGAACCGTGCGGGTTCGTGGGGGAACGCAAAGAGGAACCGTGCGGGTTCGTGGGGGAACGCAAAGAGGAACCGTCTGGTTTCGTGGGGGAATGCAAAGAGGAACCGTGCGGGTTCGTGGGGGAACGAAAAGAGGATCCGTGCGGGTTCGTGGGGGAGCGCAAAGAGGAACCGTGCGGTTTCGTGGGGGAACGCAAAGAGCAAGGGTGCGGGTTCATGGGGGAACGCAAAGAGGAACCGTGCGGGTTTGTGGGGGAACGCAAAGAGCAAGGGTGCGGGTTCGTGGGGGAACGCAAAGAGCAAGGGTGCGGGTTCGTGGGGGAACGCAAAGAGCTAGGGTGCGGGTTCGTGGGGGAACGCAAAGAGCTAGGGTGCGGGTTCGTGGGGGAACGCAAAGAGCAAGGGTGCGGGTTCGTGGGGGAACGCAAAGAGCTAGGGTGCGGGTTCGTGGGGGAACGCAAAGAGCTCGGGTGCGGGTTCGTGGGGGAACGCAAAGAGCAAGGGTGCGGGTTCGTGGGGGAACGCAAAGAGGAACGGTGCGGGTTCGTGGGGGAACGCAAAGAGCAAGGGTGCGGGTTCGTGGGGGAACGCAAAGAGCAAGGGTGCGGGTTCGTGGGGGAACGCAAAGAGGAACCGTGCGGGTTCGTGGGGGAACGCAAAGAGCAAGGGTGCGGGTTCTTGGGGGAACGCAACGAGCAAGGGTGCGGGTTCGTGGGGGAACGCAAAGAGCAAGGGTTCGGGTTCGTGGGGGAACGCAAAGAGGAACCGTGCGGGATCGTGGGGGAACGCAAAGTGGAACCGTGCGGGTTCGTGGGGGAACGCAAAGAGGAACCGTGCGGTTTCGTGGAGGAACGCAAAGGGCAAGGGTGCGGGTTCGTGGGGAACGCAAAGAGCAAGGGTGCGGGTTTGTGGATGAACGGAAAGAGCAATTGTGCAAGTTCATGGGGGAACGCAAAGAGCAAGGGTGCGGGTTCATGGGGGAACGCAAAGAGGAACCGTGCGGGTTCGTGGGGGAACGCAAAGAGCAAGGGTGCGGGTTCTTGGGGGAACGCAATGAGCAAGGGTGCGGGTTCGTGGGGGAACGCAAAGAGCAAGGGTGCGGGTTCGTGGGGGAACGCAAAGAGCAAGGGTGCGGGTTCGTGGGGGAACGCAAAGAGCTAGGGTGCGGGTTCGTGGGGGAACGCAAAGAGCAAGGGTGCGGGTTTGTGGGGGAACGCAGAGAGCAAGGGTGCGGGTTCGTGGGGGAACGCAAAGAGCAAGGGTGCGGGTTCGTGGGGGAACGCAAAGAGCAAGGGTGCGGGTTCGTGGGGGAACGCAAAGAGCAAGGGTGCGGGTTCGTGGGGGAATGCAAAGAGGAACGGTGCAGGTTCGTGGGGGAACGCAAAGAGCAAGGGTGCGGGTTCGTGGGGGAGTGCAAAGAGGAACCGTGCGGGTTCGTGGGGGAACACAATGAGGAACCGTGCGGGTTCGTGGGGGAACGCAAAGAGCAAGGGTGCGGATTCGTGGGGGAACGCAAAGAGCTAGGGTGCGGGTTCGTGGGGGAACGCAAAGAGCTAGGGTGCGGGTTCGTGGGGGAACGCAAAGAGTAACGGTGCGGGTTCGTGGGGGAACGCAAAGAGCAAGGGTGCGGGTTCGTGGGGGAACGCAAAGAGCAATGGTGCGGGTTCGTGGGGGAACACAAAGAGCAAGGGTGCGGGTTCGTGGGGGAACTCAAAGAGGAACCGTGCGGGTTCGTGGGGGAACGCAAAGAGGAACCGTGTGGTTTCGTGGGGGACTGCAAAGAGGAACCGTGCGGGTTCGTGGGGGGAACGAAAAGAGGATCCGTGCGGGTTCGTGGGGGAGCGCAAAGAGGAACCGTGCGGGTTCGTGGGGGAACGCAAAGAGCAAGGGTGCGGGTTCGTGGGGGAACGCAAAGAGCAAGGGTGCGGGTTCGTGGGGGAACGCAAAGAGCAAGGGTGCGGGTTCGTGGGGGAACGCAAAGAGGAACCGTGCGGGTTCGTGGGGGAACGCAAAGAGGAACCGTGCGGGTTCGTGGGGGAACGCAGAGAGCTAGGGTGCGGGTTCGTGGGGGAACGCAAAGAGCAAGGGTGCGGGTTCGTGGGGGAACGCAAAGAGCAAGGGTGCGGGTTCGTGGGGGAACGCAAAGAGCAAGGGTGCGGGTTCGTGGGGGAACGCAAAGAGCAAGGGTGCGGGTTCGTGGGGGAGTGCAAAGAGGAACCGTGCGGGCTCGTGGGGGAACACAATGAGGAACCGTGCGGGTTCGTGGGGGAACGCAAAGAGCAAGGGTGCGGGTTCGTGGGGGAACGCAAAGAGCAAGGGTGCGGGTTCGTGGGGGAACGCAAGGAGGAACGGTGCGGGTTCGTGGGGGAACGCAAAGAGCAAGGGTGCGGGTTCGTGGGGGAACGCAAAGAGCAAGGGTGCGGGTTCGTGGGGGAACACAAAGAGCAAGGGTGCGGGTTCGTGGGGGAACGCAAAGAGGAACCGTGCGGGTTCGTGGGGGAACGCAAAGAGGAACCGTGCGGGTTCGTGGGGGAACGCAAAGAGGAACCGTCTGGTTTCGTGGGGGAATGCAAAGAGGAACCGTGCGGGTTCGTGGGGGAACGAAAAGAGGATCCGTGCGGGTTCGTGGGGGAGCGCAAAGAGGAACCGTGCGGTTTCGTGGGGGAACGCAAAGAGCAAGGGTGCGGGTTCATGGGGGAACGCAAAGAGGAACCGTGCGGGTTTGTGGGGGAACGCAAAGAGCAAGGGTGCGGGTTCGTGGGGGAACGCAAAGAGCAAGGGTGCGGGTTCGTGGGGGAACGCAAAGAGCTAGGGTGCGGGTTCGTGGGGGAACGCAAAGAGCTAGGGTGCGTGTTCGTGGGGTACGCAAAGAGCAAGGGTGCGGGTTCGTGGGGGAACGCAAAGAGCTAGGGTGCGGGTTCGTGGGGGAACGCAAAGAGCAAGGGTGCGGGTTCGTGGGGGAACGCAAAGAGCAAGGGTGCGGGTTCGTGGGGGAACGCAAAGAGGAACGGTGCGGGTTCGTGGGGGAACGCAAAGAGCAAGGGTGCGGGTTCGTGGGGGAACGCAAAGAGCAAGGGTGCGGGTTCGTGGGGGAACGCAAAGAGGAACCGTGCGGGTTCGTGGGGGAACGCAAAGAGCAAGGGTGCGGGTTCTTGGGGGAACGCAAAGAGGAACGGTGCGGGTTCGTGGGGGAACGCAAAGAGCAAGGGTGCGGGTTCGTGGGGGAACGCAAAGAGTAAGGGTGCGGGTTCGTGGGGGAACGCAAAGAGGAACGGTGCGGGTTCGTGGGGGAACGCAAAGAGCAAGGGTGCGGGTTCGTGGGGGAACGCAAAGAGCAAGGGTGCGGGTTCGTGGGGGAGTGCAAAGAGGAACCGTGCGGGTTCGTGGGGGAACACAAAGAGGAACCGTGCGGGTTCGTGGGGGAACGCAAAGAGCAAGGGTGCGGGTTCGTGGGGGAACGCAAAGAGCAAGGGTGCGCGTTCGTGGGGGAACGCAAAGAGGAACGGTGCGGGTTCGTGGGGGAACGCAAAGAGCAAGGGTGCGGGTTCGTGGGGGAACGCAAAGAGCAAGGGTGCGGGTTCATGGGGGAGTGCAAAGAGGAACCGTGCGGGTTCGTGGGGGAACGCAAAGAGGAACCGTGCGGGTTCGTGGGTAACGCAAAGAGCAAGGGTGCGGGTTCGTGGGGGAACGCAAAGAGCAAGGGTGCGGGTTCGTGGGGGAACGCAAAGAGCAAGGGTGCGGGTTCGTGGGGGAACGCAAAGAGCAAGGGTGCGGGTTCGTGGGGGAACGCAAAGAGCAAGGGTGCGGGTTCGTGGGGGAGTGCAAAGAGGAACCGTGCGGGTTCGTGGGGGAACACAATGAGGAACCGTGCGGGTTCGTGGGGGAACGCAAAGAGCAAGGGTGCGGATTCGTGGGGGAACGCAAAGAGCTAGGGTGCGGGTTCGTGGGGGAACGCAAAGAGTAACGGTGCGGGTTCGTGGGGGAACGCAAAGAGCAAGGGTGCGGGTTCGTGGGGGAACGCAAAGAGCAATGGTGCGGGTTCGTGGGGGAACACAAAGAGCAAGGGTGCGGGTTCGTGGGGGAACTCAAAGAGGAACCGTGCGGGTTCGTGGGGGAACGCAAAGAGGAACCGTGTGGTTTCGTGGGGGACTGCAAAGAGGAACCGTGCGGGTTCGTGGGGGGAACGAAAAGAGGATCCGTGCGGGTTCGTGGGGGAGCGCAAAGAGGAACCGTGCGGGTTCGTGGGGGAACGCAAAGAGCAAGGGTGCGGGTTCATGGGGGAACGCAAAGAGGAACCGTGCGGGTTTGTGTGGGAACGCAAAGAGCAAGGGTGCGGGTTCGTGGGGGAACGCAAAGAGCAAGGGTGCGGGTTCGTGGGGGAACGCAAAGAGGAACCGTGCGGGTTCATGGGGGAACACAAAGAGCAAGGGTGCGGGTTCGTGGGGGAACGCAAAGAGCTAGGGTGCGGGTTCGTGGGGGAACGCAAAGAGCTAGGGTGCGGGTTCGTGGGGGAACGCAAAGAGCAAGGGTGCGGGTTCGTGGGGGAACGCAAAGAGGAACCGTGCGGGTTCGTGGGGGAACGCAAAGAGCAAGGGTGCGGGTTCGTGGGGGAACGCAGAGAGCTAGGGTGCGGGTTCGTGGGGGAACGCAAAGAGCAAGGGTGCGGGTTCGTGGGGGAACGCAAAGAGCAAGGGTGCGGGTTCGTGGGGGAACGCAAAGAGCAAGGGTGCGGGTTCGTGGGGGAACGCAAAGAGCAAGGGTGCGGGTTCGTGGGGGAGTGCAAAGAGGAACCGTGCGGGTTCGTGGGGGAACACAAAGAGCAAGGGTGCGGGTTCGTGGGGGAACGCAAAGAGCAAGGGTGCGGGTTCGTGGGGGAACGCAAAGAGCAAGGGTGCGGGTTCGTGGGAGAACGCAAAGAGGAACGGTGCGGGTTCGTGGGGGAACGCAAAGAGCAAGGGTGCGGGTTCGTGGGGGAACGCAAAGAGCAATGGTGCGGGTTCGTGGGGGAACACAAAGAGCAAGGGTGCGGGTTCGTGGGGGAACGCAAAGAGGAACCGTGCGGGTTCGTGGGGGAACGCAAAGAGGAACCGTGTGGTTTCGTGGGGGAATGCAAATAGGAACCGTGCGGGTTCGTGGGGGAACGAAAAGAGCAATGGTGCGGGTTCGTGGGGGAGCGCAAAGAGGAACCGTGCGGGTTCGTGGGGGAACGCAAAGAGCAAGGGTGCGGGTTCATGGGGGAACGCAAAGAGGAACCGTGCGGGTTTGTGGGGGAACGCAAAGAGCAAGGGTGCGGGTTCGTGGGGGAACGCAAAGAGCAAGGGTGCGGGTTCGTGGGGGAACGCAAAGAGCAAGGGTGCGGGTTCGTGGGGGAACGCAAAGAGCAAGGGTGCGGGTTCGTGGGGG
Organism: Oreortyx pictus; assembly: GCA_036925125.1. Taxonomy (NCBI): domain Eukaryota; kingdom Metazoa; phylum Chordata; class Aves; order Galliformes; family Odontophoridae; genus Oreortyx; species Oreortyx pictus. The sequence goes on from JAUPFR010000065.1 coordinate 450,392, forward strand.
AACGCAAAGAGCAAGGGTGCGGGTTCGTGGGGGAACGCAAAGAGCTAGGGTGCGGGTTCGTGGGGGAACGCAAAGAGCAAGGGTGCGGGTTCGTGGGGGAACGCAATGAGCAAGGGTGCGGGTTCGTGGGGGAACGCAAAGAGCAAGGGTGCGGGTTCGTGGGGGAACGCAAAGAGCAAGGGTGCGGGTTCGTGGGGGAACGCAAAGAGCAAGGGTGCGGGTTCGTGGGGGAACGCAAAGAGCAAGGGTGCGGGTTCGTGGGGGAGTGCAAAGAGGAACAGTGCGGGTTCGTGGGGGAACACAATGAGGAACCGTGCGGGTTCGTGGCGGAACGCAAAGAGCAAGGGTGCGGGTTCGTGGGGGAACGCAAAGAGCAAGGGTGCGGGTTCGTGGGGGAACGCAAAGAGGAACGGTGCGGGTTCGTGGGGGAACGCAAAGAGCAAGGGTGCGGGTTCGTGGGGGAACGCAAAGAGCAATGGTGCGGGTTCGTGGGGGAACACAAAGAGCAAGGGTGCGGGTTCGTGGGGGAACGCAAAGAGGAACCGTGCGGGTTCGTGGGGGAACGCAAAGAGGAACCGTGTGGTTTCGTGGGGGAATGCAAAGAGGAACCGTGCGGGTTCGTGGGGGAACGAAAAGAGGATCCGTGCGGGTTCGTGGGGGAGCGCAAAGAGGAACTGTGCGGGTTCGTGGGGGAACGCAAAGAGCAAGGGTGCGGGTTCATGGGGGAACGCAAAGAGGAACCGTGCGGGTTTGTGGGGGAACGCAAAGAGCAAGGGTGCGGGTACGTGGGGGAACGCAAAGAGCAAGGGTGCGGGTTCGTGGGGAACGCAAAGAGGAACCGTGCGGGTTCATGGGGGAACGCAAAGAGCAAGGGTGCGGGTTCGTGGGGGAACGCAAAGAGCTAGGGTGCGGGTTCGTGGGGGAACGCAAAGAGCTAGGGTGCGGGTTCGTGGGGGAACGCAAAGAGCAAGGGTGCGGGTTCGTGGGGGAACGCAAAGAGGAACCGTGCGGGTTCGTGGGGGAACGCAAAGAGCAAGGGTGCGGGTTCGTGGGGGAACGCAGAGAGCTAGGGTGCGGGTTCGTGGGGGAACGCAAAGAGCAAGGGTGCGGGTTCGTGGGGGAACGCAAAGAGCAAGGGTGCGGGTTCGTGGGGGAACGCAAAGAGCAAGGGTGTGGGTTCGTGGGGGAACGCAAAGAGCAAGGGTGCGGGTTCGTGGGGGAGTGCAAAGAGGAACCGTGCGGGTTCGTGGGGGATCACAAAGAGGAACCGTGCGGGTTCGTGGGGGAACGCCAAGAGCAAGGGTGCGGGTTCGTGGGGGAACGCAAAGAGCAAGGGTGCGGGTTCGTGGGGGAACGCAAAGAGGAACGGTGCGGGTTCGTGGGGGAACGCAAAGAGCAAGGGTGCGGGTTCGTGGGGGAACGCAAAGAGCAATGGTGCGGGTTCGTGGGGGAACACAAAGAGCAAGGGTGCGGGTTCGTGGGGGAACGCAAAGAGGAACCGTGCGGGTTCATGGGGGGACGCTAAGAGCAAGGGTGTGGGTTCGTGGGGGAACGCAAAGAGCAAGGGTGCGGGTTCGTGGGGGAACGCAAAGAGCTAGGGTGCGGGTTCGTGGGGGAACGCAAAGAGGAACCGTGCGGGTTCGTGGGGGAACGCAAAGAGCTACAGTGCGGGATTCTGGGGGAACGCAAAGAGCAAGGGTGCGGGTTCGTGGGGGAACGCAAAGAGCAAGGGTGCGGGTTCGTGGGGGAACGCAAAGAGGAACAGTGCGGGTTCGTGGGGGAACGCAAAGAGCAAGGGTGCGGGTTCGTGGGGGAACGCAAAGAGCAAGGGTGCGGGTTCGTGGGGGAACGCAAAGAGCAAGGGTGCGGGTTCGTAGGGGAACGCAAAAAGGAACCGTGCGGGTTCGTGGGGGAACGCAAAGAGGAACCGTGCGGGTTCGTGGGGGAATGCCAAGAGGAACCGTGCGGGTTCGTGGGGGAACGCAAAGAGCAACGGTACGGGTTCGTGGGGGAACGCAAAGAGGAACCGTGCAGGTTCGTGGGGGAACGCAAAGAGCAAGGGTGCGGGTTCGTGGGGGAACGCAAAGAGCAAGGGTGCGGGTTCGTGGGGGAACGCAAAGAGGAACCGTGCGGGTTCATGGGGGAACGCAAAAAGCACGTGTGCGGGTTCGTGGGGGAACGCAAAGAGCTAGGGTGCGGGTTCGTGGGGGAACGCAAAGAGCTAGGGTGCGGGTTCGTTGGGGAATGCAAAGAGCAAGGGTGCGGGTTCGTGGGGGAACGCAAAGAGGAACCGTGCGGGTTCGTGGGGGAACGCAAAGAGCAAGGGTGCGGGTTCGTGGGGGATTGCAAAGAGCTAGGGTGCGGGTTCGTGGGGGAACGCAAAGAGCAAGGGTGCGGGTTCGTGGGGGAACGCAAAGAGCAAGGGTGCGGGTTCGTGGGGGAACGCAAAGAGCAAGGGTGCGGGTTCGTGGGGGAACGCAAAGAGCAAGGGTGCGGGTTCGTGGGGGAACGCAAAGAGGAACCGTGCGGGATCGTGGGGGAACGCAAAGAGCAACGGTGCGGGTTCGTGGGGGAACGCAAAGAGCAACGGTGCAGGTTCGTGGGGGAACGCAAAGGACAATGGTGCGGGTTCGTGGGGGAACACAAAGAGCAAGGGTGCGGGTTCATTGTGGAACGCAAAGAGCAAGGGTGCGGGTTCGTGGGGGAACGCAAAGAGCAAGGGTGCGGGTTCATGGGGGAACGCAAAGAGGAACCGTGCGGGTTCGTGGGGGAACGCAGAGAGCAAGGGTGCGGGTTCTTGGGGGAACGCAATGAGCAAGGGTGCGGGTTCGTGGGGGAACGCAAAGAGCAAGGGTGCGGGTTCGTGGGGGAACGCAAAGAGCAAGGGTGCGGGTTCGTGGGGGAACGCAAAGAGCAATGGTGCGGGTTCGTGGGGGAATGCAGAGAGCTAGGGTGCGGGTTCGTGGGGGAACGCAAAGAGCAAGGGTGCGGGTTCGTGGGGGAACGCAAAGAGCTAGGGTGCGGGTTCGTGGGGGAACGCAAAGAGCAAGGGTGCGGGTTCGTGGGGGAGTGCAAAGAGGAACCGTGCGGGTTCGTGGGGGAACGCAAAGAGCTAGGGTGCGGGTTCGTGGGGGAACGCAAAGAGCAAGGGTGCGGGTTCGTGGGGAACGCAAAGAGCAAGGGTGCGGGTTCGTGGGGGAACGCAAAGAGGAACGGTGCGGGTTCGTGGGGGAACGCAAAGAGCAAAGGTGCGGGTTCTTGGGGGAACGCAAAGAGCAATGGTGCGGGTTCGTGGGGGAACGCAAAGAGCAAGGGTGCGGGTTCGTGGGGGAACGCAAAGAGGAACCGTGCGGGATCGTGGGGGAACTCAAAGTGGAACCGTGCGGGTTCGTGGGGGAACGCAAAGAGGAACCGTGCGGTTTCGTGGGGGAACGCAAAGGGCAAGGGTGCGGGTTCGTGGGGGAACTCAAAGAGCAAGGGTGCGGGTTTGTGGATGAACGCAAAGAGCAATTGTGCAAGTTCGTGGGGGAACGCAAAGAGCAAGGGTGCGGGTTCATGGGGGAACGCAAAGAGGAACCGTGCGGGTTCGTGGGGGAACGCAAAGAGCAAGGGTGCGGGTTCTTGGGGGAACGCAATGAGCAAGGGTGCGGGTTCGTGGGGGAACGCAAAGAGCAAGGGTGCGGGTTCGTGGGGGAACGCAAAGAGCAAGGGTGCGCGTTCGTGGGGGAACGCAAAGAGCTAGGGTGCGGGTTCGTGGGGGAACGCAAAGAGCAAGGGTGCGGGTTCGTGGGGGAACGCAGAGAGCTAGGGTGCGGGTTCGTGGGGGAACGCAAAGAGCAAGGGTGCGGATTCGTGGGGGAACGCAAAGAGCTAGGGTGCGGGGTCGTGGGGGAACGCAAAGAGCAAAGGTGCGGGTTCGTGGGGGACCGCAAAGAGCAAGGGTGCGGGTTCCTGGGGGAACTCAAAGAGCAAGGCTGCGTGTTCGTGGGGGAACACAAAGAGCAAGGGTGCGGGTTCGTGGGGGAACACAAAGAGCAAGGGTGCGGGTTCGTGGGGGAACACAAAGAGCAAGGGTTCGGGTTCGTGGGGGAATGCAAAGAGCAAGGGTGCGGGTTCGTGGGGGAACGCAAAGAGGAACCGTGTGGGTTCGTGGGGGAACGCAAAGAGTAACCGTGCGGGTTCGTGGGGGAACGCAAAGAGCAAGGGTGCGGGTTCGTGGGGGAACGCAAAGAGCAAGGGTGCGGGTTCGTGGGGGAACGCAAAGAGCAATGGTGCGGGTTCGTGGGGGAACGCAAAGAGGAACCGTGCGGGTTCGTGGGGGAACGCAAAGAGCAAGGGTGCGGGTTCGTGGGGGAACGCAAAGAGTTAGGGTGCGGGTTCGTGGGGGAACGCAAAGAGCAAGGGTGCGGGTTCGTGGGGGAACGCAAACAGGAACCGTGCGGGTTCGTGGGGGAACGCAAAGAGCAAGGGTGCGGGTTCGTGGGTGAATGCAAAGAGGAACCGTGCGGGTTCGTGGGGGAACGCAAAGAGCAACGGTACGGGTTCGTGGGGGAACGTAAAGAGGAACCGTGCAGGTTCGTGGGGGAACGCAAAGAGCAAGTGTGCGGGTTCGTGGGGGAACGCAAAGAGCAAGGGTGCGGGTTCGTGGGGGAACGCAAAGAGCAAGGGTGCGGGTTCGTGGGGGAACGCAAAAAGGAAGTGTGCGGTTTCGTGGGGGAACGCAAAGAGCTAGGGTGCGGGTTCGTGGGGGAACGCAAAGAGCAAGGGTGCGGGTTCGTGGGGGAACGCAAAGAGCAAGGGTGCGGGTTCGTGGGGGAACGCAAAGAGGAACCGTGCGGGTTCGTGGGGGAACGCAAAGAGCAAGGGTGCGGGTTCGTGGGGGAACGCAAAGAGGAACCGTGCGGGTTCGTGGGGGAACGCAAAGAGCAAGGGTGCGGGTTCGTGGGGGAACGCAAAGAGCAAGGGTGCGGGTTCGTGGGGGAACGCAAAGAGCAAGGGTGCGGGTTCGTGGGGGAACGCAAAGAGGAACCGCGCGGGATCGTGGGGGAACGCAAAGTGGAACCGTGCGGGTTCGTGGGGGAACGCAAAGTGGAACCGTGCGGGTTCGTGGGGGAACGCAAAGAGCAAGGGTGCGGGTTCGTGGGGGAACGCAAAGAGGAACCGTGCGGGTTCGTGGGGGAACGCAAAGAGCTAGGGTGCGGGTTCGTGGGGGAACGCAAAGAGCAAGGGTGCGGGTTCGTGGGGGAACGCAAAGAGGAACCGTGCGGGTTCATTGTGGAACGCAAAGAGCAAGGGTGCGGGTTCGTGGGGGAACGCAAAGAGCAAGGGTGCGGGTTCGTGGGGGAACGCAAAGAGGAACCGTGCGGCTTCGTGGGGGAACGCAAAGAGCAAGGGTGCGGGTTCTTGGGGGAACGCAATGAGCAAGGGTGCGGGTTCGTGGGGGAACGCAAAGAGCAAGGGTGCGGGTTCGTGGGGGAACGCAAAGAGCAAGGGTGCGGGTTCGTGGGGGAACGCAAAGAGCAAGGGTGCGGGTTCGTGGGGGAACGCAAAGAGCTACGGTGCGGGTTCGTGGGGGAACGCAAAGAGCAATGGTGCGGGTTCGTGGGGGAATGCAGAGAGCTAGGGTGCGGGTTCGTGGGGGAACGCAAAGAGCAAGGGTGTGGGTTCGTGGGGGAACGCAAAGAGCAATGGTGCGGGTTCGTGGGGGAATGCAGAGAGCTAGGGTGCGGGTTCGTGGGGGAACGCAAAGAGCAAGGGTGCGGGTTCGTGGGAGAACGCAAAGAGAAAGGGTGCGGGTTCGTGGGGAAACGCAAAGAGCAAGGGTGCGGGTTCGTGGGGGAACGCAAAGAGCAAGGGTGCGGGTTCGTGGGGGAACGCAAAGAGCAAGGGTGCGGGTTCGTGGGGGAACGCAAAGAGGAACCGTGCGGGTTCGTGGGGGAACGCAAAGAGGAACCGTGCGGGTTCGTGGGGGAGCGCAAAGAGGAACCGTGCGGGTTCGTGGGGGAACGCAAAGAGGAACCGTGCGGGTTCGTGGGGGAACGCAAAGAGCTAGGGTGCGGGTTCGTGGGGGAACGCAAAGAGGAACCGTGCGGGTTCGTGAAGGAACGCAAAGAGCAAGGGTGCGGGTTCGTGGGAGAACGCAAAGAGAAAGGGTGCGGGTTCGTGGGGAAACGCAAAGAGCTAGGGTGCGGGTTCGTGGGGGAACGCAAAGAGCAAGGGTGCGGGTTCGTGGGGGAACGCAAAGAGCAAGGGTGCGGGTTCGTAGGGGAACGCAAACAGGAACCGTGCGGGTTCGTGGGGGAACGCAAAGAGCAAGGGTGCGGGTTTGTGGGGGAACGCAAAGAGGAACCGTGCGGGTTCGTGGGGGAACGCAAAGAGCAAGGGTGCGGGTTCGTGGGGGAACGCAAAGAGCAAGGGTGCGGGTTCCTGGGGGAACGCAAAGAGCAAGGCTGCGGGTTCGTGGGGGAACGCAAAGAGCAAGGGTGCGGGTTCGTGGGGGAATGCAAAGAGCAAGGGTGCGGGTTCGTGGGGGAACGCAAACAGGAACCGTTTGGGTTCGTGGGGGAACGCAAAGAGGAACCGTGTGGGTTCGTGGGTGAATGCAAAGAGGAACCGTGCGGGTTCGTGGGGGAACGCAAAGAGCAACGGTACGGGTTCGTGGGGGAACGCAAAGAGGAACCGTGCAGGTTCGTGGGGGAACGCAAAGAGCAAGGGTGCGGGTTCGTGGGGGAACGCTAAGAGCAAGGGTGCGGGTTCGTGGGGGAACGCAAAGAGCAAGGGTGCGGGTTCGTGGGGGAACGCAAAGAGGAACCGTGCGGGTTCGTGGGGGAATGCAGAGAGCTAGGGTGCGGGTTCGTGGGGGAACGCAAAGAGGAACCGTGCGGGTTCGTGGGGGAATGCAGAGAGCTAGGGTGCGGGTTCGTGGGGGAACGCAAAGAGCAAGGGTGCAAGTTCGTGGGGGAACGCAAAGAGCAAGGGTGCGGGTTCGTGGGGGAACGCAAAGAGCAAGGGTGCGGGTTTGTGGGGGAACGCAAAGAGGAACCGTGCGGGTTCGTGGGGGAACGCAAAGAGCAAGGGTGCGGGTTCGTGGGGGAACGCAAAGAGCAAGGGTGCGGGTTCGTGGGGGAACGCAAAGAGCAAGGGTGCGGGTTCGTGGGGGAACGCAAAGAGCAAGGGTGCGGGTTCGTGGGGGAACGCAAAGAGCTAGGGTGCGGGTTCGTGGGGGAATGCAAAGAGGAACCGTGCGGGTTCGTGGGGGAACGCAAAGAGGAACCGTGCAGGTTTGTGGGGGAACGCAAAGAGCAAGGGTGCGGGTTCGTGGGGGAACGCAAAGAGCAAGGGTGCGGGTTCGTGGGGGAACGCAAAGAGGAACCGTGCGGGTTCGTGGGGGAATGCAAAGAGCAAGGGTGCGGGTTCGTGGGGGAACGCAAAGAGTTAGGGTGCGGGTTCGTGGGGGAACGCAAAGAGCAAGGGTGCGGGTTCGTGGGGGAACGCAAACAGGAACCGTGCGGGTTCGTGGGGGAACGCAAAGAGCAAGGGTGCGGGTTCGTGGGTGAATGCAAAGAGGAACCGTGCGGGTTCGTGGGGGAACGCAAAGAGCAACGGTACGGGTTCGTGGGGGAACGTAAAGAGGAACCGTGCAGGTTCGTGGGGGAACGCAAAGAGCAAGGGTGCGGGTTCGTGGGGGAACGCAAAGAGCAAGGGTGCGGGTTCGTGGGGGAACGCAAAGAGCAAGGGTGCGGGTTCGTGGGGGAACGCAAAAAGGAAGTGTGCGGTTTCGTGGGGGAACGCAAAGAGCTAGGGTGCGGGTTCGTGGGGGAACGCAAAGAGCTAGGGTGCGGGTTCGTGGGGGAACGCAAAGAGCAAGGGTGCGGGTTCTTGGGGAACGCAAAGAGGAACCGTGCGGGTTCGTGGGGGAACGCAAAGAGCAAGGGTGCGGGTTCGTGGGGGAACGCAAAGAGGAACCGTGCGGGTTCGTGGGGGAACGCAAAGAGCAAGGGTGCGGGTTCGTGGGGGAACGCAAAGAGCAAGGGTGCGGGTTCGTGGGGGAACGCAAAGAGCAAGGGTGCGGGTTCGTGGGGGAACGCAAAGAGGAACCGCGCGGGATCGTGGGGGAACGCAAAGTGGAACCGTGCGGGTTCGTGGGGGAACGCAAAGTGGAACCGTGCGGGTTCGTGGGGGAACGCAAAGAGCAAGGGTGCGGGTTCGTGGGGGAACGCAAAGAGGAACCGTGCGGGTTCGTGGGGGAACGCAAAGAGCTAGGGTGCGGGTTCGTGGGGGAACGCAAAGAGCAAGGGTGCGGGTTCGTGGGGGAACGCAAAGAGGAACCGTGCGGGTTCATTGTGGAACGCAAAGAGCAAGGGTGCGGGTTCGTGGGGGAACGCAAAGAGCAAGGGTGCGGGTTCGTGGGGGAACGCAAAGAGGAACCGTGCGGCTTCGTGGGGGAACGCAAAGAGCAAGGGTGCGGGTTCTTGGGGGAACGCAATGAGCAAGGGTGCGGGTTCGTGGGGGAACGCAAAGAGCAAGGGTGCGGGTTCGTGGGGGAACGCAAAGAGCAAGGGTGCGGGTTCGTGGGGGAACGCAAAGAGCTACGGTGCGGGTTCGTGGGGGAACGCAAAGAGCAATGGTGCGGGTTCGTGGGGGAATGCAGAGAGCTAGGGTGCGGGTTCGTGGGGGAACGCAAAGAGCAAGGGTGCGGGTTCGTGGGGGAACGCAAAGAGCTAGGGTGCGGGTTCGTGGGGGAACGCAAAGAGCAAGGGTGCGGGTTCGTGGGGGAACGCAAAGAGGAACCGTGCGGGTTCATGGGGGAACGCAAAGAGCAAGGGTGCGGGTTCGTGGGGGAACGCAAAGAGCTAGGGTGCGGGTTCGTGGGGAACGCAAAGAGCAAGGGTGCGGGTTCATGGGGGAACGCAAAGAGGAACGGTGTGGGTTCGTGTGGGAACGCAAAGAGCAAGGGTGCGGGTTCGTGGGGGAACGCAAAGAGGAACCGTGCGGGTTCATGGGGGAACGCAAAGAGCAAGGGTGCGGGTTCGTGGGGGAACGCAAAGAGCAAGGGTGCGGGTTCGTGGGGGAACGCAAAGAGGAACGGTGCGGGTTCGTGGGGGAACGCAAAGAGCAAGGGTGCGGGTTCGTGGGGGAACGCAAAGAGCAAGGGTGCGGGTTCGTGGGGGAACGCAAAGAGGAACGGTGCGGGTTCGTGGGGGAACGCAAAGAGCAAGGGTGCGGGTTCGTGGGGGAACGCAAAGAGCAAGGGTGCGGGTTCGTGGGGGAACGCAAAGAGGAACGGTGCGGGTTCGTGGGGGAACGCAAAGAGCAAGGGTGCGGGTTCGTGGGGGAACGCAAAGAGCAATGGTGCGGGTTCGTGGGGGAACACAAAGAGCAAGGGTGCGGGTTCGTGGGGGAACGCAAAGACGATCCGTGCGGGTTCGTGGGGGAACGCAAAGAGCAAGGGTGCGGGTTCGTGGGGGAGTGCAAAGAGGAACCGTGCGGCTTCGTGGGGGAACACAAAGAGGAACCGTGCGGGTTCGTGAGGGAACGCAAAGAGCAAGGGTGCGGGTTCGTGGGGGAACGCAAAGAGCAAGGGTGCGGGTTCGTGGGGGAATGCAAAGAGGAACGGTGCGGGTTCGTGGGGGAACGCAAAGAGCTAGGGTGCGGGTTCGTGGGGGAACGCAAAGAGGAACCGTGCGGGTTCGTGGGGGAACGCAAAGAGCAAGGGTGCAAGTTCGTGGGGAACGCAAAGAGGAACCGTGCGGGTTCGTGGGGGAACGAAAAGAGGAACGGTGCGTGTTCGTGGGGGAACGCAAAGAGCAAGGGTGCGGGTTCGTGGGGGAACGCAAAGAGGAACCGTGCGGGTTCGTGGGGGAACGCAAAGAGCAAGGGTGCGGGTTCGTGGGGGAACGCAAAGAGGAACCGTGCGGGTTCGTGGGGGAACGCAAAGAGCAAGGGTGCGGGTTCGTGGGGGAACGCAAAAAGGATCCGTGCAGGTTCGTGGGGGAACGCAAAGAGCAAGGGTGCGGGTTCGTGGGGGAACGCAAAGAGCAAGGGTGCGGGTTCGTGGGGGAACGCAAAGAGGAACCATGCGGGTTCGTGGGGGAACGCAAAGAGGAACCGTGCGGGTTCGTGGGGGAACTCAAAGAGCAAGGGTGCGGGTTCGTGGGGGAACGAAAAGAGCTAGGGTGCGGGTTCGTGGGGGAACACAAAGAGGAACGGTGCGGGTTCGTGGGGGAACGCAAAGAGCAAGGGTGCGGGTTCGTGGGGGAACGCAAAGAGCAAGGGTGCGGGTTCGTGGGGGAACGCAAAGAGCAAGGGTGCGGGTTCGTGGGGGAACGCAAAGAGGAACCGTGCGGGTTCGTGGGGGAACGCAAAGAGGAACCGTGCGGGTTCGTGGGGGAGCGCAAAGAGGAACCGTGCGGGTTCGTGGGGGAACGCAAAGAGGAACCGTGCGGGTTCGTGGGGGAACGCAAAGAGCTAGGGTGCGGGTTCGTGGGGGAACGCAAAGAGGAACCGTGCGGGTTCGTGAAGGAACGCAAAGAGCAAGGGTGCGGGTTCGTGGGAGAACGCAAAGAGAAAGGGTGCGGGTTCGTGGGGAAACGCAAAGAGCTAGGGTGCGGGTTCGTGGGGGAACGCAAAGAGCAAGGGTGCGGGTTCGTGGGGGAACGCAAAGAGCAAGGGTGCGGGTTCGTAGGGGAACGCAAACAGGAACCGTGCGGGTTCGTGGGGGAACGCAAAGAGCAAGGGTGCGGGTTCGTGGGGGAATGCAAAGAGGAACCGTGCGGGTTCGTGGGGGAACGCAAAGAGCAACGGTACGGGTTCGTGGGGGAACGCAAAGAGGAACCGTGCAGGTTCGTGGGGGAACGCAAAGAGCAAGGGTGCGGGTTCGTGGGGGATCGCAAAGAGGAACCGTGCGGGTTCATGGGGGAACGCAAAAAGCAAGTGTGCGGGTTCGTGGGGGAACGCAAAGAGCTAGGGTGCGGGTTCGTGGGGGAACGCAAAGAGCTAGGGTGCGGGTTCGTGGGGGAACGCAAAGAGCAAGGGTGCAGGTTCGTGGGGGAACGCAAAGAGCAAGGGTGCGGGTTCGTGGGGGAACGCAAAGAGGAACCGTGCGGGTTCGTGGGGGAACGCAAAGAGCAAGGGTGCGGGTTCGTGGGGGAACGCAAAGAGCAAGGGTGCGGGTTCGTGGGGGAACGCAAAGAGCAAGGGTGCGGGTTCGTGGGGGAACGCAAAGAAGAACCGTGCGGGATCGTGGGGGAACGCAAAGTGGAACCGTGCGGGTTCGTGGGGGAACGCAAAGTGGAACCGTGCGGTTTCGTGGGGGAACGCAAAGGGCAAGGGTGCGGGTTCGTGGGGGAACGCAAAGAGCAAGGGTGCGGGTTCATTGTGGAACGCAAAGAGCAAGGGTGCGGGTTTGTGGGGGAACGCAAAGAGCAAGGGTGCGGGTTCATTGGGGAACGCAAAGAGGAACCGTGCGGGTTCGTGGGGGAACGCAAAGAGCAAGGGTGCGGGTTCTTGGCGGAACGCAATGAGCAAGGGTGCGGGTTCGTGGGGGAACGCAAAGAGCAAGGGTGCGGGTTCGTGGGGGAACGCAAAGAGCAAGGGTGCGGGTTCGTGGGGGAACGCAAAGAGCTACGGTGCGGGTTCGTGGGGGAACGCAAAGAGCAATGGTGCGGGTTCGTGGGGGAATGCAGAGAGCTAGGGTGCGGGTTCGTGGGGGAACGCAAAGAGCAAGGGTGCGGGTTCGTGGGAGAACGCAAAGAGAAAGGGTGCGGGTTCGTGGGGAAACGCAAAGAGCAAGGGTGCGGGTTCGTGGGGGAACGCAAAGAGCAAGGGTGCGGGTTCGTGGGGGAACGCAAAGAGCAAGGGTGCGGGTTCGTGGGGGAACGCAAAGAGGAACCGTGCGGGTTCGTGGGGGAACGCAAAGAGGAACCGTGCGGGTTCGTGGGGGAGCGCAAAGAGGAACCGTGCGGGTTCGTGGGGGAACGCAAAGAGCAAGGGTGCGGGTTCGTGGGGGAACGCAAAGAGCTAGGGTGCGGGTTCGTGGGGGAACGCAAAGAGGAACCGTGCGGGTTCGTGAAGGAACGCAAAGAGCAATGGTGCGGGTTCGTGGGAGAACGCAAAGAGAAAGGGTGCGGGTTCGTGGGGAAACGCAAAGAGCTAGGGTGCGGGTTCGTGGGGGAACGCAAAGAGCAAGGGTGCGGGTTCGTGGGGGAACGCAAAGAGCAAGGGTGCGGGTTCGTAGGGGAACGCAAACAGGAACCGTGCGGGTTCGTGGGGGAACGCAAAGAGCAAGGGTGCGGGTTTGTGGGGGAACGCAAAGAGGAACCGTGCGGGTTCGTGGGGGAACGCAAAGAGCAAGGGTGCGGGTTCGTGGGGGAACGCAAAGAGCAAGGGTGCGGGTTCCTGGGGGAACGCAAAGAGCAAGGCTGCGGGTTCGTGGGGGAACGCAAAGAGCAAGGGTGCGGGTTCGTGGGGGAATGCAAAGAGCAAGGGTGCGGGTTCGTGGGGGAACGCAAACAGGAACCGTTTGGGTTCGTGGGGGAACGCAAAGAGGAACCGTGTGGGTTCGTGGGTGAATGCAAAGAGGAACCGTGCGGGTTCGTGGGGGAACGCAAAGAGCAACGGTACGGGTTCGTGGGGGAACGCAAAGAGGAACCGTGCAGGTTCGTGGGGGAACACAAAGAGCAAGGGTGCGGGTTCGTGGGGGAACGCTAAGAGCAAGGGTGCGGGTTCGTGGGGGAACGCAAAGAGCAAGGGTGCGGGTTCGTGGGGGAACGCAAAGAGGAACCGTGCGGGTTCGTGGGGGAATGCAGAGAGCTAGGGTGCGGGTTCGTGGGGGAACGCAAAGAGGAACCGTGCGGGTTCGTGGGGGAATGCAGAGAGCTAGGGTGCGGGTTCGTGGGGGAACGCAAAGAGCAAGGGTGCAAGTTCGTGGGGGAACGCAAAGAGCTAGGGTGCGGGTTCGTGGGGGAACGCAAAGAGGAACCGTGCGGGTTCGTGGGGGAACGCAAAGAGGAACCGTGCGGGTTCGTGGGGGAACGCAAAGAGGAACCGTGCGGGTTCGTGGGGGAACGCAAAGAGCAAGGGTGCAAGTTCGTGGGGAACGCAAAGAGGAACCGTGCGGGTTCGTGGGGGAACGCAAAGAGGAACGGTGCGTGTTCGTGGGGGAACGCAAAGAGCAAGGGTGCGGGTTCGTGGGGGAACGCAAAGAGGAACCGTGCGGGTTCGTGGGGGAACGCAAAGAGGAACCGTGCGGGTTCGTGGGGGAACGCAAAGAGGAACCGTGCGGGTTCGTGGGGGAACGCAAAGAGCAAGGGTGCGGGTTCGTGGGGGAACGCAAAAAGGATCCGTGCAGGTTCGTGGGGGAACGCAAAGAGCAAGGGTGCGGGTTCGTGGGGGAATGCAAAGAGCAAGGGTGCGGGTTCGTGGGGGAACGCAAAGAGGAACCATGCGGGTTCGTGGGGGAACGCAAAGAGGAACCGTGCGGGTTCGTGGGGGAACTCAAAGAGCAAGGGTGCGGGTTCGTGGGGGAACGAAAAGAGCTAGGGTGCGGGTTCGTGGGGGAACACAAAGAGGAACGGTGCGGGTTCGTGGGGGAACGCAAAGAGCAAGGGTGCGGGTTCGTGGGGGAACGCAAAGAGCAAGGGTGCGGGTTCGTGGGGGAACGCAAAGAGCAAGGGTGCGGGTTCGTGGGGGAACGCAAAGAGGAACCGTGCGGGTTCGTGGGGGAACGCAAAGAGGAACCGTGCGGGTTCGTGGGGGAGCGCAAAGAGGAACCGTGCGGGTTCGTGGGGGAACGCAAAGAGGAACCGTGCGGGTTTGTGGGGGAACGCAAAGAGCTAGGGTGCGGGTTCGTGGGGGAACGCAAAGAGGAACCGTGCGGGTTCGTGAAGGAACGCAAAGAGCAAGGGTGCGGGTTCGTGGGAGAACGCAAAGAGAAAGGGTGCGGGTTCGTGGGGAAACGCAAAGAGCTAGGGTGCGGGTTCGTGGGGGAACGCAAAGAGCAAGGGTGCGGGTTCGTGGGGGAACGCAAAGAGCAAGGGTGCGGGTTCGTAGGGGAACGCAAACAGGAACCGTGCGGGTTCGTGGGGGAACGCAAAGAGCAAGGGTGCGGGTTCGTGGGGGAATGCAAAGAGGAACCGTGCGGGTTCGTGGGGGAACGCAAAGAGTAACGGTACGGGTTCGTGGGGGAACGCAAAGAGGAACCGTGCAGGTTCGTGGGGGAACGCAAAGGGCAAGGGTGCGGGTTCGTGGGGGAACGCAAAGAGCAAGGGTGCGGGTTCATTGTGGAACGCAAAGAGCAAGGGTGCGGGTTCATTGTGGAACGCAAAGAGCAAGGGTGCGGGTTCGTGGGGGAACGCAAAGAGCAAGGGTGCGGGTTCGTCGGGGAACGCAAAGAGGAACCGTGCGGGTTCGTGGGGGAACGCAAAGAGCTAGGGTGCGGGTTCGTGGGGGAACGCAATGAGCAAGGGTGCGGGTTCGTGGGGGAACGCAAAGAGCAAGGGTGCGGGTTCGTGGGGGAACGCAAAGAGCAAGGGTGCGGGTTCGTGGGGGAACGCAAAGAGCTACGGTGCGGGTTCGTGGGGGAACGCAAAGAGCAATGGTGCGGGTTCGTGGGGGAATGCAGAGAGCTAGGGTGCGGGTTCGTGGGGGAACGCAAAGAGCAAGGGTGCGGGTTCGTGGGGGAACGCAGAGAGCTAGGGTGCGGGTTCGTGGGGGAACGCAAAGAGCAAGGGTGCGGGTTCGTGGGGGAACGCAAAGAGCAAGGGTGCGGGTTCGTGGGGGAGTGCAAAGAGGAACCATGCGGGTTCGTGGGGGAACGCAAAGAGCAAGGATGCGGGTTCGTGGGGAACGCAAAGAGCAAGGGTGCGGGTTCGTGGGGGAACGCAAAGAGGAACGGTGCGGGTTCGTGGGGGAACGCAAAGAGCAAGGGTGCGGGTTCGTGGGGGAACGCAAAGAGGAACCGTGCGGGTTCGTGGGGGAACGCAAAGAGCAAGGGTGCGGGTTCGTGGGGGAACGCAAAGAGAAAGGGTGCGGGTTCGTGGGGGAACGCAAAGAGGAACGGTGCGGGTTCGTGGGGGAACGC
Organism: Oreortyx pictus; assembly: GCA_036925125.1. Classification (NCBI taxonomy): domain Eukaryota; kingdom Metazoa; phylum Chordata; class Aves; order Galliformes; family Odontophoridae; genus Oreortyx; species Oreortyx pictus. Next base: position 465,471 of record JAUPFR010000065.1, read on the forward strand.
AAAGAGCAAGGGTGCGGGTTCGTGGGGGAACGCAAAGAGCAAGGGTGCGGGTTCGTGGGGGAACGCAAAGAGGAACGGTGCGGGTTCGTGGGGGAACGCAAAGAGCAAGGGTGCGGGTTCGTGGGGGAACGCAAAGAGTAAGGGTGCGGGTTCGTGGGGGAACGCAAAGAGGAACGGTGCGGGTTCGTGGGGGAACGCAAAGAGCAAGGGTGCGGGTTCGTGGGGGAACGCAAAGAGCAATGGTGCGGGTTCGTGGGGGAACACAAAGAGCAAGGGTGCGGGTTCGTGGGGGAACGCAAAGAGGATCCGTGCGGGTTCGTGGGGGAACGCAAAGAACAAGGGTGCGGGTTCGTGGGGGAGTGCAAAGAGGAACCGTGCGGCTTCATGGGGGAACACAATGAGGAACCGTGCGGGTTCATGGGGGAACGCAAAGAGCAAGGGTGCGGGTTCGTGGGGGAACGCAAAGAGCAAGGGTGCGGGTTCGTGGGGGAACGCAAAGAGGAACGGTGCGGGTTCGTGGGGGAACGCAAAGAGCTAGGGTGCGGGTTCGTGGGGGAACGCAAAGAGGAACCGTGCGGGTTCGTGGGGGAACGCAAAGAGCTACGGTGCGGGATTGTGGGGGAACGCAAACAGCAAGGGTGCCGGTTCGTGGGGGAACGCAAAGAGCAAGGGTGCGGGTTCGTGGGGGAACGCAAAGAGCAAGGGTGCGGGTTCGTGGGGGAACGCAAAGAGCAAGGGTGCGGGTTCGTGGGGGAACGCAAAGAGGAACCGTGCGGGTTCGTGGGGGAACGCAAAGAGGAAGGGTGCGGGTTCGTGGGGGAACGCAAAGAGGAAGGGTGCGGGTTCGTGGGGGAACGCAAAGAGCAAGGCTGCGGGTTCGTGGGGGAACGCAAAGAGCAAGGCTGCGGGTTCGTGGGGGAACGCAAAGAGCAAGGGTGCGGGTTCGTGGGGGAATGCAAAGAGCAATGGTGCGGGTTCGTGGGGGAACGCAAACAGGAACCGTTTGGGTTCGTGGGGGAACGCAAAGAGGAACCGTGCGGGTTCGTGGGTGAATGCAAAGAGGAAACGTGCGGGTTCGTGGGGGAACGCAAAGAGCAACGGTACGGGTTCGTGGGGGAACGCAAAGAGGAACCGTGCAGGTTTGTGGGGGAACGCAAAGAGCAAGGGTGCGGGTTCGTGGGGGAACGCAAAGAGCAAGGATGCGGGTTCGTGGGGGAACGCAAAGAGGAACCGTGCGGGTTCATGGGGGAACGCAAAGAGCAATGGTGCGGGTTCGTGGGGGAATGCAAAGAGCAAGGGTGCGGGTTCGTGGGGGAACGCAAACAGGAACCGTTTGGGTTCGTGGGGGAACGCAAAGAGGAACCGTGCGGGTTCGTGGGTGAATGCAAAGAGGAACCGTGCGGGTTCGTGGGGGAACGCAAAGAGCAACGGTACGGTTTCGTGGGGGAACGCAAAGAGGAACCGTGCAGGTTTGTGGGGGAACGCAAAGAGCAAGGGTGCGGGTTCGTGGTGGAACGCAAAGAGCAAGGGTGCGGGTTCGTGGGGGAACGCAAAGAGGAACCGTGCGGGTTCATGGGGGAACGCAAAGAGCTAGGGTGCGGGTTCGTGGGGGAACGCAAAGAGCTAGGGTGCGGGTTCGTGGGGGAACGCAAAGAGCTAGGGTGCGGGTTCGTGGGGGAACGCAAAGAGCAAGGGTGCGGGTTCGTGGGGGAACGCAAAGAGGAACCGTGCGGGTTCGTGGGGGAACGCAAAGAGCAAGGGTGCGGGTTCGTGGGGGAACGCAGAGAGCTAGGGTGCGGGTTCGTGGGGGAACGCAAAGAGCAAGGGTGCGGGTTCGTGGGGGAACGCAAAGAGCAAGGGTGCGGGTTCGTGGGGGAACGCAAAGAGCAAGGGTGCGGGTTCGTGGGGGAACGCAAAGAGCAAGGGTGCGGGTTCGTGGGGGAGTGCAAAGAGGAACCGTGCGGGCTCGTGGGGGAACACAATGAGGAACCGTGCGGGTTCGTGGGGGAACGCAAAGAGCAAGGGTGCGGGTTCGTGGGGGAACGCAAAGAGCAAGGGTGCGGGTTCATGGGGGAACGCAAAGAGGAACGGTGCGGGTTCGTGGGGGAACGCAAAGAGCAAGGGTGCGGGTTCGTGGGGGAACGCAAAGAGCAAGGGTGCGGGTTCGTGGGGGAACACAAAGAGCAAGGGTGCGGGTTCGTGGGGGAACGCAAAGAGGAACCGTGCGGGTTCGTGGGGGAACGCAAAGAGGAACCGTGCGGGTTCGTGGGGGAACGCAAAGAGGAACCGTCTGGTTTCGTGGGGGAATGCAAAGAGGAACCGTGCGGGTTCGTGGGGGAACGAAAAGAGGATCCGTGCGGGTTCGTGGGGGAGCGCAAAGAGGAACCGTGCGGTTTCGTGGGGGAACGCAAAGAGCAAGGGTGCGGGTTCATGGGGGAACGCAAAGAGGAACCGTGCGGGTTTGTGGGGGAACGCAAAGAGCAAGGGTGCGGGTTCGTGGGGGAACGCAAAGAGCAAGGGTGCGGGTTCGTGGGGGAACGCAAAGAGCTAGGGTGCGGGTTCGTGGGGGAACGCAAAGAGCTAGGGTGCGGGTTCGTGGGGGAACGCAAAGAGCAAGGGTGCGGGTTCGTGGGGGAACGCAAAGAGCTAGGGTGCGGGTTCGTGGGGGAACGCAAAGAGCTCGGGTGCGGGTTCGTGGGGGAACGCAAAGAGCAAGGGTGCGGGTTCGTGGGGGAACGCAAAGAGGAACGGTGCGGGTTCGTGGGGGAACGCAAAGAGCAAGGGTGCGGGTTCGTGGGGGAACGCAAAGAGCAAGGGTGCGGGTTCGTGGGGGAACGCAAAGAGGAACCGTGCGGGTTCGTGGGGGAACGCAAAGAGCAAGGGTGCGGGTTCTTGGGGGAACGCAACGAGCATGGGTGCGGGTTCGTGGGGGAACGCAAAGAGCAAGGGTTCGGGTTCGTGGGGGAACGCAAAGAGGAACCGTGCGGGATCGTGGGGGAACGCAAAGTGGAACCGTGCGGGTTCGTGGGGGAACGCAAAGAGGAACCGTGCGGTTTCGTGGAGGAACGCAAAGGGCAAGGGTGCGGGTTCGTGGGGAACGCAAAGAGCAAGGGTGCGGGTTTGTGGATGAACGGAAAGAGCAATTGTGCAAGTTCATGGGGGAACGCAAAGAGCAAGGGTGCGGGTTCATGGGGGAACGCAAAGAGGAACCGTGCGGGTTCGTGGGGGAACGCAAAGAGCAAGGGTGCGGGTTCTTGGGGGAACGCAATGAGCAAGGGTGCGGGTTCGTGGGGGAACGCAAAGAGCAAGGGTGCGGGTTCGTGGGGGAACGCAAAGAGCAAGGGTGCGGGTTCGTGGGGGAACGCAAAGAGCTAGGGTGCGGGTTCGTGGGGGAACGCAAAGAGCAAGGGTGCGGGTTTGTGGGGGAACGCAGAGAGCAAGGGTGCGGGTTCGTGGGGGAACGCAAAGAGCAAGGGTGCGGGTTCGTGGGGGAACGCAAAGAGCAAGGGTGCGGGTTCGTGGGGGAATGCAAAGAGGAACGGTGCAGGTTCGTGGGGGAACGCAAAGAGCAAGGGTGCGGGTTCGTGGGGGAGTGCAAAGAGGAACCGTGCGGGTTCGTGGGGGAACACAATGAGGAACCGTGCGGGTTCGTGGGGGAACGCAAAGAGCAAGGGTGCGGATTCGTGGGGGAACGCAAAGAGCTAGGGTGCGGGTTCGTGGGGGAACGCAAAGAGCTAGGGTGCGGGTTCGTGGGGGAACGCAAAGAGTAACGGTGCGGGTTCGTGGGGGAACGCAAAGAGCAAGGGTGCGGGTTCGTGGGGGAACGCAAAGAGCAATGGTGCGGGTTCGTGGGGGAACACAAAGAGCAAGGGTGCGGGTTCGTGGGGGAACTCAAAGAGGAACCGTGCGGGTTCGTGGGGGAACGCAAAGAGGAACCGTGTGGTTTCGTGGGGGACTGCAAAGAGGAACCGTGCGGGTTCGTGGGGGGAACGAAAAGAGGATCCATGCGGGTTCGTGGGGGAGCGCAAAGAGGAACCGTGCGGGTTCGTGGGGGAACGCAAAGAGCAAGGGTGCGGGTTCGTGGGGGAACGCAAAGAGCAAGGGTGCGGGTTCGTGGGGGAACGCAAAGAGCAAGGGTGCGGGTTCGTGGGGGAACGCAAAGAGGAACCGTGCGGGTTCGTGGGGGAACGCAAAGAGCAAGGGTGCGGGTTCGTGGGGGAACGCAGAGAGCTAGGGTGCGGGTTCGTGGGGGAACGCAAAGAGCAAGGGTGCGGGTTCGTGGGGGAACGCAAAGAGCAAGGGTGCGGGTTCGTGGGGGAACGCAAAGAGCAAGGGTGCGGGTTCGTGGGGGAACGCAAAGAGCAAGGGTGCGGGTTCGTGGGGGAGTGCAAAGAGGAACCGTGCGGGCTCGTGGGGGAACACAATGAGGAACCGTGCGGGTTCGTGGGGGAACGCAAAGAGCAAGGGTGCGGGTTCGTGGGGGAACGCAAAGAGCAAGGGTGCGGGTTCGTGGGGGAACGCAAAGAGGAACGGTGCGGGTTCGTGGGGGAACGCAAAGAGCAAGGGTGCGGGTTCGTGGGGGAACGCAAAGAGCAAGGGTGCGGGTTCGTGGGGGAACACAAAGAGCAAGGGTGCGGGTTCGTGGGGGAACGCAAAGAGGAACCGTGCGGGTTCGTGGGGGAACGCAAAGAGGAACCGTGCGGGTTCGTGGGGGAACGCAAAGAGGAACCGTCTGGTTTCGTGGGGGAATGCAAAGAGGAACCGTGCGGGTTCGTGGGGGAACGAAAAGAGGATCCGTGCGGGTTCGTGGGGGAGCGCAAAGAGGAACCGTGCGGTTTCGTGGGGGAACGCAAAGAGCAAGGGTGCGGGTTCATGGGGGAACGCAAAGAGGAACCGTGCGGGTTTGTGGGGGAACGCAAAGAGCAAGGGTGCGGGTTCGTGGGGGAACGCAAAGAGCAAGGGTGCGGGTTCGTGGGGGAACGCAAAGAGCTAGGGTGCGGGTTCGTGGGGGAACGCAAAGAGCTAGGGTGCGTGTTCGTGGGGTACGCAAAGAGCAAGGGTGCGGGTTCGTGGGGGAACGCAAAGAGCTAGGGTGCGGGTTCGTGGGGGAACGCAAAGAGCAAGGGTGCGGGTTCGTGGGGGAACGCAAAGAGCAAGGGTGCGGGTTCGTGGGGGAACGCAAAGAGGAACGGTGCGGGTTCGTGGGGGAACGCAAAGAGCAAGGGTGCGGGTTCGTGGGGGAACGCAAAGAGCAAGGGTGCGGGTTCGTGGGGGAACGCAAAGAGGAACCGTGCGGGTTCGTGGGGGAACGCAAAGAGCAAGGGTGCGGGTTCTTGGGGGAACGCAACGAGCAAGGGTGCGGGTTCGTGGGGGAACGCAAAGAGCAAGGGTTCGGGTTCGTGGGGGAACGCAAAGAGGAACCGTGCGGGATCGTGGGGGAACGCAAAGTGGAACCGTGCGGGTTCGTGGGGGAACGCAAAGAGGAACCGTGCGGTTTCGTGGAGGAACGCAAAGGGCAAGGGTGCGGGTTCGTGGGGAACGCAAAGAGCAAGGGTGCGGGTTTGTGGATGAACGGAAAGAGCAATTGTGCAAGTTCATGGGGGAACGCAAAGAGCAAGGGTGCGGGTTCATGGGGGAACGCAAAGAGGAACCGTGCGGGTTCGTGGGGGAACGCAAAGAGCAAGGGTGCGGGTTCTTGGGGGAACGCAATGAGCAAGGGTGCGGGTTCGTGGGGGAACGCAAAGAGCAAGGGTGCGGGTTCGTGGGGGAACGCAAAGAGCAAGGGTGCGGGTTCGTGGGGGAACGCAAAGAGCTAGGGTGCGGGTTCGTGGGGGAACGCAAAGAGCAAGGGTGCGGGTTTGTGGGGGAACGCAGAGAGCAAGGGTGCGGGTTCGTGGGGGAACGCAAAGAGCAAGGGTGCGGGTTCGTGGGGGAACGCAAAGAGCAAGGGTGCGGGTTCGTGGGGGAACGCAAAGAGCAAGGGTGCGGGTTCGTGGGGGAACGCAAAGAGCAAGGGTGCGGGTTCGTGGGGGAACGCAAAGAGCAAGGGTGCGGGTTCGTGGGGGAGTGCAAAGAGGAACCGTGCGGGTTCGTGGGGGAACACAATGAGGAACCGTGCGGGTTCGTGGGGGAACGCAAAGAGCAAGGGTGCGGATTCGTGGGGGAACGCAAAGAGCTAGGGTGCGGGTTCGTGGGGGAACGCAAAGAGTAACGGTGCGGGTTCGTGGGGGAACGCAAAGAGCAAGGGTGCGGGTTCGTGGGGGAACGCAAAGAGCAATGGTGCGGGTTCGTGGGGGAACACAAAGAGCAAGGGTGCGGGTTCGTGGGGGAACTCAAAGAGGAACCGTGCGGGTTCGTGGGGGAACGCAAAGAGGAACCGTGTGGTTTCGTGGGGGACTGCAAAGAGGAACCGTGCGGGTTCGTGGGGGGAACGAAAAGAGGATCCGTGCGGGTTCGTGGGGGAGCGCAAAGAGGAACCGTGCGGGTTCGTGGGGGAACGCAAAGAGCAAGGGTGCGGGTTCATGGGGGAACGCAAAGAGGAACCGTGCGGGTTTGTGTGGGAACGCAAAGAGCAAGGGTGCGGGTTCGTGGGGGAACGCAAAGAGCAAGGGTGCGGGTTCGTGGGGGAACGCAAAGAGGAACCGTGCGGGTTCATGGGGGAACACAAAGAGCAAGGGTGCGGGTTCGTGGGGGAACGCAAAGAGCTAGGGTGCGGGTTCGTGGGGGAACGCAAAGAGCTAGGGTGCGGGTTCGTGGGGGAACGCAAAGAGCAAGGGTGCGGGTTCGTGGGGGAACGCAAAGAGGAACCGTGCGGGTTCGTGGGGGAACGCAAAGAGCAAGGGTGCGGGTTCGTGGGGGAACGCAGAGAGCTAGGGTGCGGGTTCGTGGGGGAACGCAAAGAGCAAGGGTGCGGGTTCGTGGGGGAACGCAAAGAGCAAGGGTGCGGGTTCGTGGGGGAACGCAAAGAGCAAGGGTGCGGGTTCGTGGGGGAACGCAAAGAGCAAGGGTGCGGGTTCGTGGGGGAGTGCAAAGAGGAACCGTGCGGGTTCGTGGGGGAACACAAAGAGCAAGGGTGCGGGTTCGTGGGGGAACGCAAAGAGCAAGGGTGCGGGTTCGTGGGGGAACGCAAAGAGCAAGGGTGCGGGTTCGTGGGAGAACGCAAAGAGGAACGGTGCGGGTTCGTGGGGGAACGCAAAGAGCAAGGGTGCGGGTTCGTGGGGGAACGCAAAGAGCAATGGTGCGGGTTCGTGGGGGAACACAAAGAGCAAGGGTGCGGGTTCGTGGGGGAACGCAAAGAGGAACCGTGCGGGTTCGTGGGGGAACGCAAAGAGGAACCGTGTGGTTTCGTGGGGGAATGCAAATAGGAACCGTGCGGGTTCGTGGGGGAACGAAAAGAGCAATGGTGCGGGTTCGTGGGGGAGCGCAAAGAGGAACCGTGCGGGTTCGTGGGGGAACGCAAAGAGCAAGGGTGCGGGTTCATGGGGGAACGCAAAGAGGAACCGTGCGGGTTTGTGGGGGAACGCAAAGAGCAAGGGTGCGGGTTCGTGGGGGAACGCAAAGAGCAAGGGTGCGGGTTCGTGGGGGAACGCAAAGAGCAAGGGTGCGGGTTCGTGGGGGAACGCAAAGAGCAAGGGTGCGGGTTCGTGGGGGAACGCAAAGAGCAAGGGTGCGGGTTCGTGGGGGAACGCAAAGAGCTAGGGTGCGGGTTCGTGGGGGAACGCAAAGAGCAAGGGTGCGGGTTCGTGGGGGAACGCAATGAGCAAGGGTGCGGGTTCGTGGGGGAACGCAAAGAGCAAGGGTGCGGGTTCGTGGGGGAACGCAAAGAGCAAGGGTGCGGGTTCGTGGGGGAACGCAAAGAGCAAGGGTGCGGGTTCGTGGGGGAACGCAAAGAGCAAGGGTGCGGGTTCGTGGGGGAGTGCAAAGAGGAACAGTGCGGGTTCGTGGGGGAACACAATGAGGAACCGTGCGGGTTCGTGGCGGAACGCAAAGAGCAAGGGTGCGGGTTCGTGGGGGAACGCAAAGAGCAAGGGTGCGGGTTCGTGGGGGAACGCAAAGAGGAACGGTGCGGGTTCGTGGGGGAACGCAAAGAGCAAGGGTGCGGGTTCGTGGGGGAACGCAAAGAGCAATGGTGCGGGTTCGTGGGGGAACACAAAGAGCAAGGGTGCGGGTTCGTGGGGGAACGCAAAGAGGAACCGTGCGGGTTCGTGGGGGAACGCAAAGAGGAACCGTGTGGTTTCGTGGGGGAATGCAAAGAGGAACCGTGCGGGTTCGTGGGGGAACGAAAAGAGGATCCGTGCGGGTTCGTGGGGGAGCGCAAAGAGGAACTGTGCGGGTTCGTGGGGGAACGCAAAGAGCAAGGGTGCGGGTTCATGGGGGAACGCAAAGAGGAACCGTGCGGGTTTGTGGGGGAACGCAAAGAGCAAGGGTGCGGGTACGTGGGGGAACGCAAAGAGCAAGGGTGCGGGTTCGTGGGGAACGCAAAGAGGAACCGTGCGGGTTCATGGGGGAACGCAAAGAGCAAGGGTGCGGGTTCGTGGGGGAACGCAAAGAGCTAGGGTGCGGGTTCGTGGGGGAACGCAAAGAGCTAGGGTGCGGGTTCGTGGGGGAACGCAAAGAGCAAGGGTGCGGGTTCGTGGGGGAACGCAAAGAGGAACCGTGCGGGTTCGTGGGGGAACGCAAAGAGCAAGGGTGCGGGTTCGTGGGGGAACGCAGAGAGCTAGGGTGCGGGTTCGTGGGGGAACGCAAAGAGCAAGGGTGCGGGTTCGTGGGGGAACGCAAAGAGCAAGGGTGCGGGTTCGTGGGGGAACGCAAAGAGCAAGGGTGTGGGTTCGTGGGGGAACGCAAAGAGCAAGGGTGCGGGTTCGTGGGGGAGTGCAAAGAGGAACCGTGCGGGTTCGTGGGGGATCACAAAGAGGAACCGTGCGGGTTCGTGGGGGAACGCCAAGAGCAAGGGTGCGGGTTCGTGGGGGAACGCAAAGAGCAAGGGTGCGGGTTCGTGGGGGAACGCAAAGAGGAACGGTGCGGGTTCGTGGGGGAACGCAAAGAGCAAGGGTGCGGGTTCGTGGGGGAACGCAAAGAGCAATGGTGCGGGTTCGTGGGGGAACACAAAGAGCAAGGGTGCGGGTTCGTGGGGGAACGCAAAGAGGAACCGTGCGGGTTCATGGGGGGACGCTAAGAGCAAGGGTGCGGGTTCGTGGGGGAACGCAAAGAGCAAGGGTGCGGGTTCGTGGGGGAACGCAAAGAGCTAGGGTGCGGGTTCGTGGGGGAACGCAAAGAGGAACCGTGCGGGTTCGTGGGGGAACGCAAAGAGCTACAGTGCGGGATTCTGGGGGAACGCAAAGAGCAAGGGTGCGGGTTCGTGGGGGAACGCAAAGAGCAAGGGTGCGGGTTCGTGGGGGAACGCAAAGAGGAACAGTGCGGGTTCGTGGGGGAACGCAAAGAGCAAGGGTGCGGGTTCGTGGGGGAACGCAAAGAGCAAGGGTGCGGGTTCGTGGGGGAACGCAAAGAGCAAGGGTGCGGGTTCGTAGGGGAACGCAAAAAGGAACCGTGCGGGTTCGTGGGGGAACGCAAAGAGGAACCGTGCGGGTTCGTGGGGGAATGCCAAGAGGAACCGTGCGGGTTCGTGGGGGAACGCAAAGAGCAACGGTACGGGTTCGTGGGGGAACGCAAAGAGGAACCGTGCAGGTTCGTGGGGGAACGCAAAGAGCAAGGGTGCGGGTTCGTGGGGGAACGCAAAGAGCAAGGGTGCGGGTTCGTGGGGGAACGCAAAGAGGAACCGTGCGGGTTCATGGGGGAACGCAAAAAGCACGTGTGCGGGTTCGTGGGGGAACGCAAAGAGCTAGGGTGCGGGTTCGTGGGGGAACGCAAAGAGCTAGGGTGCGGGTTCGTTGGGGAATGCAAAGAGCAAGGGTGCGGGTTCGTGGGGGAACGCAAAGAGGAACCGTGCGGGTTCGTGGGGGAACGCAAAGAGCAAGGGTGCGGGTTCGTGGGGGATTGCAAAGAGCTAGGGTGCGGGTTCGTGGGGGAACGCAAAGAGCAAGGGTGCGGGTTCGTGGGGGAACGCAAAGAGCAAGGGTGCGGGTTCGTGGGGGAACGCAAAGAGCAAGGGTGCGGGTTCGTGGGGGAACGCAAAGAGCAAGGGTGCGGGTTCGTGGGGGAACGCAAAGAGGAACCGTGCGGGATCGTGGGGGAACGCAAAGAGCAACGGTGCAGGTTCGTGGGGGAACGCAAAGGACAATGGTGCGGGTTCGTGGGGGAACACAAAGAGCAAGGGTGCGGGTTCATTGTGGAACGCAAAGAGCAAGGGTGCGGGTTCGTGGGGGAACGCAAAGAGCAAGGGTGCGGGTTCATGGGGGAACGCAAAGAGGAACCGTGCGGGTTCGTGGGGGAACGCAGAGAGCAAGGGTGCGGGTTCTTGGGGGAACGCAATGAGCAAGGGTGCGGGTTCGTGGGGGAACGCAAAGAGCAAGGGTGCGGGTTCGTGGGGGAACGCAAAGAGCAAGGGTGCGGGTTCGTGGGGGAACGCAAAGAGCAATGGTGCGGGTTCGTGGGGGAACGCAGAGAGCTAGGGTGCGGGTTCGTGGGGGAACGCAAAGAGCAAGGGTGCGGGTTCGTGGGGGAACGCAAAGAGCTAGGGTGCGGGTTCGTGGGGGAACGCAAAGAGCAAGGGTGCGGGTTCGTGGGGGAGTGCAAAGAGGAACCGTGCGGGTTCGTGGGGGAACGCAAAGAGCTAGGGTGCGGGTTCGTGGGGGAACGCAAAGAGCAAGGGTGCGGGTTCGTGGGGAACGCAAAGAGCAAGGGTGCGGGTTCGTGGGGGAACGCAAAGAGGAACGGTGCGGGTTCGTGGGGGAACGCAAAGAGCAAAGGTGCGGGTTCTTGGGGGAACGCAAAGAGCAATGGTGCGGGTTCGTGGGGGAACGCAAAGAGCAAGGGTGCGGGTTCGTGGGGGAACGCAAAGAGGAACCGTGCGGGATCGTGGGGGAACTCAAAGTGGAACCGTGCGGGTTCGTGGGGGAACGCAAAGAGGAACCGTGCGGTTTCGTGGGGGAACGCAAAGGGCAAGGGTGCGGGTTCGTGGGGGAACTCAAAGAGCAAGGGTGCGGGTTTGTGGATGAACGCAAAGAGCAATTGTGCAAGTTCGTGGGGGAACGCAAAGAGCAAGGGTGCGGGTTCATGGGGGAACGCAAAGAGGAACCGTGCGGGTTCGTGGGGGAACGCAAAGAGCAAGGGTGCGGGTTCTTGGGGGAACGCAATGAGCAAGGGTGCGGGTTCGTGGGGGAACGCAAAGAGCAAGGGTGCGGGTTCGTGGGGGAACGCAAAGAGCAAGGGTGCGCGTTCGTGGGGGAACGCAAAGAGCTAGGGTGCGGGTTCGTGGGGGAACGCAAAGAGCAAGGGTGCGGGTTCGTGGGGGAACGCAGAGAGCTAGGGTGCGGGTTCGTGGGGGAACGCAAAGAGCAAGGGTGCGGATTCGTGGGGGAACGCAAAGAGCTAGGGTGCGGGGTCGTGGGGGAACGCAAAGAGCAAAGGTGCGGGTTCGTGGGGGACCGCAAAGAGCAAGGGTGCGGGTTCCTGGGGGAACTCAAAGAGCAAGGCTGCGTGTTCGTGGGGGAACACAAAGAGCAAGGGTGCGGGTTCGTGGGGGAACACAAAGAGCAAGGGTGCGGGTTCGTGGGGGAACACAAAGAGCAAGGGTTCGGGTTCGTGGGGGAATGCAAAGAGCAAGGGTGCGGGTTCGTGGGGGAACGCAAAGAGGAACCGTGTGGGTTCGTGGGGGAACGCAAAGAGTAACCGTGCGGGTTCGTGGGGGAACGCAAAGAGCAAGGGTGCGGGTTCGTGGGGGAACGCAAAGAGCAAGGGTGCGGGTTCGTGGGGGAACGCAAAGAGCAATGGTGCGGGTTCGTGGGGGAACGCAAAGAGGAACCGTGCGGGTTCGTGGGGGAACGCAAAGAGCAAGGGTGCGGGTTCGTGGGGGAACGCAAAGAGTTAGGGTGCGGGTTCGTGGGGGAACGCAAAGAGCAAGGGTGCAAGTTCGTGGGGGAACGCAAACAGGAACCGTGCGGGTTCGTGGGGGAACGCAAAGAGCAAGGGTGCGGGTTCGTGGGTGAATGCAAAGAGGAACCGTGCGGGTTCGTGGGGGAACGCAAAGAGCAACGGTACGGGTTCGTGGGGGAACGCAAAGAGCAACGGTACGGGTTCGTGGGGGAACGTAAAGAGGAACCGTGCAGGTTCGTGGGGGAACGCAAAGAGCAAGTGTGCGGGTTCGTGGGGGAACGCAAAGAGCAAGGGTGCGGGTTCGTGGGGGAACGCAAAGAGCAAGGGTGCGGGTTCGTGGGGGAACGCAAAAAGGAAGTGTGCGGTTTCGTGGGGGAACGCAAAGAGCTAGGGTGCGGGTTCGTGGGGGAACGCAAAGAGCAAGGGTGCGGGTTCGTGGGGGAACGCAAAGAGCAAGGGTGCGGGTTCGTGGGGGAACGCAAAGAGGAACCGTGCGGGTTCGTGGGGGAACGCAAAGAGCAAGGGTGCGGGTTCGTGGGGGAACGCAAAGAGGAACCGTGCGGGTTCGTGGGGGAACGCAAAGAGCAAGGGTGCGGGTTCGTGGGGGAACGCAAAGAGCAAGGGTGCGGGTTCGTGGGGGAACGCAAAGAGCAAGGGTGCGGGTTCGTGGGGGAACGCAAAGAGGAACCGCGCGGGATCGTGGGGGAACGCAAAGTGGAACCGTGCGGGTTCGTGGGGGAACGCAAAGTGGAACCGTGCGGGTTCGTGGGGGAACGCAAAGAGCAAGGGTGCGGGTTCGTGGGGGAACGCAAAGAGGAACCGTGCGGGTTCGTGGGGGAACGCAAAGAGCTAGGGTGCGGGTTCGTGGGGGAACGCAAAGAGCAAGGGTGCGGGTTCGTGGGGGAACGCAAAGAGGAACCGTGCGGGTTCATTGTGGAACGCAAAGAGCAAGGGTGCGGGTTCGTGGGGGAACGCAAAGAGCAAGGGTGCGGGTTCGTGGGGGAACGCAAAGAGGAACCGTGCGGGTTCGTGGGGGAACGCAAAGAGCAAGGGTGCGGGTTCTTGGGGGAACGCAATGAGCAAGGGTGCGGGTTCGTGGGGGAACGCAAAGAGCAAGGGTGCGGGTTCGTGGGGGAACGCAAAGAGCAAGGGTGCGGGTTCGTGGGGGAACGCAAAGAGCAAGGGTGCGGGTTCGTGGGGGAACGCAAAGAGCTACGGTGCGGGTTCGTGGGGGAACGCAAAGAGCAATGGTGCGGGTTCGTGGGGGAATGCAGAGAGCTAGGGTGCGGGTTCGTGGGGGAACGCAAAGAGCAAGGGTGTGGGTTCGTGGGGGAACGCAAAGAGCAATGGTGCGGGTTCGTGGGGGAATGCAGAGAGCTAGGGTGCGGGTTCGTGGGGGAACGCAAAGAGCAAGGGTGCGGGTTCGTGGGAGAACGCAAAGAGAAAGGGTGCGGGTTCGTGGGGAAACGCAAAGAGCAAGGGTGCGGGTTCGTGGGGGAACGCAAAGAGCAAGGGTGCGGGTTCGTGGGGGAACGCAAAGAGCAAGGGTGCGGGTTCGTGGGGGAACGCAAAGAGGAACCGTGCGGGTTCGTGGGGGAACGCAAAGAGGAACCGTGCGGGTTCGTGGGGGAGCGCAAAGAGGAACCGTGCGGGTTCGTGGGGGAACGCAAAGAGGAACCGTGCGGGTTCGTGGGGGAACGCAAAGAGCTAGGGTGCGGGTTCGTGGGGGAACGCAAAGAGGAACCGTGCGGGTTCGTGAAGGAACGCAAAGAGCAAGGGTGCGGGTTCGTGGGAGAACGCAAAGAGAAAGGGTGCGGGTTCGTGGGGAAACGCAAAGAGCTAGGGTGCGGGTTCGTGGGGGAACGCAAAGAGCAAGGGTGCGGGTTCGTGGGGGAACGCAAAGAGCAAGGGTGCGGGTTCGTAGGGGAACGCAAACAGGAACCGTGCGGGTTCGTGGGGGAACGCAAAGAGCAAGGGTGCGGGTTTGTGGGGGAACGCAAAGAGGAACCGTGCGGGTTCGTGGGGGAACGCAAAGAGCAAGGGTGCGGGTTCGTGGGGGAACGCAAAGAGCAAGGGTGCGGGTTCCTGGGGGAACGCAAAGAGCAAGGCTGCGGGTTCGTGGGGGAACGCAAAGAGCAAGGGTGCGGGTTCGTGGGGGAATGCAAAGAGCAAGGGTGCGGGTTCGTGGGGGAACGCAAACAGGAACCGTTTGGGTTCGTGGGGGAACGCAAAGAGGAACCGTGTGGGTTCGTGGGTGAATGCAAAGAGGAACCGTGCGGGTTCGTGGGGGAACGCAAAGAGCAACGGTACGGGTTCGTGGGGGAACGCAAAGAGGAACCGTGCAGGTTCGTGGGGGAACGCAAAGAGCAAGGGTGCGGGTTCGTGGGGGAACGCTAAGAGCAAGGGTGCGGGTTCGTGGGGGAACGCAAAGAGCAAGGGTGCGGGTTCGTGGGGGAACGCAAAGAGGAACCGTGCGGGTTCGTGGGGGAATGCAGAGAGCTAGGGTGCGGGTTCGTGGGGGAACGCAAAGAGGAACCGTGCGGGTTCGTGGGGGAATGCAGAGAGCTAGGGTGCGGGTTCGTGGGGGAACGCAAAGAGCAAGGGTGCAAGTTCGTGGGGGAACGCAAAGAGCAAGGGTGCGGGTTCGTGGGGGAACGCAAAGAGCAAGGGTGCGGGTTTGTGGGGGAACGCAAAGAGGAACCGTGCGGGTTCGTGGGGGAACGCAAAGAGCAAGGGTGCGGGTTCGTGGGGGAACGCAAAGAGCAAGGGTGCGGGTTCGTGGGGGAACGCAAAGAGCAAGGGTGCGGGTTCGTGGGGGAACGCAAAGAGCAAGGGTGCGGGTTCGTGGGGGAACGCAAAGAGCTAGGGTGCGGGTTCGTGGGGGAATGCAAAGAGGAACCGTGCGGGTTCGTGGGGGAACGCAAAGAGGAACCGTGCAGGTTTGTGGGGGAACGCAAAGAGCAAGGGTGCGGGTTCGTGGGGGAACGCAAAGAGCAAGGGTGCGGGTTCGTGGGGGAACGCAAAGAGGAACGGTGCGGGTTCGTGGGGGAACGCAAAGAGCAAGGGTGCGGGTTCGTGGGGGAACGCAAAGAGCAATGGTGCGGGTTCGTGGGGGAACGCAAAGAGGAACCGTGCGGGTTCGTGGGGGAATGCAAAGAGCAAGGGTGCGGGTTCGTGGGGGAACGCAAAGAGTTAGGGTGCGGGTTCGTGGGGGAACGCAAAGAGCAAGGGTGCGGGTTCGTGGGGGAACGCAAACAGGAACCGTGCGGGTTCGTGGGGGAACGCAAAGAGCAAGGGTGCGGGTTCGTGGGTGAATGCAAAGAGGAACCGTGCGGGTTCGTGGGGGAACGCAAAGAGCAACGGTACGGGTTCGTGGGGGAACGTAAAGAGGAACCGTGCAGGTTCGTGGGGGAACGCAAAGAGCAAGGGTGCGGGTTCGTGGGGGAACGCAAAGAGCAAGGGTGCGGGTTCGTGGGGGAACGCAAAGAGCAAGGGTGCGGGTTCGTGGGGGAACGCAAAAAGGAAGTGTGCGGTTTCGTGGGGGAACGCAAAGAGCTAGGGTGCGGGTTCGTGGGGGAACGCAAAGAGCTAGGGTGCGGGTTCGTGGGGGAACGCAAAGAGCAAGGGTGCGGGTTCTTGGGGAACGCAAAGAGGAACCGTGCGGGTTCGTGGGGGAACGCAAAGAGCAAGGGTGCGGGTTCGTGGGGGAACGCAAAGAGGAACCGTGCGGGTTCGTGGGGGAACGCAAAGAGCAAGGGTGCGGGTTCGTGGGGGAACGCAAAGAGCAAGGGTGCGGGTTCGTGGGGGAACGCAAAGAGCAAGGGTGCGGGTTCGTGGGGGAACGCAAAGAGGAACCGCGCGGGATCGTGGGGGAACGCAAAGTGGAACCGTGCGGGTTCGTGGGGGAACGCAAAGTGGAACCGTGCGGGTTCGTGGGGGAACGCAAAGAGCAAGGGTGCGGGTTCGTGGGGGAACGCAAAGAGGAACCGTGCGGGTTCGTGGGGGAACGCAAAGAGCTAGGGTGCGGGTTCGTGGGGGAACGCAAAGAGCAAGGGTGCGGGTTCGTGGGGGAACGCAAAGAGGAACCGTGCGGGTTCATTGTGGAACGCAAAGAGCAAGGGTGCGGGTTCGTGGGGGAACGCAAAGAGCAAGGGTGCGGGTTCGTGGGGGAACGCAAAGAGGAACCGTGCGGCTTCGTGGGGGAACGCAAAGAGCAAGGGTGCGGGTTCTTGGGGGAACGCAATGAGCAAGGGTGCGGGTTCGTGGGGGAACGCAAAGAGCAAGGGTGCGGGTTCGTGGGGGAACGCAAAGAGCAAGGGTGCGGGTTCGTGGGGGAACGCAAAGAGCTACGGTGCGGGTTCGTGGGGGAACGCAAAGAGCAATGGTGCGGGTTCGTGGGGGAATGCAGAGAGCTAGGGTGCGGGTTCGTGGGGGAACGCAAAGAGCAAGGGTGCGGGTTCGTGGGGGAACGCAAAGAGCTAGGGTGCGGGTTCGTGGGGGAACGCAAAGAGCAAGGGTGCGGGTTCGTGGGGGAACGCAAAGAGCAAGGGTGCGGGTTCGTGGGGGAGTGCAAAGAGGAACCGTGCGGGTTCGTGGGGGAACGCAAAGAGCAAGGGTGCGGGTTCGTGGGGAACGCAAAGAGCAAGGGTGCGGGTTCATGGGGGAACGCAAAGAGGAACGGTGTGGGTTCGTGTGGGAACGCAAAGAGCAAGGGTGCGGGTTCGTGGGGGAACGCAAAGAGGAACCGTGCGGGTTCATGGGGGAACGCAAAGAGCAAGGGTGCGGGTTCGTGGGGGAACGCAAAGAGCAAGGGTGCGGGTTCGTGGGGGAACGCAAAGAGGAACGGTGCGGGTTCGTGGGGGAACGCAAAGAGCAAGGGTGCGGGTTCGTGGGGGAACGCAAAGAGCAAGGGTGCGGGTTCGTGGGGGAACGCAAAGAGGAACGGTGCGGGTTCGTGGGGGAACGCAAAGAGCAAGGGTGCGGGTTCGTGGGGGAACGCAAAGAGCAAGGGTGCGGGTTCGTGGGGGAACGCAAAGAGGAACGGTGCGGGTTCGTGGGGGAACGCAAAGAGCAAGGGTGCGGGTTCGTGGGGGAACGCAAAGAGCAATGGTGCGGGTTCGTGGGGGAACACAAAGAGCAAGGGTGCGGGTTCGTGGGGGAACGCAAAGACGATCCGTGCGGGTTCGTGGGGGAACGCAAAGAGCAAGGGTGCGGGTTCGTGGGGGAGTGCAAAGAGGAACCGTGCGGCTTCGTGGGGGAACACAAAGAGGAACCGTGCGGGTTCGTGAGGGAACGCAAAGAGCAAGGGTGCGGGTTCGTGGGGGAACGCAAAGAGCAAGGGTGCGGGTTCGTGGGGGAATGCAAAGAGGAACGGTGCGGGTTCGTGGGGGAACGCAAAGAGCTAGGGTGCGGGTTCGTGGGGGAACGCAAAGAGGAACCGTGCGGGTTCGTGGGGGAACGCAAAGAGCAAGGGTGCAAGTTCGTGGGGAACGCAAAGAGGAACCGTGCGGGTTCGTGGGGGAACGAAAAGAGGAACGGTGCGTGTTCGTGGGGGAACGCAAAGAGCAAGGGTGCGGGTTCGTGGGGGAACGCAAAGAGGAACCATGCGGGTTCGTGGGGGAACGCAAAGAGCAAGGGTGCGGGTTCGTGGGGGAACGCAAAGAGGAACCGTGCGGGTTCGTGGGGGAACGCAAAGAGCAAGGGTGCGGGTTCGTGGGGGAACGCAAAAAGGATCCGTGCAGGTTCGTGGGGGAACGCAAAGAGCAAGGGTGCGGGTTCGTGGGGGAACGCAAAGAGCAAGGGTGCGGGTTCGTGGGGGAACGCAAAGAGGAACCATGCGGGTTCGTGGGGGAACGCAAAGAGGAACCGTGCGGGTTCGTGGGGGAACTCAAAGAGCAAGGGTGCGGGTTCGTGGGGGAACGAAAAGAGCTAGGGTGCGGGTTCGTGGGGGAACACAAAGAGGAACGGTGCGGGTTCGTGGGGGAACGCAAAGAGCAAGGGTGCGGGTTCGTGGGGGAACGCAAAGAGCAAGGGTGCGGGTTCGTGGGGGAACGCAAAGAGCAAGGGTGCGGGTTCGTGGGGGAACGCAAAGAGGAACCGTGCGGGTTCGTGGGGGAACGCAAAGAGGAACCGTGCGGGTTCGTGGGGGAGCGCAAAGAGGAACCGTGCGGGTTCGTGGGGGAACGCAAAGAGGAACCGTGCGGGTTCGTGGGGGAACGCAAAGAGCTAGGGTGCGGGTTCGTGGGGGAACGCAAAGAGGAACCGTGCGGGTTCGTGAAGGAACGCAAAGAGCAAGGGTGCGGGTTCGTGGGAGAACGCAAAGAGAAAGGGTGCGGGTTCGTGGGGAAACGCAAAGAGCTAGGGTGCGGGTTCGTGGGGGAACGCAAAGAGCAAGGGTGCGGGTTCGTGGGGGAACGCAAAGAGCAAGGGTGCGGGTTCGTAGGGGAACGCAAACAGGAACCGTGCGGGTTCGTGGGGGAACGCAAAGAGCAAGGGTGCGGGTTCGTGGGGGAATGCAAAGAGGAACCGTGCGGGTTCGTGGGGGAACGCAAAGAGCAACGGTACGGGTTCGTGGGGGAACGCAAAGAGGAACCGTGCAGGTTCGTGGGGGAACGCAAAGAGCAAGGGTGCGGGTTCGTGGGGGATCGCAAAGAGGAACCGTGCGGGTTCATGGGGGAACGCAAAAAGCAAGTGTGCGGGTTCGTGGGGGAACGCAAAGAGCTAGGGTGCGGGTTCGTGGGGGAACGCAAAGAGCTAGGGTGCGGGTTCGTGGGGGAACGCAAAGAGCAAGGGTGCAGGTTCGTGGGGGAACGCAAAGAGCAAGGGTGCGGGTTCGTGGGGGAACGCAAAGAGGAACCGTGCGGGTTCGTGGGGGAACGCAAAGAGCAAGGGTGCGGGTTCGTGGGGGAACGCAAAGAGCAAGGGTGCGGGTTCGTGGGGGAACGCAAAGAGCAAGGGTGCGGGTTCGTGGGGGAACGCAAAGAAGAACCGTGCGGGATCGTGGGGGAACGCAAAGTGGAACCGTGCGGGTTCGTGGGGGAACGCAAAGTGGAACCGTGCGGTTTCGTGGGGGAACGCAAAGGGCAAGGGTGCGGGTTCGTGGGGGAACGCAAAGAGCAAGGGTGCGGGTTCATTGTGGAACGCAAAGAGCAAGGGTGCGGGTTTGTGGGGGAACGCAAAGAGCAAGGGTGCGGGTTCATTGGGGAACGCAAAGA
This sequence comes from Oreortyx pictus, assembly GCA_036925125.1. Classification (NCBI taxonomy): domain Eukaryota; kingdom Metazoa; phylum Chordata; class Aves; order Galliformes; family Odontophoridae; genus Oreortyx; species Oreortyx pictus. Next base: position 484,676 of record JAUPFR010000065.1, read on the forward strand.
GGAACCGTGCGGGTTCGTGGGGGAACGCAAAGAGCAAGGGTGCGGGTTCTTGGCGGAACGCAATGAGCAAGGGTGCGGGTTCGTGGGGGAACGCAAAGAGCAAGGGTGCGGGTTCGTGGGGGAACGCAAAGAGCAAGGGTGCGGGTTCGTGGGGGAACGCAAAGAGCTACGGTGCGGGTTCGTGGGGGAACGCAAAGAGCAATGGTGCGGGTTCGTGGGGGAATGCAGAGAGCTAGGGTGCGGGTTCGTGGGGGAACGCAAAGAGCAAGGGTGCGGGTTCGTGGGAGAACGCAAAGAGAAAGGGTGCGGGTTCGTGGGGAAACGCAAAGAGCAAGGGTGCGGGTTCGTGGGGGAACGCAAAGAGCAAGGGTGCGGGTTCGTGGGGGAACGCAAAGAGCAAGGGTGCGGGTTCGTGGGGGAACGCAAAGAGGAACCGTGCGGGTTCGTGGGGGAACGCAAAGAGGAACCGTGCGGGTTCGTGGGGGAGCGCAAAGAGGAACCGTGCGGGTTCGTGGGGGAACGCAAAGAGCAAGGGTGCGGGTTCGTGGGGGAACGCAAAGAGCTAGGGTGCGGGTTCGTGGGGGAACGCAAAGAGGAACCGTGCGGGTTCGTGAAGGAACGCAAAGAGCAAGGGTGCGGGTTCGTGGGAGAACGCAAAGAGAAAGGGTGCGGGTTCGTGGGGAAACGCAAAGAGCTAGGGTGCGGGTTCGTGGGGGAACGCAAAGAGCAAGGGTGCGGGTTCGTGGGGGAACGCAAAGAGCAAGGGTGCGGGTTCGTAGGGGAACGCAAACAGGAACCGTGCGGGTTCGTGGGGGAACGCAAAGAGCAAGGGTGCGGGTTTGTGGGGGAACGCAAAGAGGAACCGTGCGGGTTCGTGGGGGAACGCAAAGAGCAAGGGTGCGGGTTCGTGGGGGAACGCAAAGAGCAAGGGTGCGGGTTCCTGGGGGAACGCAAAGAGCAAGGCTGCGGGTTCGTGGGGGAACGCAAAGAGCAAGGGTGCGGGTTCGTGGGGGAATGCAAAGAGCAAGGGTGCGGGTTCGTGGGGGAACGCAAACAGGAACCGTTTGGGTTCGTGGGGGAACGCAAAGAGGAACCGTGTGGGTTCGTGGGTGAATGCAAAGAGGAACCGTGCGGGTTCGTGGGGGAACGCAAAGAGCAACGGTACGGGTTCGTGGGGGAACGCAAAGAGGAACCGTGCAGGTTCGTGGGGGAACACAAAGAGCAAGGGTGCGGGTTCGTGGGGGAACGCTAAGAGCAAGGGTGCGGGTTCGTGGGGGAACGCAAAGAGCAAGGGTGCGGGTTCGTGGGGGAACGCAAAGAGGAACCGTGCGGGTTCGTGGGGGAATGCAGAGAGCTAGGGTGCGGGTTCGTGGGGGAACGCAAAGAGGAACCGTGCGGGTTCGTGGGGGAATGCAGAGAGCTAGGGTGCGGGTTCGTGGGGGAACGCAAAGAGCAAGGGTGCAAGTTCGTGGGGGAACGCAAAGAGCTAGGGTGCGGGTTCGTGGGGGAACGCAAAGAGGAACCGTGCGGGTTCGTGGGGGAACGCAAAGAGGAACCGTGCGGGTTCGTGGGGGAACGCAAAGAGGAACCGTGCGGGTTCGTGGGGGAACGCAAAGAGCAAGGGTGCAAGTTCGTGGGGAACGCAAAGAGGAACCGTGCGGGTTCGTGGGGGAACGCAAAGAGGAACGGTGCGTGTTCGTGGGGGAACGCAAAGAGCAAGGGTGCGGGTTCGTGGGGGAACGCAAAGAGGAACCGTGCGGGTTCGTGGGGGAACGCAAAGAGGAACCGTGCGGGTTCGTGGGGGAACGCAAAGAGGAACCGTGCGGGTTCGTGGGGGAACGCAAAGAGCAAGGGTGCGGGTTCGTGGGGGAACGCAAAAAGGATCCGTGCAGGTTCGTGGGGGAACGCAAAGAGCAAGGGTGCGGGTTCGTGGGGGAATGCAAAGAGCAAGGGTGCGGGTTCGTGGGGGAACGCAAAGAGGAACCATGCGGGTTCGTGGGGGAACGCAAAGAGGAACCGTGCGGGTTCGTGGGGGAACTCAAAGAGCAAGGGTGCGGGTTCGTGGGGGAACGAAAAGAGCTAGGGTGCGGGTTCGTGGGGGAACACAAAGAGGAACGGTGCGGGTTCGTGGGGGAACGCAAAGAGCAAGGGTGCGGGTTCGTGGGGGAACGCAAAGAGCAAGGGTGCGGGTTCGTGGGGGAACGCAAAGAGCAAGGGTGCGGGTTCGTGGGGGAACGCAAAGAGGAACCGTGCGGGTTCGTGGGGGAACGCAAAGAGGAACCGTGCGGGTTCGTGGGGGAGCGCAAAGAGGAACCGTGCGGGTTCGTGGGGGAACGCAAAGAGGAACCGTGCGGGTTTGTGGGGGAACGCAAAGAGCTAGGGTGCGGGTTCGTGGGGGAACGCAAAGAGGAACCGTGCGGGTTCGTGAAGGAACGCAAAGAGCAAGGGTGCGGGTTCGTGGGAGAACGCAAAGAGAAAGGGTGCGGGTTCGTGGGGAAACGCAAAGAGCTAGGGTGCGGGTTCGTGGGGGAACGCAAAGAGCAAGGGTGCGGGTTCGTGGGGGAACGCAAAGAGCAAGGGTGCGGGTTCGTAGGGGAACGCAAACAGGAACCGTGCGGGTTCGTGGGGGAACGCAAAGAGCAAGGGTGCGGGTTCGTGGGGGAATGCAAAGAGGAACCGTGCGGGTTCGTGGGGGAACGCAAAGAGTAACGGTACGGGTTCGTGGGGGAACGCAAAGAGGAACCGTGCAGGTTCGTGGGGGAACGCAAAGAGCAAGGGTGCGGGTTCGTGGGGGATCGCAAAGAGGAACCGTGCGGGTTCATGGGGGAACGCAAAGAGCAAGGGTGCGGGTTCATTGTGGAACGCAAAGAGCAAGGGTGCGGGTTTTTGGGGGAACGCAAAGAGCAAGGGTGCGGGTTCATTGGGGAACGCAAAGAGGAACCGTGCGGGTTCGTGGGGGAACGCAAAGAGCAAGGGTGCGGGTTCTTGGCGGAACGCAAAGAGCTAGGGTGCGGGTTCGTGGGGGAACGCAAAGAGCAAGGGTGCGGGTTCGTGGGGGAACGCAAAGAGCAAGGGTGCGGGTTCGTGGGGGAACGCAAAGAGCTACGGTGCGGGTTCGTGGGGGAACGCAAAGAGCTAGGGTGCGGGTTCGTGGGGGAATGCAGAGAGCTAGGGTGCGGGTTCGTGGGGGAACGCAAAGAGCAAGGGTGCGGGTTCGTGGGGGAACGCAAAGAGCAAGGGTGCGGGTTCGTGGGGGAACGCAAAGAGGAACCATGCGGGTTCGTGGGGGAACGCAAAGAGGAACCGTGCGGGTTCGTGGGGGAACTCAAAGAGCAAGGGTGCGGGTTCGTGGGGGAACGAAAAGAGCTAGGGTGCGGGTTCGTGGGGGAACACAAAGAGGAACGGTGCGGGTTCGTGGGGGAACGCAAAGAGGAACGGTGCGGGTTCGTGGGGGAACGCAAAGAGTAAGGGTGCGGGTTCGTGGGGGAACGCAAAGAGCAAGGGTGCGGGTTCGTGGGGGAACGCAAAGAGGAACCGTGCGGGTTCGTGGGGGAACGCAAAGAGGAACCGTGCGGGTTCGTGGGGGAGCGCAAAGAGGAACCGTGCGGGTTCGTTGGGGAACGCAAAGAGGAACCGTGCGTGTTCGTGGGGGAACGCAAAGAGGAACCGTGCGGGTTCGTGGGGGAGCGCAAAGAGGAACCGTGCGGGTTCGTGGGGGAACGCAAAGAGGAACCGTGCGGGTTCGTGGGGGAACGCAAAGAGCTAGGGTGCGGGTTCGTGGGGGAACGCAAAGAGCTACGGTGCGGGTTCGTGGGGGAACGCAAAGAGCTAGGGTGCGGGTTCGTGGGGGAACGCAAAGAGGAACCGTGCGGGTTCGTGAAGGAACGCAAAGAGCAAGGGTGCGGGTTCTTGGGGAACGCAAAGAGAAAGGGTGCGGGTTCGTGGGGAAACGCAAAGAGCTAGGGTGCGGGTTCGTGGGGGAACGCAAAGAGCAAGGGTGCGGGTTCGTGGGGGAACGCAAAGAGCAAGGGTGCGGGTTCGTAGGGGAACGCAAACAGGAACCGTGCGGGTTCGTGGGGGAACGCAAAGAGGAACCGTGCGGGTTCGTGGGGGAACGCAAAGAGGAAAGGTGCGGGTTCGTGGGGGAACGCAAAGAGCAAGGGTGCGGGTTCGTGGGGGAACGCAAAGAGCAAGGGTGCGGGTTCGTGGGGGAACGCAAAGAGCAAGGGTGCGGGTTCGTGGGGGAATGCAGAGAGCTAGGGTGCGGGTTCGTGGGGGAACGCAAAGAGCAAGGGTGCGGGTTCGTGGGGGAACGCAAAGAGCTAGGGTGCGGGTTCGTGGGGGAACGCAAAGAGCAAGGGTGCGGGTTCGTGGGGGAGTGCAAAGAGGAACCGTGCGGGTTCGTGGGGGAACGCAAAGAGGAACCGTGCGGGTTCGTGGGGGAACGCAAAGAGCAAGGGTGCAAGTTCGTGGGGAACGCAAAGAGGAACCGTGCGGGTTCGTGGGGGAACGCAAAGAGGAACGGTGCGTGTTCGTGGGGGAACGCAAAGAGCAAGGGTGCGGGTTTGTGGGGGAACGCAAAGAGGAACCGTGCGGGTTCGTGGGGGAACGCAAAGAGGAAGGGTGCGGGTTCGTGGGGGAACGCAAAGAGGAACCGTGCGGGTTCGTGGGGGAACGCAAAGAGCAAGGGTGCGGGTTCGTCGGGGAACGCAAAAAGGATCCGTGCAGGTTCGTGGGGGAACGCAAAGAGCAAGGGTGCGGGTTCGTGGGGGAACGCAAAGAGCAAGGGTGCGGGTTCGTGGGGGAACGCAAAGAGCAAGGGTGCGGGTTCGTGGGGGAACGCAAAGAGGAACCGTGCGGGTTCGTGGGGGAACTCAAAGAGCAAGGGTGCGGGTTCGTGGGGGAACGAAAAGAGCTAGGGTGCGGGTTCGTGGGGGAACACAAAGAGGAACGGTGCGGGTTCGTGGGGGAACGCAAAGAGCAAGGGTGCGGGTTCGTGGGGGAACGCAAAGAGCAAGGCTGCGGGTTCGTGGGGGAACGCAAAGAGCAAGGGTGCGGGTTCGTGGGGGAACGCAAAGAGGAACCGTGCGGGTTCGTGGGGGAACGCAAAGAGGAACCGTGCGGGTTCGTGGGGGAGCGCAAAGAGGAACCGTGCGGGTTCGTGGGGGAACGCAAAGAGGAACCGTGCGGGTTCGTGGGGGAACGCAAAGAGCTAGGGTGCGGGTTCGTGGGGGAACGCAAAGAGGAACCGTGCGGGTTCGTGAAGGAACGCAAAGAGCAAGGGTGCGGGTTCGTGGGAGAACGCAAAGAGAAAGGGTGCGGGTTCGTGGGGAAACGTAAAGAGCTAGGGTGCGGGTTCGTGGGGGAACGCAAAGAGCAAGGGTGCGGGTTCGTGGGGGAACGCAAAGAGCAAGGGTGCGGGTTCGTAGGGGAACGCAAACAGGAACCGTGCGGGTTCGTGGGGGAACGCAAAGAGCAAGGGTGCGGGTTCGTGGGGGAATGCAAAGAGGAACCGTGCGGGTTCGTGGGGGAACGCAAAGAGCAACGGTACGGGTTCGTGGGGGAACGCAAAGAGGAACCGTGCAGGTTCGTGGGGGAACGCAAAGAGCAAGGGTGCGGGTTCGTGGGGGATCGCAAAGAGGAACCGTGCGGGTTCATGGGGGAACGCAAAAAGCAAGTGTGCGGGTTCGTGGGGGAACGCAAAGAGCTAGGGTGCGGGTTCGTGGGGGAACGCAAAGAGCTAGGGTGCGGGTTCGTGGGGGAACGCAAAGAGCAAGGGTGCAGGTTCGTGGGGGAACGCAAAGAGCAAGGGTGCGGGTTCGTGGGGGAACGCAAAGAGGAACCGTGCGGGTTCGTGGGGGAACGCAAAGAGCAAGGGTGCGGGTTCGTGGGGGAACGCAAAGAGCAAGGGTGCGGGTTCGTGGGGGAACGCAAAGAGCAAGGGTGCGGGTTCGTGGGGGAACGCAAAGAAGAACCGTGCGGGATCGTGGGGGAACGCAAAGTGGAACCGTGCGGGTTCGTGGGGGAACGCAAAGTGGAACCGTGCGGTTTCGTGGGGGAACGCAAAGGGCAAGGGTGCGGGTTCGTGGGGGAACGCAAAGAGCAAGGGTGCGGGTTCATTGTGGAACGCAAAGAGCAAGGGTGCGGGTTTTTGGGGGAACGCAAAGAGCAAGGGTGCGGGTTCATTGGGGAACGCAAAGAGGAACCGTGCGGGTTCGTGGGGGAACGCAAAGAGCAAGGGTGCGGGTTCTTGGCGGAACGCAATGAGCAAGGGTGCGGGTTCGTGGGGGAACGCAAAGAGCAAGGGTGCGGGTTCGTGGGGGAACGCAAAGAGCAAGGGTGCGGGTTCGTGGGGGAACGCAAAGAGCTACGGTGCGGGTTCGTGGGGGAACGCAAAGAGCTAGGGTGCGGGTTCGTGGGGGAATGCAGAGAGCTAGGGTGCGGGTTCGTGGGGGAACGCAAAGAGCAAGGGTGCGCGTTCGTGGGGGAACGCAAAGAGCAAGGGTGCGGGTTCGTGGGGGAACGCAAAGAGGAACCATGCGGGCTCGTGGGGGAACGCAAAGAGGAACCGTGCGGGTTCGTGGGGGAACGCAAAGAGCAAGGGTGCGGGTTCGTGGGGGAACGAAAAGAGCTAGGGTGCGGGTTCGTGGGGGAACACAAAGAGGAACGGTGCGGGTTCGTGGGGGAACGCAAAGAGGAACGGTGCGGGTTCGTGGGGGAACGCAAAGAGTAAGGGTGCGGGTTCGTGGGGGAACGCAAAGAGCAAGGGTGTGGGTTCGTGGGGGAACGCAAAGAGGAACCGTGCGGGTTCGTGGGGGAACGCAAAGAGGAACCGTGCGGGTTCGTGGGGGAGCGCAAAGAGGAACCGTGCGGGTTCGTGGGGGAACGCAAAGAGGAACCGTGCGTGTTCGTGGGGGAACGCAAAGAGGAACCGTGCGGGTTCGTGGGGGAGCGCAAAGAGGAACCGTGCGGGTTCGTGGGGGAACGCAAAGAGCTAGGGTGCGGGTTCGTGGGGGAACGCAAAGAGGAACCGTGCGGGTTCGTGGGGGAACGCAAAGAGGAACCATGCGGGTTCGTGGGGGAACGCAAAGAGGAACCGTGCGGGTTCGTGGGGGAACGCAAAGAGCTAGGGTGCGGGTTCGTGGGGGAACGCAAAGAGGAACCGTGCGGGTTCGTGGGGGAACGCAAAGAGGAACCATGCGGGTTCGTGGGGAAACGCAAAGAGCTAGGGTGCGGGTTCGTGGGGGAACGCAAAGAGCAAGGGTGCGGGTTCGTGGGGGAACGCAAAGAGCAAGGGTGCGGGTTCGTAGGGGAACGCAAACAGGAACCGTGCGGGTTCGTGGGGGAACACAAAGAGGAACCGTGCGGGTTCGTGGGGGAATGCAAAGAGGAACCGTGCGGGTTCGTGGGGGAACGCAAAGAGCAACGGTACGGGTTCGTGGGGGAACGCAAAGAGGAACCGTGCAGGTTCGTGGGGGAACGCAAAGAGCAAGGGTGCGGGTTCGTGGGGGATCGCAAAGAGGAACCGTGCGGGTTCATGGGGGAACGCAAAGAGCTAGGGTGCGGGTTCGTGGGGGAACGCAAAGAGCTAGGGTGCGGGTTCGTGGGGGAACGCAAAGAGCAAGGGTGCGGGTTCGTGGGGGAACGCAAAGAGCAAGGGTGCGGGTTCGTGGGGGAACGCAAAGAGGAACCGTGCGGGTTCGTGGGGGAACGCAAAGAGCAAGGGTGCGGGTTCGTGGGGGAACGCAAAGAGGAACCGTGCGGGTTCGTGGGGGAACGCAAAGAGCAAAGGTGCGGGTTCGTGGGGGAACTCAAAGAGCAAGGGTGCGGGTTCGTGGGGGAACGCAAAGAGCAAGGGTTCGGGTTCGTGGGGGAACGCAAAGAAGAACCGTGCAGGATCGTGGGGGAACGCAAAGTGGAACCGTGCGGGTTCGTGGGGGAACGCAAAGTGGAACCGTGCGGTTTCGTGGGGGAACGCAAAGGGCAAGGGTGCGGGTTCGTGGGGGAACGCAAAGAGCAAGGGTACGGGTTCATTGTGGAACGCAAAGAGCAAGGGTGCGGGTTTGTGGGGGAACGCAAAGAGCAAGGGTGCGGGTTCGTGGGGGAACGCAAAGAGCTACGGTGCGGGTTCGTGGGGGAACGCAAAGAGCAAGGGTGCGGGTTCTTGGCGGAACGCAATGAGCAAGGGTGCGGGTACGTGGGGGAACGCAAAGAGCAAGGGTGCGGGTTCGTGGGGGAACGCAAAGAGCAAGGGTGCTGGTTCGTGGGGGAACGCAAAGAGCTACGGTGCGGGTTCGTGGGGGAACGCAAAGAGCAATGGTGCTTGTTCGTGGGGGAATGCAGAGAGCTAGGGTGCGGGTTCGTGGGGGAACGCAAAGAGCAAGGGTGCGGGTTCATGGGGGAACGCAAAGAGCTAGGGTGCGGGTTCGTGGGGGAACGCAAAGAGCAAGGGTGCGGGTTCGTGGGGGAACGCAGAGAGCAAGGGTGCGGGTTCGTGGGGGAGTGCAAAGAGGAACCGTGCGGGTTCGTGGGGGAACGCAAAGAGCAAGGGTGCGGGTTCGTGGGGGAACGCAAAGAGCATGGGTGCGGGTTCGTGGGGGAACGCAAAGAGGAACGGTGCTAGTTCGTGGGGGAACGCAAAGAGCAATGGTGCGGGTTCGTGGGGGAACGCTAAGAGGAACCGTGCGGGTTCGTGGGGGAACGCAAAGAGGAACCGTGCGGGTTCGTGGGGGAACGCAAAGAGGAACCGTGCGGGTTCGTGGGGGAACGCAAAGAGGAACGGTGCGGGTTCGTGGGGGAACGCAAAGAGGAACCGTGCGGGTTCGTGGGGGAACGCAAAGAGCAAGGGTGCGGGTTCGTGGGGGAACGCAAAGAAGAACGGTGCGGGTTCGTGGGGGAACGCAAAGAGCAAGGGTGCGGGTTCGTGGGGGAACGCAAAGAGCAATGGTGCGGGTTCGTGGGGGAACGCAAAGAGCAAGGGTGCGGGTTCGTGGGGGAACGCAAAGAGGAACGGTGCGGGTTCGTGGGGGAACGCAAAGAGGAACCGTGTGGTTTCGTGGGGGAATGCAAAGAGGAACCGTGCGGGTTCGTGCGGGAACGCAAAGAGGATCCGTGCGGGTTCGTGGAGGAGCGCAAAGAGGAACCGTGCGGGTTCGTGGGGGAACGCAAAGAGGAACCGCGCGGGTTCGTGGGGGAACGCAAAGAGGAACCGTGCGGGTTCGTGGGTGAACGCAAAGAGCTAGGGTGCGGGTTCGTAGGGGAACGCAAAGAGGAACCGCGCGGGTTCGTGGGGGAACGCAAAGAGGAAACGTGCGGGTTCGTGGGGGAACGCAAAGAGCAAGGGTGCGGGTTCGTGGGGGAACGCAAAGAGGAACGGTGCGGCTTCGTGGGGGAACGCAAAGAGTAAGGGTGCGGGTTCGTGGGGGAACGCAAAGAGCAAGGGTGCGGGTTCGTGGGGGAACGCAAAGAGGAACGGTGCGGGTTCGTGGGGGAACGCAAAGAGCAAGGGTGCGGGTTCGTGGGGGAACGCAAAGAGCAATGGTGCAGGTTCGTGGGGGAACGCAAAGAGCAAGGGTGCGGGTTCGTGGGGGAACGCAAAGAGCTAGGGTGCGGGTTCGTGGGGGAACGCAAAGAGCAAGGGTGCGGGTTCGTGGGGGAACGCAAAGGGCAAGGGTGCGGGTTCGTGGGGGAGTGCAAAGAGGAACCGTGCGGGTTCGTGGGGGAACGCAAAGAGCAAGGGTGCGGGTTCTTGGGGAACGCAAAGAGCATGGGTGCGGGTTCGTGGGGGAACGCAAAGAGGAACGGTGCTAGTTCATGGGGGAACGCAAAGAGCAATGGTGCGGGTTCGTGGGGGAACGCAAAGAGCAAGGGTGCGGGTTCGTGGGGGAACGCAAAGAGCAAGGGTGCGGGTTCGTGGGGGAACGCAAAGAGCAAGGGTGCGGGTTCGTGGGGGAACGCAAAGAGGAACGGTGCGGGTTCGTGGGGGAACGCAAAGAGCAAGGGTGCGGGTTCGTGGGGGAACGCAAAGAGCAATGGTGCGGGTTCGTGGGGGAACACAAAGAGCAAGGGTGCGGGTTCGTGGGGGAACGCAAAGAGGAACCGTGTGGTTTCGTGGGGGAATGCAAAGAGGAACCGTGCGGGTTCGTGGGGGAACGCAAAGAGGATCCGTGCGGGTTCGTGGAGGAGCGCAAAGAGGAACCGTGCGGGTTCGTGGGGGAACGCAAAGAGGAACCGTGCGGGTTCGTGGGGGAACGCAAAGAGGAACCGCGCGGGTTCGTGGGGGAACGCAAAGAGGAAACGTGCGGGTTCGTGGGGGAACGCAAAGAGCAAGGGTGCGGGTTCGTGGGGGAATGCAAAGAGGAAAGGTGCGGGTTCGTGGGGAAACGCAAAGAGCAAGGGTGCGGGTTCGTGGGGGAACGCAAAGAGCAAGGGTGCGGGTTCGTAAGGGAACGCAAAGAGGAACGGTGCGGGTTCGTGGGGGAACGCAAAGAGCAAGGGTGCGGGTTCGTGGGGGAACGCTAAGAACAATGGTGCGGGTTCGTGGGGGAACACAAAGAGCAAGGGTGCGGGTTCGTGTGGGAACGCAAAGAGGAACCGTGCGGGTTCGTGGGGGAACGCAAAGAGGAACCGTGTGGTTTCGTGGGGGAACGCAAAGAGGAACCGTGTGGGTTCGTGGGGGAACGCAAAGAGGAACCGCGCGGGTTCGTGGGGGAACGCAAAGAGGAAACGTGCGGGTTCGTGGGGGAACGCAAAGAGCAAGGGTGCGGGTTCGTGGGGGAACGCAAAGAGCAAGGGTGCGGGTTCGTGGGGGAACGCAAAGAGGAACCGTGCGGGTTCGTGGGGGAACGCAAATAGCAAGGGTGCGGGTTCGTGGGGGAACGCAAAGAGCAAGGGAGCGGGTTCGTGGGGGAACGCAAAGAGCAAGGGTGCGGGTTCGTGGGGGAACGCAAAGAGCTAGGGTGCGGGTTCGTGGGGGAACGCAAAGAGCTAGGGTGCGGGTTCGTGGGGGAACGCAAAGAGCAAGGGTGCGGGTTCGTGGGTGAATGCAAAGAGCTAGGGCGCGAGTTCGTGGGGGAACGCAAAGAGCTAGGGTGCTGGTTCGTGGGGGAACGCAAAGAGGAACCGCGCGGGTTCGTGGGGGAACGCAAAGAGGAAACGTGCGGGTTCGTGGGGGAACGCAAAGAGCAAGGGTGCGGGTTCGTGGGGGAACGCAAAGAGGAACGGTGCGGGTTCCTGGGGGAACGCAAAGAGCAAGGGTGCAGGTTCGTGGGGGAACGCAAAGAGCAAGGGTGCGGGTTCGTGGGGGAACGCAAAGAGGAACGGTGCGGGTTCGTGGGGGAACGCAAAGAGCAAGGGTGCGGGTTCGTGGGGGAACGCAAAGAGCAATGGTGCAGGTTCGTGGGGGAACGCAAAGAGCAAGGGTGCGGGTTCGTGGGGGAACGCAAAGAGCTAGGGTGCGGGTTCGTGGGGGAACGCAAAGAGCAAGGGTGCGGGTTCGTGGGGGAACGCAAAGGGCAAGGGTGCGGGTTCGTGGGGGAGTGCAAAGAGGAACCGTGCGGGTTCGTGGGGGAACGCAAAGAGCAAGGGTGCGGGTTCTTGGGGAACGCAAAGAGCATGGGTGCGGGTTCGTGGGGGAACGCAAAGAGGAACGGTGCTAGTTCATGGGGGAACGCAAAGAGCAATGGTGCGGGTTCCTGGGGGAACGCAAAGAGCAAGGGTGCGGGTTCGTGGGGGAACGCAAAGAGCAAGGGTGCGGGTTCGTGGGGGAACGCAAAGAGCAAGGGTGCGGGTTCGTGGGGGAACGCAAAGAGGAACGGTGCGGGTTCGTGGGGGAACGCAAAGAGCAAGGGTGCGGGTTCGTGGGGGAACGCAAAGAGCAATGGTGCGGGTTCGTGGGGGAACACAAAGAGCAAGGGTGCGGGTTCGTGGGGGAACGCAAAGAGGAACCGTGCGGGTTCGTGGGGGAACGCAAAGAGGAACCGTGTGGTTTCGTGGGGGAATGCAAAGAGGAACCGTGCGGGTTCGTGGGGGAACGCAAAGAGGATCCGTGCGGGTTCGTGGAGGAGCGCAAAGAGGAACCGTGCGGGTTCGTGAGGAAACGCAAAGAGGAACCGTGCGGGTTCGTGGGGGAACGCAAAGAGGAACCGTGCGGGTTCGTGGGTGAACGCAAAGAGCAAGGGTGCGGGTTCGTAGGGGAACGCAAAGAGGAACCGCGCGGGTTCGTGGGGGAACGCAAAGAGGAAACGTGCGGGTTCGTGGGGGAACGCAAAGAGCAAGGGTGCGGGTTCGTGGGGGAACGCAAAGAGGAACGGTGCGGGTTCGTGGGGGAACGCAAAGAGCAAGGGTGCGGGTTCGTGGGGGAACGCAAAGAGCAAGGGTGCGGGTTCGTGGGGGAACGCAAAGAGGAACGGTGCGGGTTCGTGGGGGAACGCAAAGAGCAAGGGTGCGGGTTCGTGGGGGAACGCAAAGAGCAATGGTGCGGGTTCGTGGGGGAACACAAAGAGCAAGGGTGCGGGTTCGTGGGGGAACGCAAAGAGGAACCGTGCGGGTTCGTGGGGGAACGCAAATAGCAAGGGTGCGGGTTCGTGGGGGAACGCAAAGAGCAAGGGAGCGGGTTCGTGGGGGAACGCAAAGAGCAAGGGTGCGGGTTCGTGGAGGAACGCAAAGAGCTAGGGTGCGGGTTCGTGGGGGAACGCAAAGAGCTAGGGTGCGGGTTCGTGGGGGAACGCAAAGAGCAAGGGTGCGGGTTCGTGGGTGAACGCAAAGAGCTAGGGTGCGGGTTCGTGGGGGAACGCAAAGAGCTAGGGTGCGGGTTCGTGGGGGAACGCAAAGAGCTAGGGTGCGGGTTCGTGGGGGAACGCAAAGAGCAAGGGTGCGGGTTCGTGGGGGAACGCAAAGAGCTAGGGTGCGGGTTCGTGGGGGAACGCAAAGAGCTAGGGTGCGGGTTCGTGGGGGAACGCAAAGAGCAAGGGTGCGGGTTTGTGTGGGAACGCAAAGAGCTAGGGTGCGGGTTCGTGGGGGAACGCAAAGTGGAATCGTGCGGGTTCGTGGGGGAACGCAAAGGGCAAGGGTACGGGTTCGTGGCGGAACGCAAAGAGGAACCGTGCGGGTTCGTGGGGGAACGCAAAGAGCTAGGGTGCGGGTTCGTGGGGGAACGCAAAGAGGAACCGTGCGGGTTCCTGAGGGAACGCAAAGAGCTAGGGTGCGGGTTCGTGGGGGAACGCAAAGAGCAAGGGTGCGGGTTCGTGGGGGAACGCAAAGAGCAAGGGTGCGGGTTCGTGGGGGAACGCAAAGAGCAAGGGTGCGGGTTCGTGGGGGAACGCAAAGAGCAAGGGTGCGGGTTCGTGGGGGAACGCAAAGAGGAACAGTGCAGGTTCGTGGGGGAACGCAGAGAGCAAGGGTGCGGGTTCTTGGGGATCGCAAAGAGGAACCGTGCGGGTTCGTGGGGGAACGCAAAGAGCTAGGGTGCGGGTTCGTGGGGGAACGCCAAGAGCAAGGGTGCGGGTTCGTGGGGGAGTGCAAAGAGGAACCGTGCGGGTTCGTGGGGGAACGCAAAGAGGAACCGTGCGGGTTCATGGGGGAACGCAAAGAGGAACCGTGCGGGTTCGTGGGGGAACGCAAAGAGCAAGGGTGCGGGTTCGTGGGGGAACGCAATGAGCAAGGGTGCGGGTTTGTGGATGAACGCAAAGAGCAAGGGTGCGGGTTCGTGGGGGAACGCAAAGAGCAAGGGTGCGGGTTCGTGGGGGAACGCAAAGAGCAATGGTGCGGGTTAGTGGGGGAACGCAAAGAGGAACCGTGCGGGTTCGTGGGGGAACGCAAAGAGCAAGGGTGCGGGTTCGTGGGGGAACGCAAAGAGCAAGGGTGCGGGTTCGTGGGGGAACACAAAGAGCAAGGGTGCGGGTTCGTGGGGGAACGCAAAGAGGAACCGTGCGGGTTCGTGGGGGAACGCAAAGAGGAACCGTGCGGGTTCGTGGGAGAACGCAAAGAGGAACCGTGCGGGTTCGTGGGGGAACGCAAAGAGGAACCGTGCGGTTTCGTGGGGGAACGCAAAGAGGAACCGTGCGGGTTCGTGGGGGAACGCAAAGAGGAACCGTGCGGGTTCGTGGGGGAACGCAAAGAGCAACGGTGCGGGTTCGTGGGGGAACGCAAAAAGGATCCGTGCAGGTTCGTGGGGGAACGCAAAGAGCAAGGGTGCGGGTTCGGGGGGGAACGCAAAGAGCAAGGGTGCGGGTTCGTGGGGGAACGCAAAGAGCAAGGGTGCGGGTTCGTGGGGGAACGCAAAGAGGAACCGTGCGGGTTCGTGGGGGAACGCAAAGAGCAAGGGTGCGGGTTCGTGGGGGAACTCAAAGAGCAAGGGTGCGGGTTCGTGGGGGAACACAAAGAGGAACCGTGCGGGTTCGTGGGGGAACGCAAAGAGCAAGGGTGCGGGTTCGTGGGGGAACGCAAAGAGCAAGGGTGCGGGTTCGTGGGGGAACGCAAAGAGCAAGGGTGCGGGTTCGTGGGGGAACGCAAAGAGGAACCGTGCGGGTTCGTGGGGGAACTCAAAGAGGAACCGTGCGGGTTCGTGGGGGAGCGCAAAGAGGAACCGTGCGGGTTCGTGGGGGAACGCAGAGAGCAAGGGTGCGGGTTCGTAGGGGAACGCAAAGAGGAACCGTGCGGGTTCGTGGGGGAACGCAAAGAGGAACCGTGCGGGTTCGTGGGGGAACGCAAAGAGGAACCGTGCGGGTTCGTGGGTGAACGCAAAGAGCAATGGTGCGCCTTCGTGGGGGAACGCATAGAGCAAGGGTGCGGGTTCGTGGGGGAACGCAAAGAGCAAGGGTGCGGGTTCGTGGGGGAACGCAAAGAGAAAGGGTGTGGGTTCGTGGGGAAACGCAAAGAGCTAGGGTGCGGGTTCGTGGGGGAACGCAAAAGCAAGGGTGCGGGTTCGTGGGGGAACGCAAAGAGCTAGGGTGCGGGTTCGTGGGGGAACGCAAAGAGCTAGGGTGCTGGTTCGTGGGGGAACGCAAAGAGCAAGGGTGCGCGTTCGTGGGTGAACGCAAAGAGGAACCGTGCGGGTTCGTGGGGGAACGCAAAGAGCTAGGGTGCGGGTTCGTGGGGGAACGCAAAGAGCAAGGGTGCGGGTTCGTGGGGGAACGCAAAGAGCTAGGGTGCGGGTTCGTGGGGGAACGCAAAGAGCAAGGGTGCGGGTTCGTGGGGGAACGCAAAGAGCTAGGGTGCGGGTTCGTGGGGGAACGCAAAGAGCTAGGGTGCGGGTTCGTGGGGGAACGCAAAGAGCAAGGGTGCGGGTTCGTGGGGGAACGCAAAGAGTAACGGTGTTGGTTCGTGGGGGAACGCAAAGAGCAAGGGTGCGGGTTCGTGGGGGAACGCAAAGAGTAAGGGTGCGGGTTCGTGGGTGAAAGCAAAGAGGAACCGTGCGGGTTCGTGGGGGAACGCAATGAGGAACCGTGCGGGATCGTGGGAGAACGCAAAGTGGAACCGTGCGGGTTCGTGGGGGAACGCAAAGAGCAACCGTGCGGTTTCGTGGGGGAACGCAAAGGGCAAGGGTGCGGGTTCGTGGGGGAACGCAAAGAGGAACCGTGTGGGTTCGTGGGGGAACGCAAAGAGGAACCGTGCGGGTTCGTGGGGGAACGCAAAGAGGATCCGTGCGGGTTCATCGGGGAACGCAAAGAGGATCCGTGCGGGTTTGTGGATGAACGCAAAGCGCAAGTGTGCAAGTTCGTGGGGGAACGCAAAGAGCAAGGGTGCGGATTCATGGGGAAAGCAAAGAGGAGCCGTGCGGGTTCGTGGGGGAACGCCAAGAGCAAGGGTGCGGTTTCTTGGGGGAACGCAATGAGCAAGGGTGCGGGTTCGTGGGGGAACGCAAAGAGCAAGGGTGCGGGTTCGTGGGGGAACGCAAAGAGCAAGGGTGCGGGTTCGTGGGGGAACGCAAAGAGCTACGGTGCGGGTTCGTGGGGGAACGCAAAGAGCAAGGGTGCGGGTTCGTGGGGGAACCCAGAGAGCTAGGGTGCGGGTTCGTGGGGGAACGCAAAGAGCAAGGGTGCGGGTTCGTGGGGGAACGCAAAGAGCTGGGGTGCGGGTTCGTGGGGGAACGCAAAGAGCAAGGGTGCGGGTTCGTGGGGGAGTGCAAAGAGGAACCGTGCGGGTTCGTGGGGGAACGCAAAGAGGAACCGTGCGGGTTCGTGGGGGAACGCAAAGAGCAAGGGTGCGGGTTCGTGGGGGAACGCAAAGAGCAAGGGTGCGGGTTCGTGGGGGAACGCAAAGAGGAACGGTGCGGGTTCGTGGGGGAACGCAAAGAGCAAGGGTGCGGGTTCGTGGGAGAACGCAAAGAGGAACCGTGCGGGTTCGTGGGGAACGCAAAGAGCTAGGGTGCGGGTTCGTGGGGGAACGCAAAGAAAAAGGGTGCGGGTTCGTGGGGGAACACAAAGAGCAAGGGTGCGGGTTCGTGGGGGAACGCAAAGAGGAACCGTGCGGGTTCGTGGGGGAACGCAAAGAGGAACCATGTGGGTTCGTGGGTTAACGCAAAGAGTAACCGTGCGGGTTCGTGGGGGAACGCAAAGAGCAAGGGTGCGGGTTCGTTGGGAACGCAAACAGGAACCGTGCGGGTTCGTGGGGGAACGCAAAGAGGAACCGTGCGGGTTCGTGGGGGAACGCAAAGAGGAACCGTGCGGGTTCGTGGGGGAACGCAAAGAGCTAGGGTGCGGGTTCGTGGGGGAACGCAAAGAGCAAGGGTGCGGGTTCGTGGGGGAACGCAAAGAGGAACGGTGCGGGTTCGTGGGGGAACGCAAAGAGGAACCGTGCGGGTTCGTAGGGGAACGCAAAGAGCAAGGGTGCGGGTTCGTGGGGGAACGCAAAGAGGAACCGTGCGGGTTCGTGGGGGAACGCAAAGAGCAAGGGTGCGGGTTCGTGGGGGAACGCAAAGAGCAAGGGTGCTGGTTCGTGGGGGAACACAAAGAGCAAGGGTGCGGGTTCGTGGGGGAACGCAAAGAGGAACGGTGCGGGTTCGTGGGGGAACACAAAGAGGAACCGTGCGGGTTCGTGGGGGAACGCAAAGAGGAACCGTGTGGGTTCGTGGGGGAACGCAAAGAGGAACCGTGCGGGTTCGTGGGGGAACGCAAAGAGCAAGGGTGCGGGTTCGTGGGGGAACGCAAAGAGGAACCGTGCGGGTTCGTGGGGGAACGCAAAGAGGATCCGTGCGGGTTCATCGGGGAATGCAAAGAGGAACCGTGCGGGTTCGTGGGGGAACGCAAAGAGGAACCGTGCAGGTTCGTGGGGGAACGCAAAGAGCAAGGGTGCGGGTTCGTGGGGGAACGCAAAGAGCAAGGGTGCGGGTTCATGGGGGAACGCAAATAGGAACCGTGCGGGTTCGTGGGGGAACGCAAAGAGGAACCGTGCGGGTTCGTGGGGGAACGCAAAGAGGAACCGTGCGGGTTCGTGGGGGAACGCAAAGAGCAAGGGTGCGGGTTCGTGGGGGAACGCAAAGAGCTAGGGTGCGGGTTCGTGGGGGAACACAAAGAGGAACCGTGCGGGTTCGTGGGGGAACGCAAAGAGCAAGGGTGCGGGTTCGTGGGGGAACGCAAAGAGCAAGGGTGCGGGTTCCTGGGGGAACTCAAAGAGCAAGGCTGCGGGTTCGTGGGGGAACGCAAAGAGCAAGGGTGCGGGTTCGTGGGGGAACGCAAAGAGCAAGGGTGCGGGTTCGTGGGGGAACGCAAACAGGAACCGTGCGGGTTCGTGGGGGAACGCAAAGAGGAACCTTGCGGGTTCGTGGGGGAACGCAAAGAGGAACCGTGCGGGTTCGTGGGGAAACGCAAAGAGGAACCGTGCGGGTTCGTGGGTGAACGCAAAGAGGAACCGTGCGGGTTCGTGGGGGAACGCAAAGAGCTTGGGTGCGGGTTCGTGGGGTAACGCAAAGAGGAACCGTGCGGGTTCCTGGGGGAACGCAAAGAGCTAGGGTGCGGGTTCGTGGGGGAACGCAAAGAGCAAGGGTGCGGGTTCGTGGGGGAACGCAAAGAGCAAGGGTGCGGGTTCGTGGGGGAACGCAAAGAGGAACCGTGCGGGTTCGTGGGGGAACGCAAAGAGCAAGGGTGCGGGTTCGTGGGGGAACGCAAAGAGCAAGGGTGCGGGTTCGTGGGGGAACGCAAAGAGGAACCGTGCGGGTTCGTGGGGGAACGCAAAGAGCTAGGGTGCGGGTTCGTGGGGGAACGCAAAGAGGTAGGGTGCGGGTTCGTGGGGGAACGCAAAAAGCAAGTGTGCGGGTTCGTGGGGGAACGCAAAGAGCAAGTGTGCAAGTTCGTGGGGGAACGCAAAGAGCAAGGGTGCGGGTTCATGGGGGAACGCAAAGAGGAACCGTGCGGGTTCGTGGGGGAACGCAAAGAGCAAGGGTGCGGGTTTGTGGGGGAACGCAAAGAGGAACCGTGCGGGTTCGTGGGGGAACGCAAAGAGCAAGGGTGCGGGTTCGTGGGGGAACGCAAAGAGCAAGGGTGCGGGTTCGTGGGGGAACGCAAAGAGCAAGGGTGCGGGTTCGTGGGGGAACGCAAAGAGCAAGGGTGCGGGTTCGTGGGGGAACGCAAAGAGCAATGGTGCGGGTTCGTTGGGGAACGAAAAGAGGAACCGTGCGGGATCGTGGGGGAACGCAAAGAGGAACCGTGCGGGTTCGTGGGGGAACGCAAAGAGCAACGGTGCAAGTTCGTGGGGGAACGCAAAGAGCAAGGGTGCGGGTTCGTGGGGGAACGCAAAGAGCAAGGGTGCGGGTTCGTGGGGGAACGCAAAGAGCAAGGGTGCGGGTTCGTGGGGGAACGCAAAGAGCAAGGGTGCGGGTTCGTGGGGGAACGCAAAGAGGAACGGTGCGGGTTCGTGGGGGAACGCAAAGAGCAAGGGTGCGGGTTCGTGGGGGAACGCAAAGAGGAACCGTGCGGGTTCGTGGGGGAACACAAAGAGGAACCGTGCGGGTTCGTGGGGGAACGCAAAGAGCAAGGGTGCGGGTTCGTGGGGGAACGCAAAGAGCAAGGGTGCGGGTTCGTGGGGGAACGCAAAGAGCAAGGGTGCTGGTTCGTGGGGGAACGCAAAGAGGAAGGGTGCGGGTTCGTGGGGGAACGCAAAGAGCAAGGGTGCGGGTTCTTGGGGATCGCAAAGAGGAACCGTGCGGGTTCGTGGGGGAACGCAAAGAGCTAGGGTGCGGGTTCGTGGGGGAACGCCAAGAGCAAGGGTGCGGGTTCGTGGGGGAGTGCAAAGAGGAACCGTGCGGGTTCGTGGGGGAACGCAAAGAGGAACCGTGCGGGTTCGTGGGTGAACGCAAAGAGCAATGGTGCGCGTTCGTGGGGGAACGCAAAGAGGAACCGTGCGGGTTCGTGGGGGAACGCAAAGAGCAAGGGTGCGGGTTCGTGGGGGAACGCAAAGAGAAAGGGTGCGGGTTCGTGGGGAAACGCAAAGAGCTAGGGTTCGGGTTCGTGGGGGAACGCAAAAGCAGGGGTGCGGGTTCGTGGGGGAACGCAAAGAGCTAGGGTGCGGGTTCGTGGGGGAACGCAAAGAGGAACCGTGCGGGTTCGTGGGGGAACGCAAAGAGCAAGGGTGCGGGTTCGTGGGGGAACGCAAAGAGCAAGGGTGCGGGTTCGTGGGGGAACGCAAAGAGCAAGGGTGCGGGTTCGTGGGGGAACGCAAAGAGGAACCGTGCGGGTTCGTGGGGGAACGCAAAGAGCAAGGGTGCGGGTTCGTGGGGGAACGCAAAGAGGAACCGTGCGGGTTCGTGGGGGAACGCAAAGAGCTAGGGTGCGGGTTCGTGGGGGAACGCAAAGAGCAAGGGTGCGGGTTCGTGGGGGAAAGCAAAGAGTAACGGTGTTGGTTCGTGGGGGAACGCAAAGAGCAAGGGTGCGGGTTCGTGGGGGAACGCAAAGAGTAAGGGTGCGGGTTCGTGGGTGAAAGCAAAGAGGAACGGTGCGGGTTCGTGGGGGAACGCAAAGAGCAAGGGTGCGGGTTCGTGGGGGAACGCAAAGAGCAAGGGTGCGGGTTCGTGGGGGAACGCAAAGAGCAAGGGTGCGGGTTCGTGGGGGAACGCAAAGAGGAACCGTGCGGGATCGTGGGGGAACGCAAAGTGGAACCGTGCGGGTTCGTGGGGGAACGCAAAGAGGAACCGTGCGGTTTCGTGGGGGAACGCAATAGGCAAGGGTGCGGGTTCTTGGCGAACGCAAAGAGCAAGGGTGCGGGTTTGTGGATGAACGCAAAGAGCAAGTGTGCAAGTTCGTGGGGGAACGCAAAGAGCAAGGGTGCGGGTTCATGGGGGAACGCAAAGAGGAGCCGTGCGGGTTCGTGGGGGAACGCAAAGAGCAAGGGTGCGGGTTCTTGGGGGAACGCAATGAGCAAGGGTGCGGGTTCGTGGGGGAACGCAAAGAGCAAGGGTGCGGGTTCGTGGGGGAACGCAAAGAGCAAGGGTGCGGGTTCGTGGGGGAACGCAAAGAGCTACGGTGCGGGTTCGTGGGGGAACGC
Organism: Oreortyx pictus; assembly: GCA_036925125.1. Classification (NCBI taxonomy): domain Eukaryota; kingdom Metazoa; phylum Chordata; class Aves; order Galliformes; family Odontophoridae; genus Oreortyx; species Oreortyx pictus. The sequence continues at coordinate 505,151 of JAUPFR010000065.1, forward strand.
AAAGAGCAAGGGTGCGGGTTCGTGGGGGAACCCAGAGAGCTAGGGTGCGGGTTCGTGGGGGAACGCAAAGAGCAAGGGTGCGGGTTCGTGGGGGAACGCAAAGAGCTGGGGTGCGGGTTCGTGGGGGAACGCAAAGAGCAAGGGTGCGGGTTCGTGGGGGAGTGCAAAGAGGAACCGTGCGGGTTCGTGGGGGAACGCAAAGAGGAACCGTGCGGGTTCGTGGGGGAACGCAAAGAGCAAGGGTGCGGGTTCGTGGGGGAACGCAAAGAGGAACCGTGCGGGTTCGTGGGGAACGCAAAGAGCTAGGGTGCGGGTTCGTGGGGGAACGCAAAGAAAAAGGGTGCGGGTTCATGGGGGAACAAAAAGAGCAAGTGTGCGGGTTCGTGGGGGAACGCAAAGAGGAACCGTGCGGGTTCGTGGGGGAACGCAAAGAGGAGCCGTGTGGGTTCGTGGGTTAACGCAAAGAGTAACCGTGCGGGTTCGTGGGAGAACGCAAAGAGCAAGGGTGCGGGTTCGTTGGGAACGCAAAGAGGAACTGTGCGGGTTCGTGGGGGAACGCAAAGAGGAACCGTGCGGGTTCGTGGGGGAACGCAAAGAGGAACCGTGCGGGTTCGTGGGGGAATGCAAAGAGCTAGGGTGCGGGTTCGTGGGGGAACGCAAAGAGCAAGGGTGCGGGTTCGTGGGGGAACGCAAAGAGGAACGGTGCGGGTTCGTGGGGGAACGCAAAGAGGAACCGTGCGGGTTCGTGGGGGAACGCAAAGAGCAAGGGTGCGGGTTCGTGGGGGAACGCAAAGAGCAAGGTAGCTGGTTCGTGGGGGAACACAAAGAGCAAGGGTGCGGGTTCGTGGGGGAACGCAAAGAGGAACCGTGCGGGTTCGTGGGGGAACGCAAAGAGGAACCGTGTGGGTTCGTGGGGGAACGCAAAGAGGAACCGTGCGGGTTCGTGGGGGAACGCAAAGAGCAAGGGTGCGGGTTCGTGGGGGAACGCAAAGAGGAACCGTGCGGGTTCGTGGGGGAACGCAAAGAGGATCCGTGCGGGTTCATCGGGGAATGCAAAGAGGAACCGTGCGGGTTCGTGGGGGAACGCAAAGAGCAAGGGTGCGGGTTCGTGGGGGAACGCAAAGAGCTGGGGTGCGGGTTCGTGGGGGAACGCAAAGAGCAAGGGTGCGGGTTCGTGGGGGAGTGCAAAGAGGAACCGTGCGGGTTCGTGGGGGAACGCAAAGAGGAACCGTGCGGGTTCGTGGGGGAACGCAAAGAGCAAGGGTGCGGGTTCGTGGGGGAACGCAAAGAGCAAGGGTGCGGGTTCGTGGGGGAACGCAAAGAGGAACGGTGCGGGTTCATGGGGGAACGCAAAGAGCAAGGGTGCGGGTTCGTGGGGGAACGCAAAGAGGAACCGTGCGGGTTCGTGGGGAACGCAAAGAGCTAGGGTGCGGGTTCGTGGGGGAACGCAAAGAAAAAGGGTGCGGGTTCGTGGGGGAACACAAAGAGCAAGGGTGCGGGTTCGTGGGGGAACGCAAAGTGGAACCGTGCGGGTTCGTGGGGGAACGCAAAGAGGAACCATGTGGGTTCGTGGGTTAACGCAAAGAGTAACCGTGCGGGTTCGTGGGGGAACGCAAAGAGCAAGGGTGCGGGTTCGTTGGGAACGCAAACAGGAACCGTGCGGGTTCGTGGGGGAACGCAAAGAGGAACCGTGCGGGTTCGTGGGGGAACGCAAAGAGGAACCGTGCGGGTTCGTGGGGGAACGCAAAGAGCTAGGGTGCGGGTTCGTGGGGGAACGAAAAGAGGATCCGTGCGGGTACGTGGGGGAGCGCAAAGAGGAACCGTGCGGGTTCGTGGGGGAACGCAAAGAGCAAGGGTGCGGGTTCGTGGGGGAACGCAATGAGCAAGGGTGCCGGTTTGTGGATGAACGCAAAGAGCAAGGGTGCGGGTTCGTGGGGGAACGCAAAGAGCAAGGGTGCGGGTTCGTGGGGGAACGCAAAGAGCTACGGTGCGGGTTCGTGGGGGAACGCAAAGAGCAAGGGTGCGGGTTCGTGGGGGAACCCAGAGAGCTAGGGTGCGGGTTCGTGGGGGAACGCAAAGAGCAAGGGTGCGGGTTCGTGGGGGAACGCAAAGAGCTGGGGTGCGGGTTCGTGGGGGAACGCAAAAAGGATCCGTGCAGGTTCGTGGGGGAACGCAAAGAGCAAGGGTGCGGGTTCGTGGGGGAACGCAAAGAGCAAGGGTGCGGGTTCGTGGGGGAACGCAAAGAGCAAGGGTGCGGGTTCGTGGGGGAACGCAAAGAGGAACGGTGCGGGTTCGTGGGGGAACGCAAAGAGCAAGGGTGCGGGTTCGTGGGGGAACTCAAAGAGCAAGGGTGCGGGTTCGTGGGGGAACACAAAGAGGAACCGTGCGGGTTCGTGGGGGAACGCAAAGAGCAAGGGTGCGGGTTCGTGGGGGAACGCAAAGAGCAAGGGTGCGGGTTCGTGGGGGAACGCAAAGAGCAAGGGTGCTGGTTCGTGGGGGAACGCAAAGAGGAACGGTGCGGGTTCGTGGGGGAACGCAAAGAGGAACCGTGCGGGTTCGTAGGGGAACGCAAAGAGGAACCGTGTGGGTTCGTGGGGGAACGCAAAGAGGATCTGTGCGGGTTCGTGGGGGAACGCAAAGAGGAACCGTGCTGGTTCGTGGGGGAACGCAAAGAGCAAGGGTGCGGGTTCGTGGGGGAACGCAAAGAGCAAGGGTGCGGGTTCATGGGGGAACGCAAAGAGCAAGTGTGCGGGTTCGTGGGGGAACGCAGAGAGCAAGGGTGCGGGTTCTTGGGGATCGCAAAGAGGAACCGTGCGGTTTCGTGTGGGAACACAAAGAGCTAGGGTGCGGGTTCGTGGGGGAACGCAAAGAGCAAGGGTGCGGGTTCGTGGGGGAACGCAGAGAGCAAGGGTGCGGGTTCTTGGGGATCGCAAAGAGGAACCGTGCGGTTTCGTGTGGGAACGCAAAGAGCTAGGGTGCGGGTTCGTGGGGGAACGCAAAGAGCAAGGGTGCGGGTTCGTGGGGGAGTGCAAAGAGGAACCGTGCGGGTTCGTGGGGGAACGCAAAGAGGAACCGTGCGGGTTCATGGGCGAACGCAAAGAGGAACCGTGCGGGTTCGTGGGGGAACGCAAAGAGCAAGGGTGCGGGTTCGTGGGGGAACGCAATGAGCAAGGGTGCCGCTTTGTGGATGAACGCAAAGAGCAAGGGTGCGGGTTCGTGGGGGAACGCAAAGAGCAAGGGTGCGGGTTCGTGGGGGAACGCAAAGAGCAAGGGTGCGGGTTCGTTGGGGAACACAAAGAGCAAGGGTGCGGGTTCGTGGGGGAACGCAAAGAGGAACGGTGCGGGTTCGTGGGGGAACGCAAAGAAAAACGGTGCGGGTTCGTGGGGGAACGCAAAGAGCAATGGTGCGGGTTCGTGGGGGAACGCAAAGAGGAACCGTGCGGGTTCGTGGGGGAACGCAAAGAGCAAGGGTGCGGGTTCGTGGGGGAACGCAAAGAGCAAGGGTGCGGGTTCGTGGGGGAACACAAAGAGCAAGGGTGCGGGTTCGTGGGGGAATGCAAAGAGGAACCGTGCGGGTTCGTGGGGGAACGCAAAGAGGAACCGTGTGGGTTCGTGGGGGAACGCAAAGAGCTAGGGTGCGGGTTCGTGGGGGAACGCAAAGGGCAAGGGTGCGCGTTCGTGGGTGAACGCAAAGAGGAACCGTGCGGGTTCGTGGGGGAACGCAAAGAGCTACGGTGCGGGTTCGTGGGGGAACGCAAAGAGCAAGGGTGCGGGTTCGTGGGGGAACGCAAAGAGGAACCGTGCGGGTTCGTGGGGGAACGCAAAGAGCAACGGTGCGGGTTCGTGGGGGAACGCAAAGAGCAAGGGTGCGGGTTCGTGGGGGAACGCAAAGAGCAAGGGTGCGGGTTCGTGGGGGAACGCAAAGAGCAAGGGTGCGGGTTCGTGGGGGAACGCAAAGAGCAAGGGTGCGGGTTCGTGGGGGAACGCAAAGAGGAACGGTGCGGGTTCGTGGGGGAACGCAAAGAGCAAGGGTGCGGGTTCGTGGGGGAACTCAAAGAGGAACCGTGCGGGTTCGTGGGGGAACGCAAAGAGCAAGGGTGCGGGTTCGTGGGGGAACGCAAAGAGCAAGGGTGCTGGTTCGTGGGGGAACGCAAAGAGGAACGGTGCGGGTTCGTGGGGGAACGCAGAGAGCAAGGGTGCGGGTTCTTGGGGATCGCAAAGAGGAACCGTGCGGGTTCGTGGGGGAACGCAAAGAGCTAGGGTGCGGGTTCGTGGGGGAACGCCAAGAGCAAGGGTGCGGGTTCGTGGGGGAGGGCAAAGAGGAACCGTGCGGGTTCGTGGGGGAACGCAAAGAGGAACCGTGCGGGTTCGTGGGTGAACGCAAAGAGCAATGGTGCGCGTTCGTGGGGGAACGCAAAGAGGAACCGTGCGGGTTCGTGGGGGAACGCAAAGAGCAAGGGTGCGGGTTCGTGGGGGAACGCAAAGAGAAAGGGTGCGGGTTCGTGGGGAAACGCAAAGAGCTAGGGTTCGGGTTCGTGGGGGAACGCAAAAGCAAGGGTGCGGGTTCGTGGGGGAACGCAAAGAGCTAGGGTGCGGGTTCGTGGGGGAACGCAAAGAGCTAGGGTGCGGGTTCGTGGGGGAACGCAAAGAGCAAGGGTGCGGGTTCGTGGGGGAACGCAAAGAGCAAGGGTGCGGGTTCGTGGGGGAACGCAAAGAGCAAGGGTGCGGGTTCGTGGGGGAACGCAAAGAGCAAGGGTGCGGGTTCGTGGGGGAACGCAAAGAGGAACCGTGCGGGTTCGTGGGGGAACGCAAAGAGCAAGGGTGCGGGTTCGTGGGGGAACGCAAAGAGCTAGGGTGCGGGTTCGTGGGGGAACGCAAAGAGCTAGGGTGCGGGTTCGTGGGGGAACGCAAAGAGCAAGGGTGCGGGTTCGTGGGGGAAAGCAAAGAGTAACGGTGTTGGTTCGTGGGGGAACGCAAAGAGCAAGGGTGCGGGTTCGTGGGGGAACGCAAAGAGTAAGGGTGCGGGTTCGTGGGTGAAAGCAAAGAGGAACGGTGCGGGTTCGTGGGGGAACGCAAAGAGCAAGGGTGCGGGTTCTTGGGGATCGCAAAGAGGAACCGTGCGGGTTCGTGGGGGAACGCAAAGAGCTAGGGTGCGGGTTCGTGGGGGAACGCCAAGAGCAAGGGTGCGGGTTCGTGGGGGAGTGCAAAGAGGAACCGTGCGGGTTCGTGGGGGAACGCAAAGAGGAACCGTGCGGGTTCGTGGGTGAACGCAAAGAGCAATGGTGCGCGTTCGTGGGGGAACGCAAAGAGGAACCGTGCGGGTTCGTGGGGGAACGCAAAGAGCAAGGGTGCGGGTTCGTGGGGGAACGCAAAGAGAAAGGGTGCGGGTTCGTGGGGAAACGCAAAGAGCTAGGGTTCGGGTTCGTGGGGGAACGCAAAAGCAGGGGTGCGGGTTCGTGGGGGAACGCAAAGAGCTAGGGTGCGGGTTCGTGGGGGAACGCAAAGAGCTAGGGTGCGGGTTCGTGGGGGAACGCAAAGAGCAAGGGTGCGGGTTCGTGGGGGAACGCAAAGAGCAAGGGTGCGGGTTCGTGGGGGAACGCAAAGAGCAAGGGTGCGGGTTCGTGGGGGAACGCAAAGAGCAAGGGTGCGGGTTCGTGGGGGAACGCAAAGAGGAACCGTGCGGGTTCGTGGGGGAACGCAAAGAGCAAGGGTGCGGGTTCGTGGGGGAACGCAAAGAGGAACCGTGCGGGTTCGTGGGGGAACGCAAAGAGCTAGGGTGCGGGTTCGTGGGGGAACGCAAAGAGCAAGGGTGCGGGTTCGTGGGGGAAAGCAAAGAGTAACGGTGTTGGTTCGTGGGGGAACGCAAAGAGCAAGAGTGCGGGTTCGTGGGGGAACGCAAAGAGTAAGGGTGCGGGTTCGTGGGTGAAAGCAAAGAGGAACGGTGCGGGTTCGTGGGGGAACGCAAAGAGCAAGGGTGCGGGTTCGTGGGGGAACGCAAAGAGCAAGGGTGCGGGTTCGTAGGGGAACACAAAGAGCAAGGGTGCGGGTTCGTGGGGGAACGCAAAGAGGAACCGTGCGGGATCGTGGGGGAACGCAAAGTGGAACCGTGCGGGTTCGTGGGGGAACGCAAAGAGGAACCGTGCGGTTTCGTGGGGGAACGCAATAGGCAAGGGTGCGGGTTCTTGGCGAACGCAAAGAGCAAGGGTGCGGGTTTGTGGATGAACGCAAAGAGCAAGTGTGCAAGTTCGTGGGGGAACGCAAAGAGCAAGGGTGCGGGTTCATGGGGGAACGCAAAGAGGAGCCGTGCGGGTTCGTGGGGGAACGCAAAGAGCAAGGGTGCGGGTTCGTGGGGGAACGCAATGAGCAAGGGTGCGGGTTCGTGGGGGAACGCAAAGAGCAAGGGTGCGGGTTCGTGGGGGAACGCAATGAGCTACGGTGCGGGTTCGTGGGGGAACGCAAAGAGCAAGGGTGCGGGTTCGTGGGGGAACCCAGAGAGCTAGGGTGCGGGTTCGTGGGGGAACGCAAAGAGCAAGGGTGCGGGTTCGTGGGGGAACGCAAAGAGCTGGGGTGCGGGTTCGTGGGGGAACGCAAAGAGCAAGGGTGCGGGTTCGTGGGGGAGTGCAAAGAGGAACCGTGCGGGTTCGTGGGGGAACGCAAAGAGGAACCGTGCGGGTTCGTGGGGGAACGCAAAGAGCAAGGGTGCGGGTTCGTGGGGGAACGCAAAGAGCAAGGGTGCGGGTTCGTGGGGGAACGCAAAGAGAAACGGTGCGGGTTCGTGGGGGAACGCAAAGAGCAAGGGTGCGGGTTCGTGGGGGAACGCAAAGAGGAACCGTGCGGGTTCGTGGGGAACGCAAAGAGCTAGGGTGCGGGTTCGTGGGGGAACGCAAAGAAAAAGGGTGCGGGTTCATGGGGGAACACAAAGAGCAAGTGTGCGGGTTCGTGGGGGAACGCAAAGAGGAACCGTGCGGGTTCGTGGGGGAACGCAAAGAGGAGCCGTGTGGGTTCGTGGGTTAACGCAAAGAGTAACCGTGCGGGTTCGTGGGGGAACGCAAAGAGCAAGGGTGCGGGTTCGTTGGGAACGCAAAGAGGAACTGTGCGGGTTCGTGGGGGAACGCAAAGAGGAACCGTGCGGGTTCGTGGGGGAACGCAAAGAGGAACCGTGCGGGTTCGTGGGGGAACGCAAAGAGCTAGGGTGCGGGTTCGTGGGGGAACGCAAAGAGCAAGGGTGCGGGTTCGTGGGGGAACGCAAAGAGGAACGGTGCGGGTTCGTGGGGGAACGCAAAGAGGAACCGTGCGGGTTCGTGGGGGAACGCAAAGAGCAAGGGTGCGGGTTCGTGGGGGAACGCAAAGAGCAAGGTAGCTGGTTCGTGGGGGAACACAAAGAGCAAGGGTGCGGGTTCGTGGGGGAACGCAAAGAGGAACCGTGCGGGTTCGTGGGGGAACGCAAAGAGGAACCGTGTGGGTTCGTGGGGGAACGCAAAGAGGAACCGTGCGGGTTCGTGGGGGAACGCAAAGAGCAAGGGTGCGGGTTCGTGGGGGAACGCAAAGAGGAACCGTGCGGGTTCGTGGGGGAACGCAAAGAGGATCCGTGCGGGTTCATCGGGGAATGCAAAGAGGAACCGTGCGGGTTCGTGGGGGAACGCAAAGAGCAAGGGTGCGGGTTCGTGGGGGAACGCAAAGAGCTGGGGTGCGGGTTCGTGGGGGAACGCAAAGAGCAAGGGTGCGGGTTCGTGGGGGAGTGCAAAGAGGAACCGTGCGGGTTCGTGGGGGAACGCAAAGAGGAACCGTGCGGGTTCGTGGGGGAACGCAAAGGGCAAGGGTGCGGGTTCGTGGGGGAACGCAAAGAGCAAGGGTGCGGGTTCGTGGGGGAACGCAAAGAGGAACGGTGCGGGTTCATGGGGGAACGCAAAGAGCAAGGGTGCGGGTTCGTGGGGGAACGCAAAGAGGAACCGTGCGGGTTCGTGGGGAACGCAAAGAGCTAGGGTGCGGGTTCGTGGGGGAACGCAAAGAAAAAGGGTGCGGGTTCGTGGGGGAACACAAAGAGCAAGGGTGCGGGTTCGTGGGGGAACGCAAAGAGGAACCGTGCGGGTTCGTGGGGGAACGCAAAGAGGAACCATGTGGGTTCATGGGTTAACGCAAAGAGTAACCGTGCGGGTTCGTGGGGGAACGCAAAGAGCAAGGGTGCGGGTTCGTTGGGAACGCAAACAGGAACCGTGCGGGTTCGTGGGGGAACGCAAAGAGGAACCGTGCGGGTTCGTGGGGGAACGCAAAGAGGAACCGTGCGGGTTCGTGGGGGAACGCAAAGAGCTAGGGTGCGGGTTCGTGGGGGAACGAAAAGAGGATCCGTGCGGGTACGTGGGGGAGCGCAAAGAGGAACCGTGCGGGTTCGTGGGGGAACGCAAAGAGCAAGGGTGCGGGTTCGTGGGGGAACGCAATGAGCAAGGGTGCCGGTTTGTGGATGAACGCAAAGAGCAAGGGTGCGGGTTCGTGGGGGAACGCAAAGAGCAAGGGTGCGGGTTCGTGGGGGAACGCAAAGAGCAAGGGTGCGGGTTCGTTGGGGAACACAAAGAGCAAGGGTGCGGGTTCGTGGGGGAACGCAAAGAGTAACGGTGCGGGTTCGTGGGGGAACGCAAAGAGCAAGGGTGCGGGTTCGTGGGGGAACGCAAAGAGCAATGGTGCGGGTTCGTGGGGGAACGCAAAGAGGAACCGTGCGGGTTCGTGGGGGAACGCAAAGAGCAAGGGTGCGGGTTCGTGGGGGAACGCAAAGAGCAAGGGTGCGGGTTCGTGGGGGAACACAAAGAGCAAGGGTGCGGGTTCGTGGGGGAATGCAAAGAGGAACCGTGCGGGTTCGTGGGGGAACGCAAAGAGGAACCGTGTGGGTTCGTGGGGGAACGCAAAGAGGAACCGTGCGGGTTCGTGGGGGAACGCAAAGAGGAACCGTGCGGGTTCGTGGGGGAACGCAAAGAGGAACCGTGCGGGTTCGTGGGGGAACGCAAAGAGCAACCGTGCGGGTTCGTGGGGGAACGCAAAGAGGAACCGTGCGGGTTCGTGGGGGAACGCAAAGAGCAACGGTGCGGGTTCGTGGGGGAACGCAAAAAGGATCCGTGCAGGTTCGTGGGGGAACGCAAAGAGCAAGGGTGCGGGTTCGTGGGGGAACGCAAAGAGCAAGGGTGCGGGTTCGTGGGGGAACGCAAAGAGGAACGGTGCGGGTTCGTGGGGGAACGCAAAGAGCAAGGGTGCGGGTTCGTGGGGGAACTCAAAGAGCAAGGGTGCGGGTTCGTGGGGGAACACAAAGAGGAACCGTGCGGGTTCGTGGGGGAACGCAAAGAGCAAGGGTGCGGGTTCGTGGGGGAACGCAAAGAGCAAGGGTGCGGGTTCGTGGGGGAACGCAAAGAGCAAGGGTGCTGGTTCGTGGGGGAACGCAAAGAGAAACCGTGCGGGTTCGTGGGGGAACTCAAAGAGGAACCGTGCGGGTTCGTGGGGGAACGCAAAGAGGAACCGTGCGGGTTCGTAGGGGAACGCAAAGAGCTAGGGTGCGGGTTCGTGGGGGAACGCAAAGAGGAACCGTGCGGGTTCGTGGGGGAACGCAAAGAGGAACCGTGCGGGTTCGTGGGTGAACGCAAAGAGCAATGGTGCGCGTTCGTGGGGGAACGCAAAGAGGAACCGTGCGGGTTCGTGGGGGAACGCAAAGAGCAAGGGTGCGGGTTCGTGGGGGAACGCAAAGAGCAAGGGTGCGGGTTCGTGGGGAAACGCAAAGACCTAGGGTGCGGGTTCGTGGGGGAACGCAATGAGCAACGGTGCGGGTTCGTGGGGGAACGCAAAGAGCAAGGGTGCGGGTTCGTGGGGGAACGCAAAGAGCAAGGGTGCGGGTTCGTGGGGGAACGCAAAGAGCTACGGTGCGGGTTCGTGGGGGAACGCAAAGAGCAAGGGTGCGGGTTCGTGGGGGAACCCAGAGAGCTAGGGTGCGGGTTCGTGGGGGAACGCAAAGAGCTAGGGTGCGGGTTCGTGGGGGAACGCAAAGAGCTGGGGTGCGGGTTCGTGGGGGAACGCAAAAAGGATCCGTGCAGGTTCGTGGGGGAACGCAATGAGCAAGGGTGCGGGTTCGTGGGGGAACGCAAAGAGCAAGGGTGCGGGTTCGTGGGGGAACGCAAAGAGCAAGGGTGCGGGTTCGTGGGGGAACGCAAAGAGGAACGGTGCGGGTTCGTGGGGGAACGCAAAGAGCAAGGGTGCGGGTTCGTGGGGGAACTCAAAGAGCAAGGGTGCGGGATCGTGGGGGAACACAAAGAGGAACCGTGCGGGTTCGTGGGGGAACGCAAAGAGCAAGGGTGCGGGTTCGTGGGGGAACGCAAAGAGCAAGGGTGCGGGTTCGTGGGGGAACGCAAAGAGCAAGGGTGCTGGTTCGTGGGGGAACGCAAAGAGGAACGGTGCGGGTTCGTGGGGGAACGCAAAGAGGAACCGTGCGGGTTCGTAGGGGAACGCAAAGAGGAACCGTGTGGGTTCGTGGGGGAACGCAAAGAGGATCCGTGCGGGTTCGTGGGGGAACGCAAAGAGGAACCGTGCTGGTTCGTGGGGGAACGCAAAGAGCAAGGGTGCGGGTTCGTGGGGGAACGCAAAGAGCAAGGGTGCGGGTTCATGGGGGAACGCAAAGAGCAAGTGTGCGGGTTCGTGGGGGAACGCAGAGAGCAAGGGTGCGGGTTCTTGGGGATCGCAAAGAGGAACCGTGCGGTTTCGTGTGGGAACACAAAGAGCTAGGGTGCGGGTTCGTGGGGGAACGCAAAGAGCAAGGGTGCGGGTTCGTGGGGGAACGCAGAGAGCAAGGGTGCGGGTTCTTGGGGATCGCAAAGAGGAACCGTGCGGTTTCGTGTGGGAACGCAAAGAGCTAGGGTGCGGGTTCGTGGGGGAACGCAAAGAGCAAGGGTGCGGGTTCGTGGGGGAGTGCAAAGAGGAACCGTGCGGGTTCGTGGGGGAACGCAAAGAGGAACCGTGCGGGTTCATGGGCGAACGCAAAGAGGAACCGTGCGGGTTCGTGGGGGAACGCAAAGAGCAAGGGTGCGGGTTCGTGGGGGAACGCAATGAGCAAGGGTGCCGGTTTGTGGATGAACGCAAAGAGCAAGGGTGCGGGTTCGTGGGGGAACGCAAAGAGCAAGGGTGCGGGTTCGTGGGGGAACGCAAAGAGCAAGGGTGCGGGTTCGTTGGGGAACACAAAGAGCAAGGGTGCGGGTTCGTGGGGGAACGCAAAGAGGAACGGTGCGGGTTCGTGGGGGAACGCAAAGAGCAAGGGTGCGGGTTCGTGGGGGAACGCAAAGAGCAATGGTGCGGGTTCGTGGGGGAACGCAAAGAGGAACCGTGCGGGTTCGTGGGGGAACGCAAAGAGCAAGGGTGCGGGTTCGTGGGGGAACGCAAAGAGCAAGGGTGCGGGTTCGTGGGGGAACACAAAGAGCAAGGGTGCGGGTTCGTGGGGGAATGCAAAGAGGAACCGTGCGGGTTCGTGGGGGAACGCAAAGAGGAACCGTGTGGGTTCGTGGGGGAACGCAAAGAGCTAGGGTGCGGGTTCGTGGGGGAACGCAAAGAGCAAGGGTGCGCGTTCGTGGGTGAACGCAAAGAGGAACCGTGCGGGTTCGTGGGGGAACGCAAAGAGCTACGGTGCGGGTTCGTGGGGGAACGCAAAGAGCAAGGGTGCGGGTTCGTGGGGGAACGCAAAGAGGAACCGTGCGGGTTCGTGGGGGAACGCAAAGAGCAACGGTGCGGGTTCGTGGGGGAACGCAAAGAGCAAGGGTGCGGGTTCGTGGGGGAACGCAAAGAGCAAGGGTGCGGGTTCGTGGGGGAACGCAAAGAGCAAGGGTGCGGGTTCGTGGGGGAACGCAAAGAGGAACCGTGCGGGTTCGTGGGGGAACGCAAAGAGCAAGGGTGCGGGTTCGTGGGGGAACTCAAAGAGCAAGGGTGCGGGTTCGTGGGGGAACACAAAGAGGAACCGTGCGGGTTCGTGGGGGAACGCAAAGAGCAAGGGTGCGGGTTCGTGGGGGAACGCAAAGAGCAAGGGTGCTGGTTCGTGGGGGAACGCAAAGAGGAACGGTGCGGGTTCGTGGGGGAACGCAGAGAGCAAGGGTGCGGGTTCTTGGGGATCGCAAAGAGGAACCGTGCGGGTTCGTGGGGGAACGCAAATAGCTAGGGTGCGGGTTCGTGGGGGAACGCCAAGAGCAAGGGTGCGGGTTCGTGGGGGAGGGCAAAGAGGAACCGTGCGGGTTCGTGGGGGAACGCAAAGAGGAACCGTGCGGGTTCGTGGGTGAACGCAAAGAGCAATGGTGCGCGTTCGTGGGGGAACGCAAAGAGGAACCGTGCGGGTTCGTGGGGGAACGCAAAGAGAAAGGGTGCGGGTTCGTGGGGAAACGCAAAGAGCTAGGGTTCGGGTTCGTGGGGGAACGCAAAAGCAAGGGTGCGGGTTCGTGGGGGAACGCAAAGAGCTAGGGTGCGGGTTCGTGGGGGAACGCAAAGAGCTAGGGTGCGGGTTCGTGGGGGAACGCAAAGAGCAAGGGTGCGGGTTCGAGGGGGAACGCAAAGAGCAAGGGTGCGGGTTCGTGGGGGAACGCAAAGAGCAAGGGTGCGGGTTCGTGGGGGAACGCAAAGAGCAAGGGTGCGGGTTCGTGGGGGAACGCAAAGAGGAACCGTGCGGGTTCGTGGGGGAACGCAAAGAGCAAGGGTGCGGGTTCGTGGGGGAACGCAAAGAGCTAGGGTGCGGGTTCGTGGGGGAACGCAAAGAGCTAGGGTGCGGGTTCGTGGGGGAACGCAAAGAGCAAGGGTGCGGGTTCGTGGGGGAAAGCAAAGAGTAACGGTGTTGGTTCGTGGGGGAACGCAAAGAGCAAGGGTGCGGGTTCGTGGGGGAACGCAAAGAGTAAGGGTGCGGGTTCGTGGGTGAAAGCAAAGAGGAACGGTGCGGGTTCGTGGGGGAACGCAAAGAGCAAGGGTGCGGGTTCGTGGGGGAACGCAAAGAGCAAGGGTGCGGGTTCGTTGGGGAACACAAAGAGCAAGGGTGCGGGTTCGTGGGGGAACGCAAAGAGGAACCGTGCGGGATCGTGGGGGAACGCAAAGTGGAACCGTGCGGGTTCGTGGGGGAACGCAAAGAGGAACCGTGCGGTTTCGTGGGGGAACGCAAAGGGCAAGGGTGCGGGTTCCTGGCGAACGCAAAGAGCAAGGGTGCGGGTTTGTGGATGAACGCAAAGAGCAAGTGTGCAAGTTCGTGGGGGAACGCAAAGAGCAAGGGTGCGGGTTCATGGGGGAACGCAAAGAGGAGCCGTGCGGGTTCGTGGGGGAACGCAAAGAGCAAGGGTGCGGGTTCTTGGGGGAACGCAATGAGCAAGGGTGCGGGTTCGTGGGGGAACGCAAAGAGCAAGGGTGCGGGTTCGTGGGGGAACGCAAAGAGCAAGGGTGCGGGTTCGTGGGGGAACGCAAAGAGCTACGGTGCGGGTTCGTGGGGGAACGCAAAGAGCAAGGGTGCGGGTTCGTGGGGGAACCCAGAGAGCTAGGGTGCGGGTTCGTGGGGGAACGCAAAGAGCAAGGGTGCGGGTTCGTGGGGGAACGCAAAGAGCTGGGGTGCGGGTTCGTGGGGGAACGCAAAGAGCAAGGGTGCGGGTTCGTGGGGGAGTGCAAAGAGCTAGGGTGCGGGTTCGTGGGGGAACGCAAAGAGGAACCGTGCGGGTTCGTGGGGGAACGCAAAGAGCAAGGGTGCGGGTTCGTGGGGGAACGCAAAGAGCAAGGGTGCGGGTTCGTGGGGGAACGCAAAGAGAAACGGTGCGGGTTCGTGGGGGAACGCAAAGAGCAATGGTGCGGGTTCGTGGGGGAACGCAAAGAGGAACCGTGCGGGTTCGTGGGGAACGCAAAGAGCTAGGGTGCGGGTTCGTGGGGGAACGCAAAGAAAAAGGGTGCGGGTTCATGGGGGAACACAAAGAGCAAGTGTGCGGGTTCGTGGGGGAACGCAAAGAGGAACCGTGCGGGTTCGTGGGGGAACGCAAAGAGGAGCCGTGTGGGTTCGTGGGTTAACGCAAAGAGTAACCGTGCGGGTTCGTGGGGGAACGCAAAGAGCAAGGGTGCGGGTTCGTTGGGAACGCAAAGAGGAACCGTGCGGGTTCGTGGGGGAACGCAAAGAGGAACCGTGCGGGTTCGTGGGGGAACGCAAAGAGGAACCGTGCGGGTTCGTGGGGGAACGCAAAGAGCTAGGGTGCGGGTTCGTGGGGGAACGCAAAGAGCAAGGGTGCGGGTTCGTGGGGGAACGCAAAGAGGAACGGTGTGGGTTCGTGGGGGAACGCAAAGAGGAACCGTGCGGGTTCGTGGGGGAACGCAAAGAGCAAGGGTGCGGGTTCGTGGGGGAACGCAAAGAGGAACCGTGCGGGTTCGTGGGGGAACGCAAAGAGCAAGGGTGCGGGTTCGTGGGGGAACGCAAAGAGCAAGGTAGCTGGTTCGTGGGGGAACACAAAGAGCAAGGGTGCGGGTTCGTGGGGGAACGCAAAGAGGAACCGTGCGGGTTCGTGGGGGAACGCAAAGAGGAACCGTGTGGGTTCGTGGGGGAACGCAAAGAGGAACCGTGCGGGTTCGTGGGGGAACGCAAAGAGCAAGGGTGCGGGTTCGTGGGGGAACGCAAAGAGGAACCGTGCGGGTTCGTGGGGGAACGCAAAGAGGATCCGTGCGGGTTCATCGGGGAATGCAAAGAGGAACCGTGCGGGTTCGTGGGGGAACGCAAAGAGCAAGGGTGCGGGTTCGTGGGGGAACGCAAAGAGCTGGGGTGCGGGTTCGTGGGGGAACGCAAAGAGCAAGGGTGCGGGTTCGTGGGGGAGTGCAAAGAGGAACCGTGCGGGTTCGTGGGGGAACGCAAAGAGGAACCGTGCGGGTTCGTGGGGGAACGCAAAGAGCAAGGGTGCGGGTTCGTGGGGGAACGCAAAGAGCAAGGGTGCGGGTTCGTGGGGGAACGCAAAGAGGAACGGTGCGGGTTCATGGGGGAACGCAAAGAGCAAGGGTGCGGGTTCGTGGGGGAACGCAAAGAGGAACCGTGTGGGTTCGTGGGGAACGCAAAGAGCTAGGGTGCGGGTTCGTGGGGGAACGCAAAGAAAAAGGGTGCGGGTTCGTGGGGGAACACAAAGAGCAAGGGTGCGGGTTCGTGGGGGAACGCAATGAGGAACCGTGCGGGTTCGTGGGGGAACGCAAAGAGGAACCATGTGGGTTCGTGGGTTAACGCAAAGAGTAACCGTGCGGGTTCGTGGGGGAACGCAAAGAGCAAGGGTGCGGGTTCGTTGGGAACGCAAACAGGAACCGTGCGGGTTCGTGGGGGAACGCAAAGAGGAACCGTGCGGGTTCGTGGGGGAACGCAAAGAGGAACCGTGCGGGTTCGTGGGGGAACGCAAAGAGCTAGGGTGCGGGTTCGTGGGGGAACGAAAAGAGGATCCGTGCGGGTACGTGGGGGAGCGCAAAGAGGAACCGTGCGGGTTCGTGGGGGAACGCAAAGAGCAAGGGTGCGGGTTCGTGGGGGAACGCAATGAGCAAAGGTGCCGGTTTGTGGATGAACGCAAAGAGCAAGGGTGCGGGTTCGTGGGGGAACGCAAAGAGCAAGGGTGCGGGTTCGTGGGGGAACGCAAAGAGCAAGGGTGCGGGTTCGTTGGGGAACACAAAGAGCAAGGGTGCGGGTTCGTGGGGGAACGCAAAGAGGAACGGTGCGGGTTCGTGGGGGAACGCAAAGAGCAAGGGTGCGGGTTCGTGGGGGAACGCAAAGAGCAAGGGTGCGGGTTCGTGGGGGAACGCAAAGAGGAACCGTGCGGGTTCGTGGGGGAACGCAAAGAGCAAGGGTGCGGGTTCGTGGGGGAACGCAAAGAGCAAGGGTGCGGGTTCGTGGGGGAACACAAAGAGCAAGGGTGCGGGTTCGTGGGGGAATGCAAAGAGGAACCGTGCGGGTTCGTGGGGGAACGCAAAGAGGAACCGTGTGGGTTCGTGGGGGAACGCAAAGAGGAACCGTGCGGGTTCGTGGGGGAACGCAAAGAGGAACCGTGCGGGTTCGTGGGGGAACGCAAAGAGGAACCGTGCGGGTTCGTGGGGGAACGCAAAGAGGAACCGTGCGGGTTCGTGGGGGAACGCAAAGAGCAACGGTGCGGGTTCGTGGGGGAACGCAAAAAGGATCCGTGCAGGTTCGTGGGGGAACGCAAAGAGCAAGGGTGCGGGTTCGTGGGGGAACGCAAAGAGCAAGGGTGCGGGTTCGTGGGGGAACGCAAAGAGCAAGGGTGCGGGTTCGTGGGGGAACGCAAAGAGGAACGGTGCGGGTTCGTGGGGGAACGCAAAGAGCAAGGGTGCGGGTTCGTGGGGGAACTCAAAGAGCAAGGGTGCGGGTTCGTGGGGGAACACAAAGAGGAACCGTGCGGGTTCGTGGGGGAACGCAAAGAGCAAGGGTGCGGGTTCGTGGGGGAACGCAAAGAGCAAGGGTGCTGGTTCGTGGGGGAACGCAAAGAGGAACCGTGCGGGTTTGTGGGGGAACTCAAAGAGGAACCGTGCGGGTTCGTGGGGGAACGCAAAGAGGAACCGTGCGGGTTCGTAGGGGAACGCAAAGAGCTAGGGTGCGGGTTCGTGGGGGAACGCAAAGAGGAACCGTGCGGGTTCGTGGGGGAACGCAAAGAGGAACCGTGCGGGTTCGTGGGTGAACGCAAGGAGCAATGGTGCGCGTTCGTGGGGGAACGCAAAGAGGAACCGTGCGGGTTCGTGGGGGAACGCAAAGAGGAAGGGTGCGGGTTCGTGGGGGAACGCAAAGAGCAAGGGTGCGGGTTCGTGGGGAAACGCAAAGAGCTAGGGTGCGGGTTCGTGGGGGAACGCAAAAGCAAGGGTGCGGGTTCGTGGGGGAACGCAAAGAGCTAGGGTGCGGGTTCGTGGGGGAACGCAAAGAGGAACCGTGCGGGTTCGTGGGGGAACGCAAAGAGGAACCGTGCGGGTTCGTGGGGGAACGCAAAGAGGAACCGTGCGGGTTCGTGGGGGAACGCAAAGAGGAACCGTGCGGGTTCGTGGGGGAACGCAAAGAGGAACCGTGCGGGTTCGTGGGGGAACGCAAAGAGCAACGGTGCGGGTTCGTGGGGGAACGCAAAAAGGATCCGTGCAGGTTCGTGGGGGAACGCAAAGAGCAAGGGTGCGGGTTCGTGGGGGAACGCAAAGAGCAAGGGTGCGGGTTCGTGGGGGAACGCAAAGAGCAAGGGTGCGGGTTCGTGGGGGAACGCAAAGAGGAACGGTGCGGGTTCGTGGGGGAACGCAAAGAGCAAGGGTGCGGGTTCGTGGGGGAACTCAAAGAGCAAGGGTGCGGGTTCGTGGGGGAACACAAAGAGGAACCGTGCGGGTTCGTGGGGGAACGCAAAGAGCAAGGGTGCGGGTTCGTGGGGGAACGCAAAGAGCAAGGGTGCGGGTTCGTGGGGGAACGCAAAGAGCAAGGGTGCTGGTTCGTGGGGGAACGCAAAGAGGAACCGTGCGGGTTCGTGGGGGAACTCAAAGAGGAACCGTGCGGGTTCGTGGGGGAACGCAAAGAGGAACCGTTCGGGTTCGTAGGGGAACGCAAAGAGGAACCGTGCGGGTTCGTGGGTGAACGCAAAGAGCAATGGTGCGTGTTCGTGGGGGAACGCAAAGAGGAACCGTGCGGGTTCGTGGGGGAACGCAAAGAGCAAGGGTGCGGGTTCGTGGGGGAACGCAAAGAGCAAGGGTGCGGGTTCGTGGGGAAACGCAAAGAGCTAGGGTGCGGGTTCGTGGGGGAACGCAAAAGCAAGGGTGCGGGTTCGTGGGGGAACGCAAAGAGCTAGGGTGCGGGTTCGTGGGGGAACGCAAAGAGCTAGGGTGCGGGTTCGTGGGGGAACGCAAAGAGCAAGGGTGCGCGTTCGTGGGTGAACGCAAAGAGGAACCGTGCGGGTTCGTGGGGGAACGCAAAGAGCTACGGTGCGGGTTCGTGGGGGAACGCAAAGAGCAAGGGTGCGGGTTCGTGGGGGAACGCAAAGATCTAGGGTGCGGGTTCGTGGGGGAACGCAAAGAGCAAGGGTGCGGGTTCGTGGGGGAACGCAAAGAGCTAGGGTGCGGGTTCGTGGGGGAACGCAAAGAGCTAGGGTGCGGGTTCGTGGGGGAACGCAAAGAGCAAGGGTGCGGGTTCGTGGGGGAACGCAAAGAGTAACGGTGTGGGTTCGTGGGGGAACGCAAAGAGGAACCGTGCGGGTTCGTGGGGGAACGCAAAGAGGAACCGTGCGGGTTGGTGGGGGAACGCAAAGAGGAACCGTGCGGGTTCGTGGGGGAACGCAAAGAGGAACCGTGCGGGTTCGTGGGGGAACGCAAAGAGGAACCGTGCGGGTTCGTGGGGGAACGCAAAGAGGAACCGTGCGGGTTCGTGGGGGAACGCAAAGAGCAACGGTGCGGGTTCGTGGGGGAACGCAAAGAGCAAGGGTGCGGGTTCGTGGGGGAACGCAAAGAGCAAGGGTGCGGGTTCGTGGGGGAACGCAAAGAGCAAGGGTGCGGGTTCGTGGGTGAACGCAAAGAGCAAGGGTGCGGGTTCGTGGGGGAACGCAAAGAGCAAGGGTGCGGGTTCGTGGGGGAACGCAAAGAGGAACGGTGCGGGTTCGTGGGGGAACGCAAAGAGCAAGGGTGCGGGTTCGTGGGGGAACTCAAAGAGCAAGGGTGCGGGTTCGTGGGGGAACACAAAGAGGAACCGTGCGGGTTCGTGGGGGAACGCAAAGAGCAAGGGTGCGGGTTCGTGGGGGAACGCAAAGAGCAAGGGTGCGGGTTCGTGGGGGAACGCAAAGAGCAAGGGTGCTGGTTCGTGGGGGAACGCAAAGAGGAACGGTGCGGGTTCGTGGGGGAACGCAGAGAGCAAGGGTGCGGGTTCTTGGGGATCGCAAAGAGGAACCGTGCGGGTTCGTGGGGGAACGCAAAGAGCTAGGGTGCGGGTTCGTGGGGGAACGCCAAGAGCAAGGGTGCGGGTTCGTGGGGGAGTGCAAAGAGGAACCGTGCGGGTTCGTGGGGGAACGCAAAGAGGAACCGTGCGGGTTCGTGGGTGAACGCAAAGAGCAATGGTGCGCGTTCGTGGGGGAACGCAAAGAGGAACCGTGCGGGTTCGTGGGGGAACGCAAAGAGCAAGGGTGCGGGTTCGTGGGGGAACGCAAAGAGAAAGGGTGCGGGTTCGTGGGGAAACGCAAAGAGCTAGGGTTCGGGTTCGTGGGGGAACGCAAAAGCAAGGGTGCGGGTTCGTGGGGGAACGCAAAGAGCTAGGGTGCGGGTTCGTGGGGGAACGCAAAGAGCTAGGGTGCGGGTTCGTGAGGGAACGCAAAGAGCAAGGGTGCGGGTTCGTGGGGGAACGCAAAGAGCAAGGGTGCGGGTTCGTGGGGGAACGCAAAGAGCAAGGGTGCGGGTTCGTGGGGGAACGCAAAGAGCAAGGGTGCGGGTTCGTGGGGGAACGCAAAGAGGAACCGTGCGGGTTCGTGGGGGAACGCAAAGAGCAAGGGTGCGGGTTCGTGGGGGAACGCAAAGACCTAGGGTGCGGGTTCGTGGGGGAACGCAAAGAGCTAGGGTGCGGGTTCGTGGGGGAACGCAAAGAGCAAGGGTGCGGGTTCGTGGGGGAAAGCAAAGAGTAACGGTGTTGGTTCGTGGGGGAACGCAAAGAGCAAGGGTGCGGGTTCGTGGGGGAACGCAAAGAGTAAGGGTGCGGGTTCGTGGGTGAAAGCAAAGAGGAACGGTGCGGGTTCGTGGGGGAACGCAAAGAGCAAGGGTGCGGGTTCGTGGGGGAACGCAAAGAGCAAGGGTGCGGGTTCGTAGGGGAACACAAAGAGCAAGGGTGCGGGTTCGTGGGGGAACGCAAAGAGGAACCGTGCGGGATCGTGGGGGAACGCAAAGTGGAACCGTGCGGGTTCGTGGGGGAACGCAAAGAGGAACCGTGCGGTTTCGTGGGGGAACGCAAAGGGCAAGGGTGCGGGTTCTTGGCGAACGCAAAGAGCAAGGGTGCGGGTTCGTGGGGGAACGCAAAGACCAAGTGTGCAAGTTCGTGGGGGAACGCAAAGAGCAAGGGTGCGGGTTCATGGGGGAACGCAAAGAGGAGCCGTGCGGGTTCGTGGGGGAACGCAAAGAGCAAGGGTGCGGGTTCTTGGGGGAACGCAATGAGCAAGGGTGCGGGTTCGTGGGGGAACGCAAAGAGCAAGGGTGCGGGTTCGTGGGGGAACGCAAAGAGCAAGGGTGCGGGTTCGTGGGGGAACGCAAAGAGCAAGGGTGCGGGTTCGTGGGGGAACGCAAAGAGCAAGGGTGCGGGTTCGTGGGGGAACCCAGAGAGCTAGGGTGCGGGTTCGTGGGGGAACGCAAAGAGCAAGGGTGCGGGTTCGTGGGGGAACGCAAAGAGCTGGGGTGCGGGTTCGTGGGGGAACGCAAAGAGCAAGGGTGCGGGTTCGTGGGGGAGTGCAAAGAGGAACCGTGCGGGTTCGTGGGGGAACGCAAAGAGGAACCGTGCGGGTTCGTGGGGGAACGCAAAGAGCAAGGGTGCGGGTTCGTGGGGGAACGCGAAGAGCAAGGGTGCGGGTTCGTGGGGGAACGCAAAGAGAAACGGTGCGGGTTCGTGGGGGAACGCAAAGAGCAAGGGTGCGGGTTCGTGGGGGAACGCAAAGAGGAACCGTGCGGGTTCGTGGGGAACGCAAAGAGCTAGGGTGCGGGTTCGTGGGGGAACGCAAAGAAAAAGGGTGCGGGTTCATGGGGGAACACAAAGAGCAAGTGTGCGGGTTCGTGGGGGAACGCAAAGAGGAACCGTGCGGGTTCGTGGGGGAACGCAAAGAGGAGCCGTGTGGGTTCGTGGGTTAACGCAAAGAGTAACCGTGCGGGTTCGTGTGGGAACGCAAAGAGCAAGGGTGCGGGTTCGTTGGGAACGCAAAGAGGAACCGTGCGGGTTCGTGGGGGAACGCAAAGAGGAACCGTGCGGGTTCGTGGGGGAACGCAAAGAGGAACCGTGCGGGTTCGTGGGGGAACGCAAAGAGCTAGGGTGCGGGTTCTAGGGGGAACGCAAAGAGCAAGGGTGCGGGTTCGTGGGGGAACGCAAAGAGGAACGGTGCGGGTTCGTGGGGGAACGCAAAGAGGAACCGTGCGGGTTCGTGGGGGAACGCAAAGAGCAAGGGTGCGGGTTCGTGGGGGAACGCAAAGAGGAACCGTGCGGGTTCGTGGGGGAACGCAAAGAGCAAGGGTGCGGGTTCGTGGGGGAACGCAAAGAGCAAGGTAGCTGGTTCGTGGGGGAACACAAAGAGCAAGAGTGCGGGTTCGTGGGGGAACGCAAAGAGGAACCGTGCAGGTTCGTGGGGGAACGCAAAGAGGAACCGTGTGGGTTCGTGGGGGAACGCAAAGAGGAACCGTGCGGGTTCGTGGGGGAACGCAAAGAGCAAGGGTGCGGGTTCGTGGGGGAACGCAAAGAGGAACCGTGCGGGTTCGTGGGGGAACGCAAAGAGGATCCGTGCGGGTTCATCGGGGAATGCAAAGAGGAACCGTGCGGGTTCGTGGGGGAACGCAAAGAGCAAGGGTGCGGGTTCGTGGGGGAACGCAAAGAGCTGGGGTGCGGGTTCGTGGGGGAACGCAAAGAGCAACGGTGCGGGTTCGTGGGGGAGTGCAAAGAGGAACCGTGCGGGTTCGTGGGGGAACGCAAAGAGGAACCATGTGCGTTCGTGGGGGAACGCAAAGAGCAAGGGTGCGGGTTCGTGGGGGAACGCAAAGAGCAAGGGTGCGGGTTTGTGGGGGAACGCAAAGAGGAACGGTGCGGGTTCGTGGGGGAACGCAAAGAGCAAGGGTGCGGGTTCGTGGGGGAACGCAAAGAGGAACCGTGCGGGTTCGTGGGGAATGCAAAAGCAAGGGTGCAGGTTCGTGGGGGAACGCAAAGAGCTAGGGTGCGGGTTCGTGGGGAACGCAAAGAGCTAGGGTGCGGGTTCGTGAGGGAACGCAAAGAGCAAGGGTGCGGGTTCGTGGGGGAACGCAAAGAGCAAGGGTGCGGGTTCGTGGGGGAACGCAAAGAGCAAGGGTGCGGGTTCGTGGGGGAACGCAAAGAGCAAGGGTGCGGGTTCGTGGGGGAACGCAAAGAGGAACCGTGCGGGTTCGTGGGGGAACGCAAAGAGCAAGGGTGCGGGTTCGTGGGGGAACGCAAAGAGCTAGGGTGCGGGTTCGTGGGGGAACGCAAAGAGCTAGGGTGCGGGTTCGTGGGGGAACGCAAAGAGCAAGGGTGCGGGTTCGTGGGGGAAAGCAAAGAGTAACGGTGTTGGTTCGTGGGGGAACGCAAAGAGCAAGGGTGCGGGTTCGTGGGGGAACGCAAAGAGCAAGGGTGCGGGTTCGTGGGTGAAAGCAAAGAGGAACGGTGCGGGTTCGTGGGGGAACGCAAAGAGCAAGGGTGCGGGTTCGTGGGGGAACGCAAAGAGCAAGGGTGCGGGTTCGTAGGGGAACACAAAGAGCAAGGGTGCGGGTTCGTGGGGGAACGCAAAGAGGAACCGTGCGGGATCGTGGGGGAACGCAAAGTGGAACCGTGCGGGTTCGTGGGGGAACGCAAAGAGGAACCGTGCGGTTTCGTGGGGGAACGCAAAGGGCAAGGGTGCGGGTTCTTGGCGAACGCAAAGAGCAAGGGTGCGGGTTTGTGGATGAACGCAAAGAGCAAGTGTGCAAGTTCGTGGGGGAACGCAAAGAGCAAGGGTGCGGGTTCATGGGGGAACGCAAAGAGGAGCCGTGCGGGTTCGTGGGGGAACGCAAAGAGGAACCATGTGGGTTCGTGGGTTAACGCAAAGAGTAACCGTGCGGGTTCGTGGGGGAACGCAAAGAGCAAGGGTGCGGGTTCGTTGGGAACGCAAACAGGAACCGTGCGGGTTCGTGGGGGAACGCAAAGAGGAACCGTGCGGGTTCGTGGGGGAACGCAAACAGGAACCGTGCGGGTTCGTGGGGGAACGCAAAGAGCTAGGGTGCGGGTTCGTGGGGGAACGCAAAGAGCAAGGGTGCGGGTTCGTGGGGGAACGCAAAGAGGAACGGTGCGGGTTCGTGGGGGAACGCAAAGAGGAACCGTGCGGGTTCGTAGGGGAACGCAAAGAGCAAGGGTGCGGGTTCGTGGGGGAACGCAAAGAGGAACCGTGCGGGTTCGTGGTGGAACGCAAAGAGCAAGGGTGCGGGTTCGTGGGGGAACGCAAAGAGCAAGGGTGCTGGTTCGTGGGGGAACACAAAGAGCAAGGGTGCGGGTTCGTGGGGGAACGCAAAGAGGAACCGTGCGGGTTCGTGGGGGAACGCAAAGAGGAACCGTGCGGGTTCGTGGGGGAACGCAAAGAGGAACCGTGTGGGTTCGTGGGGGAACGCAAAGAGGAACCGTGCGGGTTCGTGGGGGAACGCAAAGAGGATCCGTGCGGGTTCATCGGGGAATGCAAAGAGGAACCGTGCGGGTTCGTGGGGGAACGCAAAGAGGAACCGTGCAGGTTCGTGGGGGAACGCAAAGAGCAAGGGTGCGGGTTCGTGGGGGAACGCAAAGAGCAAGGGTGCGGGTTCGTGGGGGAACGCAAATAGGAACCGTGCGGGTTCGTGGGGGAACGCAAAGAGGAACCGTGCGGGTTCGTGGGGGAACGCAAAGAGGAACCGTGCGGGTTCGTGGGGGAACGCAAAGAGCAAGAGTGCGGGTTCGTGGGGGAACGCAAAGAGCTAGGGTGCGGGTTCGTGGGGGAACACAAAGAGGAACCGTGCGGGTTCGTGGGTGAACGCAAAGAGCAAGGGTGCGGGTTCGTGGGGGAACGCAAAGAGCAAGGGTGCGGGTTCCTGGGGGAACTCAAAGAGCAAGGCTGCGGGTTCGTGGGGGAACGCAAAGAGCAAGGGTGCGGGTTCGTGGGGGAACGCAAAGAGCAAGGGTGCGGGTTCGTGGGGGAACGCAAACAGGAACCGTGCGGGTTCGTGGGGGAACGCAAAGAGGAACCTTGCGGGTTCGTGGGGGAACGCAAAGAGGAACCGTGCGGGTTCGTGGGGAAACGCAAAGAGGAACCGTGCGGGTTCGTGGGGGAACGCAAAGAGGAACCGTGCGGGTTCGTGGGGGAACGCAAAGAGCTTGGGTGCGGGTTCGTGGGGTAACGCAAAGAGGAACCGTGCGGGTTCCTGGGGGAACGCAAAGAGCTAGGGTGCGGGTTCGTGGGGGAACGCAAAGAGCAAGGGTGCGGGTTCGTGGGGGAACGCAAAGAGCAAGGGTGCGGGTTCGTGGGGGAATGCAAAGAGGAACCGTGCGGGTTCGTGGGGGAACGCAAAGAGCAAGGGTGCGGGTTCGTGGGGGAACGCAAAGAGCAAGGGTGCGGGTTCGTGGGGGAACGCAAAGAGCAAGGGTGCGGGTTCGTGGGGGAACGCAAAGAGCTAGGGTGCGGGTTCGTGGGGGAACGCAAAGAGGTAGGGTGCGGGTTCGTGGCGGAACGCAAAAAGCAAGTGTGCGGGTTCGTGGGGGAACGCAAAGAGCAAGTGTGCAAGTTCGTGGGGGAACGCAAAGAACAAGGGTGCGGGTTCATGGGGGAACGCAAAGAGGAACCGTGCGGGTTCGTGGGGGAACGCAAAGAGCAAGGGTGCGGGTTTGTGGGGGAACGCAAAGAGCAAGGGTGCGGGTTCGTGGGGGAACGCAAAGAGCAAGGGTGCGGGTTCATGGGGGAACGCAAAGAGCAAGGGTGCGGGTTCGTGGGGGAACGCAAAGAGCAAGGGTGCGGGTTCGTGGGGGAACGCAAAGAGCAAGGGTGCGGGTTCGTTGGGGAACGAAAAGAGGAACCGTGCGGGATCGTGGGGGAACGCAAAGTGGAACCGTGCGGGTTCGTGGGGGAACGCAAAGTGGAACCGTGCGGTTTCGTGGGGGAACGCAAAGGGCAAGGGTGCGGGTTCGTGGGGGAACGCAAAGAGCATGGGTGCAGGTTCGTTCTGGAACGCAAAGAGCAAGGGTGCGGGTTCCTGGGGGAACGCAAAGAGCAAGGGTGCGGGTTCATGGGGGAACGCAAAGAGGAACCGTGCGGGTTCGTGGGGGAACGCAAAGAGCAAGGGTGCGGGTTCTTGGGGGAACGCAATGAGCAAGGGTGCGGGTTCGTGGGGGAACGCAAAGAGCAAGGGTGCGGGTTCGTGGGGGAACGCAAAGAGTAAGGGTGCGGGTTCGTGGGGGAATGCAAAGAGCTACGGTGCGGGTTCGTGGGGGAACGCAAAGAGTAAGGGTGCGGGTTCGTGGGGGAACGCAAAGAGCTAGGGTGCGGGTTCGTGGGGGAACGCAAAGAGCAAGGGTGCGGGTTCGTGGGGGAACGTAAAGAGGAACCGTGCGGGTTCGTGGGGGAACGCAAAGAGGAACCGTGCGGGTTCGTGGGGGAACGCAAAGAGCAAGGGTGCGGGTTCGTGGGGGAACGCAAAGAGCAAGGGTGCGAGTTCGTGGGGGAACGCAAAGAGGAACGGTGCGGGTTCGTGGGGGAACGCAAGGAGGAACGGTGCGGGTTCGTGGGGGAACGCAAAGAGCAAGGGTGCGGGTTCGTGGGGGAACGCAAAGAGCAAGGGTGCGGGTTCGTGGGGGAACGCAAAGAGAAAGGGTGCGGGTTCGTGGGGGAACGCAAAGAGGAACGGTGCGGGTTCGTGGGGGAACGCAAAGAGGAACCGTGCGGGTTCGTAGGGGAACGCAAAGAGGAACCGTGCGGGTTCGTGGGGGAACGCAAAGAGGATCCGTGCGGGTTCGTGGGGGAACGCAAAGAGGAACCGTGCTGGTTCGTGGGGGAACGCAAAGAGCAAGGGTGCGGGTTCGTGGGGGAACGCAAAGAGCAAGGGTGCGGGTTCATGGGGGAACGCAAAGAGCAAGTGTGCGGGTTCGTGGGGGAACGCAGAGAGCAAGGGTGCGGGTTCTTGGGGATCGCAAAGATGAACCGTGCGGTTTCGTGTGGGAACGCAAAAAGCTAGGGTGCGGGTTCGTGGGGGAACGCAAAGAGCAAGGGTGCGGGTTCGTGGGGGAACGCAGAGAGCAAGGGTGCGGGTTCTTGGGGATCGCAAAGAGGAACCGTGCGGTTTCGTGTGGGAACGCAAAGAGCTAGGGTGCGGGTTCGTGGGGGAACGCAAAGAGCAAGGGTGCGGGTTCGTGGGGGAGTGCAAAGAGGAACCGTGCTGGTTCGTGGGGGAACGCAAAGAGGAACCGTGCGGGTTCATGGGCGAACGCAAAGAGGAACCGTGCGGGTTCGTGGGGGAACGCAAAGAGCAAGGGTGCGGGTTCGTGGGGGAACGCAATGAGCAAGGGTGCCGGTTTGTGGATGAACGCAAAGAGCAAGGGTGCGGGTTCGTGGGGGAACGCAAAGAGCAAGGGTGCGGGTTCGTGGGGGAACGCAAAGAGCAAGGGTGCGGGTTCGTTGGGGAACACAAAGAGCAAGGGTGCGGGTTCGTGGGGGAACGCAAAGAGGAACGGTGCGGGTTCGTGGGGGAACGCAAAGAGCAAGGGTGCGGGTTCGTGGGGGAACGCAAAGAGCAATGGTGCGGGTTCGTGGGGGAACGCAAAGAGGAACCGTGCGGGTTCGTGGGGGAACGCAAAGAGCAAGGGTGCGGGTTCATGGGGGAACGCAAAGAGCAAGGGTGCGGGTTCGTGGGGGAACGCAAAGAGCAAGGGTGCGGGTTCGTGGGGGAATGCAAAGAGGAACCGTGCGGGTTCGTGGGGGAACGCAAAGAGGAACCGTGTGGGTTCGTGGGGGAACGCAAAGAGGAACCGTGCGGGTTCGTGGGGGAACGCAAAGAAGAACCGTGCGGGTTCGTGGGGGAACGCAAAGAGGAACCGTGCGGGTTCGTGGGGGAACGCAAAGAGGAACCGTGCGGGTTCGTGGGGGAACGCAAAGAGGAACCGTGCGGGTTCGTGGGGGAACGCAAAGAGCAACGGTGCGGGTTCGTGGGGGAACGCAAAAAGGATCCGTGCAGGTTCGTGGGGGAACGCAAAGAGCAAGGGTGCGGGTTCGTGGGGGAACGCAAAGAGCAAGGGTGCGGGTTCGTGGGGGAACGCAAAGAGCAAGGGTGCGGGTTCGTGGGGGAACGCGAAGAGGAACGGTGCGGGTTCGTGGGGGAACGCAAAGAGCAAGGGTGCGGGTTCGTGGGGGAACTCAAAGAGCAAGGGTGCGGGTTCGTGGGGGAACACAAAGAGGAACCGTGCGGGTTCGTGGGGGAACGCAAAGAGCAAGGGTGCGGGTTCGTGGGGGAACGCAAAGAGCAAGGGTGCGGGTTCGTGGGGGAACGCAAAGAGCAAGGGTGCTGGTTCGTGGGGGAACGCAAAGAGGAACCGTGCGGGTTCGTGGGGGAACTCAAAGAGGAACCGTGCGGGTTCGTGGGGGAACGCAAAGAGGAACCGTGCGGGTTCGTAGGGGAACGCAAAGAGCTAGGGTGCGGGTTCGTGGGAGAACGCAAAGAGCTAGGGTGCGGGTTCGTGGGGGAACGCAAAGAGCAAGGGTGCGGGTTTGTGGGGGAACGCAAAGAGCTAGGGTGCGGGTTCGTGGGGGAACGCAAAGAGGAACCGTGCGGGTTCGTGGGGTAACGCAAAGAGCAAGGGTGCGGGTTCGTGGGGGAACGCAAAGAGCTAGGGTGCGGGTTCGTGGGGGAACGCAAAAGCAAGGGTGCGGGTTCGTGGGGGAACGCAAAGAGCTAGGGTGCGGGTTCGTGGGGGAACGCAAAGAGCAAGGGTGCGCGTTCGTGGGTGAACGCAAAGAGGAACCGTGCGGTTTCGTGGGGGAACGCAAAGAGCTACGGTGCGGGTTCGTGGGGGAACGCAAAGAGCAAGGGTGCGGGTTCGTGGGGGAACGCAAAGAGGAACGGTGCGGGTTCGTGGGGGAACGCAAAGAGCAAGGGTGCGGGTTCGTGGGGGAACGCAAAGAGCTAGGGTGCGGGTTCGTGGGGGAACGCAAAGAGCAAGGGTGCGGGTTCGTGGGGGAATGCAAAGAGTAACGGTGTGGGTTCGTGGGGGAACGCAAAGAGGAACCGTGCGGGTTCGTGGGGGAACGCAAAGAGGAACCGTGCGGGTTCGTGGGGGAACGCAAAGAGGAACCGTGCGGGTTCGTGGGGGAACGCAAAGAGGAACCGTGCGGGTTCGTGGGGGAACGCAAAGAGGAACCGTGCGGGTTCGTGGGGGAACGCAAAGAGCAACGGTGCGGGTTCGTGGGGGAACGCAAAGAGCAACGGTGCGGATTCGTGGGGGAACGCAAAGAGCAAGGGTGCGGGTTCGTGGGGGAACGCAAAGAGCAAGGGTGCGGGTTCGTGGGGGAACGCAAAGAGCAAGGGTGCGGGTTCGTGGGGGAACGCAAAGAGCAAGGGTGCGGGTTCGTGGGGGAACGCAAAGAGGAACGGTGCGGGTTCGTGGGGGAACTCAAAGAGCAAGGGTGCGGGTTCGTGGGGGAACACAAAGAGGAACCGTGCGGGTTCGTGGGGGAACGCAAAGAGCAAGGGTGCGGGTTCGTGGGGGAACGCAAAGAGCAAGGGTGCGGGTTCGTGGGGGAACGCAAAGAGCAAGGGTGCTGGTTCGTGGGGGAACGCAAAGAGGAACCGTGCGGGTTCGTGGGGGAACTCAAAGAGGAACCGTGCGGGTTCGTGGGGGAGCGCAAAGAGGAACCGTGCGGGTTCGTGGGGGAACGCAAAGAGGAACCGTGCGGGTTCGTAGGGGAACGCAAAGAGCTAGGGTGCGGGTTCGTGGGGGAACGCAAAGAGGAACCGTGCGGGTTCGTGGGGGAACGCAAAGAGGAACCGTGCGGGTTCGTGGGTGAACGCAAAGAGCAATGGTGCGCGTTCGTGGGGGAACGCAAAGAGGAACCGTGCGGGTTCGTGGGGGAACGCAAAGAGCAAGGGTGCGGGTTCGTGGGGGAACGCAAAGAGAAAGGGTGCGGGTTCGTGGGGAAACGCAAAGAGCTAGGGTTCGGGTTCGTGGGGGAACGCAAAAGCAAGGGTGCGGGTTCGTGGGGGAACGCAAAGAGCTAGGGTGCGGGTTCGTGGGGGAACGCAAAGAGCAAGGGTGCGGGTTCGTGGGGGAACGCAAAGAGCAAGGGTGCGGGTTCGTGGGGGAACGCAAAGAGCAAGGGTGCGGGTTCGTGGGGGAACGCAAAGAGCTAGGGTGCGGGTTCGTGGGGGAACGCAAAGAGCAAGGGTGAGGGTTCGTGGGGGAACGCAAAGAGCTAGGGTGCGGGTTCGTGGGGGAACGCAAAGAGCTAGGGTGCGGGTTCGTGGGGGAACGCAAAGAGCAAGGGTGCGGGTTCGTGGGGGAAAGCAAAGAGTAACGGTGTTGGTTCGTGGGGGAACGCAAAGAGCAAGGGTGCGGGTTCGTGGGGAACGCAAAGAGTAAGGGTGCGGGTTCGTGGGTGAAAGCAAAGAGGAACGGTGCGGGTTCGTGGGGGAACGCAAAGAGCATGGGTGCGGGTTCGTGGGGGAATGCAAAGAGCAAGGGTGCGGGTTCGTAGGGGAACACAAAGAGCAAGGGTGCGGGTTCGTGGGGGAACGCAAAGAGGAACCGTGCGGGATCGTGGGGGAACGCAAAGTGGAACCGTGCGGGTTCGTGGGGGAACGCAAAGAGGAACCGTGCGGTTTCGTGGGGGAACGCAAAGGGCAAGGGTGCGGGTTCTTGGCGAACGCAAAGAGCAAGGGTGCGGGTTTGTGGATGAACGCAAAGAGCAAGTGTGCAAGTTCGTGGGGGAACGCAAAGAGCAAGGGTGCGGGTTCATGGGGGAACGCAAAGAGGAGCCGTGCGGGTTCGTGGGGGAACGCAAAGAGCAAGGGTGCGGGTTCTTGGTGGAACGCAATGAGCAAGGGTGCGGGTTCGTGGGGGAACGCAAAGAGCAAGGGTGCGGGTTCGTGGGGGAACGCAAAGAGCAAGGGTGCGGGTTCGTGGGGGAACGCAAAGAGCTACGGTGCGGGTTCGTGGGGGAACGCAAAGAGCAAGGGTGCGGGTTCGTGGGGGAACCCAGAGAGCTAGGGTGCGGGTTCGTGGGGGAATGCAAAGAGCAAGGGTGCGGGTTCGTGGGGGAACGCAAAGAGCTGGGGTGCGGGTTCGTGGGGGAACGCAAAGAGCAAGGGTGCGGGTTCGTGGGGGAGTGCAAAGAGGAACCGTGCGGGTTCGTGGGGGAACGCAAAGAGGAACCGTGCGGGTTCGTGGGGGAACGCAAAGAGCAAGGGTGCGGGTTCGTGGGGGAACGCAAAGAGCAAGGGTGCGGGTTCGTGGGGGAACGCAAAGAGAAACGGTGCGGGTTCGTGGGGGAACGCAAAGAGCAAGGGTGCGGGTTCGTGGGGGAACGCAAAGAGGAACCGTGCGGGTTCGTGGGGAACGCAAAGAGCTAGGGTGCGGGTTCGTGGGGGAACGCAAAGAAAAAGGGTGCCGGTTCGTGGGGGAACACAAAGAGCAAGTGTGCGGGTTCGTGGGGGAACGCAAAGAGGAACCGTGCGGGTTCGTGGGGGAACGCAAAGAGGAACCGTGTGGGTTCGTGGGTTAACGCAAAGAGTAACCGTGCGGGTTCGTGGGGGAACGCAAAGAGCAAGGGTGCGGGTTCGTTGGGAACGCAAAGAGGAACCGTGCGGGTTCGTGGGGGAACGCAAAGAGGAACCGTGCGGGTTCGTGGGGGAACGCAAAGAGGAACCGTGCGGGTTCGTGGGGGAACGCAAAGAGCTAGGGTGCGGGTTCGTGGGGGAACGCAAAGAGCAAGGGTGCGGGTTCGTGGGGGAACGCAAAGAGGAACGGTGCGGGTTCGTGGGGGAACGCAAAGAGGAACCGTGCGGGTTCGTGGGGGAACGCAAAGAGCAAGGGTGCGGGTTCGTGGGGGAACGCAAAGAGGAACCGTGCGGGTTCGTGGGGGAACGCAAAGAGCAAGGGTGCGGGTTCGTGGGGGAACGCTAAGAGCAAGGTAGCTGGTTCGTGGGGGAACACAAAGAGCAAGGGTGCGGGTTCGTGGGGGAACGCAAAGAGGAACCGTGCGGGTTCGTGGGGGAACGCAAAGAGGAACCGTGTGGGTTCGTGGGGGAACGCAAAGAGGAACCGTGCGGGTTCGTGGGGGGACGCAAAGAGCAAGGGTGCGGGTTCGTGGGGGAACGCAAAGAGGAACCGTGCGGGTTCGTGGGAGAACGCAAAGAGGATCCGTGCGGGTTCATCGGGGAATGCAAAGAGGAACCGTGCGGGTTCGTGGGGGAACGCAAAGAGCAACCGTGCGGGTTCGTGGGGGAATGCAAAGAGGAACCGTGCAGGTTCGTGGGGGAACGCAAAGAGCAAGGGTGCGGGTTCGTGGGGGAACGCAAAGAGCAAGGGTGCGGGTTCGGGAAGGAACGCAAAGAGCAAGGGTGCGGGTTCGTGGGGGAACACAAAGAGCAAGGGTGCGGGTTCGTGGGGGAACGCAAAGAGCAAGGGTGCGGGTTCCTGGGGGAACTCAAAGAGCAAGGCTGCGGGTTCGTGGGGGAACGCAAAGAGCAAGGGTGCGGGTTCGTGGGGGAACGCAAAGAGCAAGGGTGCGGGTTCGTGGGGGAACGCAAACAGGAACCGTGCGGGTTCGTGGGGGAACGCAAAGAGGAACCTTGCGGGTTCGTGGGGGAGCGCAAAGAGGAACCGTGCGGGTTCGTGGGGAAACGCAAAGAGGAACCGTGCGGGTTCGTGGGGGAACGCAAAGAGCAAGGGTGCGGGTTCGTGGGGGAACGCAAAGAGGAACCGTGCGGGTTCGTGGGGGAACGCAAAGAGCAAGGGTGCGGGTTCATGGGGGAACGCAAAGAGGAACCGTGCGGGTTCGTGGGGGAACGCAAAGAGGAACCGTGTGCGTTCGTGGGGGAACGCAGAGACGAACCGTGCGGGTTCGTGGGGGAACGCAAAGAGCAAGGGTGCGGGTTCGTGGGGGAACGCAAAGAGCAAGGGTGCGGGTTCGTGGGGGAACGCAAAGAGCAAGGGTGCGGGTTCGTGGGGGAACGCAAAGAGGAACCGTGCGGGTTCGTGGGGGAACGCAAAGAGGAACCGTGTGGGTTCGTGGGGGAACGCAAAGAGCTAGGGTGCGGGTTCGTGGGGGAACGCAAAGAGGAACCGTGCGGGTTCGTGGGGGAACGCAAAGAGCTAGGGTGCGGGTTCGTGGGGGAACGCAATGAGCAAGGGTGCGGGTTCGTGGGGGAACGCAAAGAGGAACCGTGCGGGTTCGTGGGGGAACGCAAAGAGCAAGGGTGCGGGTTCGTGGGGGAACGCAAAGAGCAAGGGAGCGGGTTCGTGGGGGAACGCAAAGAGCAAGGGTGCGGGTTCGTGGGGGAACGCAAAGAGCTAGGGTGCGGGTTCGTGGGGGAACGCAAAGAGCTAGGGTGCGGGTTCGTGGGAGAACGCAAAGAGCAAGGGTGCGGGTTCGTGGGGGAACGCAAAGAGCTAGGGTGCGGGTTCGTGGGGGAACGCAAAGAGCTAGGGTGCGGGTTCGTGGGGGAACGCAAAGAGCAAGGGTGCGGGTTCGTGGGGGAACGCAAAGAGCTAGGGTGCATGTTCGTGGGGGAACGCAAAGAGCTAGGGTGCGGGTTCGTGGGGGAACGCAAAGAGCAAGGGTGCGGGTTCGTGGGGGAACGCAAAGAGCAAGGGTGCGGGTTCGTGGGGGAACACAAAGAGCAAGGGTGCGGGTTCGTGGGGGAACGCAAAGAGCAAGGGTGCGGGTTCGTGGGGGAACGCAAAGAGCTAGGGTGCGGGTTCGTGGGGGAACGCAAAGAGCTAGGGTGCGGGTTCGTGGGGGAACGCAAAGTGGAACCGTGCGGTTTCGTGGGGGAACGCAAAGTTGAACCGTGCGGGTTCGTGGGGGAACGCAAAGGGCAAGGGTGCGGGTTCGTGGGGGAACGCAAAGAGCAAGGGTGCGGGTTTGTGGATGAACGCAAAGAGCAAGTGTGCAAGTTCGTGGAGGAACGCAAAGAGCAAGGGTGCGGGTTCATGGGGGAACGCAAAGAGCAAGGCTGCGGGTTCGTGGGGGAACGCAAAGAGCAAGGGTGCGGGTTCGTGGGGGAACGCAAAGAGCAAGGGTGCGGGTTCATGGGGGAACGCAAAGAGCAAGGGTGCGGGTTCGTGGGGGAACGCAAAGAGCAAGGGTGCGGGTTCGTGGGGGAACGCAAAGAGCTACGGTGCGGGTTCGTGGGGGAACGCAATGAGCAAGGGTGCGGGTTCGTGGGGGAACGCAGAGAGCAAGGGTGCGGGTTCGTGGGGGAACGCAAAGAGGAACCGTGCGGGTTCGTGGGGGAACGCAAAGAGCTAGGGTGCGGGTTCGTGGGGGAACGCAAAGAGCAAGGGTGCGGGTTCGTGGGTGAACGCAAAGAGGAACCGTGCGGGTTCGTAGGGGAACGCAAAGAGGAACCGTGCGGGTTCGTGGGGGAACGCAAAGAGGAACCGTGCTGGTTCGTGGGGGAACGCAAAGAGCAAGGGTGCGGGTTCGTGGGGGAACGCAAAGAGCAAGGGTGCGGGTTCGTGGGGGAACGCAAAGAGGAACCGTGCGGGATCGTGGGGGAACGCAAAGAGCAAGGGTGCGGGTTCGTTGGGGAACACAAAGAGCAAGGGTGCGGGTTCGTGGGGGAACGCAAAGAGGAACGGTGCGGGTTCGTGGGGGAACGCAAAGAGGAACCGTGCGGGTTCGTGGGGGAACGCAAAGAGCAAGGGTGCGGGTTCGTGGGGGAACGCAAAGAGCAAGGGTGCGGGTTCGTGGGGGAACACAAAGAGCTAGGGTGCGGGTTCGTGGGGGAACGCAAAGAGGAAACGTGCGGGTTCGCGGGGGAACGCAAAGAGGAACCGTGTGGGTTCGTGGGGGAACGCAAAGAGGAACCGTGCGGGTTCGTGGGGGAACGCAAAGAGGAACCGTGCGGATTCGTGGGGGAACGCAAAGAGGAACCGTGCGAGTTCGTGGGGGAACGCAAAGAGGAACCGTGCGGGTTCGTGGGGGAAAGCAAAGAGGAACCGTGCGGGTTCGTGGGGGAACGCAAAGAGCAAGGGTGCGGGTTCGTGGGGGAACGCAAAGAGAAAGGGTGCGGGTTCGTGGGGGAACGCAAAAAGGATCCGTGCGGGTTCGTGGGGGAACGCAAAGAGCAAGGGTGCGGGTTCGTGGGGGAACGCAAAGAGCAAGGGTGCGGGTTCGTGGGGGAACGCAAAGAGCAAGGGTGCGGGTTCGTGGGGGAACGCAAAGAGCAAGGGTGCGGGTTCGTGGGGGAACTCAAAGAGCAAGGGTGCGGGTTCGTGGGGGAACGAAAAGAGCTAGGGTGCGGGTTCGTGGGGGAACACAAAGAGGAACCGTGCGAATTCGTGGGGGAACGCAAAGAGCAAGGGTGCGGGTTCGTGGGGGAATGCAAAGAGCAAGGGTGCGGATTCGTGGGGAACGCAAAGAGCAAGTGTGCGGGTTCGTGGGGGAACGCAAAGAGGAACCGTGCGGGTTCGTGGGGGAACGCAAAGAGCAAGGGTGCGGGTTCGTGGGGGAACGCAAAGAGGATCCGTGCAGGTTCGTGGGGGAACGCAAAGAGCAAGGGAGCGGGTTCGTGGGGGAACGCAAAGAGCAAGGGTGCGGGTTCGTGGGGGAACGCAAAGAGCTAGGGTGCGGGTTCGTGGGGGAACGCAAAGAGCTAGGGTGCGGGTTCGTGGGAGAACGCAAAGAGCAAGGGTGCGGGTTCGTGGGGGAACGCAAAGAGCTAGGGTGCGGGTTCGTGGGGGAACGCAAAGAGCTAGGGTGCGGGTTCGTGGGGGAACGCAAAGAGCAATGGTGCGGGTTCGTGGGGGAACGCAAAGAGCTAGGGTGCGGGTTCGTGGGGGAACACAAAGAGCAAGGGTGCGGGTTCGTGGGGGAACGCAAAGAGGAACGGTGCGGGTTCGTGGGGGAACGCAAAGAGGAACCGTGCGGGTTCGTGGGGGAACGCAAAGAGCAAGGGTGCGGGTTCGTGGGGGAACGCAAAGAGCAAGGGTGCGGGTTCGTGGGGGAACACAAAGAGCTAGGGTGCGGGTTCGTGGGGGAACGCAAAGAGGAAACGTGCGGGTTCGCGGGGGAACGCAAAGAGGAACCGTGTGGGTTCGTGGGGGAACGCAAAGAGGAACCGTGCGGGTTCGTGGGGGAACGCAAAGAGGAACCGTGCGGATTCGTGGGGGAACGCAAAGAGGAACCGTGCGAGTTCGTGGGGGAACGCAAAGAGGAACCGTGCGGGTTCGTGGGGGAAAGCAAAGAGGAACCGTGCGGGTTCGTGGGGGAACGCAAAGAGCAAGGGTGCGGGTTCGTGGGGGAACGCAAAGAGAAAGGGTGCGGGTTCGTGGGGGAACGCAAAAAGGATCCGTGCGGGTTCGTGGGGGAACGCAAAGAGCAAGGGTGCGGGTTCGTGGGGGAACGCAAAGAGCAAGGGTGCGGGTTCGTGGGGGAACGCAAAGAGCAAGGGTGCGGGTTCGTGGGGGAACGCAAAGAGCAAGGGTGCGGGTTCGTGGGGGAACTCAAAGAGCAAGGGTGCGGGTTCGTGGGGGAACGAAAAGAGCTAGGGTGCGGGTTCGTGGGGGAACACAAAGAGGAACCGTGCGAATTCGTGGGGGAACGCAAAGAGCAAGGGTGCGGGTTCGTGGGGGAATGCAAAGAGCAAGGGTGCGGATTCGTGGGGAACGCAAAGAGCAAGTGTGCGGGTTCGTGGGGGAACGCAAAGAGGAACCGTGCGGGTTCGTGGGGGAACGCAAAGAGCAAGGGTGCGGGTTCGTGGGGGAACGCAAAGAGGATCCGTGCAGGTTCGTGGGGGAACGCAAAGAGCAAGGGAGCGGGTTCGTGGGGGAACGCAAAGAGCAAGGGTGCGGGTTCGTGGGGGAACGCAAAGAGCTAGGGTGCGGGTTCGTGGGGGAACGCAAAGAGCTAGGGTGCGGGTTCGTGGGAGAACGCAAAGAGCAAGGGTGCGGGTTCGTGGGGGAACGCAAAGAGCTAGGGTGCGGGTTCGTGGGGGAACGCAAAGAGCTAGGGTGCGGGTTCGTGGGGGAACGCAAAGAGCAATGGTGCGGGTTCGTGGGGGAACGCAAAGAGCTAGGGTGCGGGTTCGTGGGGGAACGCAAAGAGCTAGGGTGCGGGTTCTTGGGGGAACACAAAGAGCAAGGGTGCGGGTTCGTGGGGGAACGCAAAGAGCAAGGGTGCGGGTTCGTGGGGGAACGCAAAGAGCAAGGGTACGGGTTCGTGGGGGAACGCAAAGAGCAAGGGTGCGGGTTCGTGGGGGAACGCAAAGAGCTAGGGTGCGGGTTCGTGGGGGAACGCAAAGAGCAAGGGTGCGGGTTCGTGGGGGAACGCAAAGAGGAACCGTGCGGGTTCGTGGGGGAACGCAAAGAGCAAGGGTGCGGGTTCGTGGGGGAACGCAAAGAGCAAGGGTGCGGGTTCGTGGGGGAACGCAAAGAGCAAGGGTGCGGGTTCGTGGGGGAACGCAAAGAGAAACGGTGCGGGTTCGTGGGGGAACGCAAAGAGCAAGGGTGCGGGTTCGTGGGGGAACGCAAAGAGGAACCGTGCGGGTTCGTGGGGAACGCAAAGAGCTAGGGTGCGGGTTCGTGGGGAACGCAAAGAAAAAGGGTGCCGGTTCGTGGGGGAACACAAAGAGCAAGTGTGCGGGTTCGTGGGGGAACGCAAAGAGGAACCGTGCGGGTTCGTGGGGGAACGCAAAGAGGAACCGTGTGGGTTCGTGGGTTAACGCAAAGAGTAACCGTGCGGGTTCGTGGGGGAACGCAAAGAGCAAGGGTGCGGGTTCGTTGGGAACGCAAAGAGGAACCGTGCGGGTTCGTGGGGGAACGCAAAGAGGAACCGTGCGGGTTCGTGGGGGAACGCAAAGAGGAACCGTGCGGGTTCGTGGGGGAACGCAAAGAGCTAGGGTGCGGGTTCGTGGGGGAACGCAAAGAGCAAGGGTGCGGGTTCGTGGGGGAACGCAAAGAGGAACGGTGCGGGTTCGTGGGGGAACGCAAAGAGGAACCGTGCGGGTTCGTGGGGGAACGCAAAGAGCAAGGGTGCGGGTTCGTGGGGGAACGCAAAGAGGAACCGTGCGGGTTCGTGGGGGAACGCAAAGAGCAAGGGTGCGGGTTCGTGGGGGAACGCAAAGAGCAAGGTAGCTGGTTCGTGGGGGAACACAAAGAGCAAGGGTGCGGGTTCGTGGGGGAACGCAAAGAGGAACCGTGCGGGTTCGTGGGGGAACGCAAAGAGGAACCGTGTGGGTTCGTGGGGGAACGCAAAGAGGAACCGTGCGGGTTCGTGGGGGGACGCAAAGAGCAAGGGTGCGGGTTCGTGGGGGAACGCAAAGAGGAACCGTGCGGGTTCGTGGGAGAACGCAAAGAGGATCCGTGCGGGTTCGTGGGGGAACGCAAAGAGCAAGGGTGCGGGTTCGTGGGGGAACGCAAAGAGCAACCGTGCGGGTTCGTGGGGGAATGCAAAGAGGAACCGTGCAGGTTCGTGGGGGAACGCAAAGAGCAAGGGTGCGGGTTCGTGGGGGAACGCAAAGAGCAAGGGTGCGGGTTCGGGGGGGAACGCAAAGAGCAAGGGTGCGGGTTCGTGGGGGAACACAAAGAGGAACCGTGCGGGTTCGTGTGGGAACGCAAAGAGCAAGGGTGCGGGTTCCTGGGGGAACTCAAAGAGCAAGGCTGCGGGTTCGTGGGGGAACGCAAAGAGCAAGGGTGCGGGTTCGTGGGGGAACGCAAAGAGCAAGGGTGCGGGTTCGTGGGGGAACGCAAACAGGAACCGTGCGGGTTCGTGGGGGAACGCAAAGAGGAACCTTGCGGGTTCGTGGGGGAACGCAAAGAGGAACCGTGCGGGTTCGTGGGGAAACGCAAAGAGGAACCGTGCGGGTTCGTGGGGGAACGCAAAGAGCAAGGGTGCGGGTTCGTGGGGGAACGCAAAGAGGAACCGTGCGGGTTCGTGGGGGAACGCAAAGAGCAAGGGTGCGGGTTCATGGGGGAACGCAAAGAGGAACCGTGCGGGTTCGTGGGGGAACGCAAAGAGGAACCGTGTGCGTTCGTGGGGGAACGCAGAGAGGAACCGTGCGGGTTCGTGGGGGAACGCAAAGAGCAAGGGTGCGGGTTCGTGGGGGAACGCAAAGAGGAACCGTGCGGGTTCGTTGGGGAATGCAAAGAGCAAGGGTGCGGGTTCGTGGGGGAACGCAAAGAGGAACCGTGCGGGTTCGTGGGGGAACGCAAAGAGGAACCGTGTGGGTTCGTGGGGGAACGCAAAGAGCTAGGGTGCGGGTTCGTGGGGGAACGCAAAGAGGAACCGTGCGGGTTCGTGGGGGAACGCAAAGAGCTAGGGTGCGGGTTCGTGGGGGAACGCAATGAGCAAGGGTGCGGGTTCGTGGGGGAACGCAAAGAGGAACCGTGCGGGTTCGTGGGGGAACGCAAAGAGCAAGGGTGCGGGTTCGTGGGGGAACGCAAAGAGCAAGGGAGCGGGTTCGTGGGGGAACGCAAAGAGCAAGGGTGCGGGTTCGTGGGGGAACGCAAAGAGCTAGGGTGCGGGTTCGTGGGGGAACGCAAAGAGCTAGGGTGCGGGTTCGTGGGAGAACGCAAAGAGCAAGGGTGCGGGTTCGTGGGGGAACGCAAAGAGCTAGGGTGCGGGTTCGTGGGGGAACGCAAAGAGCTAGGGTGCGGGTTCGTGGGGGAACGCAAAGAGCAAGGGTGCGGGTTCGTGGGGGAACGCAAAGAGCTAGGGTGCGGGTTCGTGGGGGAACGCAAAGAGCTAGGGTGCGGGTTCGTGGGGGAACGCAAAGAGCAAGGGTGCGGGTTCGTGGGGGAACGCAAAGAGCAAGGGTGCGGGTTCGTGGGGGAACACAAAGAGCAAGGGTGCGGGTTCGTGGGGGAACGCAAAGAGCAAGGGTGCGGGTTCGTGGGGGAACGCAAAGAGCTAGGGTGCGGGTTCGTGGGGGAACGCAAAGAGCTAGGGTGCGGGTTCGTGGGGGAACGCAAAGTGGA
This sequence comes from Oreortyx pictus, assembly GCA_036925125.1. Lineage (NCBI taxonomy): Eukaryota > Metazoa > Chordata > Aves > Galliformes > Odontophoridae > Oreortyx > Oreortyx pictus. The sequence continues at coordinate 544,017 of JAUPFR010000065.1, forward strand.
ACCGTGCGGTTTCGTGGGGGAACGCAAAGTTGAACCGTGCGGGTTCGTGGGGGAACGCAAAGGGCAAGGGTGCGGGTTCGTGGGGGAACGCAAAGAGCAAGGGTGCGGGTTTGTGGATGAACGCAAAGAGCAAGTGTGCAAGTTCGTGGAGGAACGCAAAGAGCAAGGGTGCGGGTTCATGGGGGAACGCAAAGAGCAAGGGTGCGGGTTCGTGGGGGAACGCAAAGAGCAAGGGTGCGGGTTCGTGGGGGAACGCAAAGAGCAAGGGTGCGGGTTCATGGGGGAACGCAAAGAGCAAGGGTGCGGGTTCGTGGGGGAACGCAAAGAGCAAGGGTGCGGGTTCGTGGGGGAACGCAAAGAGCTACGGTGCGGGTTCGTGGGGGAACGCAATGAGCAAGGGTGCGGGTTCGTGGGGGAACGCAGAGAGCAAGGGTGCGGGTTCGTGGGGGAACGCAAAGAGGAACCGTGCGGGTTCGTGGGGGAACGCAAAGAGCTAGGGTGCGGGTTCGTGGGGGAACGCAAAGAGCAAGGGTGCGGGTTCGTGGGTGAACGCAAAGAGGAACCGTGCGGGTTCGTAGGGGAACGCAAAGAGGAACCGTGCGGGTTCGTGGGGGAACGCAAAGAGGAACCGTGCTGGTTCGTGGGGGAACGCAAAGAGCAAGGGTGCGGGTTCGTGGGGGAACGCAAAGAGCAAGGGTGCGGGTTCGTGGGGGAACGCAAAGAGGAACCGTGCGGGATCGTGGGGGAACGCAAAGAGCAAGGGTGCGGGTTCGTTGGGGAACACAAAGAGCAAGGGTGCGGGTTCGTGGGGGAACGCAAAGAGGAACGGTGCGGGTTCGTGGGGGAACGCAAAGAGGAACCGTGCGGGTTCGTGGGGGAACGCAAAGAGCAAGGGTGCGGGTTCGTGGGGGAACGCAAAGAGCAAGGGTGCGGGTTCGTGGGGGAACACAAAGAGCTAGGGTGCGGGTTCGTGGGGGAACGCAAAGAGGAAACGTGCGGGTTCGCGGGGGAACGCAAAGAGGAACCGTGTGGGTTCGTGGGGGAACGCAAAGAGGAACCGTGCGGGTTCGTGGGGGAACGCAAAGAGGAACCGTGCGGATTCGTGGTGGAACGCAAAGAGGAACCGTGCGAGTTCGTGGGGGAACGCAAAGAGGAACCGTGCGGGTTCGTGGGGGAAAGCAAAGAGGAACCGTGCGGGTTCGTGGGGGAACGCAAAGAGGAACCGTGCGGGTTCGTGGGGGAACGCAAAGAGCAACGGTGCGGGTTCGTGGGGGAACGCAAAAAGGATCCGTGCAGGTTCGTGGGGGAACGCAAAGAGCAAGGGTGCGGGTTCGTGGGGGAACGCAAAGAGCAAGGGTGCGGGTTCGTGGGGGAACGCAAAGAGCAAGGGTGCGGGTTCGTGGGGGAACGCAAAGAGCAAGGGTGCGGGTTCGTGGGGGAACTCAAAGAGCAAGGGTGCGGGTTCGTGGGGGAACGAAAAGAGCTAGGGTGCGGGTTCGTGGGGGAACACAAAGAGGAACCGTGCGAATTCGTGGGGGAACGCAAAGAGCAAGGGTGCGGGTTCGTGGGGGAATGCAAAGAGCAAGGGTGCGGATTCGTGGGGGAACGCAAAGAGCAAGTGTGCGGGTTCGTGGGGGAACGCAAAGAGGAACCGTGCGGGTTCGTGGGGGAACGCAAAGAGCAAGGGTGCGGGTTCGTGGGGGAACGCAAAGAGGATCCGTGCAGGTTCGTGGGGGAACGCAAAGAGCAAGGGAGCGGGTTCGTGGGGGAACGCAAAGAGCAAGGGTGCGGGTTCGTGGGGGAACGCAAAGAGCTAGGGTGCGGGTTCGTGGGGGAACGCAAAGAGCTAGGGTGCGGGTTCGTGGGAGAACGCAAAGAGGAACCGTGCGGGTTCGTGGGGGAACGCAAAGAGCTAGGGTGCGGGTTCGTGGGGGAACGCAAAGAGCTAGGGTGCGGGTTCGTGGGGGAACGCAAAGAGCAATGGTGCGGGTTCGTGGGGGAACGCAAAGAGCAAGGGTGCGGGTTCGTGGGGGAACGCAAAGAGCTAGGGTGCGGGTTCTTGGGGGAACACAAAGAGCAAGGGTGCGGGTTCGTGGGGGAACGCAAAGAGCAAGGGTGCGGGTTCGTGGGGGAACGCAAAGAGCAAGGGTACGGGTTCGTGGGGGAACGCAAAGAGCAAGGGTGCGGGTTCGTGGGGGAACGCAAAGAGCTAGGGTGCGGGTTCGTGGGGGAACGCAAAGAGCAAGGGTGCGGGTTCGTGGGGGAACGCAAAGAGCAAGGGTGCGGGTTTGTGGGGGAACGCAAAGAGCTAGGGTGCGGGTTCGTGGGGGAACGCAAAGTGGAACCGTGTGGGTTCGTGGGGGAACGCAAAGTTGAACCGTGCGGGTTCGTGGGGGAACGCAAAGGGCAAGGGTGCGGGTTCGTGGGGGAACGCAAAGAGCAAGGGTGCGGGTTTGTGGGGGAACGCAAAGAGCAAGGGTGCGGGTTCGTGGGGGAACGCAAAGAGCAAGGGTGCGGGTTCATGGGGGAACGCAAAGAGCAAGGGTGCGGGTTCGTGGGGGAACGCAAAGAGCAAGGGTGCGGGTTCGTGGGGGAACGCAAAGAGCAAGGGTGCGGGTTCGTGGGGGAACGCAAAGAGCAAGGGTGCGGGTTCGTGGGGGAACGCAAAGAGCAAGGGTGCGGGTTCGTGGGGGAACGCAAAGAGCTACGGTGCGTGTTCGTGGGGGAACGCAAAGAGCAAGGGTGCGGGTTCGTGGGGGAACGCAAAGAGCAAGGGTGCGGGTTCGTGGGGGAACGCAAAGAGCAAGGGTGCGGGTTCGTGGGGGAACGCAAAGAGCAAGGGTGCGGGTTCGTGGGGGAACTCAAAGAGCAAGGGTGCGGGTTCGTGGGGGAACGAAAAGAGCTAGGGTGCGGGTTCGTGGGGGAACACAAAGAGGAACCGTGCGGGTTCGTGGGGGAACGCAAAGAGCAAGGGTGCGGGTTCGTGGGGGAACGCAAAGAGCAAGGGTGCGGGTTCGTGGGGGAACGCAAAGAGGAACCGTGCAGGTTCGTGGGGGAACGCAAAGAGGGACCGTGCGGGTTCATGGGGGAACGCAAAGAGCAACGGTGCGGGTTCGTGGGGGAGCGCAAAGAGGAACCGTGCGGGTTCGTGGGGGAACGCAAAGAGGAACTGTGCGGGTTCGTGGGGGAACACAAAGAGCTAGGGTGCGGGTTCGTGGGGGAACGCAAAGAGCAAGGGTGCGGGTTCGTGGGGGAACGCAAAGAGGAACCGTGCGGGTTCGTGGGGGAACGCAAAGAGCAATGGTGCGGGTTCGTGGGGGAGCGCAAAGAGGAACCATGCGGGTTCGTGAAGGAACGCAAAGAGCAAGGGTGCGGGTTCGTGGGAGAACGCAAAGAGAAAGGGTGCGGGTTCGTGGGGAAACGCAAAGAGCTAGGGTGCGAATTCGTGGGGGAACGCAAAGAGCAAGGGTGCGGGTTCGTGGGGGAACGCAAAGAGGAACCGTGCGGGTTCGTGGGGGAACGCAAAGAGGAACCGTGCGGGTTCGTGGGGGAACGCAAAGAGCAAGGGTGCGGGTTCGTGGGGGAACGCAAAGAGCAAGGGTGCGGGTTCGTGGGGGAACGCAAAGAGCTAGGGTGCGGGTTCGTGGGGGAACGCAAAGAGCAAGGGTGCGGGTTCATGGGGGAACTCAAAGAGCAAGGGTGCGGGTTCGTGGGGGAACGAAAAGAGCTAGGGTGCGGGTTCGTGGGGGAACACAAAGAGGAACCGTGCGGGTTCGTGGGGGAACGCAAAGAGCAAGGGTGCGGGTTCGTGGGGGAACGCAAAGAGGAAGGGTGCGGGTTCGTGGGGGAACGCAAAGAGGAACCGTGCAGGTTCGTGGGGGAACGCAAAGAGGGACCGTGCGGGTTCATGGGGGAACGCAAAGAGCAACGGTGCGGGTTCGTGGGGGAGCGCAAAGAGGATCTGTGCGGGTTCGTGGGGGAACACAAAGAGCTAGGGTGCGGGTTCGTGGGGGAACGCAAAGAGCAAGGGTGCGGGTTCGTGGGGGAACGCAAAGAGGAACCGTGCGGGTTCGTGGGGGAACGCAAAGAGCAATGGTGCGGGTTCGTGGGGGAGCGCAAAGAGGAACCATGCGGGTTCGTGAAGGAACGCAAAGAGCAAGGGTGCGGGTTCGTGGGAGAACGCAAAGAGAAAGGGTGCGGGTTCGTGGGGAAACGCAAAGAGCTAGGGTGCGGGTTCGTGGGGGAACGCAAAGAGAAAGGGTGCGGGTTCGTGGTGGAACGCAAAGAGCTAGGGTGCGGGTTCGTGGGGGAACGCAAAGAGGAACCGTGCGGGTTCGTGGGGGAACGCAAAGAGCAAGGGTACGGGTTCGTGGGGGAACGCAAAGAGGAACGGTGCGGGTTCGTGGGGGAACGCAAAGAGCAAGGGTGCGGGTTCGTGGGGGAACGCAAAGAGCAAGGGTGCGGGTTCGTGGGTGCACGCAAAGAGGAACCGTGCGGGTTCGTGGGTGAACGCAAAAAGCAAGTGTGCGGGTTCGTGGGGGAACGCAAAGAGGAAGTGTGCAAGTTCGTGGGGGAACGCAAAGAGCAAGGGTGCGGGTTCGTGGGGGAACGCAAAGAGCAAGGGTGCGGGTTCGTGGGGGAACGCAAAGAGGAACCGTGCGGGTTCGTGGGGGAACGCAAAGAGCAAGGGTGCGGGTTTGTGGGGGAACGCAAAGAGCAAGGGTGCGGGTTCGTGGGGGAACGCAAAGAGCAAGGGTGCGGGTTCGTGGGGGAACGAAAAGAGGAACCGTGCGGGTTCGTGGGGGAACGCAAAGTGGAACCGTGCGGGTTCGTGGGGGAACGGAAAGTGGAACCGTGCGGTTTCGTGGGGGAACGCAAAGGGCAAGGGTGCGGGTTCGTGGGGGAACGCAAAGAGCATGGGTGCGGGTTCGTTCTGGAACGCAAAGAGCAAGGGTGCGGGTTCCTGGGGGAACGCAAAGAGCATGGGTGCAGGTTCATGGGGGAACGCAAAGAGGAACCGTGCGGGTTCGTGGGGGAACGCAAAGAGCAAGGGTGCGGGTTCGTGGGGAACGCAATGAGCAAGCGTGCGGGTTCGTGGGGGAACGCAAAGAGCAAGGGTGCGGGTTCGTGGGGGAACGCAAAGAGCAAGGGTGCGGGTTCGTGGGGGAACGCAAAGAGCTACGGTGCGGGTTCGTGGGGGAACGCAAAGAGCAATGGTGCGGGTTCGTGGGGGAATGCAGAGAGCTAGGGTGCGGGTTCGTGGGGGAACGCAAAGAGCAAGGGTGCGGGTTCGTGGGGGAACGCAAAGAGCTAGGGTGCGGGTTCGTGGGGGAACGCAAAGAGCAAGGGTGCGGGTTCGTGGGGGAGTGCAAAGAGGAACCGTGCGGGTTCGTGGGGGAACGCAAAGAGGAACCGTGCGGGTTCGTGTGGGAACGCAAAGAGCAAGGGTGCGGGTTCGTGGGGGAACGCAAAGAGCAAGGGTGCGGGTTCGTGGGGGAACGCAAAGAGCAAGGGTGCGGGTTCGTGGGGGAACGCAAAGAGCAAGGGTGCGGGTTCGTGGGGGAACGCAAAGAGCAAGGGTGCGGGTTCGTGGGGGAACGCAAAGAGCAAGGGTGCGGGTTTGTGGGGGAACGCAAAGAGCAAGGGTGCGGGTTCGTGGGGGAACGCAAAGAGGAACCGTGCGGGTTCGAAGGGGAACGCAAAGAGGAACCGTGCGGGTTCGTGGGGGAACGCAAAGAGGAACCGTGCGGGTTCGTGGGGGAACGCAAAGAGGAACCGTGCTGGTTCGTGGGGGAACGCAAAGAGCAAGGGTGCTGGATCGTGGGGGAATGCAAAGAGGAACCGTGCGGGATCGTGGGGGAACGCAAAGAGCAAGGGTGCGGGTTCGTTGGGGAACACAAAGAGCAAGGGTGCAGGTTCGTGGGGGAACGCAAAGAGGAACGGTGCGGGTTCGTGGGGGAACGCAAAGAGCAAGGGTGCGGGTTCGTGGGGGAACGCAAAGAGCAAGGGTGCGGGTTCGTGGGGGAACGCAAAGAGGAACCGTGCGGGTTCGTGGGGGAACGCAAAGAGCAAGGGTGCGGGTTCGTGGGGGAACGCAAAGAGCAAGGGTGCGGGTTCGTGGGGGAACACTAAGAGCAAGGGTGCGGGTTCGTGGGGGAACGCAAAGAGGAACCGTGCGGGTTCGTGGGGGAACGCAAAGAGGAACCGTGTGGGTTCGTGGGGGAACGCAAAGAGGAACCGTGCGGGTTCGTGGGGGAACGCAAAGAGGAACCGTGCGGATTCGTGGGGGAACGCAAAGAGGAACCGTGCGGGTTCGTGGGGGAACGCAAAGAGGAACTGTGCGGGTTCGTGGGGGAACGCAAAGAGCTAGGGTGCGGGTTCGTGGGGGAACGCAAAGAGCAACGGTGCGGGTTCGTGGGGGAACGCAAAAAGGATCCGTGCAGGTTCGTGGGGGAACGCAAAGAGCAAGGGTGCGGGTTCGTGGGGGAACGCAAAGAGCTAGGGTGCGGGTTCGTGGGGGAACGCAAAGAGCTAGGGTGCGGGTTCGTGGGAGAACGCAAAGAGCAAGGGTGCGGGTTCGTGGGGGAACGCAAAGAGGGACCGTGCGGGTTCGTGGGGGAACGCAAAGAGCTAGGGTGCGGGTTCGTGGGGGAACGCAAAGAGCAAGGGTGCGGGTTTGTGGGGGAACGCAAAGAGGAACCGTGCGGGTTCGTGGGGGAACGCAAAGAGCAATGGTGCGCGTTCGTGGGGGAGCGCAAAGAGGAACCGTGCGGGTTCGTGAAGGAACGCAAAGAGCAAGGGTGCGGGTTCGTGGGAGAACGCAAAGAGAAAGGGTGCGGGTTCGTGGGGAAACGCAAAGAGCTAGGGTGCGGGTTCGTGGGGGAACGCAAAGAGCAAGGGTGCGGGTTCGTGGTGGAACGCAAAGAGCTAGGGTGCGGGTTCGTGGGGGAACGCAAAGAGCTAGGGTACGGGCTCGTGGGGGAACGCAAAGAGCAAGGGTGCGGGTTCGTGGGGGAACGCAAAGAGGAACGGTGCGGGTTCGTGGGGGAACGCAAAGAGCAAGGGTGCGGGTTCGTGGGGGAACGCAAAGAGCAAGGGTGCGGGTTCGTGGGTGCACGCAAAGAGCAAGGGTGCGGGTTCGTGGGGGAACGCAAAAAGCAAGTGTGCGGGTTCGTGGGGGAACGCAAAGAGCAAGTGTGCAAGTTCGTGGGGGAACGCAAAGAGGAACCGTGCGGGTTCGTGGGGGAACGCAAAGAGCAAGGGTGCGGGTTCGTGGGGGAACGCAAAGAGGAACCGTGCGGGTTCGTGGGGGAACGCAATGAGCAAGGGTGCGGGTTTGTGGGGGAACGCAAAGAGCTACGGTGCGGGTTCGTGGGGGAACGCAAAGAGCAATGGTGCGGGTTCGTGGGGGAATGCAGAGAGCTAGGGTGCGGGTTCGTGGGGGAACGCAAAGAGCAAGGGTGCGGGTTCGTGGGGGAACGCAAAGAGCTAGGGTGCGGGTTCGTGGGGGAACGCAAAGAGCAAGGGTGCGGGTTCGTGGGGGAGTGCAAAGAGGAACCGTGCGGGTTCGTGGGGGAACGCAAAGAGGAACCGTGCGGGTTCGTGTGGGAACGCAAAGAGCAAGGGTGCGGGTTCGTGGGGGAACGCAAAGAGCAAGGGTGCGGGTTCGTGGGGGAACGCAAAGAGGAACGGTGTGGGTTCGTGGGGGAACGCAAAGAGCAAGGGTGCGGGTTCGTGGGGGAACGCAAAGAGCAAGGGTGCGGGTTCGTGGGGGAACGCAAAGAGCAAGGGTGCGGGTTCGTGGGGGAACGCAAAGAGCAAGGGTGCGGGTTTGTGGGGGAACGCAAAGAGCAAGGGTGCGGGTTCGTGGGGGAACGCAAAGAGGAACCGTGCGGGTTCGTAGGGGAACGCAAAGAGGAACCATGCGGGTTCGTGGGGGAACGCAAAGAGGAACCGTGCGGGTTCGTGGGGGAACGCAAAGAGGAACCGTGCTTGTTCGTGGGGGAACGCAAAGAGCAAGGGTGCTGGATCGTGGGGGAATGCAAAGAGGAACCGTGCGGGATCGTGGGGGAACGCAAAGAGCAAGGGTGCGGGTTCGTTGGGGAACACAAAGAGCAAGGGTGCAGGTTCGTGGGGGAACGCAAAGAGGAACGGTGCGGGTTCGTGGGGGAACGCAAAGAGCAAGGGTGCGGGTTCGTGGGGGAACGCAAAGAGGAACCGTGCGGGTTCGTGGGGGAACGCAAAGAGCAAGGGTGCGGGTTCGTGGGGGAACGCAAAGAGCAAGGGTGCGGGTTCGTGGGGGAACACTAAGAGCAAGGGTGCGGGTTCGTGGGGGAACGCAAAGAGGAACCGTGCGGGTTCGTGGGGGAACGCAAAGAGGAACCGTGTGGGTTCGTGGGGGAACGCAAAGAGGAACCGTGCGGGTTCGTGGGGGAACGCAAAGAGGAACCGTGCGGATTCGTGGGGGAACGCAAAGAGGAACCGTGCGAGTTCGTGGGGGAACGCAAAGAGGAACCGTGCGGGTTCGTGGGGGAACGCAAAGAGGAACCGTGCGGGTTCGTGGGGGAACGCAAAGAGGAACCGTGCGGGTTCGTGGGGGAACGCAAAGAGCAACGGTGCGGGTTCGTGGGGGAACGCAAAAAGGATCCGTGCAGTTTCGTGGGGGAACGCAAAGAGCAAGGGTGCGGGTTCGTGGGGGAACGCAAAGAGCTAGGGTGCGGGTTCGTGGGGGAACGCAAAGAGCTAGGGTGCGGGTTCGTGGGAGAACGCAAAGAGCAAGGGTGCGGGTTCGTGGGGGAACGCAAAGAGCTAGGGTGCGGGTTCGTGGGGGAACGCAAAGAGGGACCGTGCGGGTTCGTGGGGGAACGCAAAGAGCAACGGTGCGGGTTCGTGGGGGAGCGCAAAGAGGAACCGTGCGGGTTCGTGGGGGAACGCAAAGAGGAACTGTGCGGGTTCGTGGGGGAACGCAAAGAGCTAGGGTGCGGGTTCGTGGGGGAACGCAAAGAGCAAGGGTGCGGGTTTGTGGGGGAACGCAAAGAGGAACCGTGTGGGTTCGTGGGGGAACGCAAAGAGCAATGGTGCGCGTTCGTGGGGGAGCGCAAAGAGGAACCGTGCGGGTTCGTGAAGGAACGCAAAGAGCAAAGGTGCGGGTTCGTGGGAGAACGCAAAGAGAAAGGGTGCGGGTTCGTGGGGAAACGCAAAGAGCTAGGGTGCGGGTTCGTGGGGGAACGCAAAGAGCAAGGGTGCGGGTTCGTGGTGGAACGCAAAGAGCTAGGGTGCGGGTTCGTGGGGGAACGCAAAGAGCAAGGGTGCGGGTTCGTGGGGGAACGCAAAGAGGAACGGTGCGGGTTCGTGGGGGAACGCAAAGAGCAAGGGTGCGGGTTCGTGGGGGAACGCAAAGAGCAAGGGTGCGGGTTCGTGGTGGAACGCAAAGAGCTAGGGTGCGGGCTCGTGGGGGAACGCAAAGAGCAAGGGTGCGGGTTCGTGGGGGAACGCAAAGAGGAACGGTGCGGGTTCGTGGGGGAACGCAAAGAGCAAGGGTGCGGGTTCGTGGGGGAACGCAAAGAGCAAGGGTGCGGGTTCGTGGGTGCACGCAAAGAGCAAGGGTGCGGGTTCGTGGGGGAACGCAAAAAGCAAGTGTGCGGGTTCGTGGGGGAACGCAAAGAGCAAGTGTGCATGTTCGTGGGGGAACACAAAGAGGAACCGTGCGGGTTCATGGGGGAACGCAAAGAGCAAGGGTGCGGGTTCGTGGGGGAACGCAAAGAGGAACCGTGCGGGTTCGTGGGGGAACGCAATGAGCAAGGGTGCGGGTTTGTGGGGGAACGCAAAGAGCAAGGGTGCGGGTTCGTGGGGGAACGCAAAGAGCAAGGGTGCGGGTTCGTGGGGGAACGCAAAGAGGAACCGTGCGGGTTCGTGGGGGAACTCAAAGAGGAACCGTGCGGGTTCGTGGGGGAGCGCAAAGAGGAACCGTGCGGGTTCGTGGGGGAACGCAAAGAGGAACCGTGTGGGTTCGTGGGGGAACGCAAAGAGGAACCGTGCGGGTTCGTAGGGGAACGCAAAGAGGAACCGTGCTTGTTCGTGGGGGAACGCAAAGAGCAAGGGTGCTGGATCGTGGGGGAATGCAAAGAGGAACCGTGCGGGATCGTGGGGGAACGCAAAGAGCAAGGGTGCGGGTTCGTTGGGGAACACAAAGAGCAAGGGTGCAGGTTCGTGGGGGAACGCAAAGAGGAACGGTGCGGGTTCGTGGGGGAACGCATAGAGCTAGGGTGCGGGTTCGTGGGGGAACGCAAAAGCAAGGGTGCGGGTTCGTGGGGGAACGCAAAGAGCTAGGGTGCGGGTTCGTGGGGGAACGCAAAGAGCTAGGGTGCGGGTTCGTGGGGGAACGCAAAGAGCAAGGGTGCGGATTCGTGGGGGAACGCAAAGAGCAAGGGTGCGGGTTCGTGGGGGAACGCAAAGAGCAAGGGTGCGGGTTCGTGGGGGAACGCAAAGAGCAAGGGTGCGGGTTCGTGGGGGAACGCAAAGAGCTAGGGTGCGGGTTCGTGGGGGAACGCAAAGAGCTAGGGTGCGGGTTCGTGGGGCAACGCAAAGAGCTAGGGTGCGGGTTCGTGGGGGAACGCAAAGAGCAAGGGTGCGGGTTCGTGGGGGAAAGCAAAGAGTAACGGTGTTGGTTCGTGGGGGAACGCAAAGAGCAAGGGTGCGGGTTCGTGGGGGAACGCAAAGAGTAAGGGTGCGGGTTCGTGGGTGAAAGCAAAGAGGAACGGTGCGGGTTCGTGGGGGAACGCAAAGAGCAAGGGTGCGGGTTCGTGGGCGAACGCAAAGAGCAAGGGTGCGGGTTCGTAGGGGAACACAAAGAGCAAGGGTGCGGGTTCGTGGGGGAACGCAAAGAGGAACCGTGCGGGATCGTGGGGGAACGCAAAGTGGAACCGTGCGGGTTCGTGGGGGAACGCAAAGAGGAACCGTGCGGTTTCGTGGGGGAACGCAAAGGGCAAGGGTGCGGGTTCTTGGCGAACGCAAAGAGCAAGGGTGCGGGTTTGTGGATGAACGCAAAGAGCAAGTGTGCAAGTTTGTGGGGGAACGCAAAGAGCAAGGGTGCGGGTTCATGGGGGAACGCAAAGAGGAGCCGTGCGGGTTCGTGGGGGAACGCAAAGAGCAAGGGTGCGGGTTCTTGGGGGAACGCAATGAGCAAGGGTGCGGGTTCGTGGGGGAACGCAAAGAGCAAGGGTGCGGGTTCGTGGGGGAACGCAAAGAGCAAGGGTGCGGGTTCGTGGGGGAACGCAAAGAGCTACGGTGCGGGTTCGTGGGGGAACGCAAAGAGCAAGGGTGCGGGTTCGTGGGGGAACCCAGAGAGCTAGGGTGCGGGTTAGTGGGGGAACGCAAAGAGCAAGGGTGCGGGTTCGTGGGGGAACGCAAAGAGCTGGGGTGCGGGTTCGTGGGGGAACGCAAAGAGCAAGGGTGCGGGTTCGTGGGGGAGTGCAAAGAGGAACCGTGCGGGTTCGTGGGGGAACGCAAAGAGGAACCGTGCGGGTTCGTGGGGGAACGCAAAGAGCAAGGGTGTGGGTTCGTGGGGGAACGCAAAGAGCAAGGGTGCGGGTTCGTGGGGGAACGCAAAGAGAAACGGTGCGGGTTCGTGGGGGAACGCAAGGAGCAAGGGTGCGGGTTCGTGGGGGAACGCAAAGAGGAACCGTGCGGGTTCGTGGGGAACGCAAAGAGCTAGGGTGCGCGTTCGTGGGGGAACGCAAAGAAAAAGGGTGCGGGTTCGTGGGGGAACACAAAGAGCAAGTGTGCGGGTTCGTGGGGGAACGCAAAGAGGAACCGTGCGGGTTCGTGGGGGAACGCAAAGAGGAACCGTGTGGGTTCGTGGGTTAACGCAAAGAGTAACCGTGCGGGTTCGTGGGGGAACGCAAAGAGCTAGGGTGCGGGCTCGTGGGGGAACGCAAAGAGCAAGGGTGCGGGTTCGTGGGGGAACGCAAAGAGGAACCGTGCGGGTTCGTGGGGGAACGCAAAGAGGAACCGTGCGGGTTCGTGGGGGAACGCAAAGAGCTAGGGTGCGGGTTCGTGGGGGAACGCAAAGAGCAAGGGTGCGGGTTCGTGGGGGAACGCAAAGAGGAACGGTGCGGGTTCGTGGGGGAACGCAAAGAGGAACCGTGCGGGTTCGTGGGGGAACGCAAAGAGCAAGGGTGCGGGTTCGTGGGGGAACGCAAAGAGGAACCGTGCGGGTTCGTGGGGGAACGCAAAGAGCAAGGGTGCGGGTTCGTGGGGGAACGCAAAGAGCAAGGGTGCTGGTTCGTGGGGGAACACAAAGAGCAAGGGTGCGGGTTCGTGGGGGAACGCAAAGAGGAACCGTGCGGGTTCGTGGGGGAACGCAAAGAGGAACCGTGTGGGTTCGTGGGGGAACGCAAAGAGGAACCGTGCGGGTTCGTGGGGGAACGCAAAGAGCAAGGGTGCGGGTTCGTGGGGGAACGCAAAGAGCATGGGTGCGGGTTCGTTCTGGAACGCAAAGAGGAACGGTGCGGGTTTCTGGGGGAACGCAAAGAGCAAGGGTGCGGGTTCATGGGGGAACGCAAAGAGGAACCGTACGGGTTCATGGGGGAACGCAAAGAGCAAGGGTGCGGGTTCTTGGGGGAACGCAATGAGCAAGCGTGCGAGTTCGTGGGGGAAAGCAAAGAGCAAGGGTGCGGGTTCGTGGGGGAACGCAAAGAGCAAGGGTGCGGGTTCGTGGGGGAACGCAAAGAGCTACGGTGCGGGTTCGTGGGGGAACGCAAAGAGCAATGGTGCGGGTTCGTGGGGGAATGCAGAGAGCTAGGGTGCGGGTTCGTGGGGGAACGCAAAGAGCAAGGGTGCGGGTTCGTGGGGGAACGCAAAGAGCTAGGGTGCGGGTTCGTGGGGGAACGCAAAGAGCAAGGGTGCGGGTTCGTGGGGGAGTGCAAAGAGGAACCGTGCGGGTTCGTGGGGGAACGCAAAGTGGAACCGTGCGGTTTCGTGGGGGAACGCAGAGGGCAAGGGTGCGGGTTCGTGGGGGAACGCAAAGAGCATGGGTGCGGGTTCGTTCTGCAACGCAAAGAGCAAGGGTGCGGGTTCCTGGGGGAACGCAAAGAGCAAGGGTGCGGGTTCATGGGGGAACGCAAAGAGGAACCGTGCGGGTTCGTGGGGGAACGCAAAGAGCAAGGGTGCGGGTTCTTGGGGGAACGCAATGAGCAAGGGTGCGGGTTCGTGGGGGAACGCAAAGAGCAAGGGTGCGGGTTCGTGGGGGAACGCAAAGAGCAAGGGTGCGGGTTCGTGGGGGAACGTAAAGAGCTATGGTGCGGGTTGGTGGGGGAACGCAAAGAGCAATGGTGCGGGTTCGTGGGGGAATGCAGAGAGCTAGGGTGCGGGTTCGTGGGGGAACCCAAAGAGCAAGGGTGCGGGTACGTGGGGGAACGCAAAGAGCTAGGGTGCGGGTTCGTGGGGGAACGCAAAGAGCAAGGGTGCGGGTTCATGGGGGAGTGCAAAGAGGAACCGTGCGGGTTCGTGAGGGAACGCAAAGAGCAAGGGTGCGGGTTCGTGGGGGAACGGAAAGAGCAAGGGTGCGGGTTCGTGGGGGAACGCAAAGAGGAATTGTGCGGGATCGTGGGGGAACGCAAAGAGCAAGGGTGCGGGTTCGTTGGGGAAGACAAAGAGCAAGGGTGCGGGTTCGTGGGGGAACGCAAAGAGGAACGGTGCGGGTTCGTGGGGGAACGCAAAGAGGAACCGTGCGGGTTCGTGGGGGAACGCAAAGAGCAACGGTGCGGGTTCGTGGGGGAACGCAAAGAGGAACCGTGCGGGTTCGTGGTGGAACGCAAAGAGCAAGGGTGCGGGTTCGTGGGGGAACGCAAAGAGCAAGGGTGCGGGTTCGTGGGGGAACACAAAGAGCAAGGGTGCGGGTTCGTGGGGGAACGGAAAGAGGAACCGTGCGGGTTCGCGGGGGAACGCAAAGAGGAACCGTGTGGGTTCGTGGGGGAACGCAAAGAGGAACCGTGCGGGTTCGTGGGGGAACGCAAAGAGCAAGGGTGCGGGTTCATGCGGGAACGCAAAGAGGAACCGTGCGGGTTCGTGGGGGAACGCAAAGAGCAAGGGTGCGGGTTCGTGGGGGAACGAAAAGAGGAACCGTGCGGGTTCGTGGGGGAACGCAAAGAGGAACCGTGTGGGTTCGTGGGGGAACGGAAAGAGCTAGGGTGCGGGTTCGTGGGGGAACGCAAAGAGGAACCGTGCGGGTTCGTGGGGGAACGCAAAGAGCTAGGGTGCGGATTCGTGGGGGAATGCAAAGAGCAAGGGTGCGGGTTCGTGGGGGAACGCAAAGAGCAAGGGTGCGGGTTTGTGGATGAACGCAAAGAGCAAGTGTGCAAGTTCGTGGGGGAACGCAAAGAGCAAGGGTGCGGGTTCATGGGGGAACGCAAAGAGGAACCGTGCGGGTTCGTGGGGGAACGCAAAGAGCAAGGGTGCGGGTTCGTGGGGGAACGCAAAGAGCAAGGGTGCGGGTTCGTGGGGGAACGCAAAGAGCTAGGGTGCATGTTCGTGGGGGAACGCAAAGAGCTAGGGTGCGGGTTCGTGGGGGAACGCAAAGAGCAAGGCTGCGGGTTCGTGGGGGAACGCAAAGAGCAAGGGTGCGGGTTCGTGGGGGAACGCAAAGAGCAAGGGTGCGGGTTCGTGGGGGAACGCAACGAGCTAGGGTGCGGGTTCGTGGGAGAACGCAAAGAGCAAGGGTGCGGGTTCGTGGGGGAACGCAAAGAGATAGGGTGCGGGTTCGTGGGGGAACGCAAAGAGGGACCGTGCGGGTTCGTGGGGGAACGCAAAGAGCAACGGTGCGGGTTCGTGGGGGAACGCAAAGAGGAACCGTGCGGGTTCGTGGGGGAACGCAAAGAGCAATGGTGCGCGTTCGTGGGGGAGCGCAAAGAGGAACCGTGCGGGTTCGTGAAGGAACGCAAAGAGCAAGGGTGCGGGTTCGTGGGAGAACGCAAAGAGAAAGGGTGCGGGTTCGTGGGGAAACGCAAAGAGCTAGGGTGCGGGTTCGTGGGGGAACGCAAAGAGCAAGGGTGCGGGTTCGTGGTGGAACGCAAAGAGCTAGGGTGCGGGTTCGTGGGGGAACGCAAAGAGCTAGGGTGCGGGCTCGTGGGGGAACGCAAAGAGGAAGTGTGCGGGTTCGTGGGGGAACGCAAAGAGGAACGGTGCGGGTTCGTGGGGGAACGCAAAGAGCAAGGGTGCGGGTTCGTGGGGGAACGCAAAGAGCAAGGGTGCGGGTTCGTGGGTGCACGCAAAGAGCAAGGGTGCGGGTTCGTGGGGGAACGCAAAAAGCAAGTGTGCGGGTTCGTGGGGGAACGCAAAGAGCAAGTGTGCAAGTTCGTGGGGGAACGCAAAGAGGAACCGTGCGGGTTCGTGGGGGAACGCAAAGAGCAAGGGTGCGGGTTCGTGGGGGAACGCAAAGAGGAACCGTGCGGGTTCGTGGGGGAACGCAATGAGCAAGGGTGCGGGTTTGTGGGGGAACGCAAAGAGCAAGGGTGCGGGTTCGTGGGGGAACGCAAAGAGCAAGGGTGCGGGTTCGTGGGGGAACGAAAAGAGGAACCGTGCGGGATCGTGGGGGAATGCAAAGTGGAACCGTGCGGGTTCGTGGGGGAACGCAAAGTGGAACCGTGCGGTTTCGTGGGGGAACGCAGAGGGCAAGGGTGCGGGTTCGTGGGGGAACGCAAAGAGCATGGGTGCGGGTTCGTTCTGGAACGCAAAGAGCAAGGGTGCGGGTTCCTGGGGGAACGCAAAGAGCAAGGGTGCGGGTTCATGGGGGAACGCAAAGAGGAACCGTGCGGGTTCGTGGGGGAACGCAAAGAGGAACCGTGCGGGTTCGTGGGGGAACGCAAAGAGCAAGGGTGCGGGTTCTTGGGGGAACGCAATGAGCAAGGGTGCGGGTTCGTGGGGGAACGCAAAGAGCAAGGGTGCGGGTTCGTGGGGGAACGCAAAGAGCAAGGGTGCGGGTTCGTGGGGGAACGTAAAGAGCTACGGTGCGGGTTGGTGGGGGAACGCAAAGAGCAATGGTGCGGGTTCGTGGGGGAATGCAGAGAGCTAGGGTGCGGGTTCGTGGGGGAACGCAAAGAGCAAGGGTGCTGGTTCGTGGGGGAACGCAAAGAGCTAGGGTGCGGGTTCGTGGGGGAACGCAAAGAGCAAGGGTGCGGGTTCATGGGGGAGTGCAAAGAGGAACCGTGCGGGTTCGTGGGGGAACGCAAAGAGCAAGGGTGCGGGTTCGTGGGGGAACGGAAAGAGCAAGGGTGCGGGTTCGTGGGGGAACGCAAAGAGGAACCGTGCGGGTTCGTGGGGGAACGCAAAGAGCAAGGGTGCGGGTTCGTGCGGGAACGCAAAGAGGAACCGTGCGGGTTCGTGGGGGAACGCAAAGAGCAAGGGTGCGGGTTCGTGGGGGAACGCAAAGAGGAACCGTGCGGGTTCGTGGGGGAACGCAAAGAGGAACCGTGTGGGTTCGTGGGGGAACGCAAAGAGCTAGGGTGCGGGTTCGTGGGGGAACGCAAAGAGGAACCGTGCGGGTTTGTGGGGGAACGCAAAGAGCTAGGGTGCGGGTTCGTGGGGGAACGCAAAGAGCAAGGGTACGGGTTCGTGGGGGAACGCAAAGAGCAAGGGTGCGGGTTCGTGGGGGAACGCAAAGAGGAACCGTGCGGGTTCGTGGGGGAACGCAAAGAGCTTGGGTGCGGGTTCGTGGGGGAACGCAAAGAGCTAGGGTGCGGGTTCGTGGGGGAACGCAAAGAGCAAGGGTGCGGGTTCGTGGGGGAACGCAAAGAGCTAGGGTGCATGTTCGTGGGGGAACGCAAAGAGCAAGGGTGCGGGTTCGTGGGGGAACGCAAAGAGCAAGGGTGCGGGTTCGTGGGGGAACGCAAAGAGCAAGGGTGCGGGTTCGTGGGGGAACGCAAAGAGCAAGGGTGCGGGTTCGTGGGGGAACGCAAAGAGCTAGGGTGCGGGTTCGTGGGGGAACGCAAAGAGCTAGGGTGCGGGTTCGTGGGGGAACGCAAACAGCAAGGGTGCGGGTTTGTGGGGGAACGCAAAGAGCTAGGGTGCGGGTTCGTGGGGGAACGCAAAGAGGAACCGTGCGGGTTCGTGGGGGAACGCAAAGTTGAACCGTGCGGGTTCGTGGGGGAACGCAAAGGGCAAGGGTGCGGGTTCGTGGGGGAACGCAAAGAGCAAGGGTGCGGGATTGTGGATGAACGCAAAGAGCAAGTGTGCAAGTTCGTGGGGGAACGCAAAGAGCAAGGGTGCGGGTTCATGGGGGAACGCAAAGAGCAAGGGTGCGGGTTCTTTGGGGAACGCAAAGAGCAAAGATGCGGGTTCGTGGGGGAACGCAAAGAGCAAGGGTGCGGGTTCGTGGGGGAACGCAAAGAGCAAGGGTGCGGGTTCGTGGGGGAACGCAAAGAGCTACGGTGCGGGTTCGTGGGGGAACGCAAAGAGCAAGGGTGCGGGTTCGTGGGGGAACGCAGAGAGCAAGGGTGCGGGTTCGTGGGGGAACGCAAAGAGGAACCGTGCGGGTTCGTGGGGGAACGCAAAGAGCTAGGGTGCGGGTTCATGGGGGAACGCAAAGAGCAAGGGTGCGGGTTCGTGGGGGAACGCAAAGAGCAAGGGTGCGGGTTCGTGGGGGAACGCAAAGAGGAACCGTGCGGGTTCGTAGGGGAACGCAAAGAGGAACCGTGCGGGTTCGTGGGGGAACGCAAAGAGGAACCGTGCTGGTTCGTGGGGAACGCAAAGAACAAGGGTGCGGGTTCGTGGGGGAACGCAAAGAGCAAGGGTGCGGGTTCGTGGGGGAACGCAAAGAGGAACCGTGCGGGATCGTGGGGGAACGCAAAGAGCAAGGGTGCGGGTTCGTTGGGGAACACAAAGAGCAAGGGTGCGGGTTCGTGGGGGAACGCAAAGAGGAACGGTGCGGGTTCGTGGGGGAACGCAAAGAGCAAGGGTGCGGGTTCGTGGGGGAACGCAAAGAGCAAGGGTGCGGGTTCGTGGGGGAACGCAAAGAGCAAGGGTGCGGGTTCGTGGGGGAACACAAAGAGCAAGGGTGCGTGTTCGTGGGGGAACGCAAAGAGGAACCGTGCGGGTTCGCGGGGGAACGCAAAGAGGAACCGTGTGGGTTCGTGGGGGAACGCAAAGAGGAACCGTGCGGGTTCGTGGGGGAACGCAAAGAGGAACCGTGCGGATTCGTGGGGGAACGCAAAGAGGAACCGTGCGAGTTCGTGGGGGAACGCAAAGAGGAACCGTGCGGGTTCGTGGGGGAACGCAAAGAGGAACCGTGCGGGTTCGTGGGGGAACGCAAAGAGGAACCGTGCGGGTTCGTGGGGGAACGCAAAGAGCAAGGGTGCGGGTTCGTGGGGGAACGCAAAGAGCAAGGGTGCGGGTTCGTGGGGGAACGCAAAGAGCAAGGGTGCGGGTTCGTGGGGGAACACAAAGAGCAAGGGTGCGGGTTCGTGGGGGAACGCAAAGAGCAAGGGTGCGGGTTCGTGGGGGAACACAAAGAGCAAGGGTGCGGGTTCGTGGGGGAACGCAAAGAGGAACCGTGCGGGTTCGCGGGGGAACGCAAAGAGGAACCGTGTGGGTTCGTGGGGGAACGCAAAGAGGAACCGTGCGGGTTCGTGGGGGAACGCAAAGAGGAACCGTGTGGATTCGTGGGGGAACGCAAAGAGGATCCGTGCGAGTTCGTGGGGGAACGCAAAGAGGAACCGTGCGGGTTCGTGGGGGAACGCAAAGAGGAACCGTGCGGGTTCGTGGGGGAACGCAAAGAGGAACCGTGCGGGTTCGTGGGGGAACGCAAAGAGCAACGGTGCGGGTTCGTGGGGGAACGCAAAAAGGATCCATGCAGGTTCGTGGGGGAACGCAAAGAGCAAGGGTGCGGGTTCGTGGGGGAACGCAAAGAGCAAGGGTGCGGGTTCGTGGGGGAACGCAAAGAGCAAGGGTGCGGGTTCGTGGGGGAACGCAAAGAGCAAGGGTGCGGGTTCGTGGGGGAACGCAAAGAGCAAGGGTGCGGGTTCTTGGGGGAACTCAAAGAGCAAGGGTGCGGGTTATTGGGGGAACGAAAAGAGCTAGGGTGCGGGTTCGTGGGGGAACGCAAAGAGGAACCGTGCGGGTTCGTGGGGGAACGCAAAGAGGAACCGTGCGGGTTCGTGGGGGAACGCAAAGAGCAAGGGTGCGGGTTCGTGGGGGAACGCAAAGAGCAAGGGAGCGGGTTCGTGGGGGAACGCAAAGAGCAAGGGTGCGGGTTCGTGGGGGAACGCAAAGAGCTAGGGTGCGGGTTCGTGGGGGAACGCAAAGAGCTAGGGTGCGGGTTCGTGGGAGAACGCAAAGAGCAAGGGTGCGGGTTCGTGGGGGAACGCAAAGAGCTAGGGTGCGGGTTCGTGGAGGAACGCAAAGAGCTAGGGTGCGAGTTCGTGGGGGAACGCAAAGAGCAAGGGTGCGGGTTCGTGGGGGAACGCAAAGAGCTAGGGTGCGGGTTCGTGGGGGAACGCAACGAGCTAGGGTGCGGGTTCGTGGGGGAACGCAAAGAGCAAGGGTGCGGGTTCGTGGGGGAACGCAAAGAGCAAGGGTGCGGGTTCGTGGGGGAACGCAAAGAGCAAGGGTGCGGGTTCGTAGGGGAACGCAAAGAGCAAGGGTGCGGGTTCGTGGGGGAACGCAAAGAGCAAGGGTGCGGGTTCGTGGGGGAACGCAAGGAGCTAGGGTGCGGGTTCGTGGGGAAACGCAAAGAGCTAGGGTGCGGGTTCGTGGGGCAACGCAAAGAGCAAGGGTGCGGGTTTGTGGGGGAACGCAAAGAGCTAGGGTGCGGGTTCGTGGGGGAACGCAAAGTGGAACCTTGCGGGTTCGTGGGGGAACGCAAAGTTGAACCGTGCGGGTTCGTGGGGGAACGCAAAGGGCAAGGGTGCGGGTTCGTGGGGGAACGCAAAGAGCAAGGGTACGGGTTTGTGGATGAACGCAAAGAGCAAGTGTGCAAGTTCGTGGGGGAACGCAAAGAGCAAGGGTGCGGGTTCATGGGGGAACGCAAAGAGGAACCGTGCGGGTTCGTGGGGGAACGCAAAGAGGAACCGTGCGGGTTCGTGGGGGAACGCATAGAGGAACCGTGCGGGTTCGTGGGGGAACGCAAAGAGCAAGGGTGCGGGTTAGTGGGGGAACGCAAAGAGCAAGGGTGCGGGTTCGTGGGGGAACGCAAAGAGCTACGGTGCGGGTTCGTGGGGGAACGCAAAGAGCAAGGGTGCGGGTTCGTGGGGGAACGCAGAGAGCAAGGGTGCGGGTTCGTGGGGGAACGCAAAGAGGAACCGTGCGGGTTCGTAGGGGAACGCAAAGAGGAACCGTGCGGGTTCGTGGGGGAACGCAAAGAGGAACCGTGCGGGTTCGTGGGGGAACGCAAAGAGGAACCGTGCTGGTTCTTGGGGGAACGCAAAGAGCAAGGGTGCGGGTTCGTGGGGGAACGCAAAGAGCAAGGGTGCGGGATCGTGGGGGAACGCAAAGAGGAACCGTGCGGGATCGTGGGGGAACGCAAAGAGCAAGGGTGCGGGTTCGTTGGGGAACACAAAGAGCAAGGGTGCGGGTTCGTGGGGGAACGCAAAGAGGAACGGTGTGGGTTCGTGGGGGAACGCAAAGAGCAAGGGTGCGGGTTCGTGGGGGAACGCAAAGAGCAAGGGTGCGGGTTCGTGGGGGAACGCAAAGAGGAACCGTGCGGGTTCGTGGGGGAACGCAAAGAGGAACCGTGCGGGTTCGTGGGGGAACGCAAAGAGCAAGGGTGCGGGTTCGTGGGGGAACGCAAAGAGGAACCGTGCGGGTTCGTGGGGGAACGCAAAGAGGAACCGTGCGTGTTCGTGGGGGAACGCAAAGAGGAACCGTGCGGATTCGTGGGGGAACGCAAAGAGGAACCGTGCGAGTTCGTGGGGGAACGCAAAGAGGAACCATGCGGGTTCGTGGGGGAACGCATAGAGGAACCGTGCGGGTTCGTGGGGGAACGCAAAGAGGAACCGTGCGGGTTCGTGGGGGAACGCAAAGAGCAACGGTGCGGGTTCGTGGGGGAACGCAAAAAGGATCCGTGCAGGTTCGTGGGGGAACGCAAAGAGCAAGTGTGCGGGTTCGTGGGGGAACGCAAAGAGCAAGGGTGCGGGTTCGTGGGGGAACGCAAAGAGCAAGGGTGCGGGTTCGTGGGGGAACGCAAAGAGCAAGGGTGCGGGTTCGTGGGGGAACGCAAAGAGCTAGGGTGCGGGTTCGTGGAGGAACGCATAGAGCTAGGGTGCGGGTTCGTGGGGGAACGCAAAGAGCAAGGGTGCGGGTTCGTGGGGGAACGCAAAGAGCAAGGGTGCGGGTTCGTGGGGGAACGCAAAGAGCAAGGGTGCGGGTTCGTAGGCGAACGCAAAGAGCAAGGGTGCGGGTTCGTGGGGGAACGCAAAGAGCAAGGGTGCGGGTTCGTGGGGGAACGCAAAGAGCAAGGGTGCGGGTTTGTGGGGGAACGCAAAGAGCTAGGGTGCGGGTTCGTGGGGGAACGCAAAGAGGAACCGTGCGGGTTCGTGGGGGAACGCAAAGTTGAACCGTGCGGGTTCGTGGGGGAACGCAAAGGGCAAGGGTGCGGGTTCGTGGGGGAACGCAAAGAGCAAGGGTGCGGGATTGTGGATGAACGCAAAGAGCAAGTGTGCAAGTTCGTGGGGGAACGCAAAGAGCAAGGGTGCGGGTTCATGGGGGAACGCAAAGAGCAAGGGTGCGGGTTCTTTGGGGAACGCAAAGAGCAAGGGTGCGGGTTCGTGGGGGAACGCAAAGAGCAAGGGTGCGGGTTCGTGGGGGAACGCAAAGAGCAAGGGTGCGGGTTCGTGGGGGAACGCAAAGAGCTACGGTGCGGGTTCGTGGGGGAACGCAAAGAGCAAGGGTGCGGGTTCGTGGGGGAACGCAGAGAGCAAGGGTGCGGGTTCGTGGGGGAACGCAAAGAGGAACCGTGCGGGTTCGTGGGGGAACGCAAAGAGCTAGGGTGCGGGTTCATGGGGGAACGCAAAGAGCAAGGGTGCGGGTTCGTGGGGGAACGCAAAGAGCAAGGGTGCGGGTTCGTGGGGGAACGCAAAGAGGAACCGTGCGGGTTCGTAGGGGAACGCAAAGAGGAACCGTGCGGGTTCGTGGGGGAACGCAAAGAGGAACCGTGCTGGTTCGTGGGGAACGCAAAGAGCAAGGGTGCGGGTTCGTGGGGGAACGCAAAGAGCAAGGGTGCGGGTTCGTGGGGGAACGCAAAGAGGAACCGTGCGGGATCGTGGGGGAACGCAAAGAGCAAGGGTGCGGGTTCGTTGGGGAACACAAAGAGCAAGGGTGCGGGTTCGTGGGGGAACGCAAAGAGGAACGGTGCGGGTTCGTGGGGGAACGCAAAGAGCAAGGGTGCGGGTTCGTGGGGGAACGCAAAGAGCAAGGGTGCGGGTTCGTGGGGAACGCAAAGAGCAAGGGTGCGGGTTCGTGGGGGAACACAAAGAGCAAGGGTGCGTGTTCGTGGGGGAACGCAAAGAGGAACCGTGCGGGTTCGCGGGGGAACGCAAAGAGGAACCGTGTGGGTTCGTGGGGGAACGCAAAGAGGAACCGTGCGGGTTCGTGGGGGAACGCAAAGAGGAACCGTGCGGATTCGTGGGGGAACGCAAAGAGGAACCGTGCGAGTTCGTGGGGGAACGCAAAGAGGAACCGTGCGGGTTCGTGGGGGAACGCAAAGAGGAACCGTGCGGGTTCGTGGGGGAACGCAAAGAGGAACCGTGCGGGTTCGTGGGGGAACGCAAAGAGCAACGGTGCGGGTTCGTGGGGGAACACAAAAAGGATCCGTGCAGGTTCGTGGGGGAACGCAAAGAGCAAGGGTGCGGGTTCGTGGGGGAACGCAAAGAGGAACCGTGCGGGTTCTAGGGGGAACGCAAAGAGCAAGGGTGCGGGTTCGTGGGGGAACGCAAAGAGCAAGGGTGCGGGTACGTGGGGGAACTCAAAGAGCAAGGGTGCGGGTTCGTGGGGGAACGAAAAGAGCTAGGGTGCGGGTTCGTGGGGGAACACAAAGAGGAACCGTGCGGGTTCGTGGGGGAACGCAAAGAGCAAGGGTGCGGGTTCGTGGGGGAACGCAAAGAGCAAGGGTGCGGGTTCGTGGGGGAACGCAAAGAGCAAGGGTGCGGGTTCGTGGGGGAACGCAAAGAGGAACCGTGCGGGTTCATGGGGGAACGCAAAGAGGAACCATGCGGGTTCGTGGGGGAACGCAAAGAGCAAGGGTGCGGGTTCGTGGGGGAACGCAAAGAGCAAGGGAGCGGGTTCGTGGGGGAACGCAAAGAGCAAGGGTGCGGGTTCGTGGGGGAACGCAAAGAGCTAGGGTGCGGGTTCGTGGGGGAACGCAAAGAGCTAGGGTGCGGGTTCGTGGGAGAACGCAAAGAGCAAGGGTGCGGGTTCGTGGGGGAACGCAAAGAGCTAGGGTGCGGGTTCGTGGGGGAACGCAAAGAGCTAGGGTGCGGGTTCGTGGGGGAACGCAAAGAGCAAGGGTGCGGGTTCGTGGGGGAACGCAAAGAGCAAGGGTGCGGGTTTGTGGATGAACGCAAAGAGCAAGTGTGCAAGTTCGTGGGGGAACGCAAAGAGCAAGGGTGCGGGTTCGTAGGGGAACGCAAAGAGCAAGGGTGCGGGTTCGTGGGGGAACGCAAAGAGCAAGGGTGCGGGTTCGTGGGGGAACGCAAGGAGCTAGGGTGCGGGTTCGTGGGGAAACGCAAAGAGCTAGGGTGCGGGTTCGTGGGGCAACGCAAAGAGCAAGGGTGCGGGTTTGTGGGGGAACGCAAAGAGCTAGGGTGCGGGTTCGTGGGGGAACGCAAAGTGGAACCTTGCGGGTTCGTGGGGGAACGCAAAGTTGAACCGTGCGGGTTCGTGGGGGAACGCAAAGGGCAAGGGTGCGGGTTCGTGGGGGAACGCAAAGAGCAAGGGTACGGGTTTGTGGATGAACGCAAAGAGCAAGTGTGCAAGTTCGTGGGGGAACGCAAAGAGCAAGGGTGCGGGTTCATGGGGGAACGCAAAGAGGAACCGTGCGGGTTCGTGGGGGAACGCAAAGAGGAACCGTGCGGGTTCGTGGGGGAACGCATAGAGGAACCGTGCGGGTTCGTGGGGGAACGCAAAGAGCAAGGGTGCGGGTTAGTGGGGGAACGCAAAGAGCAAGGGTGCGGGTTCGTGGGGGAACGCAAAGAGCTACGGTGCGGGTTCGTGGGGGAACGCAAAGAGCAAGGGTGCGGGTTCGTGGGGGAACGCAGAGAGCAAGGGTGCGGGTTCGTGGGGGAACGCAAAGAGGAACCGTGCGGGTTCGTGGGGGAACGCAAAGAGCTAGGGTGCGGGTTCATGGGGGAACGCAAAGAGCAAGGGTGCGGGTTCGTGGGGGAACGCAGAGAGCAAGGGTGCGGGTTCGTGGGGGAACGCAAAGAGGAACCGTGCGGGTTCGTAGGGGAACGCAAAGAGGAACCGTGCGGGTTCGTGGGGGAACGCAAAGAGGAACCGTGCGGGTTTGTGGGGGAACGCAAAGAGGAACCGTGCGGGTTCGTGGGGGAACGCAAAGAGGAACCGTGCTGGTTCTTGGGGGAACGCAAAGAGCAAGGGTGCGGGTTCGTGGGGGAACGCAAAGAGCAAGGGTGCGGGATCGTGGGGGAACGCAAAGAGGAACCGTGCGGGATCGTGGGGGAACGCAAAGAGGAACGGTGTGGGTTCGTGGGGGAACGCAAAGAGCAAGGGTGCGGGTTCGTGGGGGAACGCAAAGAGGAACCGTGCGGGTTCGTGGGGGAACGCAAAGAGCAAGGGTGCGGGTTCGTGGGGGAACGCAAAGAGCAAGGGTGCGGGTTCGTGGGGGAACGCAAAGAGGAACCGTGCGGGTTCGTGGGGGAACGCAAAGAGGAACCGTGCGTGTTCGTGGGGGAACGCAAAGAGGAACCGTGCGGATTCGTGGGGGAACGCAAAGAGGAACCGTGCGAGTTCGTGGGGGAACGCAAAGAGGAACCATGCGGGTTCGTGGGGGAACGCATAGAGGAACCGTGCGGGTTCGTGGGGGAACGCAAAGAGGAACCGTGCGGGTTCGTGGGGGAACGCAAAGAGCAACGGTGCGGGTTCGTGGGGGAACGCAAAAAGGATCCGTGCAGGTTCGTGGGGGAACGCAAAGAGCAAGTGTGCGGGTTCGTGGGGGAACGCAAAGAGCAAGGGTGCGGGTTCGTGGGGGAACGCAAAGAGCAAGGGTGCGGGTTCGTGGGGGAACGCAAAGAGCAAGGGTGCGGGTTCGTGGGGGAACGCAAAGAGCTAGGGTGCGGGTTCGTGGGGGAACGCATAGAGCTAGGGTGCGGGTTCGTGGGGGAACGCAAAGAGCAAGGGTGCGGGTTCGTGGGGGAACGCAAAGAGCAAGGGTGCGGGTTCGTGGGGGAACGCAAAGAGCAAGGGTGCGGGTTCGTAGGCGAACGCAAAGAGCAAGGGTGCGGGTTCGTGGGGGAACGCAAAGAGCAAGGGTGCGGGTTCGTGGGGGAACGCAAGGAGCTAGGGTGCGGGTTCGTGGGGGAACGCAAAGAGCTAGGGTGCGGGTTCGTGGGGGAACGCAAAGAGCAAGGGTGCGGTTTTGTGGGGGAACGCAAAGAGCTAGGGTGCGGGTTCGTGGGGGAACGCAAAGTGGAACCGTGCGGGTTCGTGGGGGAACGCAAAGAGCAAGGGTGCGGGTTCGTGGGGGAACGCAAAGGGCAAGGGTGCGGGTTCGTGGGGGAACGCAAAGAGCAAGGGTACGGGTTTGTGGATGAACGCAAAGAGCAAGTGTGCAAGTTCGTGGGGGAACGCAAAGAGCAAGGGTGCGGGTTCATGGGGGAACGCAAAGAGGAACCGTGCGGGTTCGTGGGGGAACGCAAAGAGGAACCGTGCGGGTTCGTGGGGGAACGCAAAGAGCAAGGGTGCGGGTTCGTGGGGGAACGCAAAGAGCAAGGGTGCGGGTTAGTGGGGGAACGCAAAGAGCAAGGGTGCGGGTTCGTGGGGGAACGCAAAGAGCTACGGTGCGGGTTCGTGGGGGAACGCAAAGAGCAAGGGTGCGGGTTCGTGGGGGAACGCAGAGAGCAAGGGTGCGGGTTCGTGGGGGAACGCAAAGAGGAACCGTGCGGGTTCGTGGGGGAACGCAAAGAGCTAGGGTGCGGGTTCATGGGGGAACGCAAAGAGCAAGGGTGCGGGTTCGTGGGGGAACGCAGAGAGCAAGGGTGCGGGTTCGTGGGGGAACGCAAAGAGGAACCGTGCGGGTTCGTAGGGGAACGCAAAGAGGAACCGTGCGGGTTCGTGGGGGAACGCAAAGAGGAACCGTGCGGGTTCGTGGGGGAACGCAAAGAGGAACCGTGCTGGTTCTTGGGGGAACGCAAAGAGCAAGGGTGCGGGTTCGTGGGGGAACGCAAAGAGCAAGGGTGCGGGATCGTGGGGGAACGCAAAGAGGAACCGTGCGGGATCGTGGGGGAACGCAAAGAGCAAGGGTGCGGGTTCGTTGGGGAACACAAAGAGCAAGGGTGCGGGTTCGTGGGGGAACGCAAAGAGGAACGGTGTGGGTTCGTGGGGGAACGCAAAGAGCATGGGTGCGGGTTCGTGGGGGAACGCAAAGAGCAAGGGTGCGGGTTCGTGGGGGAACGCAAAGAGCTACGGTGCGGGTTCGTGGGGGAACGCAAAGAGCAACGGTGCGGGTTCGTGGGGGAACGCAAAGAGCAAGGGTGCGGGTTCGTGGGGGAACGCAAAGAGGAACCGTGCGGGTTCGTGGGGGAACGCAAAGAGGAACCGTGCGGGTTCGTGGGGGAACGCAAAGAGGAACCGTGCGGATTCGTGGGGGAACGCAAAGAGGAACCGTGCGAGTTCGTGGGGGAACGCAAAGAGGAACCATGCGGGTTCGTGGGGGAACGCATAGAGGAACCGTGCGGGTTCGTGGGGGAACGCAAAGAGGAACCGTGCGGGTTCGTGGGGGAACGCAAAAAGGATCCGTGCAGGTTCGTGGGGGAACGCAAAGAGCAAGGGTGCGGGTTCGTGGGGGAACGCAAAGAGGAACCGTGCGGGTTCGTGGGGGAACGCAAAGAGCAAGGGTGCGGGTTCGTGGGGGAACGCAAAGAGCAAGGGTGCGGGTACGTGGGGGAACTCAAAGAGCAAGGGTGCGGGTTCGTGGGGGAACGAAAAGAGCTAGGGTGCGGGTTCGTGGGGGAACACAAAGAGGAACCGTGCGGGTTCGTGGGGGAACGCAAAGAGCAAGGGTGCGGGTTCGTGGGGGAACGCAAAGAGCAAGGGTGCGGGTTCGTGGGGGAACGCAAAGAGCAAGGGTGCGGGTTCGTGGGGGAACGCAAAGAGGAACCGTGCGGGTTCATGGGGGAACGCAAAGAGGAACCATGCGGGTTCGTGGGGGAACGCAAAGAGCAAGGGTGCGGGTTCGTGGGGGAACGCAAAGAGCAAGGGAGCGGGTTCGTGGGGGAACGCAAAGAGCAAGGGTGCGGGTTCGTGGGGGAACGCAAAGAGCTAGGGTGCGGGTTCGTGGGGGAACGCAAAGAGCTAGGGTGCGGGTTCGTGGGAGAACGCAAAGAGCAAGGGTGCGGGTTCGTGGGGGAACGCAAAGAGCTAGGGTGCGGGTTCGTGGGGGAACGCAAAGAGCTAGGGTGCGGGTTCGTGGGGGAACGCAAAGAGCAAGGGTGCGGGTTCGTGGGGGAACGCAAAGAGCAAGGGTGCGGGTTTGTGGATGAACGCAAAGAGCAAGTGTGCAAGTTCGTGGGGGAACGCAAAGAGCAAGGGTGCGGGTTCGTAGGGGAACGCAAAGAGCAAGGGTGCGGGTTCGTGGGGGAACGCAAAGAGCAAGGGTGCGGGTTCGTGGGGGAACGCAAGGAGCTAGGGTGCGGGTTCGTGGGGAAACGCAAAGAGCTAGGGTGCGGGTTCGTGGGGCAACGCAAAGAGCAAGGGTGCGGGTTTGTGGGGGAACGCAAAGAGCTAGGGTGCGGGTTCGTGGGGGAACGCAAAGTGGAACCTTGCGGGTTCGTGGGGGAACGCAAAGTTGAACCGTGCGGGTTCGTGGGGGAACGCAAAGGGCAAGGGTGCGGGTTCGTGGGGGAACGCAAAGAGCAAGGGTACGGGTTTGTGGATGAACGCAAAGAGCAAGTGTGCAAGTTCGTGGGGGAACGCAAAGAGCAAGGGTGCGGGTTCATGGGGGAACGCAAAGAGGAACCGTGCGGGTTCGTGGGGGAACGCAAAGAGGAACCGTGCGGGTTCGTGGGGGAACGCATAGAGGAACCGTGCGGGTTCGTGGGGGAACGCAAAGAGCAAGGGTGCGGGTTAGTGGGGGAACGCAAAGAGCAAGGGTGCGGGTTCGTGGGGGAACGCAAAGAGCTACGGTGCGGGTTCGTGGGGGAACGCAAAGAGCAAGGGTGCGGGTTCGTGGGGGAACGCAGAGAGCAAGGGTGCGGGTTCGTGGGGGAACGCAAAGAGGAACCGTGCGGGTTCGTGGGGGAACGCAAAGAGCTAGGGTGCGGGTTCATGGGGGAACGCAAAGAGCAAGGGTGCGGGTTCGTGGGGGAACGCAGAGAGCAAGGGTGCGGGTTCGTGGGGGAACGCAAAGAGGAACCGTGCGGGTTCGTAGGGGAACGCAAAGAGGAACCGTGCGGGTTCGTGGGGGAACGCAAAGAGGAACCGTGCGGGTTCGTGGGGGAACGCAAAGAGGAACCGTGCTGGTTCTTGGGGGAACGCAAAGAGCAAGGGTGCGGGTTCGTGGGGGAACGCAAAGAGCAAGGGTGCGGGATCGTGGGGGAACGCAAAGAGGAACCGTGCGGGATCGTGGGGGAACGCAAAGAGCAAGGGTGCGGGTTCGTTGGGGAACACAAAGAGCAAGGGTGCGGGTTCGTGGGGGAACGCAAAGAGGAACGGTGTGGGTTCGTGGGGGAACGCAAAGAGCAAGGGTGCGGGTTCGTGGGGGAACGCAAAGAGCAAGGGTGCGGGTTCGTGGGGGAACGCAAAGAGGAACCGTGCGGGTTCGTGGGGGAACGCAAAGAGCAAGGGTGCGGGTTCGTGGGGGAACGCAAAGAGCAAGGGTGCGGGTTCGTGGGGGAACGCAAAGAGGAACCGTGCGGGTTCGTGGGGGAACGCAAAGAGGAACCGTGCGTGTTCGTGGGGGAACGCAAAGAGGAACCGTGCGGATTCGTGGGGGAACGCAAAGAGGAACCGTGCGAGTTCGTGGGGGAACGCAAAGAGGAACCGTGCGGGTTCGTGGGGGAACGCATAGAGGAACCGTGCGGGTTCGTGGGGGAACGCAAAGAGGAACCGTGCGGGTTCGTGGGGGAACGCAAAGAGCAACGGTGCGGGTTCGTGGGGGAACGCAAAAAGGATCCGTGCAGGTTCGTGGGGGAACGCAAAGAGCAAGTGTGCGGGTTCGTGGGGGAACGCAAAGAGCAAGGGTGCGGGTTCGTGGGGGAACGCAAAGAGCAAGGGTGCGGGTTCGTGGGGGAACGCAAAGAGCAAGGGTGCGGGTTCGTGGGGGAATGCAAAGAGCTAGGGTGCGGGTTCGTGGGGGAACGCATAGAGCTAGGGTGCGGGTTCGTGGGGGAACGCAAAGAGCAAGGGTGCGGGTTCGTGGGGGAACGCAAAGAGCAAGGGTGCGGGTTCGTGGGGGAACGCAAAGAGCAAGGGTGCGGGTTCGTAGGAGAACGCAAAGAGCAAGGGTGCGGGTTCGTGGGGGAACGCAAAGAGCAAGGGTGCGGGTTCGTGGGGGAACGCAAGGAGCTAGGGTGCGGGTTCGTGGGGAAACGCAAAGAGCTAGGGTGCGGGTTCGTGGGGGAACGCAAAGAGCAAGGGTGCGGTTTTGTGGGGGAACGCAAAGAGCTAGGGTGCGGGTTCGTGGGGGAACGCAAAGTGGAACCGTGCGGGTTCGTGGGGGAACGCAAAGAGCAAGGGTGCGGGTTCGTGGGGGAACGCAAAGGGCAAGGGTGCGGGTTCGTGGGGGAACGCAAAGAGCAAGGGTACGGGTTTGTGGATGAACGCAAAGAGCAAGTGTGCAAGTTCGTGGGGGAACGCAAAGAGCAAGGGTGCGGGTTCATGGGGGAACGCAAAGAGGAACCGTGCGGGTTCGTGGGGGAACGCAAAGAGGAACCGTGCGGGTTCGTGGGGGAACGCAAAGAGCAAGGGTGCGGGTTCGTGGGGGAACGCAAAGAGCAAGGGTGCGGGTTAGTGGGGGAACGCAAAGAGCAAGGGTGCGGGTTCGTGGGGGAACGCAAAGAGCTACGGTGCGGGTTCGTGGGGGAACGCAAAGAGCAAGGGTGCGGGTTCGTGGGGGAACGCAGAGAGCAAGGGTGCGGGTTCGTGGGGGAACGCAAAGAGGAACCGTGCGGGTTCGTGGGGGAACGCAAAGAGCTAGGGTGCGGGTTCATGTGGGAACGCAAAGAGCAAGGGTGCGGGTTCGTGGGGGAACGCAGAGAGCAAGGGTGCGGGTTCGTGGGGGAACGCAAAGAGGAACCGTGCGGGTTCGTAGGGGAACGCAAAGAGGAACCGTGCGGGTTCGTGGGGGAACGCAAAGAGGAACCGTGCGGGTTCGTGGGGGAACGCAAAGAGGAACCGTGCTGGTTCTTGGGGGAACGCAAAGAGCAAGGGTGCGGGTTCGTGGGGGAACGCAAAGAGCAAGGGTGCGGGATCGTGGGGGAACGCAAAGAGGAACCGTGCGGGATCGTGGGGGAACGCAAAGAGCAAGGGTGCGGGTTCGTTGGGGAACACAAAGAGCAAGGGTGCGGGTTCGTGGGGGAACGCAAAGAGGAACGGTGTGGGTTCGTGGGGGAACGCAAAGAGCAAGGGTGCGGGTTCGTGGGGGAACGCAAAGAGCAAGGGTGCGGGTTCGTGGGGGAACGCAAAGAGGAACCGTGCGGGTTCGTGGGGGAACGCAAAGAGCAACGGTGCGGGTTCGTGGGGGAACGCAAAGAGCAAGGGTGCGGGTTCGTGGGGGAACGCAAAGAGGAACCGTGCGGGTTCGTGGGGGAACGCAAAGAGGAACCGTGCGGGTTCGTGGGGGAACGCAAAGAGGAACCGTGCGGATTCGTGGGGGAACGCAAAGAGGAACCGTGCGAGTTCGTGGGGGAACGCAAAGAGGAACCATGCGGGTTCGTGGGGGAACGCATAGAGGAACCGTGCGGGTTCGTGGGGGAACGCAAAGAGGAACCGTGCGGGTTCGTGGGGGAACGCAAAGAGCAACGGTGCGGGTTCGTGGGGGAACGCAAAAAGGATCCGTGCAGGTTCGTGGGGGAACGCAAAGAGCAAGTGTGCGGGTTCGTGGGGGAACGCAAAGAGCAAGGGTGCGGGTTCGTGGGGGAACGCAAAGAGCAAGGGTGCGGGTTCGTGGGGGAACGCAAAGAACAAGGGTGCGGGTTCGTGGGGGAACTCAAAGAGCAAGGGTGCGTGTTCGTGGGGGAACGAAAAGAGGAACCGTGCGGGTTCGTGGGGGAGCGCAAAGAGGAACCGTGCGGGTTCGTGGGGGAACGCAAAGAGCTACGGTGCGGGTTCGTGGGGGAACGCAAAGAGCAAGGGTGCGGGTTCGTGGGGGAACGCAAAGAGCAAGGGTGCGGGTTCGTGGGGGAACGCAAAGAGGGACCGTGCGGGTTCGTGGGGGAACGCAAAGAGCAACGGTGCGTGTTCGTGGGGGAGCGCAAAGAGGAACCGTGCGGGTTCGTGGGGGAACGCAAAGAGGAACCGTGCGGGTTCGTGGGGGAACGCAAAGAGCAAGGGTGCGGGTTCGTGGGGGAACGCAAAGAGCAAGGGTGCGGGTTCGTGGGGGAACGCAAAGAACAAGGGTGCGGGTTCGTGGGGGAACTCAAAGAGCAAGGGTGCGGGTTCGTGGGGGAACGAAAAGAGCTAGGGTGCGGGTTCGTGGGGGAACGCAAAGAGGAACCGTGCGGGTTCGTGGGGGAACGCAAAGAGCAAGGGTGCGGGTTCGTGGGGGAACGCAAAGAGCAAGGGTGCGGGTTCGTGGGGGAACGCAAAGAGCAAGGGTGCGGGTTCGTGGGGGAACGCAAAGAGGGACCGTGCGGGTTCGTGGGGGAACGCAAAGAGCAAGGGTGCGGGTTCGTGGGGGAACGCAAAGAGGAACCGTGCGGGTTCGTGGGGGAACGCAAAGAGGAACCGTGCGGGTTCGTGGGGGAACGCAAAGAGCTAGGGTGCGGGTTCGTGGGGGAACGCAAAGAGCAAGGGTGCGGGTTCGTGGGGGAACGCAAAGAGGAACCGTGCGGGTTCGTGGGGGAACGCAAAGAGCAATGGTGCGCGTTCGTGGGGGAGCGCAAAGAGGAACCGTGCGGGTTCGTGAAGGAACGCAAAGAGCAAGGGTGCGGGTTCGTGGGAGAACGCAAAGAGAAAGGGTGCGGGTTCGTGGGGAAACGCAAAGAGCTAGGGTGCGGGTTCGTGGGGGAACGCAAAGAGCAAGGGTGCGGGTTCGTGGGGGAACGCAAAGAGCTAGGGTGCGGGTTCGTGGGGGAACGCAAAGAGCAAGGGTGCGGGTTCGTGGGGGAACGCAAAGAGCAAGGGTGCGGGTTCGTGGGGGAACGCAAAGAGCTAGGGTGCGGGTTCGTGGGGGAACGCAAAGAGCAAGGGTGCGGGTTCGTGGGGGAACGCAAAGAGGAACGGTGCGGGTTCGTGGGGGAACGCAAAGAGCAAGGGTGCGGGTTCGTGGGGGAACGCAAAGAGCAAGGGTGCGGGTTCGTGGGTGCACGCAAAGAGCAAGGGTGCGGGTTCGTGGGGGAACGCAAAGAGGAACCGTGCGGGTTCGTGGGGGAACGCAAAGAGGATCCGTGCGGGTTCGTCGGAGAATGCAAAGAGGAACCGTGCGGGTTCGTGGGGGAACGCAAAGAGCAACCGTGCGGGTTCGTGGGGGAACTCAAAGAGGAACCGTGCAGGTTCGTGGGGGAACGCAAAGAGCAAGGGTGCGGGTTCGTGGGGGAACGCAAAGAGCAAGGGTGCGGGTTCGTGGGGGAACGCAAAGAGGAACCGTGCGGGTTCGTGGGGGAACGCAAAGAGGAACCGTGCGGGTTCGTGGGGGAACGCAAAGAGGAACCGTGCGGGTTCGTGGGGGAACGCAAAGAGCAAGGGTGCGGGTTCGTGGGGGAACGCAAAGAGCTAGGGTGCGGGTTCGTGGGGGAACACATAGAGGAACCGTGCGGGTTCGTGGGGGAACGCAAAGAGCTAGGGTGCGGGTTCTTGGGGGAACGCAAAGAGGAACCGTGCGGGTTCGTGGGGGAACGCAAAGAGCTAGGGTGCGGGTTCGTGGGGGAACGCAAAGAGCAAGGGTGCGGGTTCGTGGGGGAACGCAAAGAGCAAGGGTGCGGGTTCGTGGGGGAACGCAAAGAGGAACCGTGCGGGTTCGTGGGGGAACGCAAAGAGCAAGGGTGCGGGTTCGTTGGGGAACGCAAAGAGCAAGGGTGCGGGTTCGTGGGGGAACGCAAAGAGCAAGGGTGCGGGTTCGTGGGGGAACGCAAAGAGCTAGGGTGCGGGTTCGTGGGGGAACGCAAAGAGGTTGGGTGCGGGTTCGTGGGGGAACGCAAAAAGCAAGTGTGCGGGTTCGTGGGGGAACGCAAAGAGCAAGTGTGCAAGTTCGTGGGGGAACGCAAAGAGCAAGGGTGCGGGTTCATGGGGGAACGCAAAGAGGAACCGTGCGGGTTCGTGGGGGAACGCAAAGAGCAAGGGTGCGGGTTCGTGGGGGAACGCAAAGAGCTAGGGTGCGGGTTCGTGGGGGAACGCAAAGAGCAAGGGTGCGGGTTCGTGGGTGAACGCAAAGAGGAACCGTGCGGGTTCGTGGGGGAACGCAAAGAGCAAGGGTGCGGGTTTGTGGGGGAACGCAAAGAGCAAGTGTGCGGGTTCGTGGGGGAACGCAAAGAGCAAGGGTGCGGGTTCGTGGGGGAACGCAAAGAGGAACCGTGCGGGATCGTGGGGGAACGCAAAGAGCATGGGTGCGGGTTCGTTCTGGAACGCAAAGTGCAAGGGCGCGGGTTCGTGGGGGAACGCAATGAGCAAGGGTGCGGGTTCGTGGGGGAACGCAAAGAGCAAGGGTGCAGGTTCGTGGGGGAACGCAAAGAGCAAGGGTGCGGGTTCGTGGGGGAGTGCAAAGAGGAACCGTGCGGCTTCGTGGGGGAACACAAAGAGGAACCGTGCGGGTTCGTGGGGGAACGCAAAGAGCAAGGGTGCGGGTTCGTGGGGGAACGCAGAGAGCAAGGGTGCGGGTTCGTGGGGGAACGCAAAGAGGAACCGTGCGGGTTCGTGGGGGAACGCAAAGAGCAAGGGTGCGGGTTCGTGGGGGAATGCAAAGAGCAAGGGTGCGGGTTCGTGGGGGAACGCAAAGAGCAAGGGTGCGGGTTCGTGGGGGAACGCAAAGCGGAACCGTGCGGGTTCGTAGGGGAACGCAAAGAGGAACCGTGCGGGTTCGTGGGGGAACGCAAAGAGGAACCGTGCGGGTTCGTGGGGGAATGCAAAGAGAAAGGGTGCGGGTTCGTGGGGGAACGCAAAGAGCAAGGGTGCGGGTTCGTGGGGGAACGCAAAGAGGAACCGTGCGGGATCGTGGAGGAACGCAAAGAGCAAGGGTGCGGGTTCGTTGGGGAACACAAAGAGCAAGGGTGCGGGTTCGTGGGGGAACGCAAAGAGGAACGGTGCGGGTTCGTGGGGGAACGCAAAGAGCAAGGGTGCAGGTTCGTGGGGGAGCGCAAAGAGCAAGGGTGCGGGTTCGTGGGGGAACGCAAAGAGCAAGGGTGCGGGTTCGTGGGGGAACGCAAAGAGCTAGGGTGCGGGTTCGTGGGGGAACGCATAGAGCTAGGGTGCGGGTTCGTGGGGGAACGCAAAGAGCAAGGGTGCGGGTTCGTGGGGGAACGCAAAGAGCAAGGGTGCGGGTTCGTAGGCGAACGCAAAGAGCAAGGGTGCGGGTTCGTGGGGGAACGCAAAGAGCAAGGGTGTGGGTTCGTGGGGGAACGCAAGGAGCTAGGGTGCGGGTTCGTGGGGAAACGCAAAGAGCTAGGGTGCGGGTTCGTGGGGGAACGCAAAGAGCAAGGGTGCGGTTTTGTGGGGGAACGCAAAGAGCTAGGGTGCGGGTTCGTGGGGGAACGCAAAGTGGAACCGTGCGGGTTCGTGGGGGAACGCAAAGAGCAAGGGTGCGGGTTCGTGGGGGAACGCAAAGGGCAAGGGTGCGGGTTCGTGGGGGAACGCAAAGAGCAAGGGTACGGGTTTGTGGATGAACGCAAAGAGCAAGTGTGCAAGTTCGTGGGGGAACGCAAAGAGCAAGGGTGCGGGTTCATGGGGGAACGCAAAGAGGAACCGTGCGGGTTCGTGGGGGAACGCAAAGAGGAACCGTGCGGGTTCGTGGGGGAACGCAAAGAGCAAGGGTGCGGGTTCGTGGGGGAACGCAAAGAGCAAGGGTGCGGGTTAGTGGGGGAACGCAAAGAGCAAGGGTGCGGGTTCGTGGGGGAACGCAAAGAGCTACGGTGCAGGTTCGTGGGGGAACGCAAAGAGCAAGGGTGCGGGTTCGTGGGGGAACGCAGAGAGCAAGGGTGCGGGTTCGTGGGGGAACGCAAAGAGCAACCGTGCGGGTTCGTGGGGGAACGCAAAGAGCTAGGGTGCGGGTTCATGGGGGAACGCAAAGAGCAAGGGTGCGGGTTCGTGGGGGAACGCAGAGAGCAAGGGTGCGGGTTCGTGGGGGAACGCAAAGAGGAACCGTGCGGGTTCGTAGGGGAACGCAAAGAGGAACCGTGCGGGTTCGTGGGGGAACGCAAAGAGGAACCGTGCGGGTTCGTGGGGGAACGCAAAGAGGAACCGTGCTGGTTCTTGGGGGAACGCAAAGAGCAAGGGTGCGGGTTCGTGGGGGAACGCAAAGAGCAAGGGTGCGGGATCGTGGGGGAACGCAAAGAGGAACCGTGTGGGATCGTGGGGGAACGCAAAGAGCAAGGGTGCGGGTTCGTTGGGGAACACAAAGAGCAAGGGTGCGGGTTCGTGGGGGAACGCAAAGAGGAACGGTGTGGGTTCGTGGGGGAACGCAAAGAGCAAGGGTGCGGGTTCGTGGGGGAACGCAAAGAGCAAGGGTGCGGGTTCGTGGGGGAACGCAAAGAGGAACCGTGCGGGTTCGTGGGGGAACGCAAAGAGCAAGGGTGCGGGTTCGTGGGGGAACGCAAAGAGCAAGGGTGCGGGTTCGTGGGGGAACGCAAAGAGGAACCGTGCGGGTTCGTGGGGGAACGCAAAGAGGAACCGTGCGGGTTCGTGGGGGAACGCAAAGAGGATCCGTGCGGATTCGTGGGGGAACGCAAAGAGGAACCGTGCGAGTTCGTGGGGGAACGCAAAGAGGAACCATGCGGGTTCGTGGGGGAACGCATAGAGGAACCGTGCGGGTTCGTGGGGGAACGCAAAGAGGAACCGTGCGGGTTCGTGGGGGAACGCAAAGAGCAACGGTGCGGGTTCGTGGGGGAACGCAAAAAGGATCCGTGCAGGTTCGTGGGGGAACGCAAAGAGCAAGTGTGCGGGTTCGTGGGGGAACGCAAAGAGCAAGGGTGCGGGTTCGTGGGGGAACGCAAAGAGCAAGGGTGCGGGTTCGTGGGGGAACGCAAAGAACAAGGGTGCGGGTTCGTGGGGGAACTCAAAGAGCAAGGGTGCGGGTTCGTGGGGGAACGAAAAGAGGAACCGTGCGGGTTCGTGGGGGAGCGCAAAGAGGAACCGTGCGGGTTCGTGGGGGAACGCAAAGAGCAAGGGTGCGGGTTCGTGGGGGAACGCAAAGAGCAAGGGTGCGGGTTCGTGGGGGAACGCAAAGAGCAAGGGTGCGGGTTCGTGGGGGAACGCAAAGAGGGACCGTGCGGGTTCGTGGGGGAACGCAAAGAGCAACTGTGCGTGTTCGTGGGGGAGCGCAAAGAGGAACCGTGCGGGTTCGTGGGGGAACGCAAAGAGGAACCGTGCGGGTTCGTGGGGGAACGCAAAGAGCAAGGGTGCGGGTTCGTGGGGGAACGCAAAGAGCAAGGGTGCGGGTTCGTGGGGGAACGCAAAGAACAAGGGTGCGGGTTCGTGGGGGAACTCAAAGAGCAAGGGTGCGGGTTCGTGGGGGAACGAAAAGAGCTAGGGTGCGGGTTCGTGGGGGAACGCAAAGAGGAACCGTGCGGGTTCGTGGGGGAACGCAAAGAGCAAGGGTGCGGGTTCGTGGGGGAACGCAAAGAGCAAGGGTGCGGGTTCGTGGGGGAACGCAAAGAGCAAGGGTGCGGGTTCGTGGGGGAACGCAAAGAGGGACCGTGCGGGTTCGTGGGGGAACGCAAAGAGCAAGGGTGCGGGTTCGTGGGGGAACGCAAAGAGGAACCGTGCGGGTTCGTGGGGGAACGCAAAGAGGAACCGTGCGGGTTCGTGGGGGAACGCAAAGAGCTAGGGTGCGGGTTCGTGGGGGAACGCAAAGAGCAAGGGTGCGGGTTCGTGGGGGAACGCAAAGAGGAACCGTGCGGGTTCGTGGGGGAACGCAAAGAGCAATGGTGCGCGTTCGTGGGGGAGCGCAAAGAGGAACCGTGCGGGTTCGTGAAGGAACGCAAAGAGCAAGGGTGCGGGTTCGTGGGAGAACGCAAAGAGAAAGGGTGCGGGTTCGTGGGGAAACGCAAAGAGCTAGGGTGCGGGTTCGTGGGGGAACGCAAAGAGCAAGGGTGCGGGTTCGTGGGGGAACGCAAAGAGCTAGGGTGCGGGTTCGTGGGGGAACGCAAAGAGCAAGGGTGCGGGTTCGTGGGGGAACGCAAAGAGCAAGGGTGCGGGTTCGTGGGGGAACGCAAAGAGCTAGGGTGCGGGTTCGTGGGGGAACGCAAAGAGCAAGGGTGCGGGTTCGTGGGGGAACGCAAAGAGGAACGGTGCGGGTTCGTGGGGGAACGCAAAGAGCAAGGGTGCGGGTTCGTGGGGGAACGCAAAGAGCAAGGGTGCGGGTTCGTGGGTGCACGCAAAGAGCAAGGGTGCGGGTTCGTGGGGGAACGCAAAGAGGAACCGTGCGGGTTCGTGGGGGAACGCAAAGAGGAACCGTGCGGGTTCGTGGGGGAACGCAAAGAGGATCCGTGCGGGTTCGTCGGAGAATGCAAAGAGGAACCGTGCGGGTTCTTGGGGGAACGCAAAGAGCAAGGGTGCGGGTTCGTGGGGGAACGCAAAGAGCAAGGGTGCGGGTTCGTGGGGGAACGCAAAGAGGAACCGTGCGGGTTCGTGGGGGAACGCAAAGAGGAACCGTGCGGGTTCGTGGGGGAACGCAAAGAGGAACCGTGCGGGTTCGTGGGGGAACGCAAAGAGGAACCGTGCGGGTTCGTGGGGGAACGCAAAGAGCAAGGGTGCGGGTTCGTGGGGGAACGCAAAGAGCTAGGGTGCGGGTTCGTGGGGGAACACATAGAGGAACCGTGCGGGTTCGTGGGGGAACGCAAAGAGCTAGGGTGCGGGTTCTTGGGGGAACGCAAAGAGGAACCGTGCGGGTTCGTGGGGGAACGCAAAGAGCTAGGGTGCGGGTTCGTGGGGGAACGCAAAGAGCAAGGGTGCGGGTTCGTGGGGGAACGCAAAGAGCAAGGGTGCGGGTTCGTGGGGGAACGCAAAGAGGAACCGTGCGGGTTCGTGGGGGAACGCAAAGAGCAAGGGTGCGGGTTCGTTGGGGAACGCAAAGAGCAAGGGTGCGGGTTCGTGGGGGAACGCAAAGAGCAAGGGTGCGGGTTCGTGGGGGAACGCAAAGAGCTAGGGTGCGGGTTCGTGGGGGAACGCAAAGAGGTTGGGTGCGGGTTCGTGGGGGAACGCAAAAAGCAAGTGTGCGGGTTCGTGGGGGAACGCAAAGAGCAAGTGTGCAAGTTCGTGGGGGAACGCAAAGAGCAAGGGTGCGGGTTCATGGGGGAACGCAAAGAGGAACCGTGCGGGTTCGTGGGGGAACGCAAAGAGCAAGGGTGCGGGTTCGTGGGGGAACGCAAAGAGCTAGGGTGCGGGTTCGTGGGGGAACGCAAAGAGCAAGGGTGCGGGTTCGTGGGTGAACGCAAAGAGGAACCGTGCGGGTTCGTGGGGGAACGCAAAGAGCAAGGGTGCGGGTTTGTGGGGGAACGCAAAGAGCAAGTGTGCGGGTTCGTGGGGGAACGCAAAGAGCAAGGGTGCGGGTTCGTGGGGGAACGCAAAGAGGAACCGTGCGGGATCGTGGGGGAACGCAAAGAGCATGGGTGCGGGTTCGTTCTGGAACGCAAAGTGCAAGGGTGCGGGTTCGTGGGGGAACGCAATGAGCAAGGGTGCGGGTTCGTGGGGGAACGCAAAGAGCAAGGGTGCAGGTTCGTGGGGGAACGCAAAGAGCAAGGGTGCGGGTTCGTGGGGGAGTGCAAAGAGGAACCGTGCGGCTTCGTGGGGGAACACAAAGAGGAACCGTGCGGGTTCGTGGGGGAACGCAAAGAGCAAGGGTGCGGGTTCGTGGGGGAACGCAGAGAGCAAGGGTGCGGGTTCGTGGGGGAACGCAAAGAGGAACCGTGCGGGTTCGTGGGGGAACGCAAAGAGCAAGGGTGCGGGTTCGTGGGGGAATGCAAAGAGCAAGGGTGCGGGTTCGTGGGGGAACGCAAAGAGCAAGGGTGCGGGTTCGTGGGGGAACGCAAAGCGGAACCGTGCGGGTTCGTAGGGGAACGCAAAGAGGAACCGTGCGGGTTCGTGGGGGAACGCAAAGAGGAACCGTGCGGGTTCGTGGGGGAATGCAAAGAGAAAGGGTGCGGGTTCGTGGGGGAACGCAAAGAGCAAGGGTGCGGGTTCGTGGGGGAACGCAAAGAGGAACCGTGCGGGATCGTGGAGGAACGCAAAGAGCAAGGGTGCGGGTTCGTTGGGGAACACAAAGAGCAAGGGTGCGGGTTCGTGGGGGAACGCAAAGAGGAACGGTGCGGGTTCGTGGGGGAACGCAAAGAGCAAGGGTGCAGGTTCGTGGGGGAACGCAAAGAGCAAGGGTGCGGGTTCGTGGGGGAATGCAAAGAGCAAGGGTGCGGGTTCGTGGGGGAACGCAAAGAGCAAGGGTGCGGGTTCGTGGGGGAACGCAAAGAGCAAGGGTGCGGGTTCGTGGGGGAACACAAAGAGCAAGGGTGCGGGTTCGTGGGGGAACGCAAAGAGGAACCGTGCGGGTTCTTGGGGAACGCAAAGAGGAACCGTGCGGATTCGTGGGGGAACGCAAAGAGGAACCGTGCGGGTTCGTGGGGGAACGCAAAGAGGAACCGTGCGGGTTCGTGGGGGAACGCAAAGAGCAAGGGTGCGGGTTCGTGGGGGAACGCAAAGAGGAACCGTGCGGGTTCGTGGGGGAACGCAAAGAGCAACGGTGCGGGTTCGTAGGGGAACGCAAAAAGGATCCGTGCAGGTTCGTGGGGGAACGCAAAGAGCAAGGGTGCGGGTTCGTGGGGGAACGCAAAGAGCAAGGGTGCGGGTTCGTGGGGGAACGCAAAGAGGAACCGTGCGGGTTCGTGGGGGAACGCAAAGAGCAAGGGTGCGGGTTCGTGGGGGAACGCAAAGAGCAAGGGTGCGGGTTCGTGGGGGAACGCAAAGAGCAAGGGTGCGGGTTCGTGGGGGAACGAAAAGAGCTAGGGTGCGGGTTCGTGGGGGAACACAAAGAGGAACCGTGCGGGTTCGTGGGGGAACGCAAAGAGCAAGGGTGCTGGTTCGTGGGGGAACGCAAAGAGCAAGGGTGCGGGTTCGTGGGGGAACGCAAAGAGGAACCGTGTGGGTTCGTGGGGGAACACAAAGAGCAAGGGTGCGGGTTCGTGGGGGAACGCAAAGAGGAACCGTGCGGGTTCGTGGGGGAACGCAAAGAGCAAGGGTGCGGGTTCGTGGGGGAACGCAAAGAGCAAGGGTGCGGGTTCGTGGGGGAACGCAAAGAGCAAGGGTGCGGGTTCGTGGGGGAACGCAAAGAGGAACCGTGCGGGTTCGTGGGGGAACGCAAAGAGCAATGGTGCGCGTTCGTGGGGGAACGCAAAGAGGAACCGTGCGGGTTCGTGAAGGAACGCAAAGAGCAAGGGTGCGGGTTCGTGGGGAAACGCAAAGAGCAAGGGTGCGGGTTCGTGGGGGAACGCAAAGAGCAAGGGTGCGGGTTCGTGGGGGAGTGCAAAGAGGAACCGTGCGGCTTCGTGGGGGAACACAAAGAGGAACCGTGCGGGTTCGTGGGGGAACGCAAAGAGCAAGGGTGCGGGTTCGTGGGGGAACGCAGAGAGCAAGGGTGCGGGT
This sequence comes from Oreortyx pictus, assembly GCA_036925125.1. Lineage (NCBI taxonomy): Eukaryota > Metazoa > Chordata > Aves > Galliformes > Odontophoridae > Oreortyx > Oreortyx pictus. The sequence continues at coordinate 585,171 of JAUPFR010000065.1, forward strand.
TCGTGGGGGAACGCAAAGAGGAACCGTGCGGGTTCGTGGGGAAACGCAAAGAGCTAGGGTGCGGGTTCGTGGGGGAACGCAAAGAGCAAGGGTGCGGGTTCGTGGGGGAACGCAAAGAGCAAGGGTGCGGGTTCGTGGGGGAACGCAAAGAGGAACTGTGCGGGTTCGTAGGGGAACGCAAAGAGGAACCGTGCGGGTTCGTGGGGGAACGCAAAGAGGAACCGTGCGGGTTCGTGGGGGAATGCATAGAGAAAGGGTGCGGGTTCGTGGGGGAACGCAAAGAGCAAGGGTGCGGGTCCGTGGATGAACGCAAAGAGCAAGTGTGCACGTTCGTGGGGAAACGCAAAGGGCAAGGGTGCGGGTTCATGGGGGAACGCAAAGAGGAACCGTGCGGGTTCGTGGGGGAACGCAAAGAGCAAGGGTGCGGGTTCGTGGGGGAACGCAAAGAGCAAGGGTGCGGGTTCGTGGGAAACGCAAAGAGCAAGGGTGCGGGTTCGTGGGGGAACGCAAAGAGCTAGGGTGCGGGTACGTGTGGGAACGCAAAGAGCAAGGGTGCGGGTACGTGGGGGAACGCAAAGAGGAACCGTGCGGGTTCGTGGGGGAACGCAAAGAGGAACCGTGCGGGTTCGTGGGCGAACGCAAAGAGGAACCGTGCGGGTTCGTGGGGGAACGCAAAGAGGAACCGTGCGGGTTCGTGGGGGAACGCAAAGAGCAAGGGTGCGGGTTCGTGGGGGAACGCAAAGAGCAAGGGTGCGGGTTCGTGGGGGAACGCAAAGAGCTACGGTGCGGGTTCGTGGGGGAACGCAAAGAGCAAGGGTGCGGGTTCGTGGGGGAACGCAGAGAGCAAGGGTGCGGGTTCGTGGGGGAACGCAAAGAGGAACCGTGCGGGTTCGTGGGGGAACGCAAAGAGCTAGGGTGCGGGTTCATGGGGGAACGCAAAGAGCAAGGGTGCGGGTTCGTGGGGGAACGCAAAGAGCAAGGGTGCGGGTTCGTGGGGGAACGCAAAGAGGAACCGTGCGGGTTCGTAGGGAAACGCAAAGAGGAACCGTGCGGGTTCGTGGGGGAACGCAAAGAGGAACCGTGCGGGTTCGTGGGGGAACGCAAAGAGGAACCGTGCTGGTTCTTGGGGGAACGCAAAGAGCAAGGGTGCGGGTTCGTGGGGGAACGCAAAGAGCAAGGGTGCGGGATCGTGGGGGAACGCAAAGAGGAACCGTGCGGGATCGTGGGGGAACGCAAAGAGCAAGGGTGCGGGTTCGTTGGGGAACACAAAGAGCAAGGGTGCGGGTTCGTGGGGGAACGCAAAGAGGAACGGTGTGGGTTCGTGGGGGAACGCAAAGAGCAAGGGTGCGGGTTCGTGGGGGAACGCAAAGAGCAAGGGTGCGGGTTCGTGGGGGAACGCAAAGAGGAACCGTGCGGGTTCGTGGGGGAACGCAAAGAGCAAGGGTGCGGGTTCGTGGGGGAACGCAAAGAGCAAGGGTGCGGGTTCGTGGGGGAACGCAAAGAGGAACCGTGCGGGTTCGTGGGGGAACGCAAAGAGGAACTGTGCGGGTTCGTGGGGGAACGCAAAGAGGAACCGTGCGGATTCGTGGGGGAACGCAAAGAGGAACCGTGCGAGTTCGTGGGGGAACGCAAAGAGGAACCATGCGGGTTCGTGGGGGAACGCATAGAGGAACCGTGCGGGTTCGTGGGGGAACGCAAAGAGGAACCGTGCGGGTTCGTGGGGGAACGCAAAGAGCAACGGTGCGGGTTCATGGGGGAACGCAAAAAGGATCCGTGCAGGTTCGTGGGGGAACGCAAAGAGCAAGTGTGCGGGTTCGTGGGGGAACGCAAAGAGCAAGGGTGCGGGTTCGTGGGGGAACGCAAAGAGCAAGGGTGCGGGTTCGTGGGGGAACGCAAAGAACAAGGGTGCGGGTTCGTGGGGGAACTCAAAGAGCAAGGGTGCGGGTTCGTGGGGGAACGAAAAGAGGAACCGTGCGGGTTCGTGGGGGGAGCGCAAAGAGGAACCGTGCGGGTTCGTGGGGGAACGCAAAGAGCTACGGTGCGGGTTCGTGGGGGAACGCAAAGAGCAAGGGTGCGGGTTCGTGGGGGAACGCAAAGAGCAAGGGTGCGGGTTCGTGGGGGAACGCAAAGAGGGACCGTGCGGGTTCGTGGGGGAACGCAAAGAGCAACGGTGCGTGTTCGTGGGGGAGCGCAAAGAGGAACCGTGCGGGTTCGTGGGGGAACGCAAAGAGGAACCGTGCGGGTTCGTGGGGGAACGCAAAGAGCAAGGGTGCGGGTTCGTGGGGGAACGCAAAGAGCAAGGGTGCGGGTTCGTGGGGGAACGCAAAGAACAAGGGTGCGGGTTCGTGGGGGAACTCAAAGAGCAAGGGTGCGGGTTCGTGGGGGAACGAAAAGAGCTAGGGTGCGGGTTCGTGGGGGAACGCAAAGAGGAACCGTGCGGGTTCGTGGGGGAACGCAAAGAGCAAGGGTGCGGGTTCGTGGGGGAACGCAAAGAGCAAGGGTGCGGGTTCGTGGGGGAACGCAAAGAGCAAGGGTGCGGGTTCGTGGGGGAACGCAAAGAGGAACCGTGCGGGTTCGTGGGGGAACGCAAAGAGGAACCGTGCGGGTTCGTGGGGGAACGCAAAGAGGAACCGTGCGGGTTCGTGGGGGAACGCAAAGAGCAAGGGTGCGGGTTCGTGGGGGAACGCAAAGAGGAACCGTGTGGGTTCGTGGGGGAACGCAAAGAGGAACCGTGCGGGTTCGTGGGGGAACGCAAAGAGCAAGGGTGCGGGTTCGTGGGGGAACGCAAAGAGCAAGGGTGCGGGTTCGTGGGGGAACGCAAAGAGGAACCGTGCGGGTTCGTGGGGGAACGCAAAGAGGAACCGTGCGGGTTCGTGGGGGAACGCAAAGAGCTAGGGTGCGGGTTCGTGGGGGAACGCAAAGAGGAACCGTGCGGGTTCGTGGGGGAACGCAAAGAGCAATGGTGCGCGTTCGTGGGGGAGCGCAAAGAGGAACCGTGCGGGTTCGTGAAGGAACGCAAAGAGCAAGGGTGCGGGTTCGTGGGAGAACGCAAAGAGCAAGGGTGCGGGTTCGTGGGGAAACGCAAAGAGCTAGGGTGCGGGTTCGTGGGGGAACGCAAAGAGCAAGGGTGCGGGTTCGTGGGGGAACGCAAAGAGCTAGGGTGCGGGTTCGTGGGGGAACGCAAAGAGCAAGGGTGCGGGTTCGTGGGGGAACGCAAAGAGCAAGGGTGCGGGTTCGTGGGGGAACGCAAAGAGCTAGGGTGCGGGTTCGTGGGGGAACGCAAAGAGCAAGGGTGCGGGTTCGTGGGGGAACACAAAGAGGAACGGTGCGGGTTCGTGGGGGAACGCAAAGAGCAAGGGTGCGGGTTCGTGGGGGAACGCAAAGAGCAAGGGTGCGGGTTCGTGGGTGCACGCAAAGAGCAAGGGTGCGGGTTCGTGGGGGAACGCAAAGAGGAACCGTGCGGGTTCGTGGGGGAACGCAAAGAGGAACCGTGCGGGTTCGTGGGGGAACGCAAAGAGGATCCGTGCGGGTTCGTCGGAGAATGCAAAGAGGAACCGTGCGGGTTCTTGGGGGAACGCAAAGAGCAACCGTGCGGGTTCGTGGGGGAACTCAAAGAGGAACCGTGCAGGTTCGTGGGGGAACGCAAAGAGCAAGGGTGCGGGTTCGTGGGGGAACGCAAAGAGCAAGGGTGCGGGTTCGTGGGGGAACGCAAAGAGGAACCGTGCGGGTTCGTGGGGGAACGCAAAGAGGAACCGTGCGGGTTCGTGGGGGAACGCAAAGAGGAACCGTGCGGGTTCGTGGGGGAACGCAAAGAGCAAGGGTGCGGGTTCGTGGGGGAACGCAAAGAGCTAGGGTGCGGGTTCGTGGGGGAACACATAGAGGAACCGTGCGGGTTCGTGGGGGAACGCAAAGAGCTAGGGTGCGGGTTCGTGGGGGAACGCAAAGAGGAACCGTGCGGGTTCGTGGGGGAACGCAAAGAGCTAGGGTGCGGGTTCGTGGGGGAACGCAAAGAGCAAGGGTGCGGGTTCGTGGGGGAACGCAAAGAGCAAGGGTGCGGGTTCGTGGGGGAACGCAAAGAGGAACCGTGCGGGTTCGTGGGGGAACGCAAAGAGCAAGGGTGCGGGTTCGTTGGGGAACGCAAAGAGCAAGGGTGCGGGTTCGTGGGGGAACGCAAAGAGCAAGGGTGCGGGTTCGTGGGGGAACGCAAAGAGCTAGGGTGCGGGTTCGTGGGGGAACGCAAAGAGGTTGGGTGCGGGTTCGTGGGGGAACGCAAAAAGCAAGTGTGCGGGTTCGTGGGGGAACGCAAAGAGCAAGTGTGCAAGTTCGTGGGGGAACGCAAAGAGCAAGGGTGCGGGTTCATGGGGGAACGCAAAGAGGAACCGTGCGGGTTCGTGGGGGAACGCAAAGAGCAAGGGTGCGGGTTCGTGGGGGAACGCAAAGAGCTATGGTGCGGGTTCGTGGGGGAACGCAAAGAGCAAGGGTGCGGGTTCGTGGGTGAACGCAAAGAGGAACCGTGCGGGTTCGTGGGGGAACGCAAAGAGCAAGGGTGCGGGTTTGTGGGGGAACGCAAAGAGCAAGTGTGCGGGTTCGTGGGGGAACGCAAAGAGCAAGGGTGCGGGTTCGTGGGGGAACGCAAAGAGGAACCGTGCGGGATCGTGGGGGAACGCAAAGAGCATGGGTGCGGGTTCGTTCTGGAACGCAAAGTGCAAGGGTGCGGGTTCGTGGGGGAACGCAATGAGCAAGGGTGCGGGTTCGTGGGGGAACGCAAAGAGCAAGGGTGCAGGTTCGTGGGGGAACGCAAAGAGCAAGGGTGCGGGTTCGTGGGGGAGTGCAAAGAGGAACCGTGCGGCTTCGTGGGGGAACGCAAAGAGGAACCGTGCGGGTTCGTGGGGGAACGCAAAGAGCAAGGGTGCGGGTTCGTGGGGGAACGCTGAGAGCAAGGGTGCGGGTTCGTGGGGGAACGCAAAGAGGAACCGTGCGGGTTCGTGGGGGAACGCAAAGAGCAAGGGTGCGGGTTCGTGGGGGAATGCAAAGAGCAAGGGTGCGGGTTCGTGGGGGAACGCAAAGAGCAAGGGTGCGGGTTCGTGGGGGAACGCAAAGCGGAACCGTGCGGGTTCGTGGGGGAACGCAAAGAGGAACCGTGCGGATTCGTGGGGGAACGCAAAGAGGAACCGTGCGGGTTCGTGGGGGAACGCAAAGAGGAACCGTGCGGGTTCGTGGGGGAACGCAAAGAGGAACCGTGCGGGTTCGTGGGGGAACGCAAAGAGCAACGGTGCGGGTTCGTGCGGGAACGCAAAAAGGATCCGTGCAGGTTCGTGGGGGAACGCAAAGAGCAAGGGTGCGGGTTCGTGGGGGAACGCAAAGAGCAAGGGTGCGGGTTCGTGGGGGAACGCAAAGAGCAAGGGTGCGGGTTCGTGGGGGAACGCAAAGAGCAAGGGTGCGGGTTCGTGGGGGAACGCAAAGAGCAAGGGCGCGGGTTCGTGGGGGAACGAAAAGAGCTAGGGTGCGGGTTCGTGGGGGAACACAAAGAGGAACCGTGCGGGTTCGTGGGGTAACGCAAAGAGGAACGGTGCGGGTTCGTGGGGGAACGCAAAGAGCAAGGGTGCGGGTTCGTGGGGGAACGCAAAGAGCAAGGGTGCGGGTTCGTGGGGGAACGCAAAGGGCAAGGGTGCGGGTTCATGGGGGAACGCAAAGAGCAAGCGTGCGGGTTCGTGGGGGAACACAAAGAGCAAGGGTGCGGGTTCGTGGGGGAACGCAAAGAGGAACCGTGCGGTTTCGTGGGGGAACGCAAAGAGGAACCGTGTGGGTTCGTGGGGGAACGCAAAGAGGAACCGTGCGGGTTCGTGGGGGAACGCAAAGAGGAACCGTGCGGATTCGTGGGGGAACGCAAAGAGGAACCGTGCGGGTTCGTGGGGGAACGCAAAGAGGAACCGTGCGGGTTCGTGGGGGAACGCAAAGAGGAACCGTGCGGGTTCGTGGGGGAACGCAAAGAGCAACGGTGCGGGTTCGTGCGGGAACGCAAAAAGGATCCGTGCAGGTTCGTGGGGGAACGCAAAGAGCAAGGGTGCGGGTTCGTGGGGGAACGCAAAGAGCAAGGGTGCGGGTTCGTGGGGGAACGCAAAGAGCAAGGGTGCGGGTTCGTGGGGGAACGCAAAGAGCAAGGGTGCGGGTTCGTGGGGGAACGCAAAGAGCAAGGGCGCGGGTTCGTGGGGGAACGAAAAGAGCTAGGGTGCGGGTTCGTGGGGGAACACAAAGAGGAACCGTGCGGGTTCGTGGGGTAACGCAAAGAGGAACGGTGCGGGTTCGTGGGGGAACGCAAAGAGCAAGGGTGCGGGTTCGTGGGGGAACGCAAAGAGCAAGGGTGCGGGTTCGTGGGGGAACGCAAAGAGGAACCGTGCGGGTTCGTGGGGGAACGCAAAGAGGAACCGTGCGGGTTCGTGGGGGAGCGCAAAGAGCAACCGTGCGGGTTCGTGGGGGAACGCAAAGAGGAACCGTGCGGGTTCGTGGGGGAGCGCAAACAGGAACCGTGCGGGTTCGTGGGGGAACTCAAAGAGGAACCGTGCGGGTTCGTGGGGGAACGCAAAGAGCTAGGGTGCGGGTTCGTGGGGGAACGCAAAGAGCAAGGGTGCGGGTTCGTGGGGGAACCCAAAGAGGAACCGTGCGGGTTCGTGGGGGAACGCAAAGAGCAACGGTGCGCGTTCGTGGGGGAACGCAAAGAGGAACCGTGCGGGTTCGTGAAGGAACGCAAAGAGCAAGGGTGCGGGTTCGTGGGAGAACGCAATGAGAAAGGGTGCAGGTTCGTGGCGGAACGCAAAGAGCTAGGGTGCGGGTTCGTGGGAGAACGCAAAGAGCAAGGGTGCGGGTTCGTGGGGGAACGCAAAGAGCAAGGGTGCGGGTTCGTGGGGGAACGCAAAGAGCTAGGGTGCGGGTTCGTGGGGGAACGCTAAGAGCAAGCGTGCGGGTTCGTGGGGGAACGCAAAGAGCAAGGGAGCGGGTTCGTGGGGGAACGCAAAGAGCAAGGGTGCGGGTTCGTGGGGGAACGCAAAGAGCTAGGGTGCGGGTTCGTGGGGGAACGCAAAGAGCAATGGTGCGGGTTCGTGGGGGAACGCAAAGAGCAAGTGTGCAAGTTCGTGGGGGAACGCAAAGAGCAAGGTTGCGGGTTCATGGGGGAACGCAAAGAGGAACCGTGCAGGTTCGTGGGGGAACGCAAAGAGCAAGGGTGCGGGTTCGTAGGGAAACGCAAAGAGCAAGGGTGCCGGTTCGTGGGGGAACGCAAAGAGCTAGGGTGCGGGTTCGTGGGGGAACGCAAAGAGCAAGGGTGCGGGTTCGTGGGGGAACGCAAAGAGGAACTGTGCGGGTTCGTGGGGGAACGCAAAGAGCAAGGGTGCGGGTTCGTGGGGGAACGCAAAGAGCAAGGGTGCGGGTTCGTGGGTGAACGCAAAGAGGAACCGTGCGGGTTCGTGGGGGAACGCAAAGAGCAAGTGTGCGGGTTCGTGGGGGAACGCAAAGAGCTAGGGTGCGGGTTCGTGGGGGAACGCAAAGAGCTAGGGTGCGGGTTCGTGGGGGAACGCAAAGAGCAAGGGTGCGGGTTCGTGGGGGAACGCAAAGAGGAACCGTGCGGGTTCGTAGGGGAACGCAAAGAGGAACCGTGCGTGTTCGTGGGGGAACGCAAAGAGGAACCGTGCGGGTTCGTGGGGGAACGCAAAGAGCAAGGGTGCGGGTTCGTGGGGGAACGCAAAGAGCAAGGGTGCGGGTTCGTGGGGGAACGCAAAGAGCAAGGGTGCGGGTTCGTGGGGGAACGCAAAGAGCTAGGGTGCGGGTTCGTGGGGGAACGCAAAGAGCTAGGGTGCGGGTTCGTGGGGGAACGCAAAGAGCAAGGGTGCGGGTTTGTGGGGGAACGCAAAGAGCTAGGGTGCGGGTTCGTGGGGGAACGCAAAGTGGAACCGTGCGGGTTCGTGGGGGAACGCAAAGAGGAACCGTGCGGGTTCGTGGGGGAACGCAAAGGGCAAGGGTGCGGGTTCGTGGGGGAACGCAAAGAGCAAGGTTGCGGGTTCATGGGGGAACGCAAAGAGGAACCGTGCGGGTTCGTGGGGGAACGCAAAGAGCAAGGGTGCGGGTTCGTGGGGAAACGCAAAGAGCAAGGGTGCGGGTTCGTGGGGGAACGCAAAGAGCTAGTGTGCGGGTTCGTGGGGGAACGCAAAGAGCAAGGGTGCGGGTTCGTGCGGGAACGCAAAGAGCAAGGGTGCGGGTTCGTGGGGGAACGCAAAGAGGAACCGTGCGGGTTCGTGGGGGAACGCAAAGAGCAACGGTGCGGGTTCGTGGGTGAACGCAAAGAGGAACCGTGCGGGTTCGTGCGGGAACGCAAAGAGCAAGTGTGCGGGTTCGTGGTGGAACGCAAAGAGCAAGGGTGCGGGTTCGTGGGGGAACGCAAAGAGCAAGGGTGTGGGTTCGTGGGGGAACGCAAAGAGGAACCGTGCGGGATCGTGGGGGAACGCAAAGAAGAACCGTGCGGGATCGTGGGGGAACGCAAAGTGGAACCGTGCGGGTTCGTGGGGGAACGCAAAGTGGAACCGTGCGGGTTCGTGGGGGAACGCAAAGGGCAAGGGTGCGGGTTCATGGGGAACGCAAAGAGCAAGGGTGCGGGTCTGTGGATGAACGCAAAGAGCAAGTGTGCAAGTTCGTGGGGAAACGCAAAGAGCAAGGGTGCGGGTTCATGGGGGAACGCAAAGAGCAAGGGTGCGGGTTCGTGGGGGAACGCAAAGAGCAAGGGTGCGGGTTCGTGGGGGAACGCAAAGAGCAAGGGTGCGGGTTCGTGGGGGAACGCAAAGAGCAAGGGTGCGGGTTCGTGGGGGAACGCAAAGAGCAAGGGCGCGGGTTCGTGGGGGAACGCAAAGAGCAAGGGTGCGGGTTCGTGGGGGAATGCAAAGAGCAAGGGTGCGGGTTCGTGGGGGAACGCAAAGAGCAAGGGTGCGGGTTCGTGGGGGAACGCAAAGAGCAAGGGTGCGGGTTCGTGGGGGAACGCAAAGAGCTAGGGTGCGGGTACGTGGGGGAACGCAAAGAGCAAGGGTGCGGGTACGTGGGGGAACGCAAAGAGGAACCGTGCGGGTTCGTGGGGGAACGCAAAGAGGAACCGTGCGGGTTCGTGTGGGAACGCAAAGAGGAACCGTGCGGGTTCGTGGGGGAACGCAAAGAGCAAGGGTGCGGGTTCGTGGGGGAACGCAAAGAGCAAGGGTGCGGGTTCGTGGGGGAACGCAAAGAGCAAGTGTGCAAGTTCGTGGGGGAACGCAAAGAGCAAGGGTGCGGGTTCGTGGGGGAACGCAAAGAGCAAGGGTGCGGGTTCGTGGGGGAACGCAAAGAGCAAGGGTGCGGGTTCGTGGGGGAACGCAAAGAGCAAGGGTGCGGGTTCGTGGGGGAACGCAAAGAGCAAGGGTGCGGGTTTGTGGGGGAACGCAAAGAGCTACGGTGCGGGTTCGTGGGGGAACGCAAAGAGCAAGGGTGCGGGTTCGTGGGGGAACGCAGAGAGAAAGGGTGCGGGTTCGTGGGGGAACGCAAAGAGCAACGGTGCGCGTTCGTGGGGGAACGCAAAGAGCTAGGGTGCGGGTTCGTGGGGGAACGCAAAGAGCAAGGGTACGGGTTCGTGGGGGAACGCAAAGAGGAACCGTGCGGGTTCGTGGGGGAACGCAAAGAGCAAGGGTGCGGGTTCGTGGGGGAACGCAAAGAGCAAGGGTGTGGGTTCGTGGGGGAACGCAAAGAGGAACCGTGCGGGATCGTGGGGGAACGCAAAGAGCAAGGGTGCGGGATCGTGGGGGAACACAAAGTGGAACCGTGCGGGTTCGTGGGGGAACGCAAAGTGGAACCGTGCGGGTTCGTGGGGGAACGCAAAGGGCAAGGGTGCGGGTTCATGGGGAACGCAAAGAGCATGGGTGCGGGTCTGTGGATGAACGCCAAGAGCAAGTGTGCAAGTTCGTGGGGAAACGCAAAGAGCAAGGGAGCGGGTTCATGGGGGAACGCAAAGAGCAAGGGTGCGGGTTCGTGGGGGAACGCAAAGAGCTAGGGTACGGGTTCGTGGGGGAACGCAAAGAGCACGGGTGCGGGTTCGTGGGGGAACGCAAAGAGCTAGGGTGCGGGTTCGTGGGGGAACGCAAAGAGGAACCGTGTGGGTTCGTGGGGGAACGCAAAGAGGAACCGTGCGGGTTCGTGGGGGAACGCGAAGAGCAAGGGTGCGGGTTCGTGGGGGAACGCAAAGAGCAAGGGTGCGGGTTCGTGGGGGAACGCAAAGAGCTAGGGTGCGGGTTCGTGGGGGAACGCAAAGAGCAAGGGTGCGGGTTTTTGGGGGAACGCAAAGAGCTAGGGTGCGGGTTCGTGGGGGAACGCAAAGTGGAACCGTGCGGGTTCGTGGGGGAACGCAAAGTTGAACCGTGCGGGTTCGTGGGGGAACGCAAAGGGCAAGGGTGCGGGTTCGTGGGGGAACGCAAAGAGCAAGGGTGCAGGTTTGTGGATGAACGCAAAGAGCAACTGTGCAAGTTCGTGGGGGAACGCAAAGAGCAAGGGTGCGGGTTCATGGGGGAACGCAAAGAGGAACCGTGCGGGTTCGTGGGGGAACGCAAAGAGCAAGGGTGCGGGTTCGTGGGGGAACGCAAAGAGCAAGGGTGCGGGTTCGTGGGGGAACGCAGAGAGCAAGGGTGCGGGTTCGTGGGGGAACGCAAAGAGCAAGGGTGCGGGTTCGTGGGGGAACGCAAAGAGCAAGGGTGCGGGTTCGTGGGGGAACGCAAAGAGCTACGGTGCGGGTTCGTGGGGGAACGCAAAGAGCAAGGGTGCGGGTTCGTGGGGGAACGCAGAGAGCAAGGGTGCGGGTTCGTGGGGGAACGCAAAGAGGAACCGTGCGGGTTCGTGGGGGAACGCAAAGAGCTAGGGTGCGGGTTCGTGGGGGAACGCAAAGTGGAACCGTGCGGGTTGGTGGGGGAACGCAAAGTTGAACCGTGCGGGTTCGTGGGGGAACGCAAAGGGCAAGGGTGCGGGTTCGTGGGGGAACGCAAAGAGCAAGGGTGCGGGTTTGTGGATGAACGCAAAGAGCAAGTGTGCAAGTTCGTGGGGGAACGCAAAGAGCAATGGTGCGGGTTCATGGGGGAACGCAAAGAGGAACCGTGCGGGTTCGTTGGGGAACGCAAAGAGCAAGGGTGCGGGTTCGTGGGGGAACGCAAAGAGCAAGGGTGCGGGTTCGTGGGGGAACGCAAAGAGCAAGGGTGCGGGTTCGTGGGGGAACGCAAAGAGCAACGGTGCGGGTTCGTGGGGGAACGCAAAGAGCTACGGTGCGGGTTCGTGGGGGAACGCAAAGAGCAAGGGTGCGGGTTCGTGGGGGAACGCAGAGAGCAAGGGTGCGGGTTCGTGGGGGAACGCAAAGAGGAACCGTGCGGGTTCGTGGGGGAACGCAAAGAGCTAGGGTGCGGGTTCGTGGGGGAACGCAAAGAGCAAGGGTGCGGGTTCGTGGGGGAACGCAAAGAGCAAGGGTGCGGGTTCGTGGGGGAACGCAAAGAGGAACCGTGCGGGTTCGTAGCGGAACGCAAAGAGCAACCGTGCGGGTTCGTGGGGGAACGCAAAGAGGAACCGTGCGGGTTCGTGGGGGAGCGCAAAGAGGAACCGTGCGGGTTCGTGGGGGAACGCAAAGAGGAACCGTGCGGGTTCGTGGGGGAACGCAAAGAGCTAGGGTGCGGGTTCGTGGGGGAACGCAAAGAGCAAGGGTGCGGGTTCGTGGGGGAACCCAAAGAGGAACCGTGCGGGTTCGTGGGGGAACGCAAAGAGCAACGGTGAGCGTTCGTGGGGGAACGCAAAGAGGAACCGTGCGGGTTCGTGAAGGAACGCAAAGAGCAAGGGTGCGGGTTCGTGGGAGAACGCAATGAGAAAGGGTGCAGGTTCGTGGCGGAACGCAAAGAGCTAGGGTGCGGGTTCGTGGGAGAACGCAAAGAGCAAGGGTGCGGGTTCGTGGGGGAACGCAAAGAGCAGGGGGGCGGGTTCGTGGGGGAACGCAAAGAGCTAGGGTGCGGGTTCGTGGGGGAACGCTAAGAGCAAGCGTGCGGGTTCGTGGGGGAACGCTAAGAGCAAGCGTGCGGGTTCGTGGGGGAACGCAAAGAGCAAGGGAGCCGGTTCGTGGGGGAACGCAAAGAGGAAGGGTGCGGGTTCGTGGGGGAACGCAAAGAGCTAGGGTGCGGGTTCGTGGGGGAACGCAAAGAGCAATGGTGCGTGTTCGTGGGGGAACGCAAAGAGCAAGGGTGCAAGTTCGTGGGGGAACGCAAAGAGCAAGGTTGCGGGTTCATGGGGGAACGCAAAGAGGAACCGTGCAGGTTCGTGGGGGAACGCAAAGAGCAAGGGTGCGGGTTCGTAGGGAAACGCAAAGAGCAAGGGTGCCGGTTCGTGGGGGAACGCAAAGAGCTAGGGTGCGGGTTCGTGGGGGAACGCAAAGAGCAAGGGTGCGGGTTCGTGGGGGAACGCAAAGAGGAACCGTGCGGGTTCGTGGGGGAACGCAAAGAGCAAGGGTGCGGGTTCGTGGGGGAACGCAAAGAGCAAGGGTGCGGGTTCGTGGGTGAACGCAAAGAGGAACCGTGCGGGTTCGTGGGGGAACGCAAAGAGCAAGTGTGCGGGTTCGTGGTGGAACGCAAAGAGCTAGGGTGCGGGTTCGTGGGGGAACGCAAAGAGCAAGGGTGCGGGTTCGTGGGGGAACGCAAAGAGCTAGGGTGCGGGTTCGTGGGGGAACGCAAAGAGGAACCGTGTGGGTTCGTGGGGGAACGCAAAGAGGAACCGTGCGGGTTCGTGGGGGAACGAAAAGAGCAAGGGTGCGGGTTCGTGGGGGAACGCAAAGAGCAAGGGTGCGGGTTCGTGGGGGAACGCAAAGAGCAAGGGTGCGGGTTCGTGGGGGAACGCAAAGAGCAAGGGTGCGGGTTCGTGGGGGAACGCAAAGAGCTAGGGTGCGGGTTCGTGGGGGAACGCAAAGAGCTAGGGTGCGGGTTCGTGGGGGAACGCAAAGAGCAAGGGTGCGGGTTTGTGGGGGAACGCAAAGAGCTAGGGTGCGGGTTCGTGGGGGAACGCAAAGTGGAACCGTGCGGGTTCGTGGGGGAACGCAAAGAGGAACCGTGCGGGTTCGTGGGGGAACGCAAAGGGCAAGGGTGCGGGTTCGTGGGGGAACGCAAAGAGCAAGGTTGCGGGTTCATGGGGGAACGCAAAGAGGAACCGTGCGGGTTCGTGGGGGAACGCAAAGAGCAAGGGTGCGGGTTCGTGGGGAAACGCAAAGAGCAAGGGTGCGGGTTCGTGGGGGAACGCAAAGAGCTAGGGTGCGGGTTCGTGGGGGAACGCAAAGAGGAACCGTGCGGGTTCGTGGGGGAACGCAAAGAGCAAGGGTGCGGGTTCGTGGGGGAACGCAAAGAGGAACCGTGCGGGTTCGTGGGGGAACGCAAAGAGCAACGGTGCGGGTTCGTGGGTGAACGCAAAGAGGAACCGTGCGGGTTCGTGGGGGAACGCAAAGAGCAAGTGTGCGGGTTCGTGGTGGAACGCAAAGAGCAAGGGTGCGGGTTCGTGGGGGAACGCAAAGAGCAAGGGTGTGGGTTCGTGGGGGAACGCAAAGAGTAACCGTGCGGGATCGTGGGGGAACGCAAAGAAGAACCGTGCGGGATCGTGGGGGAACGCAAAGTGGAACCGTGCGGGTTCGTGGGGGAACGCAAAGTGGAACCGTGCGGGTTCGTGGGGGAACGCAAAGGGCAAGGGTGCGGGTTCATGGGGAACGCAAAGAGCAAGGGTGCGGGTCTGTGGATGAACGCAAAGAGCAAGTGTGCAAGTTCGTGGGGAAACGCAAAGAGCAAGGGTGCGGGTTCATGGGGGAACGCAAAGAGCAAGGGTGCGGGTTCGTGGGGGAACGCAAAGAGCAAGGGTGCGGGTTCGTGGGGGAACGCAAAGAGAAAGGGTGCGGGTTCGTGGGGGAACGCAAAGAGCAAGGGTGCGGGTTCGTGGGGGAACGCAAAGAGGAACCGTGCGGGTTCGTAGGGGAACGCAAAGAGGAACCGTGCGGGTTCGTGGGGGAACGCAAAGAGCAAGGGTGCGGGTTCGTGGGGGAACGCAAAGAGCAAGGGTGCGGGTTCGTGGGGGAACGCAAAGAGCAAGGGTGCGGGTTCGTGGGGGAACGCAAAGAGCAAGGGTGCGGGTTCGTGGGGGAACGCAAAGAGCAAGGGTGCGGGTTCGTGGGGGAACGCAAAGAGCAAGGGTGCGGGTTCGTGGGGGAATGCAAAGAGCAAGGGTGCGGGTTCGTGGGGGAACGCAAAGAGCAAGGGTGCGGGTTCGTGGGGGAACGCAAAGAGCAAGGGTGCGGGTTCGTGGGGGAACGCAAAGAGCTAGGGTGCGGGTACGTGGGGGAACGCAAAGAGCAAGGGTGCGGGTACGTGGGGGAACGCAAAGAGGAACCGTGCGGGTTCGTGGGGGAACGCAAAGAGGAACCGTGCGGGTTCGTGTGGGAACGCAAAGAGGAACCGTGCGGGTTCGTGGGGGAACGCAAAGAGCAAGGGTGCGGGTTCGTGGGGGAACGCAAAGAGCAAGGGTGCGGGTTCGTGGGGGAACGCAAAGAGCAAGGGTGCGGGTTCGTGGGGGAACGCAAAGAGCAAGGGTGCGGGTTCGTGGGGGAACGCAAAGAGCAAGGGTGCGGGTTTGTGGGGGAACGCAAAGAGCTACGGTGCGGGTTCGTGGGGGAACGCAAAGAGCAAGGGTGCGGGTTCGTGGGGGAACGCAGAGAGCAAGGGTGCGGGTTCGTGGGGGAACGCAAAGAGCAACGGTGCGCGTTCGTGGGGGAACGCAAAGAGCTAGGGTGCGGGATCGTGGGGGAACGCAAAGAGCAAGGGTACGGGTTCGTGGGGGAACGCAAAGAGGAACCGTGCGGGTTCGTGGGGGAACGCAAAGAGCAAGGGTGCGGGTTCGTGGGGGAACGCAAAGAGCAAGGGTGTGGGTTCGTGGGGGAACGCAAAGAGGAACCGTGCGGGATCGTGGGGGAACGCAAAGAGCAAGGGTGCGGGATCGTGGGGGAACACAAAGTGGAACCGTGCAGGTTCGTGGGGGAACGCAAAGTGGAACCGTGCGGGTTCGTGGGGGAACGCAAAGAGCTAGGGTGCGGGTTCATGGGGAACGCAAAGAGCATGGGTGCGGGTCTGTGGATGAACGCCAAGAGCAAGTGTGCAAGTTCGTGGGCAAACGCAAAGAGCAAGGGAGCGGGTTCATGGGGGAACGCAAAGAGCAAGGGTGCGGGTTCGTGGGGGAACGCAAAGAGCTAGGGTACGGGTTCGTGGGGGAACGCAAAGAGCACGGGTGCGGGTTCGTGGGGGAACGCAAAGAGCTAGGGTGCGGGTTCGTGGGGGAACGCAAAGAGGAACCGTGTGGGTTCGTGGGGGAACGCAAAGAGGAACCGTGCGGGTTCGTGGGGGAACGCGAAGAGCAAGGGTGCGGGTTCGTGGGGGAACGCAAAGAGCAAGGGTGCGGGTTCGTGGGGGAACGCAAAGAGCTAGGGTGCGGGTTCGTGGGGGAACGCAAAGAGCAAGGGTGCGGGTTTTTGGGGGAACGCAAAGAGCTAGGGTGCGGGTTCGTGGGGGAACGCAAAGTGGAACCGTGCGGGTTCGTGGGGGAACGCAAAGTTGAACCGTGCGGGTTCGTGGGGGAACGCAAAGGGCAAGGGTGCGGGTTCGTGGGGGAACGCAAAGAGCAAGGGTGCGGGTTTGTGGATGAACGCAAAGAGCAAGTGTGCAAGTTCGTGGGGGAACGCAAAGAGCAAGGGTGCGGGTTCATGGGGGAACGCAAAGAGGAACCGTGCGGGTTCGTGGGGGAACGCAAAGAGCAAGGGTGCGGGTTCGTGGGGGAACGCAAAGAGCAAGGGTGCGGGTTCGTGGGGGAACGCAAAGAGCAAGGGTGCGGGTTCGTGGGGGAACGCAAAGAGCAAGGGTGCGGGTTCGTGGGGGAACGCAAAGAGCTACGGTGCGGGTTCGTGGGGGAACGCAAAGAGCAAGGGTGCGGGTTCGTGGGGGAACGCAGAGAGCAAGGGTGCGGGTTCGTGGGGGAACGCAAAGAGGAACCGTGCGGGTTCGTGGGGGAACGCAAAGAGCTAGGGTGCGGGTTCGTGGGGGAACGCAAAGTGGAACCGTGCGGGTTGGTGGGGGAACGCAAAGTTGAACCGTGCGGGTTCGTGGGGGAACGCAAAGGGCAAGGGTGCGGGTTCGTGGGGGAACGCAAAGAGCAAGGGTGCGGGTTTGTGGATGAACGCAAAGAGCAAGTGTGCAAGTTCGTGGGGGAACGCAAAGAGCAAGGGTGCGGGTTCATGGGGGAACGCAAAGAGGAACCGTGCGGGTTCGTTGGGGAACGCAAAGAGCAAGGGTGCGGGTTCGTGGGGGAACGCAAAGAGCTAGGGTGCGGGTTCGTGGGGGAACGCAAAGAGCAAGGGTGCGGGTTCGTGGGGGAACGCAAAGAGCAACGGTGCGGGTTCGTGGGGGAACGCAAAGAGCTACGGTGCGGGTTCGTGGGGGAACGCAAAGAGCAAGGGTGCGGGTTCGTGGGGGAACGCAGAGAGCAAGGGTGCGGGTTCGTGGGGGAACGCAAAGAGGAACCGTGCGGGTTCGTGGGGGAACGCAAAGAGCTAGGGTGCGGGTTCGTAGGGGAGCGCAAAGAGGAACCGTGCGGGTTCGTGGGGGAACGCAAAGAGCAAGGGTGCGGGTTCGTGGGGGAACGCAAAGAGGAACCGTGCGGGTTCGTAGCGGAACGCAAAGAGGAACCGTGCGGGTTCGTGGGGGAACGCAAAGAGGAACCGTGCGGGTTCGTGGGGAAACGCAAAGAGGAACCGTGCGGGTTCGTGGGGGAAAGCAAAGAGGAACCGTGCGGGTTCGTGGGGGAACGCAAAGAGCAAGGGTGCGGGTTCGTGGGGGAACGCAAAGAGCTAGGGTGCGGGTTTTTGGGGGAACGCAAAGAGCAAGGGTGCGGGTTCGTGGGGGAACGCAAAGAGCTAGGGTGCGGGTTCGTGGGGGAACGCAAAGAGGAACCGTGCGGGTTCGTGGGGGAACACAAAGTGCTAGGGTGCGGGATTGTGGGGGAACGCAAAGAGCAAGTGTGCGGGTTCGTGGGGGAACGCAAAGAGCAAGGGTGCGGGTTCGTGGGGGAACGCAAAGAGGAACCGTGCGGGTTCGTGGGGGAACGCAAAGAGCAAGGGTGCGGGTTCGTGGGGGAACGCAAAGAGGAACCGTGCGGGTTCGTGGGGGAACGCAAAGAGCAAGGGTGCGGGTTCGTGGGGGAACGCAAAGAGCAAGGGTCCGGGTTCGTGCGGGAACACAAACAGCAAGGGTGCGGGTTCGTGGGGGAACCCAAAGAGGAACCATGCGGGTTCGTGGGGGAACGCAAAGAGGAACCGTGTGGGTTCGTGGGGGAACGCAAAGAGGAACCGTGCGGGTTCGTGGGGAAACGCAAAGAGCAAGGGTGCGGGTTCGTGGGGGAACGCAAAGAGGAACCGTGCGGGTTCGTGGGGGAACGCAAAGAGGAACCGTGCGGGTTCGTGGGGGAGCGCATAGAGGAACCGTGCGGGTTCGTGGGGGAACGCAAAGAGCAAGGGTGCGGGTTCGTGGGGGAACGCAAAGAGGATCCGTGCAGGTTCGTGGGGGAACGCAAAGAGGAACCGTGCGGGTTCGTGGGGGAGCGCAAAGAGGAACCGTGCGGGTTCGTGGGGGAACGCAAAGAGAAAGGATGCGGGTTCTTGGGGGAACGCAAAGAGCAAGGGTGCGGGTTCGTGGGGGAACGCAAAGAGCAACCGTGCGGGTTCGTGGGGGAACGCAAAGAGCTAGGGTGCAGGTTCGTGGGGGAACACAAAGAGGAACCGTGCGGGTTCGTGGGGGAACGCAAAGAGCAAGGGTGCAGGTTCGTGGGGGAACGCAAAGAGCAATTGTGCGGGTTCGTGGGGGAACGCAAAGAGCAAGGGTGCAGGTTCGTGGGGGAACGCAAAGAGCAAGGGTGCGGGTTCGTGGGGGAACGCAAACAGGAACCGTGCGGGTTCGTGGGGGAACGCAAAGAGGAACCGTGCGGGTTCGTGGGGGAAAGCAAAGAGGAACCGTGCGGGTTCGTGGGGAAACGCACAGAGGAACCGTGCGGGTTCGTGGGGAAAGCAAAGAGGAACCGTGCGGGTTCGTGGGGGAACGCAAAGAGCAAGTGTGCGGGTTCGTGGGGGAACGCAAAGAGCTAGCATGCGGGTTCGTGAGGGAACGCAAAGAGGAACCGTGCGGGTTCGTGGGGGAACGCAAAGAGGAACCGTGCGGGTTCGTGGGGGAACGCAAAGAGGAACCGTGCGGGTTCGTGGGGGAACGCAAAGAGGAACCGTGCGGGTTCGTGGGGGAACGCAAAGAGGAACCGTGCGGGTTCGTGGGGGAACGAAAAGAGCAAGGGTGCGGGTTCGTGGGGGAACGCAAAGAGCAAGGGTGCGGGTTCGTGGGGGAACGCAAAGAGCAAGGGTGCGGGTTCGTGGGGGAACGCAAACAGCACAGGTGCGGGTTTGTGGGGGAACGCAAAGAGCTAGCATGCGGGTTCGTGAGGGAACGCAAAGAGGAACGGTGCGGGTTCGTGGGGGAACGCAAAGAGCAAGGGTGCGGGTTCGTGGGGGAACGCAGAGAGCAAGGGTGCGGGTTCGTGGGGGAACGCAAAGAGGAACCGTGCGGGTTCGTGGGGGAACGCAAAGAGGAACCGTGCGGGTTCGTGGGGGAACGCAAAGAGCTAGGGTGCGGGTTCGTAGGGGAGCGCAAAGAGGAACCGTGCGGGTTCGTGGGGGAACGCAAAGAGCAAGGGTGCGGGTTCGTGGGGGAACGCAAAGAGGAACCGTGCGGGTTCGTAGCGGAACGCAAAGAGGAACCGTGCGGGTTCGTGGGGGAACGCAAAGAGGAACCGTGCGGGTTCGTGGGGAAACGCAAAGAGGAACCGTGCGGGTTCGTGGGGGAAAGCAAAGAGGAACCGTGCGGGTTCGTGGGGGAACGCAAAGAGCAAGGGTGCGGGTTCGTGGGGGAACGCAAATAGCTAGGGTGCGGGTTTTTGGGGGAACGCAAAGAGCAAGGGTGCGGGTTCGTGGGGGAACGCAAAGAGCAAGGGTGCGGGTTCGTGGGGGAACGCAAAGAGGAACCGTGCGGGTTCGTGGTGGAACGCAAAGAGCAAGGGTGCGGGTTCGTGGGGGAACGCAAAGAGCAAGGGTGCGGGTTCGTGCGGGAACACAAACAGCAAGGGTGCGGGTTCGTGGGGGAACCCAAAGAGGAACCATGCGGGTTCGTGGGGGAACGCAAAGAGGAACCGTGTGGGTTCGTGGGGGAACGCAAAGAGGAACCGTGCGGGTTCGTGGGGAAACGCAAAGAGCAAGGGTGCGGGTTCGTGGGGGAACGCAAAGAGGAACCGTGCGGGTTCGTGGGGGAACGCAAAGAGGAACCGTGCGGGTTCGTGGGGGAGCGCATAGAGGAACCGTGCGGGTTCGTGGGGGAACGCAAAGAGCAAGGGTGCGGGTTCGTGGGGGAACGCAAAGAGGATCCGTGCAGGTTCGTGGGGGAACGCAAAGAGGAACCGTGCGGGTTCGTGGGGGAGCGCAAAGAGGAACCGTGCGGGTTCGTGGGGGAACGCAAAGAGAAAGGATGCGGGTTCTTGGGGGAACGCAAAGAGCAAGGGTGCGGGTTCGTGGGGGAACGCAAAGAGCAAGGGTGCAGGTTCGTGGGGGAACGCAAAGAGCAATTGTGCGGGTTCGTGGGGGAACGCAAAGAGCAAGGGTGCAGGTTCGTGGGGGAACGCAAAGAGCAAGGGTGCGGGTTCGTGGGGGAACGCAAACAGGAACCGTGCGGGTTCGTGGGGGAACGCAAAGAGGAACCGTGCGGGTTCGTGGGGGAAAGCAAAGAGGAACCGTGCGGGTTCGTGGGGAAACGCACAGAGGAACCGTGCGGGTTCGTGGGCAAAGCAAAGAGGAACCGTGCGGGTTCGTGGGGGAACGCAAAGAGCAAGTGTGCGGGTTCGTGGGGGAACGCAAAGAGCTAGCATGCGGGTTCGTGAGGGAACGCAAAGAGGAACCGTGCGGGTTCGTGGGGGAACGCAAAGAGGAACCGTGCGGGTTCGTGGGGGAACGCAAAGAGGAACCGTGCGGGTTCGTGGGGGAACGCAAAGAGGAACCGTGCGGGTTCGTGGGGGAACGCAAAGAGGAACCGTGCGGGTTCGTGGGGGAACGAAAAGAGCAAGGGTGCGGGTTCGTGGGGGAACGCAAAGAGCAAGGGTGCGGGTTCGTGGGGGAACGCAAAGAGCAAGGGTGCGGGTTCGTGGGGGAACGCAAACAGCACAGGTGCGGGTTTGTGGGGGAACGCAAAGAGCTAGCATGCGGGTTCGTGAGGGAACGCAAAGAGGAACGGTGAGGGTTCGTGGGGGAACGCAAAGAGCAAGGGTGCGGGTTCGTGGGGGAACGCAAAGAGCAATGGTGCGGGTTCGTGGGGGAACGCAAAGAGCAAGGGTGCGGGTTCGTGGGGGAACGCAAAGAGGAACCGTGCGGGATCGTGGGGGAACGCAAAGTGGAACCGTGCGGGTTCGTGGGGGAACGCAAAGAGCAAGGGTGCGGGTTCGTGGGGGAACGCAAAGAGGAACCATGCGGGTTCGTGGGGGAACGCAAAGAGGAACCGTGTGGGTTCGTGGGGGAACGCAAAGAGGAACCGTGCGGGTTCGTGGGGAAACGCAAAGAGCAAGGGTGCGGGTTCGTGGGGGAACGCAAAGAGGAACGGTGCGGGTTCGTGGGGGAACGCAAAGAGGAACCGTGCGGGTTCGTGGGGGAGCGCATAGAGGAACCGTGCGGGTTCGTGGGGGAACGCAAAGAGCAAGGGTGCGGGTTCGTGGGGGAACGCAAAGAGGATCCGTGCAGGTTCGTGGGGGAACGCAAAGAGGAACCGTGCGGGTTCGTGGGGGAGCGCAAAGAGGAACCGTGCGGGTTCGTGGGGGAACGCAAAGAGAAAGGGTGCGGGTTCTTGGGGGAACGCAAAGAGCAAGGGTGCGGGTTCGTGGGGGAACGCAAAGAGCAAGGGTGCGGGTTCGTGGGGGAACGCAAAGAGCAAGGGTGCGGGTTCGTGGGGGAACGCAAAGAGCAAGGGTGCGGGTTCGTGGGGGAACGCAAAGAGGAACCGTGCGGGATCGTGGGGGAACGCAAAGTGGAACCGTGCGGGTTCGTGGGGGAACGCAAAGAGCAAGGGTGCGGGTTCGTGGGGGAACGCAAAGAGGAACCATGCGGGTTCGTGGGGGAACGCAAAGAGGAACCGTGTGGGTTCGTGGGGGAACGCAAAGAGGAACCGTGCGGGTTCGTGGGGAAACGCAAAGAGCAAGGGTGCGGGTTCGTGGGGGAACGCAAAGAGGAACCGTGCGGGTTCGTGGGGGAACGCAAAGAGGAACCGTGTGGGTTCGTGGGGGAACGCAAAGAGGAACCGTGCGGGTTCGTGGGGAAACGCAAAGAGCAAGGGTGCGGGTTCGTGGGGGAACGCAAAGAGGAACCGTGCGGGTTCGTGGGGGAACGCAAAGAGGAACCGTGCGGGTTCGTGGGGGAGCGCATAGAGGAACCGTGCGGGTTCGTGGGGGAACGCAAAGAGCAAGGGTGCGGGTTCGTGGGGGAACGCAAAGAGGATCCGTGCAGGTTCGTGGGGGAACGCAAAGAGGAACCGTGCGGGTTCGTGGGGGAGCGCAAAGAGGAACCGTGCGGGTTCGTGGGGGAACGCAAAGAGAAAGGGTGCGGGTTCTTGGGGGAACGCAAAGAGCAAGGGTGCGGGTTCGTGGGGGAACGCAAAGAGCAAGGGTGCGGGTTCGTGGTGGAACGCAAAGAGCTAGGGTGCGGGTTCGTGGGGGAACACAAAGAGGAACCGTGCGGGTTCGTGGGGGAACGCAAAGAGCAAGGGTGCGGGTTCGTGGGGGAACGCAAAGAGCAAGGGTGCGGGTTCGTGGGGGAACGCAAAGAGCAAGGGTGCAGGTTCGTGGGGGAACGCAAAGAGCAAGGGTGCGGGTTCGTGGGGGAACGCAAACAGGAACCGTGCGGGTTCGTGGGGGAACGCAAAGAGGAACCGTGCGGGTTCGTGGGGGAACGCAAAGAGGAACCGTGCGGGTTCGTGGGGGAACGCAAAGAGGAACCGTGCGGGTTCGTGGGGGAACGCAAAGAGCTAGGGTGCGGGTTCGTGGGGGAACGCAAAGAGCAAGGGTGCGGGTTCGTGGGGGAACGCAAAGAGGAACGGTGCGGGTTCGTGGGGGAACGCAAAGAGGAACCGTGCGGGTTCGTGGGGGAACGCAAAGAGCAAGGGTGCGGGTTCATGGGGGAACGCAAAGAGGAACCGTGCGGGTTCGTGGGGGAACTCAAAGAGCAAGGGTGAGGGTTCGTGGGGGAACGCAAAGAGCAAGGGTGCAGGTTCATGTGGGAACGCAAAGAGGAACCGTGCGGGTTCGTGGGGAAACGCAAAGAGGAACCGTGCGGGTTCGTGGGGGAACGCAAAGAGCTAGGGTGCGGGTTCGTGGGTGAACGCAAAGAGCCAAAAAAGACAAAGAAAAAAAAAATCACAAAAAAAAAGAGGCTTTTTTTTTTTTCTTTTTTTTCTTTTACAGATTTTTATTTTCTGATGACAAAACAGAAGCAGCCACCCCCCCTCCACCCCCCTCAAACACACACGGTCCCCCACCCTCCCCCAGGAAACAAGGAAAGCAAATAACTCCCCCTCCCCCCCCCCCTCCCCTGCTGGGAATATTTAATAATAGCTATAGTTCGTAGTGAATGTCTCCATGCATTAAGGCCAGTAAAGTGGACTTAGCCCCCCCACGGCCCCCTTCCCCCCCTCCACTGACACTTTATGGGAGGGCCCTCCCCACCCCGGTGCGCCCCTTCTGCTGTAGGACCCTCCACACCCCCCCCTTAATTGCACCGGGGTGGGTGTTGCCCCCCCCCCCTCCTCCCACCTGGCTCCAGGGACCAATGGGGGGGGGGAAAGGGGGCCCCCTACCCTTTCCCCAGTGCCACTTCTCAGGAAGACCCCAACCCTAATTCCCCTCCCTCCCCCCCTCATGTGAGGCCCCCACCCCCCTTAGGACCCCTCAGGGATGCTACTGCAGCCCCACAGGGGGGGTGGGGGGGGATGGGGGTTTTTGTTCTCCCCCCTTCTGCCCCCCCCCCCCACCCCTCCCTAACAGGGACTTGAAGCCTCAGGCAGGAGCTGCCCCCCCCACCCAACCCCACCAGACTGGGGGGGTGAGGGGCGCAGCACCAGGTGGGATTTTGGGGCGGGGGGGGGTTCAGGTGGGGGCAAGTCCCCTCCTACCCTTGACATACTGGGGTTCTACAGCAGGGACCCCCCCCCCAAACCGCCGGTCAAGATATTACGGGTACTGCTCTGGGGGTCGGCAGCCGGCGGGGAGGGGGGGGCCCCAATGTGTTTTCCCCCCCCCCCTCCCACAGCCCTACAGAGCACTGATAAACAACTCACCTACCTGGGGGTGGGGGGGGGGGGCTGGCCGCACGCATCCCGCCCCTCCCACCTCCCCCCCCCCCCCCCCCCGTCTCAAAGTAGCCTTTTTTCTATCGGATAAACCTCAGAAACTTTTTAATTTTATTTTTTTGCTTTGAGATAAAAAAAAAAAGAAAAAAAAAGAGGTGGAATTTGAGGTCTATTTGAACTGACTTTATATGACGCATAAATATTTATATTTTATCTAAGGACGGCGCCCCCCCCCCCTCCCTCTCCCAAAACCCCCCCCCTCCCAACCCCTCCCCCCCCTTCAATCTGTGCTTTGTTCGGAGCTGTCGGGATTTCTTTATTTGTTGTTGGGTTCACTTTTGTTTTTCTTTTCCCCATCGTGGGAACGTTCTCGGGATCCTCCGCAGCGTTTCGTGTCCGTTGGAGTCCTCACCCCCCCCCCTCTACCCCCCCAAAACCCATCCCCTCACCCCCCCACCCCTCAGCATCACTCCCCTCCCCCCCTTTTCTAGAGCAGCCGTGTCGTTGGAGTGACTTTTTGATAATGTACAGGTTTTTGTGGATTTAAATTTATTTCTTTCTATATTTTTAGGACCAATCTCATTTTTAATAATGGTTAAAGGAGAACAAAAGCAGATTCTGGTCGTTCCCTCCCCCCCCCCCCCCAACCCCATTCCCTCTTCTCCCTCGTGTTTCCCCCCACCCCCTCCCCCCCCACCTCATTTGTTGCTGTCGGTGTCCCCCCCCACACCCCAAAATCCCCCCCACCCCCCACCTTGAGCTGTAGGACCGTGCGTGTCGCGTGGCGA
Source organism: Oreortyx pictus (assembly GCA_036925125.1). Taxonomy (NCBI): domain Eukaryota; kingdom Metazoa; phylum Chordata; class Aves; order Galliformes; family Odontophoridae; genus Oreortyx; species Oreortyx pictus. Next base: position 609,469 of record JAUPFR010000065.1, read on the forward strand.
ATAAAACTCACGTTTGGTAGAGAGCTGCTGTCAGAGCCGTCTTTTGGGGGGGGGGAGGGGGGGGAGGGGAGAGGCTGGGACCCCCCCCACGCCAACCACCCCCCCATCACACACACACCAGCGGTGGCACTGCTTTTCTTTGCCGTTTTATTTAAAACAAAACAAAAAAAAACAACTCCAAAATTGAGGGGGGGGGGGGTGAAGATGGGAGTGGAGCTGAATTGGGGGGGGGGGGGGAAGAGGGAGTTTTGGGGGGCAGGGGCGATAGGGGGGGGGGGGGGGCCGGCCGGAGCGCGGAAGCAGAGGAAGAAATACAAAACTAGAAACCTCTCAGATCCTTTAAAAAAAGCAACTTAAAAACCTGTACAAAATGCGCTACGTATAAATTAAAGGAGGGGGCGGGGGGAGGGGGGGAAAATGGAGATGGGGGTGGGGGCAATGGGGGCTGCTGCAGCATCGCAGCCACAGCTCAGAACCCCCACCTTCCTCCTGCCTCCCCCCCTTCCCCCCACCCGAGGTGGCAGGACCCCAGCACCCAACCCCCCCAGCCCCTGGACAGCAGAGAAGGGGGCTCAGTGCCGGGGAGGTGGGGGGGGGGGCATTTGCGGGGCTCCCTCTTTGGTTCCTTCCTGGGGGGAGCCCCTGTTTCCCCCCATGCCCCAGGTGGTCACCTGGGGTGGGGGGTGGGGGGGGCACCGGCACTAGCAGCAACAGGAGAGGTGGGTGATGGCTGGAAACCGGGGGCGCTGCCCACCCCGGGGGGAAGGAGGGGGGGGGGTGGGGAGTAAGGGGGGTCACAGCCCCACCCCTGCCCGCCCCCCCCCCCCCCCCCCAACAAGACCTGGGCTGAGCACGCGCTGAGCTGTGGGGTGAGGTAGATGTGTGGTGGGGGGGGAGGGCCCTGCTGCCCGGGGGGGGCCCCTCAGCCCCATGGAGGGACTGAGGAGCCCACTGCCCCAGGTGGGTGCTGGGGGAGGGGAGGACAGAGGACCCCACTGCGCTGGGGGCTGGAAGAACCGGGGGGGGCCCTGGGCAGAGCTGGCACTGGGGGGGCACGGCCGGCCCCAGAGCTGGAAGCAAAGAGAGGAGGAGGCTGCCCCCCCTCCCCCTTGGGGACAGACAGACAGACCCACAGAGTGGGCTCATATGCAGGGGGGTGGGGTGGGGGGGCCGGGGCAGCTCAGCAACCCCAATCTTTGGTTAAAAGAGACGCCCCCGCGGCCCCCCCCTGATTGTCGCTGCGCAAGCGGGGGGCATGGCGGGGGGGGCTCGGCAGCCCCCAGGGGCGCGGGGTGAGTCTAAAGTGCCTGGCTGGCCCGTGGGGTGGAGCGGGGGGGTTATTGCACTTGTCCTGCCCCCCCCACGGCTGGGGGCAAGGGATGGGAAGTGGGGGGGGGGGGGGGGGGCATGCAGAGCCCCAAGCCCCCCTAGGACAGGAATGGCTGCAGCGGGGGGCAGGGGGGGGGGGGCAGCACCCCGGGCCTGCTGGGGGGCTGGGGTGCCGGACCCTATGGGGGGAGGGAGTTAATCGCTGCCCCCTCCTCCCACTCTGGCAGCAGAAGGCACGGGGGGGGGGGGAAGTAGGGAGAGGAGGGGGGGGGCTCCGCAGCATGGGGGTGGCCTGGCAGGGGCCACGGGCCTTGGAAGCACAAGGTTGGGGGGGGGGGGGGAGGGAGGGGAGGGAAGGAAGGGGAAAGGAGGGGGTGGGGCAGCTGCGGACGGGGAGCCCCAACCCCCTCCTTGGGCGGGGGGGAGGGGGGGGGAGGTTCCTGTTTTTCGTTTGTTTGTTTTTCTTTTTTCCTTTTTTTCCTTTTTTTTTTTTTTTCCATTATTTTCTTTTTTATAAAACGCAGGAGGAAAAAAAAAAGCCCTCCCATTAGCAGGGGGGGGCTGCCCTGGGGGCTCCAGGACCCCCGGCACTTCAGGACACCCCCCCCCCCCCATCCCCCAAAGCATGAGCTCACCTCTCCCCACCCCCCCACCTCCCTCCCACCCCCACCTTGCTGAGGAGGAGGAGCAGAGGCAGGGCACAAGGCAGGCAGCAGTGGTGGGGGGGCCCTCGGTGCCGGCCCCCCTCCCCCCCCCCCCACCCACTGCTACTTGGGGTAGGGGTAGGGGAAGGCGCCGGGCTCAGAGGGCGAGTCGACGGGCCCGTGGCCATGGGTGGGTGCAGCACTGCCGTCCTGTGGGGAGGGGTTAGTGGAGAAAAAGCTGGGACACCCCCGCCCCGCACCCCAGTACTGCAGGACCTCCCCTCCCCAAGCCCCCAGCACTCACCTCCAGTGGGACCGCGGGTGGCACTGGGGGGTATGGGGGGAGGAAGGCTCCAGGCAGGGCAGCAGCGGGCACGTACTGGGGGGAGCAGAAGTGTCAGTGGGGGTGGGGGGGGCAGTGGGGGGGTGGTGCAGCTGTAGGGTGGGGGGTCCTTACCGTGCCGGCGCTGCCCAGCGAGAGGTGGCCGAGCTGCTGGGCCAGGGGGGCCACCACCGAGGGCTGGAGGGGGACAGCGTGGTCCACAGCGGGGGCCAGCACCGTGCCCTGCATGGCTCCGTCAGCGGGGGGAGGGACAAGGGGGGCAGGGAGAGCAGGGCTGTGGGGTGGGGGGACACGGCGGGGTGGGACAGCAGTGGGATGTGGGGCAGGGCGGGGCGCCAGGGGTGGGGCTGGGGGTGTGGCCTGGAAGGGTGGGGTGTGTAGAAATGGGTGGGGGTGTGGCCATGGGGGTGGAGGTATGTCCAAAGTGGGTGGGGGGCTCTGACCACGCGGTGGGTGGGGCTACGAGGGCAGCACGTGGGGCGTGCCCCAGGTGTGGGCAGGGCTCTTTATCACCTCCCTCTGTGCTCACCGTGGGCTGCACGAGGTAGGACTGGTGCATCCAGGTGGGGCTGTGGACCTGCGGAGCAACCAGTGGGTGGGGGCTGTGGTCAGCACATGCAGGGACCCCCACTCTGCAGGGACCCCCCACTCTGTGTCCCCATATACCTGGTAGGAGGACACAGGTGAGGGCAGGTAGGGGGCCAGGGCTGTGGGTGCAATCATCCTGTTTGGGGCCAGGCCATAAGGTGCAGGGTAGAACCTGTGGGTGGAGTCAGTTATGGGGTGGAGGCTGCAGCCATCTGCACCCCCCTCCCACCACAACCATGGGGTCCGTG